>CM053609.1:12068603-12123146 GCA_028646535.1 Procyon lotor
GAACAGAGAAGGGCTGCTCCCAGGCTCATTAATATGCATAAAGGGTGGCATAATTAGTTGCCACAGGTAACCCCTCTCTGGCTGTGTGCACTGAGCTGACGAGCAAGCGCATTCTGCACGGCACGCAGGGCGGTGTGAATAAAAGTCCTCGTTTCATAAAAGGAAATATTTGAATAATATGGAAATACGCTGGATGCTATTAGCAGGATGTCAGGTTTGACAGTCTGTGTTATTGTGAAAATAAATGAGTTTTGACACAAATAACTTAGGTATGCATTGATTTTTTTAAAGCAAATCTTGGAACAAGATGTTATGTATTGTGCTGTAGGCTTACAAAGATTTTGATGGCTATTAGGAGGAAATCATGGCGAAGGATGGTTTATTAATGCGTTCATTAAGCTTCTCTAAGGTGTAACAATCATTACTTTCCTCCAAAATGTATACTGTTCCACTTGCATATTTAATTGACTCTGGCAACCTGTATTTAAGAGAATGAGGGGAGCAGTCGGCAACATGAGGACGAAAATAAACAGAAATCGAATTGCCATCCTGGGTATCAAAAACGTCGTGCTGGGTCTTTTAACTCCTGGGAGTATCTTCTCCGGCCTGTCTTTACCGCTAAGCAATCTACCTAATGAAATTTCATCACAGGGGTGTGCTCCTGGCTGAGCTGGTGGCCAGCTTCCGGGTGTTCCCTGTGCAAGGAGGGTGAGGACCTTGTGAAGCCAACGTTTGGGATGGTTCCGTCCCCACACAGATAAAGCTTTGTTTGGAGTCAGGCAGCTGGGGGTTTTCAGATGCGGGGCAGACGTTCGGGAGGAAGAGGCAGACACCAAAGATCCTGAGGCCCGGATGTGATGGGTTTATGGGTATCTGGTGCCCACAGAGCCTGTTCCGCACAAAGGATTTTGATACTCAGTTCTCCCCCATCCTCTGAGGAAAGGGAGAGGAAGCTTCTGGGGTCTAGATGAAAACACAGCTTCACCTGGGACAGGAGATAAGCTGCTCTTGACCAACCCCATTGAGACAATTCAACTGTTCTCACCCAGGGTCTACAGAGAGTGAAGCCAGGTAACTTGAAATCATCTGGAAAAGTCTGGAGATGCCCCTGGGAAAGAGATCTCACAGGTGATGATGAGTGGCTACAAAAGACCACCACAGCTGGGCAAATTCCCCCCACTCTCTGGACCAGAATCAAACACAACCCTTGCCCAGAGTGGACTTAGGGGCTAATGGAGGAGCCAGATATAAGAGAAGATCATTAAAGAAAATGTGGAAAAGCTAATTATACACAGAGAGTATTCAAAGCATGTGCGTGCACACGCGCGCGCACACACACACACACGCACACAAATGGGCCACTGTGGGTCATCTGACAGCTCACCAAAGATTTCCAGTTATCCCCCTTTAAGGAACACAGCTGTATTCTGTTTCCCTGTCTCTGGAAATTGTGGTGGTCTTTTTTTTTTTTTTTTAATTTTATTTTTCCAGTGTTCCAAGATCCACTGTTCATGTAGCACACCCGTGCTCCATGCAATGCATGCCCTTCTCAATGCCCACCACCAGGCTCACCCAATCCCCACCCTCCTCGTCTCCAAAACCCTCAGTTTGTTTCTCAGAGTCCACAGTCTTTCGTGCTTCGTCTCCCCCTCCAAATTACCTCAATTCACTTTTCCCTTCCTTCTCTTAATGTCCTCCATGTTTTTCTTTATGCTCCACCCGTAAGTATGGATGATATTTGACTTTGATATGATATTTGACTTGATATGATAATTGACTTTCTCTTCTTGACTTATTTCACTCAGCATAATCTTTTCCAGTCCTGTCCATGTTGATACAAAAGTTGGGTATCCATCCTTTCTGATGGAAGCATAACATTCCATTGTATGTATGGACCATATCTTCTTTATCCATTTGTCTGTTGAAAGGCATCTTGGCTCTTTCCACAGTTGGGCAATTGTGGCCATTGCTGCTATGAACATTGGGGTACATATGGCTCTTCTTCTCGCTGTGGTCTTATGACTTGCTTTGCAATAAAACATGAGCAGAAGTGTCCCACCACAGAAGCCCAGAGTGGCCAACACTCATTTTCCCAGCATCCCTTGCTCGAAGTGAAGGTCCAGGATGTAGGTTCTGAGAATCCCATGGCCCCTCCTGGGCAGAGTCCAGAGAGCCACAGCAGGGGAGAAGCGCCCCACCAGAGCTGTGGAGGGGGCCACATTCAGTTTCTGGAAGCAACAGCATCCATGGTCCCGGTGCAGACACAGGAGCGGCACCAGCTGAGGGATCTGGGGCAGAAACTGGAGTGACAACTATGGGGCCACTTTGAGGCAGGGTTTCTGGCTGTGGAGCCTGTATGGTGGCAGACACAGAAAGCCAAGCCGACCTGGAAGAAAGTGTGGTTCTGTGGAAGGCCAACGTCAGGAGCAGAATTCTTCCAACACTACATGAGAGGGTGACTTGGAATCAGAGAGGCGTTATAAAATTGGCGAGTTGTGCGGCATCTTTGGGGAGAATCTGCGAACGAGACAATAAAGAGAGGTGCTACCCAGAGAGGAAGCCGGTGCCAAATGTCAGGGAACCCTGCGCGCTTACTTGCCCTATTAGCCAAGCACTGAACAGGGCTGAGGCGAGAAACAGCACTTTCTCAAGACAGGTAGATGGGATGTGGAAAGAATGCCCTAGAAATTATTGTGATCATCTTGCGTCAACTTGGGGAATCCTGTAAGCGGCAGGATCGGATTATCTCTTACTTACCCATGGAAGGCATTTCACATACCTTTCCATAGAAAGAAAAAATAAACAGCCAGCATATACTGACCTTCTCCCCCTCGCTAAGAGGCTTGGGGGAAAGTATGATGGGTGTACAAGATGGCTTTTTAATTTCTCTTCCAACCAGGAAGGCTAAATGCCCTCTAATGAGTCAACCCAGAGCTATCATATTAGAATATAAGTTAGGAATCAAAGAACTTGAGGACGAAGTTCAACCTTCTGAAGGTTACATGGGGAAACTCCAGGGAGAAATTTGCAAAGGTCTAGCAGGGAGCCCAGATGACAAGGCCGAGATCAGTTAGGATTAAATATCATACTTATAAATTGTATGTATGTAAATATTAAACTTATTAAATATCATACATATTAAATCATACATATTAAACCCCTAAAGACTCTTTGCTGGGAGTGAAAGATCATAGCCCATGCACTGGGTACTCTCTCTCTCTCTCTCTCACACACACACACAGCCCAGCATCTCAAGGCTGCTAGCCACACGCAGGCTAAGTCATCCTCTGCATGGTCTCCCAGGCAGACTTTCCTCAAATGGGCTCCCCAGCAGTTCCACAGCAACAAATTCACCTATCAGTCAATGCTCCTTCTCCATCCTTTTGCTAGTTTGACTAATTTCCCTCATCACAGGACCTCAAAAACTTTCAGAAATAGGGGGGCGGGGGTTGCAAATGCTTAAAAACGCAACTGCTGTTCCAAAATCCCAATGGCTTTCCATCTGAGAATCTGGTACTCCAAACGCAATCAGACGAGGCGGCCTGCTCCTTTCTCCTCCCCTGAACACCTGAGTGTGTGCAGAATCACTGTGGTGGCAGCGCATTATAACTGTGTTATGGCCCCGCTGGAAACCATGGCCAAGGCTTAGCCTCGAGAGACATCCGCACACTGGTGATCGGAGCACCGTCCACAAGGCTACACAGGCACAATATTCACATCTGCTCTGCTTGCAAACATTCCTTTCCAATTTGAAAGCACTGACATTAAAAGCAAAGCAAATGGCCAAGTGTGAAATGGACAGCGGGGTCCTAGATTTCTAATTTTTGATCTAATGAGGAAGTTCTGTATTTTTCATGAGAATGTTTGCTCACTTACTCGGTAAAAAGCACATGAGCATTAATCAGCAGGAGAATTAATTCTCCAGCAGTCTGCCCTTTGGCATGTATCAAACAGCCTCTAAGTTGCAAGCCAGAAAAACCAATTCCATCTTATCCAAGCAAAGATAAATACATCAAAAGATTTTTGAGTGGCCCAGGGAGTCATCGTAGGAGGTCACATGGCCTGGAGAAATGTCCAAACTCTATGAACAGAACATGTCTCATTGAGAATGGGACCTCACCACCAGCACGGAGCACTTCAGGGGTGAGCTCAGGGTCCCGCTGATGGCATAGCTATGGCTGCTCATTCCAGAAATTGAGTTAGTTACTACAGCAGTCACCATTTTCACCAAAGTAAATCCCAAGAAGTCCCTGCTTCTGGCAGTTCCAATGTCTGGCATGAGAGTGTCTGATGGGCAGAGCTACGGTCACATATCAACCTACCCCCCCCACCCCCCAAGAAACAGGAGCTGTGAAACAAGTCTAATATTTCAGTTTTTACCATGGAGGCAGGTTACTGCCTCCTACCTTGTCTTATAGAGTAGAGAGTCCCCCAGACATAAAAAGGCTATGAGACGTTAGGTAAACAAATGTCCCCTGGAATCCAATTTTTTGGCTCCCCTCCATCAATATACTCTCATCTCAGCAAACTTAAAATTTGCAAAGGTCAAAAACACTTCCTGCTGAACATGGTATAACTCTCCCACACGCAACCTGAATCACACCCCAAAAGCTGGATACCCCAAAGGACTGTCGGTCATGGCGTCCATCTCCAAGGCCAGCATCTCTGGATAATAGCCATTCATCCCCTAGCTCCTTTGTAATCCAGGCTCCATATTCGATAATTATAAAGTTAACCACCAATGATACGCCTTATATGAAATTCGGGAAGAAATGGAGAAAAAAGAATAAGGAAACAAATAAAATATGTAATACACCAAAGAGAAAACCTGAGTCAGTCCAATGATCCCTGTTTCTACAACTGATCATGGGGCCCTAGGTCATGCCTACCATATCCACCTACATTTTCAGCAAGTAGGAAACCAGAAATCTGACCCTTTCATAGTACTGTCCATTTGGAATTGCCATAGTCTTCTCTAACTTTTTACTACTGGATATGGCAACCATCGTGTAATAAAAAATAAATATTACTTCAGTATCCCCAGTTCCTGGCACAGAGATCCTAAAACCCTTGGAATCTCTTGAGTGATAAGAGCATCTTCTAGGGCACCTGGGTGGCTCAGCTCACGTCATGATCCTGGAGTTCCGGGATCGAGTCCCGCATTGGACTCCCAGCTCCATGGGGAGTCTGCTTCTCCCTCTGACCTTCTTTCCTCTCATGCTCTCACTTTCTCTCTCTCTCTCAAGTAAATAAATAAAATCTTAAAAAAAAAAAAAAAAGAGCATCTTGTATATGCTAAAATGATGACTTCTGGCTGGCAGGAAGGGCAGAGGGAGGAATGCTAGAAATAGCTTCAGCATGGGGGCCCGTCATCAGAAAGACCAAGCCATGATCAGAGGGTTGGAATTTTCAGCCCCACTCCCAGATCTCCAGGGAGGGGAGAGGGCCTAGGCACTGAGTTCAATCACAAATGCCCAGTGATTTCATCAGACATATCTAGGTAATGGAACTTCCCTAAACACACTTTGGTGATGGGATTCAGAGAGTTGTTTCAGGCTGATGAACACGTTGTAGTGCTAGGAGGGCAAGGCACTTGGAGAGGACATGGAAACCACGCATAGCTACCACCCCAAAACCTTGCCCTATGCATGTCTTCCATTTGGCCATTCCTGAATTACAACCTTCATAATAACCCAATAAATATAAGTAAAATGTGTTCCTGAGTTCTACGAGTCATTCTAGCAAATTATAGAACCTGAGAGAAAGGTCAGGGGAAACTCTGATTTTATATCTGGTGGGTCAAAGGTACAGGTGTTTCTGGGACTTGTAACTGGTGTGTGAAGTGGGGACAGTCTTGTGGGACACTGATGCCCCAGATATCAGTCACCACAATGAACACTCTAACTCCTCTGGCCTGTTTCACCAGTGACAAGAGGAGCCGGAAATAGTCAGCTTCTAGTTAAATAGAACCATGATTGCACTTTCTAGTAGAAGTGTTTCTCCCTTGGCTGCCAAGGCCTCGAAGCCAGCAGAGCCTAGAGCCTGGAGAGTAGGTTTTACAAGTGGGTTTCCTAGTGAGACATCCCACTTCCACTTCCAATCCTTGATTCTTAGGGATAAGGTGGATCTAATGCAGTCAGCCTCCCACCAGGTAGCTAACTGGTCCCTTCGCAGTGTGGTGCCATTTTTAGATTAACTGTTGCTGCCTGCCAATTGGGCACACGGCAATGATGACATTAACCCAGTCTCCCTTCAGGAAGGTAAGGCCATGTTGATAGCCCAGGTTTAGCCTCTATCCCCTTGAACTCCACTGACTTCAAGAGATCACTGATCAAACACTGGATAGCTGGGGAGAGGCTGACTGATACCTACAAGGGGAGCGGGGGGCTCCTCATTACTGAAGGGCTTCTCTGCAGTGAAAGCCTTTGGGTGAATGCATGTGGGAAGCAAGCATTTATCACACTTGCCATCCTCTCTTTCAAGTTTCCTTATCACCAACTGCAATCATGGTCCTTCTCAGGCCTTGAGCATCTAGGCAAACCATCAGACACTTCTCATGATGAAGAATTTTAACCCAAGCTCTCTCTCCTTCCAGACAAGTTCAGACTGAGATGCTACCTACAGTTCTGCCCACTGGCATGTGGCCTATCTTTCAGGGCGCTCTTTGAGAGGGGCCATTATGTAGCAGGCCGCTATCTTGGATGGTGTTGGCATATTGTGCCAGGACATCAGTAAACTAGGAATAAGGGCTTTATCCTTCCCACTCAACATGAAAATATTGGGTTGGTGGGGAGGATGGCAGTGCCAAAAATAGTGTACCAGGAAGGTGACCTTTCTCCTTATGCGGTTTCAGGGAGTGACTGGGCCTTTTTGGAGTACGTTTATCCACTCCAAGATGGGGTACTGCTGGGAATTACTGATAAACAGACACTAGACTCTGGGTCCTGCTGTCTGAACCACACCACTAGCCTTGGAAGCTGCATAGAGCTACACCCTGCCAGTGTGAATTCTAGAAAGTCCCTACTTCCTTAATCACTAGTTTCTACCAAAGTCTGACATGAGTTCGTCTGACTGGTGGGGCCAAAGCCACAGGCCTGCACTTCAGCTGCAAAAAAAATTCAGGGGGACTGAGTGGCTGGCATTTTTAGTTTTTACTGTGGGATGTAACCTCTGCTTCTCAAGATGGAGGGAATTTCCCCCAACAGAGATGGGGTTCAGATGCTAGATGGCCATTAAGAGAGATGTGCCCACGTTCGTGATTAAGAATACAGGCTCCAGAACGAAGCTGCTTTAGATCCATGTCTAGCCTTGGGCTACTAACTGATTCTCTCTGTACCTCATTCCCTCAACCATAACAGAATTACATTTCCCAGAAGTGTTTGTAAGGAGTAAGTGAGTTAGCCCATAGATAATATTTAAAACACCACCTAGCTCACATCAAATGTTGGATATAGCAGTAGTCATTAATATTGCTACATGCAGCATGCATTCTTTTTTTTAAAAAAAGGGTTTTTTTTATTTGAGAGAGAGAGGGAGAGAAAGAGTGAGCAGGGGGAAGGGGAGAGAGAAAGTCCTCAGGCAGACTTCCCATTGAAAGTGGGGCCCAACGCCGGCTTGATTTCATGACCCTGAGATCACAACCTGAGCCAAAATCAAGAGTTGGCCCCCTAACCAACTGAGCCACCCAGGTGCCCCCAGCATTCATCCTGAAAGATGGGGAAAGAATGTACCCTTCAGAGAGTACCTATCGATTACTCTGAATTGGGCCAGGAAGGCTATATTTAATTAATTAATTCATCATTTAATCCAATTTCTCTTATAAAAGAGAGATGAAGTATAATTAACATATAATGTTACATTAGTTTCAGAAGTATGACATAGTGATCAAAATTTCTATACATTATTCAGTGCTTACCACAGTAAGCGTAATCATCATCGTCACCACACAACGTTATTACGATCTATTGACTGTGTTCCCTATGGTGTACTTTGCATCTCAGAGAATTATTTATTTTATAACGAAGTTTGTGCCTATTTCACCCATCTTCCCACCCACCTCCCCTTTGGTGACTACAAGTTCGTTCTCTGTATATAAGAGTCTGGTTTTTGTTTGTTTCTTTGTTCATTTATTTTGTTTCTAGATTTCTTAGATGATGTAAGTGAAATCATACGGTATCACATCTCAAGCACGCTTCCACCACCCCCACCACGTACCAGGCCCTGTCCTATGAGTGAATATGGGACAGTGACAAAACAGAGGAAAGTCCCAGATTTCCTAATCATGAGACTCAGGGACATTAAGTAACCTCCTTGCAGACACACACTATGAATCTGACCTCAGGTCTGTATTCCTCTAAAACTTTGCTCTGCCCACCCTCCAACAACGACTAGAAAAGCAGTGTGATCCGGAGACCGTATAAATTACAGAGATACCCCCAAATCAATACATGAACTCAATTGGAGGTCTTTTTGTTTTCTGAGCAGGAACTGATATGCAGAAGGCAGATTAACTACCATCTTATTTGAATACTTTTCTTTATAATAACCACCCTCTGCTGGATTGTGATCCTTAACAAGCAGGGTCTTGGAACAAGCAATTTGGAAAGCAGCAGGAAGGCGGAACCAACTGCACTCCACCCTAGGATCTGGGGTCCGTTCCAGTGAGAGAGCCAAAGCTCATAAGATAGCTTCAAACACCTTTTCAAAGAGACCCTTTCTCTGTCCTTTAAGTACTGCTAGAAATTTAAAGGTTTAGGGGCGCCTGGGTGGCTCAGTCGTTGAGCGTCTGCCTTCGGCTCAGGTCATGATCCCAGGGTCCTGGGATTGAGCCCCGCATCAGGCTCCCTGCTCGTCAGGAAGCCTGCTTCTCCCGCTACCATTCCCTCTGCTTGTGTTCCCTCTCTCTCGCTGTGTTTCTCTCTGTCAAATAAATAAAAATCTTTAAAAAAAAAAAAAAAAGAAATTTAAAGGTTTAAAACTCCAATCCACACTGCATCCTTGGGTTTCCTGTGCAAAGAAATAATAATAAAATAAATAAATTCTTTATTTATTGTTTCTTAGGAATTCAGCCTGTGCCTCTAAGGGAAAAGGCTTGTGGCCAGTACATTATAAAAATAACTGAGATATATTTTTAGGAAAGAAAGAATGGACAAGCAGGCACCCATCCTTAGCTGTTAGAAGCAATAAGCGATCAAAGAGGTCAGAGAGCATGGCTTGGAATTCTTTCTCCAAATAAAGAGAAATCAGATGACGTCGAGTTAAATTTTCATGAACTTTTTTTTGCTGAAGAGAAGCCCAGAGATTTTTCTATTTTTGGACATAAAACGTCACGGAAATTCTTCTGTCGACAAGTGTAGATGAAGCATTTGTGATACTTCTGGAAAAGACAGGTGGCGATATGCCAAGAACTATGGAAATCTCCCAAAGAAACACAACTCACCTTTCTAAGTCAGTCACTGCACTCAGCGGTCAACAACTGATTTGATATTTAAACAAACAGATAGGCCATGGAGTCTGATGAAAACCTTGCCCAAGTTTCTCGCTATCAGTGAGTGGCCCCCTGAGCCATACCCTGAAGCCCTCCGAGTTATGATTTCACGTTTCTCTCCTTTAGGAATGAATGATTCAGGGGAAAAGCTCATTTGTGGTAGACACGGCTGTGTATACCTTAGCCTTCCCTCAAACCAGCAGGCCACCGACCCATCAAAGCCAGCCTGGCCGTGAGTTCTTAGGGCAGCCTTTTGGAAAAACAAAACAAAATAAAAAACAGAAACGAAGGACACCCACTCAATAGAGACTGGCTTCAAAAATGGTCGGCTTGCAAGTGTGAAACTCAATTATTTGTTCTCCATTTTAATCCATCAGATAGCAAATACGTTTTGCCAGGGTGGTTTTGGATTGCATGAATGAACTGACTGCTTTGTTATCGTGCACGGATGGCCCTGGCCGAGTGAAGGTTGTGGTCAAAGGGACTGACTACACAGGTCCTCCTTCTCTGTTGCAGATTTTGGCCTTTTACAATGCATTTACAGGGAAGGAATTTCGAATGAACATTAAAAACCTATGACATTAGGACGGCAAGGTGGCAGATCAAGCAAATAAATCTTAAATTTTCCCCTTCTCAATACTCCATTAAAATATTTTTAAAACACAGACCTTTAATGAGACCAGCCACCAAATAAATAAAAAAGCAATAAAAAAAAAAGCAGGCGAGGGGAGCCTGGGTGGCTCAGTGGGTTAAAGCCTCTGCCTTTCGCTCAGGTTATGATCTCAGGGTCCTGGGATCGAGCCCTGCATCAGGCTCTCTGCTCAGCAGGGAGCCTGCTTCCCCCCCTCTCTCTGCCTACCTCTCTGCCTGCTTGTGATCTCTCTCTCTCTCTCTCTGTCAAATAAATAAATAAAATCTTAAAAAAGAAAACCAAAACAGGTGAATGAGTGACAACAGGCAGAGCGAACCTGAGATAGCCAAACCCCAAAACAAGAGTGGGGGAAAGGAGGTCCACCCAACCACAAGTATAAAATGCAGAATTTTCCAGAAAAAAACAAAGTTCATGTATGTGTCTCACACGCACCTTTGCAATTGCAAACAAAGAGGGGCAGAGACAGAAAAGATGAGGTCTAAAGAATCAGGGAGCAGAATGTCTTAAGACTTCTCAAAAGGGATTGTGGAAAAAAGAAGACAAAACCATGAAGGAAAATCATTTCCAACCTAAAATCCATTCAAACTCTAACTGCCAAAATGAGCAGAGAATAAAGAATTTTGGGAATGTAAGATCTCAAAAATTGCATCCCCCAAGATGCTATTAGATAATGTGCTCCATGCCATCAGAGTAAATCAAGAAAGAGGAGCACACAGGAAGCAGGACAAACAAGATCTCACAAGAGAAAAGCCACAAGAAGGCCCAGACGATGGTGAAGGACACACAGTCTCGCACAGAGCTCAGTGACTCAACAGATAGACAAGGGGAGGGTTGTGTTAGTAATGACTAGGTAATGATAAGGTTTAATACACTCAGGAAGCAAGAAATAAAATCAGATGTAACACTCCACTTTAATGGAGATTTGCCATTGTGGTCTCACAGCACAGCGTTAACATTTTATTACGAGCCCTGTGTACAATCAGTCCTCTGATAATATTTTAAAAAGAAAAATGGGATAGTAGAGGAATCAGTCTGGGAAAGGAGACGAGGAGGCATCCTGGGCACTTGTAAAGTTCTAGATCTTTATCTTCATGGTGGATTCATGGGTGTTTACTTTATGACTATTCTTTGTCATAAACCATTCTTGTCAATTTTAGCATTATTCTTTCAACCATACTATAAGTTTCTGTACTTCTCTACATACGTTTCATAATTATTGTTTAAAACCTCAGGGCATTATAACAAAACGTGAAATAGGATAAAAGACTCATTGAAAAACCGGAGAAATAGGAAGGGTGTGGGGCTATGCTTTCAAAAGCATGATTTATCAACACAGAAAAAATTTTTAAATGCCAAAGAGTATATGGTTTGATTTGGGAACAAAATGAACACTAGCAATTAAATTTATGTCTCTGAAAAAAAATTATTAAATAAATAGATAGATAGATAAATTTATGTATCTGCATCAAAATGGTCTATTAGGGGAAAAACAAACAAACAAACAAACAAGCCCTGCTAGGGCACCTGGCTTGTCAATGGGGGGAGCATGAGACTCTTGATCTCAGGGTTGTGAGTTCAAGCCTCAAGTTGGGTGTAGAGATAACTTTAAAAAAAAATTCTTTAAAAAAAACGCTGTTTTTATAGCCTCGTATATAGAATTCTTTCACTGTACTTTAAAAAAGTATAAACTGCTTTTTCATCATTATTTTTGAATCTTGATTTAAATGAAGAAACAGGAGATGCTACTATTCTGGCTACTTTTTCAAAACCATATGGCGGCGCACCTGGGTGGCTCAGTCAGTTACACAGGTGACTCCTGGTTTCAGCTCAGGTCATGATCTCAGACTCATGGGATTGAGCCCCGCACTGGGCTCTGTGCTCAGTGGGGAATCTGCTGGTGGCCTTCTCCCTCTGCCTCTCCCTGTGCTCATGTGCTTTCTCGTTCTCTCTCAAATAAATAAATAAATAAATAAATCATAAAAAATAATAAAAACATATGGTAAGCTCATCTAGAAAATGCTATAAATGGCCTCAGTTTGCAGACTGGATGCTCGCCCTCAGATGAATTATCATGTTTGTGTATCAACAGGAATAATAATTACAATGAATTCAAACACTTCAAATATGTTTAAATTCATGAGTTTATAATGATACCAAGTTTAAAAAACACTCATTGTCACCTCTTGAGAATGGCAGGAAGCTTAACATTTTGTTTATTTTGAAAACAGCCAAGTAAAGAGAAAGAACCAAACACTTATCCTGCCTTCCCCATAAAACTGTACCACGGGGTAAATGAGTGACAAATAAGGGGAAATTTCTCCTTTCAGGAGCATCCTACATAATAAATAATGAGGAAGAAGGACAGAATGAAAATATCACTGATTTACAAGCAAAGTGATAAAGGATCAAAGCAGTGATTGACCCCAGGGCTCCTAACAAGACAGGAAGAGCCGCCAGAAACAAGGGGTCTCCTGACAGAGGCGCCACCACGACCTACGGATTCATCTTGCAAAAAATAAAAATAAATAAAACCCTCATCTTATGCATTCTTTAGACAGGACTACAAGTTTACAGGAAATGCAGCCGGAACAACATAGAAAGAGTACTTTGAGATGGAATCAGAAAAATCCAGACCGCTGAAAATTCTATGGGATAAACAACATGGTTTCTTCGTTAAGTAACTGCAAGGAAGTCAGAGGGGGAAGAGGGGTCACTGCAGTGAGGCTATAATTCAATCCTGCTTCAAACAAAGACACTGTAAAAAATTTATGAGGCCATCTGGAACATCTGAACACCGACTAGATATTTAATAATATTGTTCGGTTTGCAGGTGAGATCATGGTATGCTACTTAGGTATATACAACAGAAACTTTACCTTTGAGAAATATCTAGTCAAAAACTACAGGTGAATGAGTTCCTGTTGGGGATGTGCCTCAAAATAACTCAGGGCAGTGGAAATGCGTGGACACATTTATAAGATGGCACCAGACGGTTAGCAGTCCACAGGTGTGGACACCGGTGATGATTCCAGAGGATTTGCTGTGTTATTCTCTTTACTTTTCGATTTTTTTTATTTTTTTAAGAGAAATGTTTACAATTTTGCCTCAAATAAAATGAGAAATTAGGCAAAGGGATTCTGACATCAATACAGAAATAGTTCTTAACTGGGGCGCCTGGGTGGCTCAGTTGGTTAAGCGTCTGCCTTCGGCTCAGGTCATAATCTCAGGGTCCTGGGATGGAGCCCTGTGTCAGGTTCCCTGCTCAGCAGGGAGTCTGCTTCTCCCTCTCCCTCTGCTCTCGGCCACCCCACTCACACACATATACTCTCTCTCTCAAATAAGTAAATAAAAAAAAAAAATAGTTCTTACCTATAAAGGAGAAAAAGAACAACTCTAATATAAAAACACGAAGAATACACACGTGCCTTACAAAAAGAAAAATACATACGGCCAATGAACACATGGGGGGAAAAAAAGCTTGAAGTTTTTAATACTTAAAGAAACCCAAGGAGTGAGCATAATTCTTGGAGGAAGGTAGAGAGTCACCCGACTTCCCAGAGATCGGGTAGAAAAAAAAAAAGGAAAAGCCGGCACCCAAATGAGATTCTTGTGATATACTTCATGCTAAACTTCATATTTTGAGATAACTGCATGTATGTGTATAAAATTTATGAACAAAGGGGTGCCTGGGTGGCTTAGTCAGTTAAGTGTCTGTCTTTGGCTCAGGTCATGATCCTCGGGTCCTGGGATCAAGCCCCACATCGGGCTCCCTGTTCATCGGGGAGCCTTCTTCTCCCTCTCCCTCTGCCTGCCTCTCTGCCTACTTGTGCTCTCTCTCTATCTCTCTTTGTCAAATAAATAAATAAATAAACAAACAAACAAACAAATAAATCTTTAAACAACAACAACATAAAGGGTGTTGGCCATGTTAAGGACAATTCTTCAACATGTGGAAGGTCACCAAATAGTCTCTAAAGGTGTTTGAAGCGTTGTCCTTGGGAGATAGACAATAAAAAAAGAAAGCAAAATCAATAAGATGACTTTAGATTGTGTTACATGCCACAGAAACAACCGAAGTGTCACATCATACAAGTGACTAGGAGAGAGGTCTTTTTAGATTAGGTGTACAGGGAGACCCTTTCCCAGGAGGTGACATTTGAGCAGATGAATGACAAGGAGCCAATCTTGCAAAAGACTGAAAGGTAGAGTATTCTAGATAGAGGGAACTGCGAATGCAAAGGTCGTAAGCTGGGAGCACCCATGGTGGAGGTAAGGAACCAAAGATATGGCGGGCCATGTGGCTATAGCACCATATAAATGAAGAGGGTCCAGGACGAGCTCAGGAATGAGGGCAAGAATCACTTATGGGGGCCCGATGAGTAAGTCAGAGGGAGGCATTTATTTATTATGAGTTGGTGGGAGCCTTTCAAGTACTTCAAGCGAGGGGTGGCATGATCTGGTTTGTGTACCACAAAGCTCCCGACATCCTGCACGGAGTGAAGGCCATGGAACGGGAAGATGAGCAAGCCTGGAATGAGAAAGCCCACCTCAGAGGCACCCGCAGAGAGCCCAGGGGGAGACGAGGCCAACTGGGCCAGCACGGCAAGAGGAAGAGAAAAAAGTCTAATCACGTGCTTTGGAGGTAGAGGAGACAGAACCTTCTGGTGGACTGTTTGTGGCAAGTGAGGTAATTACAGAAATAAAATGATGACATCTGGGTTTTTAAGTGAATAAAACGATGGATGGAAGGGCTATTTCCTGGGCTAGAAATGACAGAGGAGAAACAGGAGGAAGAGAGAACAGAGTTCTGTGTGATAACCAAAGTATGGAAAAGAACTCAGTGCCTGTCAGCACGTGAATGAACCAAGATGAGCGGATGTATGCACACAGGGGAATATTATACAGCTTTAAAAAAGGATGATAGTCTGCCATTTGCAACCACATGGATGAACCTGGAGGGCATTATGGTAAGTGAAATCAGCCAGACAGAAAGACAAATACTGCATGGTATCATTTGTATGTGGAATCTTAAAAAAATGAAAGCAAAAGAAGTCTAACAAAGGAACAGAATACAATATATGGCTACTAGGGGCTGGAAGTGGGAGAAATAGGGAACAGTTTGTAAAAGGATTCAAACTTGCAGTTGTAAGATGAATAAGGTCTGAGGATCTAATGTATAACATGGTGACAATCATTGAAAACACTGTGCGGGAGAATCGGAATTTGCTGAGAGGAAATTGAATGGTCTCACCAAAAAAGGGGGGCATGGGGTAGAAGGGAGGGTAAATATGTGAGGTGAAGGGCTGTGTTCATTACCCAAATGGAAGGAATGCTTTCACAGTGTATACATATACCAAATCATCACATTGTATACTCTAAATATCTTATAATTTTATTTATCAATTATACTTCAATAAAGCCTAAAAAAAGTTCCGCCTTGGCCATTTTGTCTCAGATGACTGTAATCGTAGACCCCATGGAAATGTCAAGTGGACAGTTTAATAAGAGCTTGCAGCTCCCAGGAGAAGGCAGACCTGGAGATTTAAATGTAGGAGTCACCAGGATAGAGATGAGCATTAAACAATCAGATTGAATAAGATTCCATAGGGAGAAAAGGTAGATAAAAAAGGAGACAGTACTGAGAACCAAGAGGTAGCCACTCTAGTCTTTGGAGAACTGAATAAAGCCAAAAATAGAATTTAAAGGAATAGAAGTGACTTTAATGTTCACTTGATTCTTTTCTCTCTGAAAAAAATGATTTAATAATTTTAAAATAAATGAATCTAAGCAAATATCCCTGAAGTGTGTTTTGCCAGCCCAGAAGACCTCAGTCTTCCCCATGATTCCAGAAAATGAATCTCAGCTTTTCCTCCCGGCCTTGCCATGCACCTCCACCATCCCTAATGAGCCCCCACGTCATTAAGTTGTGTACTATTCTCCGCTTCCGAAATCTGAAGCCAAATTTAACATTGAACATACAAGAAATCATTGACAGGATGATGGGGCCATTAGGAATGCTGCTCGTGTATATTATCTGTTCTAATTTAATTTCTCTGGTGTAAACAAAGACCATTTGAACAGTACGAATTGAAATCTGGGCAGAGTGTGAGTAGGCAGCTGCCAGTAGTTAATCATGTGTGCATTTCTCTAGAATTGGGCTTCAAACTGAAGGAAGAGAGGAGGGAAGGGCCACAGCCCTTCTGTGGACAACTCTAATCCAGTTTAACATCCCCTTCCCCTTAGCTTGTCTTTCCTTTCTGTTTTGTCCTCTGCCCAAAGGGGAGAAAATTAGCTGGGTGCAAGGGACACTGTTGAAGTTCTTCATAGACCCATCTGGGAATTGCCCTGTAATAGTTCTAGTTCAAGTCCACTTGGCTAGGCTAGGGCCCAGTTGTCTGGGCAAACACCCATCTGGATGTTGCTGTGAAGGTACTTTTTTTTTAATGTGATGAACATTTAACTAAGCAGACTTTGATTAAAGCAGATTATCCTCCATAATGTGGGTGGGCCTCATCTAATCAGTTGACGGCCTTAAGAAGCAATTCTGCCTCAAGACAACAACACAGAAACCCTGCCTGAGTTTCCAGCCTGCAAGCTTCAAAGTCAAGAATTTAACATTGAGTCTCCCAGATAGATGGATGGATGGATAAATAGAGAGACAGAGATAGATGGTAGAGAGTAGATAGATAGATAGGTCGATAGATGATAGATATCCTATTGATTCTATTTCTCTGGGGAACTATGACTAAGAGTAAACTTCAGAATCATGTGAACAAGGGCCATAAATCCCAAGCCCTGGAGAAGGGACAAGGATGAGCTGCACCTGCTTGTCACTTCTAAGCCTGATATGATTGTCACATCAGTATGAAAACCTTTTACAAGAACCCAAGAGCTTTTTCCCTATCTGTAATAGTAAAGTAAATAGATTTTAGAAAACCTAATTTCATACTAAGGAAACATCTAAAAGAGAAGGAGAGCATGACCCCTCAATTCTGCTGTAGTATTTCCTTGCCTGAGTATTTTGTCAGTCAATTTCTGATACAAGAAACCAATGGATCTTGGTGCTCACAATATTCAAATTTTTACATAAAATTAACATACTCCCCCAACTCAGTTGAGGATTTAGAACTCTATCAGAATAAACAATGCATTAAGTTGCATGACTTATTTTGGTTAAACAAAAAAGTAAACACACACACACATACACACACACACACACACACACACACACACACACACACACACAGAGCCATAATTAGATAGACATGCCACCTTGAAACTTCGGTTTGATTTTCAAAGAGAATCACATTCCATTCAAAATGCATGCGAAGGATTCAGTGAACTTTTTACTTCAAGTCAAATTTGGAGCTAGATGGCCCCAGTTTTAAGGAAATTTCAGGTGCCTAGGAAGGACATTGGGGAAGTAGAAAATGTCTGATGATTTACGCGGGAGGGCATGTGATTTAATGCAAAGTCCACTGAATTGGAGTCAAGAACTCAAGGCTGCCTCTTTTACCCTGTAGTTATCTGGCTTCAAGAAAGGCCATTACCCCCATGGAACCTCCATTTCCCCATCTCTAATATGGGACAGTAGTCTTTATGTGACCTTCCCCAGTTTTGTTGTGATAGTCAAGTGGGATAAGTATGTTCAAGTATTTTACACTGCACTCATATGATGACCCAGCACAGAAGGGTTAGGGACTTCGTTTTAGCAAAAACTCCAGAAAAGGATGCTATACTCCTCATTTTTTTTAAAGATTCTGTTTATTTGAGAGAGAAAGAGCACAAGCAGGGAGGAGGGATAGAGGGAGAGGGAGAAGCAGGCTCCTAGCCAAGCAGGGAACCCCACGTAGGACTCGATCCCAGGACCCTGGGATCATGACCTGAGCCAAAGGTAGACACTAAACCAACTGAGACACACAGGTGCCCCTCCTTGCTCCTTATTAATCACATAATATGCAAACTTCCAGAAGAGGCAAGCTCCCTTCTGGTTGTGCCCTACTTGGTGATTCAGACTGGCTCTTTCATCTTCGTATCCAGGAGATCACAAAGAGTATTAAATGGTCCCAGCGACCTCATCAAGTGGAAACACTGGCCCTTTTCCCATATGGTCTGGATGGTAGTGCGGTACAGGACTGACTCAGTCTGAGAGGTAGAAGATCTGCTTCCGGAACCAAGTTCTTTTCTCCCACTGGCTGATGGAAGGACCAGAAGCCGGAAAAAGGTTAAGACCATGGGCAGGCGAGGAGGGTTCTCTTTAAAGAAGTAGAAGCCACCTGTTAGAGTTGGACCAGGATGGGTCCATTAGACCATTGGACCAGGATTGAAGCCAGTGCCCAGTACAGGGGGGTCAGTGAGCAAACGGCTGGATAAGAAGCGTCAGAAAACATGGCTGAAAACCCAAGAATAAGTAACAGGTAACCTCTGCCAAGGACTTCAATCTACCAGGTTCCCTGATGAGCATTTAACATGCTTCCTTTCATTTAATCCTCATTTAAATAGCATAAGGTGGGTATTCCTGATATCCCCAATTTATAGATAAGGAAACTGATGCTAACTGATGCCCCAATTTATAGACTAGGAAACTATTAAGGAGGTACAGGGATCTAGGCCAAGGTAGCACAAATGGCAGAAAAAGATTCCAAAGCCAGGCCGCCTAAACCCATACAGTCTGTTGCCTCCCCAGGATCTTAACAGCCTCCCCTATTATAAGGCCCGTGTATTTTTGACCATCAGAAGAGTTTTCTCAAATCACCCACTCAGTGACCAAAACGAATCACATACACTTCTAAAATTGGTGGGGGGGGCATTGGGGGGTATTTATTTAATTTTTTAAGTAATCTCTACACCCAACGTGGGGCTCAAACTCACAACCCCAAGATCAAGAGTCATATGTTTTACTGACAGAGCCAGTCAGGTGCATTCCCCCCATCCCAGGCTAAAATTGTTGATCAAGGATCAGTAAGCAGGAAAGGTGACGTATCGGAGCAGCTGGTGGAGAGGAACCCCTCACTTGTACCAAATGGCATTTATTTGGCCCAGGATTTATGTTACCCAAGTCTCCCTCTTCAGAGCTGTAGCCAAACCCTTGACGGGTGGCACCAGAGGGCTACGTCCACCAGGCACCTCTGATGTCTAAGGTCTTCACAGGCTACTTTTTGCCAATATGTATTGAAATGTAGATAGAGTAACATCCTTGCATCCAATGTAAAGAGAATGTCAAGACGATTTAAGTAAAACATAGGCTCTTCCATCAAATAGATGAGAAATAATCAAAGCTCTCATCTCGTAGATAATTATAATTGCCTTCTGGGTAGCGAATGCCTTCAGACCGGATGGCTAGACGTACCACTCTGAGAAGTGAGACTTAATGAAGTATTTCACTAATGATTTTCAGGTGGGCTATCTGGTCTATTACAGGAGGTACCAGGGATCCAAGGCCAATGAAAACCTTAGGATTTACCCCTACTGAAGGCATGGAGCATCCTTCCAAGTAAAATTAGTAAGACGGGAATGAAGGCAAATAAGGGGAGCATCTGCTGCCCCGTGTCCTCTGGTTTGGACAGACTGTGCTGGACCCCAGGAGAAAAATGATTTCGCTACCATCATATGGCTCCGCGACACATCTTCGCCCTGTCCTGTTGGAAAAGACATCCAGAGTCCTCCTGCTCCCTTCCACCCCTGCTCAGCTAGAATCTCCCCACAAGCTCGCGGGGGGTCAGAGCACATCAAGTTATGACAGGAGTTTCCACCAGAAGCAGGCAGCGGGGCATGGGGGGGGCACACACAAAGCCTCGTGAACCTCAGTGACAGGCTCATTTAGAAACAAATTAGGGGTTAAGTAAAAAGTGCATGACGAA
Source organism: Procyon lotor (assembly GCA_028646535.1). Lineage (NCBI taxonomy): Eukaryota > Metazoa > Chordata > Mammalia > Carnivora > Procyonidae > Procyon > Procyon lotor. The sequence continues at coordinate 12,088,603 of CM053609.1, forward strand.
GGCAAAACCGAGTTTCCCTTTCCCCCTTCCTGTCGCTTAGAATTAGAAAGTGCCTGTGAGCAGCGTGTGTCATCTCACGTATGAACGTGAGATGTCATTTCGGCTGCCTCTAATTGAAGCCAGGATAAATGGAGTGGAAAGGCAGCGTCTAATCCAATCAAAACATGAAAAAGGTATTTTGACATGTAAATTACAAACTTCCTGTGTATTTTGTCTCCCCAATTACACCCTCCCCTGTCATGTTTTTTTAAATTATATCTTAATCTCCCAGTCTCCTAATAATTATGTCATCATTCTTGGGCCCTGAACACTGTGTAATGGTATTTTATGGGATATGCCATTCATTATTAACTAAACTCACTCTCTGTCCCCAGTGATACCATATCTCATGGTGTTCAAATATGCCTGCTGTCAGCTCCACTTGCCGCTTCACGATTCCCTGGAAGTGAGTTTGTGAAGCACATTCGGACAGTTAATCCGACTCATCAGTATTTTATGTGGGGATACCTGACACCTTTTTTCTTTTTTTTTTTTTTTAATGGGATGGGCGATGGGTTTAAAATATAAATCTCTTATCATCGGGGCTCATTAAAATAGTGCCACGCACAGAGATTTTACGGCTGCTCTTAACAAAACAGCCAACATTGAGATCACAACGAGAAGTCAGACAGCAGAGAAAAATGACAGCTGGATACGCAGAGAGCGCTTCGGCTGCTGCTGGAAGGCACTGGGAAATCCTGCTGCAAATCGTCTCTGAGCAGGAGGAAACCTGAAGGGTCACCTGGCCTTGGCCCCTGGATTTACAGGTGGGACTAAGGCCAGCGAACACGTGAGAGTTCTCTGTGTCTCTGTTCACTGGAGGCAGAAACAGAAAGAGGACCCCAGCGTGCCGACTGGCCTACACCGCCCAGAGCCCCAGGGGGACAGTGCAGTGTCTTTGAGGCCACGGGCGAGGCACAGATGAGGTATGTCTGGGGAAGTCACCAAAAGCTTGGGCCAGGACCGTAAAACACACGAGCAGCAGGTAAAACCAAAAGTCACTACCAAACAGTCTTCCCTTCCAAGGGGCCCTGATTTCCTCAAATGCTTTCTTTGAAAGGCTATCTTTTATTCTTTTTTAAAGGCTTTTTATTTATTTGACAGAGAGAAATCACAAGCAGGCAGAGAGGCAGGCAGAGGGAGAGGGAGAAGCAGGCTCCCCGCTGAGCAGGGAGCCCAAAGCGGGGCTCAATCCCAGGACCCTGAGATCATGACCTGAGCTGAAGGCAGGTCTGCTTAACCGACTGAGCCACCCAGGCGCCCCGAAAGGCCGTCTTTTATTAAAAGGCTACTCACCCAGAGCCCCCGGGTGATGCGATGAATTAAGCAGCCAGCTCTTGGTTTCAGCTTGGGTTGTGATCTCAAGGTGGTGAGACCCAGCCCTGCGTCAGCCTCTGTGCTCGTTATGGAGTCCGCTTGGGACTCCCTCCCTCCCTCTGCCCCTCCCCCTGCACCCTAGCAGTCTCTTTCTCTCTAATAAACAAATGTTTTGTTTTGTTTTGTTTTTTTTAAAAAGGGAGAAATTATTTACCCTTAGAGCGAGGGGAGCAAGCAGAGGAACTGGGTTCAGAAGGATGACGTTCTACTCCTGGATGGGCTACATCTAAGTTCTTGCCTCAGAACAGTCACTGGGGTTCCCTGGCTCAGCCTCGGGATGCTCACCTGCAGAGCAGAGGCAATAATACCGTCACTTCTACCAGGGCCAATGCGAGCGGACTTCATTCCTTGTGCGCGGCATGCCCACGTGCACTGGGGCGCCGGGGTGGCTCAGTTGGGTTGAGCATCCGACTCTTGGTTTCCGCTCAGGTCATGATCGCAGGGCTGTGAGATCGAGCCCATCGGGTTCCATGCGGGGCGTGGAGCCTACCTAAGATTCTTTCTCTCCCTCTCTCTCCCTCTGCCCCTTCACCCCCACCCACACACAGGGGCTCTTTCTCTTTCTAAAATAAATACATACATACATACATACATACATACATACATACATAAATATAAAAACTAAATAACCACACAGAACATACTGTCACTACATTGTACAGCAGAAACTAAAGTAACATTGTGTGTCAACTATACTAATAAATAAGAAAGAGAAAGAAGGAAGGGAAGGAGGGAGGGGGCGGGAAGGAAGAAGGAAGGGAGGGAGGGAGGGAGATTGCTAACCACTCTCCCCCAGAAAATTAAATAGCCACAACTAGAATATTACATAGTCAAGGACCATCAAGAATCCTGGTCTGGGCCTCTGTTCTGCCATTCTTTATCCCCCTCACCTCAGTTTCTCCTTTTTAAAAAATAGGTCTAATAATGTACCTCCCAGAGTTAAAATGAGGTAACATGGGGGTTACTTCACGGTAACTGGGGGGGGCTCAGTTGCGTTAAGCGTCTGCCTTCAGCTCAGGTCATGATCCCAGAGTCCCAGGATCGAGTCCCACATCGGGCTCCTTGCTCGGTAGGGAGCCTGCTTCTCCCTCTGTCCAACGCTCTCCCTGCTTGTGCTCTCTCTCTAACAAATAAATAAATAAAATCTAAAAAAAAAAAACAATGAGGTAACATGGAACTGCTTTACCAGGTGCAAGATGGTCAAAATACATCACCCACCACTTACTCGTGGGCCATCAGTTACCACACTGCGTGGTTTAGCTGAACCTAACAATCAGCCTTCAACCACCGGGATGGCCGGAAACAACAGACATGACCGAAATGTTCCATTTAGCGCGCCCTCCGACAAATCCCTCTGGACAAGAAGGAAGCAGGTTGTTCTTTTTCATTCAAATCTGTGAGTACCGGAGGGCTTGGGGGGCAGCCCTGCCCACTCCCCTACACGGGTGTGGGAGAGGGAGTTCGGATGCCAGCAGGCAGGTAGCAACTTCCCTCTTTATGCTCCTTCAAGTAACACTGATGCCTGGCCCTGTGGAAATTCAGAACTCATGAAGACACACTGTCTGTCTTTAAGTCCAGAAGTAGAAGTAAGAGCTGTAGGAAAATTATCTCTCATTCAAAAGAGAACGTGAGAAATGTTCTACAGTTAGTGCAATCTTAACCTCTATTGTATTGGAAAGTTATCAAAAAAGTAAATGGAAGCCTATCATAGTAGCACAGTAACTAAGAAAGAAAGAATAGAGGCTAAGATGAAATTTCCCATGTTTTAAAAATGGCAGATACAGAAGTCTGAACCACACATAGTGATCTTACCAACTTGGAGGGTATTAAATAAATGGGCTTTACACAACCTCTTTGTATTGTCCTAAAATTGTCCCCATGCTTTTTACTTCTTTGAATCAGGCTAGAACTGTTAGCCCAAAACCTGAAGGCACCAAATTCAAGTTCTTTACATCCAACTGCTTTAAATATCATCCAAATAAACATATCTTTAGCGATCCATAGCCTACCTATTCTGCATACCCCACAATACTACACCTTACAACCACAGGTAAGACCAGACCCACCACGGCTGCCTTTCAAAGCTCTCTGACCTACAGACTCCCCAACTAGCTGCTAAGCAACATCACCTAGACACATAAGGCCCCTCTCTTATTCCCCACTCCCCTGGGGGGTCCTTGCCCTATTCCCCTCCAGGCTGGTAACTTCACACCAGACTCGGGAAGGTCTCTTGCTGAGAGAGCTCTCCCCTCTCATACAACCCTGTCCAAGGACGACCCAATAAAGTGTGTCGTATGCTACTGCCTATCCTGGTCCTGTGTTCTCCTTGATTAGCTCTGAAATCCTTGCACTTGCCACAGACAGTTTGGGCGCCTGGGTGGCTCAGTTGGTTAGATGTCTAACTCTTGATTTCAGTTGAGGTCATATCTCAAGGTCATGAGATCAAGACTGTGTTGGGCTCTGCACTCAGCGGGGAGTCTGCTTAAGGTTCTCCTCTCCCTCTGCCCCTCCTTCTACTCTTTCTCTCTCTCTCAAAATAAATATATAAATCTTAAAAAAAAAAAAATACCATAGACTGAGTGGCTTACAAGTGACAGGTATCTATTTTTCACAGCTCTGGAGGCTGGAAGTCCAAGATCAAAGCCCCAGAAGATTCGGTATCTAGTGAAGGACCACTTCCTGGTTCATAGATGGTGTCCTCTCATGTGTCCTCACGTGGCCAGATGGAGCTTTCTAGGGTCTCTTGTATAAGGTTTCTAATTCCCACTAAAAGGCAGCACTTTCAAATATCAATGCACTGGGAACTAGATTTCAACGCAGGAATTTTGGTGGGGCAGTGAGGAGTAGACAAACATGAATGTAGACTGACAAACATTCAGTCTACAGCAGAGGGAAACCACCATCTAATGCACCCAAGACTGGACTTGGCATCCTAATCAGAATGTGAATCCCAGTTTCAACCAGGGCCCTGCTCTGTGGACTCAGGTCAGTCACTCTGAGTTTCCCATTGTGTCCTGGTGAAGTGAAGATGCCTGCCTCACAGCCTCACTGTGGCCAGGACACTGTTAATGCATGAGGAGGGGCCAAAGAAGAGCTCGACAGGGCATCAGCAAGCCATGAGGCATCTTCCTGTGTGCGCTAGCAAAATTCCAATGTTGGATCTATGGGGAAATAATGTCTGAGGAAACAGTAAGTATCTAGTCCCTGAATATGGAGAGGCCATCCATAGAGTTTAGGAAGGAAGTACCTTCACGGCTTGGGAAACACCACATTGGAGCAAGCCCGCCTGCTCCAGTCCCATAGAGAAGACCAGCGACCTAGGTAAAACTGGGGCCCACAGGTGACCAATTAGCTCCTCTGGTTTCTGGCACCCATCTCAAAGGCCCAGCCTGGGTGAGTAGAGCAGTGACATGTTCTTACCAAGGGCAGACCTGATCCTGCTGTTTGCCAACTACTAACTAGGTTGGTCAGCTCATACCCTCCTCCATCTTGTTCCTGGTAACTTGGGTGACCATTGCGTAGACTTCCCTGTATGTCAGCATGTTCCATGCCACAGATCAAGCCTTTGTCAGGAGACACAGTTTTCATCTTGTCTCTTGCTTCGAGATTTGTGATGTTCAAAGAGATCTTTCTATGATAAAAAATGTTCTACATCTGTGCTATCCAATATGGTAGACATCAGCTTGCCACACTAAGGACTTGAAATGTGACTGGTGTGACTGGGACTGAATTTCTAATTGTATTTAATTTTACTTGGTTTAAACAGTCCTGTGTAGCTAGTGACTACCAATGGGACAACACAGTTACAGAGTTTGTGTGTTTGGATGCTCCTACACAATTCTCTAAATCCAGCTAGATTTTTCTTGCTTCCGCAACATCCCAGCTAACTTCTCCTCAAGTCCTAGAGCTCTCAGACTGGGAGCTTAACTAGCTTAATATAGTTATAGTTATCACTTTTTCTATTGGACTTTCATTTCCAAGGCCATTAGCGCATCACGAGCTATCAGATGGAAGTCTTGAATGAGCATACACTGTGTACATCGAACACCCAGAGGGTTTAAGGAACAGGGATCCAGCCCTAAGAAAACTTGCCTTGGATAATGCGCAATGGATCTTGATGATGGTGACAGTAGTAGAGGTGAGAAAGAGAAGCCAGATTCTGGATATATTTTGAAGGCAAAGTCAGTAGGCTTTGAATTGGCTTGAATGTGGTGAACACAAGAGATGATGTCGTAGAGGAATCAAAGGGAGCCCTGGGAATTTGAGCCTGCAGGAGACAGCCAGCCCTACCAGAGATTGGACAATGGATAGAAATACAGAAATGGTTCAAAATTTGTGTGGCTCCCAAGCCCCTGAGACCTACCTAAAGTTATCTACTGATTCTCCAGACATAACCACTCCCAAGACTGCTTTTATTCACAGCCCTGAGAACATGCTCTGCTCACTACAATCCTGAGGCTTTTGCTCATGTCTACACCCCCCAACACACATTCAGAAAGCCCTGTCTTCATTTTCATCCTACATTACTCAAGGATAGGCTTCCTAGTGAATCACTTTGTCTCTAATCTTGATCTCTTCTAATGCTCCCATCCATTGACATTGTTCTTCCCATTCCACTCTATTGATACCATTTTTCTGCCTAAAACCCTGTGATGAGCTGGAGAATATACATTCTAGCATGCCATATGTACAAAATAAGTCCCAAACCCATTAGCACACTCTGTGAAATGCTCCTAGACACCCACTGAGGAATTAATGGCTTTCTTCTATGATACTTCTGTAGCTGATTTCACTTCCCACACTACATTATTTTCTCTAAATCCCTGCAATACTTAAACCCCGACCCTGATACATGGGAGGTAATCATGATATTTATCGAAACGTTAAATCCTTCATTTAGAATTTTACAGCCTTTCAGTAGTTTTATTTGGCTTAGCCCTATCTTCCAGAAGGTATAGTCCAAAAGTTGCAAATGCAAATATCTACAGGATCCAAATAAATATAACGAGGTACATACAATAGGGAATAGTGGGGCTTGTGGCAAAGCATGAGCTTATGGCCTATCTAAAAGTATTCTAATGAGAAAATAATTAATGTGTCAGCCAAACAAAATATTCTGCAGTAAATGTGATCCATAGGCTACGTAGCCCCCTGACCAGGTAGATCACCCCTTCTGCTCTAAGTTTTAATGTAATAAAGAATCCTTCCCACTGGTACGGAATTTTTGTGCTTTGTAAAGTTATTTGTAACTTACAGGGCAATGGGGTAAGTAGAGAACGCCTCAGGAAAAATTATCATGAGATACATGAGATATCCACAAGAAGTAGTCAAGAGCTCCCAATTCCCCTGCTGACCCTTCCATCAGCCACCTTGCTGGAGAAGTGTTGCTGTCAAGTTCATCCCTTTTTCCCCAGCACAATGCCTGGTATCAAGTAGAGGCTCAATAAACACAGTTTGAATTAATAAATAAATAACTAGTGCCTGGTATCAAGTAGAAGCTCAATAAATATAGTTCGAATTAATAAATAAATAACTAGTGCAGTGGACACCACTCCTTTTTTAGCTCTGAAACATTCTTGAAGCTACTCTTCCTGCCATCACTGCAGGGGCAAAAAATACCACCAGTGCCATGGTGGGCCTCGGAGGCAGCTACTGGAGGGCAAGAGGCTGGGATAAAAAATAAAACAGCATGTGGGCAGAGAACCCAATGCCCATCCCCAGCAATAAACAGCAAGCACTAACCACATTCTTCCCAAGTGCATGGGAAGCAGTGGCTACTTTTGGAGTCTCTGCAGTGAAGCACTCAGACAGGCAAAGGAAGTGGTTAGTGAGAAAGCTCTGGTTAGAAACAGAACCCTGGGCACCTAATGACAAACAGCAATTAGAAATCTACAGCCTGATGAAATCTATTGATAATCTACAGCCTGATGAAATCTATTGGTAATCTACAGCCTGATAAAATCTATTGGAAATCTACAGCCTGATGAAATCTATTGGTAATCTACAGCCTGATAAAATCTATTGGAAATCTACAGCCTGATGAAATCTATTGGTAATCTACAGCCTGATGAAATCTATTGGTAACTTACAGCCTACAGGCCTCAATGAAGAGAGAAGAGAATCCAGACAGGACACAAAGGGTCATATGCCCCGGGTAAGTCCCTAGGGAAGAGAGATGGGAAGCTGAGGCCAGAACTGCCCTGAGTATTAAATATCAATCAGAATGTTTAATGGACTTACATTACCTGAAAGGTAAATGATATAGAAAACACTCGGTACCTACACTTTGACTATCAAAACAGTACCTTTAATACTCTATGGGGCACCTTGGTGGCTCAGTGGGTTAAGGCCTCTGCCTTCGGCTCAGGTCATGATCTCAGGGTCCTGGGATTGAGCCCCACATCCGGCTCTCTGCTCAGCGGGGAGCCTGCTTCCCCCTCTCTCTCTGCGTACTTGTGATCTCTCTCTGTCAAATAAATAAAATCTTTTTAAAAAAAATACTCTATACAAATGGAGTTCGTAGTTTACCCAAATCTACAAGTTTCTCCACAACTTTTACCTGGGTACCCAACTGGCTGCTGAATGAACAGAAGGCATGCCCTCTGCCCTGCCAGGTCTTAGAACCACTCCTTCTCTACTGGTATTGCTTTCACAGCTTGCTTTTGTAAGAGAAATCTTTAAATGGAACTCAGTACAAAAAGAGGGGCGAGCTACAGTGCTCTGCGGGGAAAAAGTACCATGGGCTGTAATCAACATACTCTCTCCGCCTCTCCTTCCCCATTCTCCATTCTTCCACCCCCAACCCAGGCAGCCAGGAGGCTCTGAGGGGGACCCCCAACCTTATAAGATTTGCTCCGGAGACCCCTCCATCCACAGCCGGGCTGCATATGCTATGGGCTTTCTCATCCATAATCAGTGGCTTCCCGGGTGCCTCTACCTAGGATGTCTGACTTTAGCCAATCAGAAATAAAGTTGTTGAAATTGACCTAATCTCTCTCCACCTGAGAATTCCAGCCCCTCCCCTTCCCACTCCTGATGTGAGCGAGCTGCCAATCAAGCCTCTATGGTATTCAGAGTATTTCAGGAGCATTCTCTCATTTCAGTATTATCTAATTATCTAATTAGTTTCTCCTCATGAGATATGATGGAAAGAGAGCTTGGCATCCCCATTCTCATTCAGCTGGAGGAAAGACCTCTCCAGGAGGAGAGGCAACCTGGAGCTCGTACCCATTCCTCTGACTCTGATCCATAATTCAAGGCAGCCTTGGGACTCAGGAAGTGTGTCTAGGTTGCCTCACCTTGTGCCTAGTTGTGCAGATCACCACTCCCAAACTTCCCATCATCCAGCACTACCCAACATCAAAATCAAGCTACCAGCACCTTGACTTGGCCAATAGTCCATGCTGAAATTCTTAGTCCCCTGCCCCACCTCAAATTAGTTTTCCTGACCTGCACCTGACATTGATTTCCCCAAATCCCAGCACTTCCTACATCTCAGGGCTCACACCCTCTCCCTGCAGCTTTAAGCCCTGGATCATCTCACGTTGACCTTGGTTTCTCTTAGTGGTAATGATTTAATGATCTGCATGCACTACTCAGATTATGAATGAAGTTGCCATCCATGTAGTCTTAGTGGGTCTCCAGTGGATGTTCCCTGCCCAAAGGGCCCCACCTGGCTAGAACTTCTTTAAGATGTCAGCTTCCTCCAAGGGGACAGACACACCTTCCTAAAGCCCACTTTAGCTTTATGCCCTCAGTATTTATCAAGAGCATAGGAGTAAGTTTAGAAAGACGCCTTTCAAGCTGTTGTTGCAAACACCATTCATAAGTAAATATACAATATATAATAAAAAGTTAGTCTCTCAGCGGATGTCTTCTTTTAACAGACTAATAAAGCATTGCTTATTATGTATTGATTTTTTTTTACTGTCTCAATGTTTCAAAAGAATTTAAGGAAGCTTCTGGTGATGCATACAATATAGCTAGATAAAAAAATAATGTGAAATTAAAACAATGAAGGGAAAATAAGAAACAGTGGTCAAAGTGAGTATCATTTTCAAAATATGGGCAGTGAAATTTTATACATTTGAAATGACTGAGTATCAAAACACCAAAGAGTCAGTGTCAGGGAGGAGAAAAGAAACACCACCCCCCGCACATATCATATGGCAAGATCAATAGTATCTATGTCAGGTACTCTCCAAAAGGCTCAACCATAGGTTTGGATAGTTCTCAACAACATCATTACAGGAAATGGGTCAGTGAGGTTCAAGTTGTTTCTCACGGTGCCCTAAGAGGAGGCACAAGTGTCAGGGTCAGTTCTGTCCATGGCCCATGGAAACAGTCCTCCAATGGTTGGTTCTTCATATATTCAGAAACTCTGTTGTTAGGTACATATTTAAAAATGTTGTTCTTTTGGGGAATTGATTGTTTTATCAGTCTGAAATGACCTTTTATCTCTGATAACATATATTTTTTGTTCTGAAATCTATTTTATCTAGTATTACTATATCCACTCCACCTCCTTTGTTTAACTAGTGCTAGCATGGTATTTGTGTTTCCATCCTTTCACTCTGCTCCTAGTATAAGAACTTTATAACAAAACAACTCCGTGTCTCCATTTGTACTAGTGTTATTACACATTACACTTCCACATATGTTATAAACCCCACAATATATTTTTATTTTTCATTTAAACACTTATCTTTTAAAAACATTTCTATAATAAGAGACAATCTGTTCTATTTGCCCACATAGTTACCAATTCCAAGCATCTTTGTTCCTTGTGTAGATCCAGACTTCCTTCTCATATCACTTTCCTTCTGCCTGTAAGATGTTCTTTAACATTTGTTACGCTACCAATGAACGTTTTAGTATTTTGTGTCTAAAAAAGCTCTAATTTCATCTTCATTTTTGAAAGCGATTTTGTTGGCTTAACAGATTATTTTTTTCTTTCACTACTTTGGCACCTGCTGCTCTTCCAACCTCCGACTGGCCTTGTTCCTGATGAAGAATCCGCTGTCGTCCTTAACTCTGCTGCCCTGTATACAGTGTGTCTTTTCACTCTGACCACTCTTTAGACTTTTTATCACTGTTTTGAGCAATTTGATCACGATGGACTTTGATATCATTTTCTCCATATGGCTTTCGCTTGAAGGTTTCCTGAGATTCTTGGATCTGTTGGTTTAGAATCGTCATCACATTCAGGAAATTTGGAACTCTTGCTTCCTCCAAGATCTGTGTTGTTTCCTCCCCATCCAATTACATGTACACCATGTGAATTTGTCCCCAAACAAACTGATGTTCACTTCTTTCCCCCAGTCTTTTAGATGATTCTGTTTCATTTTGAATAGCTGCTATTGGTATGTCTTCAAGTTCATGATTTTTTTTCTGCTTTAATTCTAATCTGTTGGTTATTCCATCCAGTGTATTTTTCCTTATTTCGTACATTGTAGGTCTTTTTTTATACCTTTTATATGTTCAGAATTTCTTTTAGATTATTGGACATATGGAATATAATTATAACCATTAAATACCCTTGTCTAAGAAGTCTATCACCTGTACTATTTCTGTATCAGTTTTGATTGATTTTTTTTCCCTCCTCATTATGGTTCAGATATTTCTGCTTCTTTGTATGACTGGTAATTTTTGAGTGGATATAGAACGGTATGAATTTTATTATGTTTAGTGCTGGATTCTTTTTTTTTTTTTTAGTATAAATATTCTTGAACTCTGCTCTGGTACGGAGTTAAGTTACTAAAAAAATAGCTTAATTCTTTTATGTCTTGCTTTTTAGCTTTGTTAGTTCAAACAAGTGTGGGGCTATTTTTCCCACACTATAAGACAAAATATTTCTGAATACTATATATTATGCCCAGTGAATTATGAGGTTTTCCACTCTGGCTTGTGAGAAAAGGAATTGTTCTGGGTGCTGTGGGAATTCTGGGAGTTATTAGTTCTAATCTTTTTGGGTCTGACTTTCCAAAGCCTCAGGTAATTTCCTCACACACATGCGCTAATCAATCATAACTATAAACTCATGGGAGACTCACTACAGATATTCAGAATATTCTCTCTCAGTACAGATATCCAAAATATATTCTCCTTCCCCACACATCTCTCTCTCTTCCTCTTTCTCCCTCTCTCTAGCCTTCTCCTGTCTGGTACTCTACCTCTAGCTGCCCTGGCCTCTCTGAGTCCCCATCTCCATCTTCTCAACTCAGGAAGCCCTCTGAGCATTACCTTGATTTCCCCTCCCTCAGTACAGCTTGGAAACTCTCTTGGCAGTGAGCTGGGGGCATTTATAGGATTCACCTCGTTTGTTTTCCTTCTTTCAGAGACCCCTGTCCTTCACTGCCTGGATCCAATATCTTGAAAACGATTATTTCATATATTTTGTCTAGGTTTTTTTTGTGTGTGTGTGTGTGTTTTAAAGATTTTATTTATTTGAGAGAGAGAGAGAGAGCATGAGAGGGGAGAAGGTCAGAGGGAGAAGCAGACTCCCCGCAGAGCTGGGAGCCTGATATGGGACTCGATCCTAGGACTCTGGGATCATGACCTGAGCTGAAGGCAGTCGCTTAACCCACTGAGCCACCCAGGCGCCCCATGTTTTTGTTTTTGTTTTGTTTTTTTTTGTAGTTATTGCAGGTAAATCTGGTCTATGTTACTTCACCTTGGCCAGGAGCAGAAATCCTGGTATAATGTCATTGACTCATAAAGATGAATTCAGACATCTGATTTCCATTCCACCAGCCAGCAAGAAGTGCCTTACAAAGCTTTGTGCTCAACTACAGTGGTCTTCTTATAACCTCTTACTGTTCTGGTTAATCATGTACTCCTCTACTTGCCCTATTACTCTCCTTTCTTCCTTCTCTCTTATATTTTTCCTTTTCTCTCTGGGTTTTTTCCCCCTCTGTTTCATCTTTCTCCTTCTCTCTCTTCTCCTTTCAGACATCCAGGAAACACTCCCTGCCACTAGGCAACAGGTTCCAAGCCAGGGGTCAAAGATGAATAAGACAAGATCCGGTCTTCAATGAGCATTTAATTTTATTCTTTAAAAAAAAAATTTTTTAATTTAAATAATTTAAAAAATTTAATTTTATTCTTTAAAATTGGTTCTGAAACCAATGAGGGGTTTAAAAGTACTATTATTCAGCTTAGTGAAAGACGCAGAGTGTACACTTTCCAGATGATGTGACACACTTCATCATTATTTGACTTTAAGCAAGCCCCTTGACTCATAGTTTCCATGTCAGAAATTTCTGATTTCTAATTTCTCACAAGACTGCAGTAAGGACTGAAAGAACTCAAGTTTGGGAAGTGCTCCTCACAGTTCCTGGCACATAGTAAGTATTCTATAATCACTGGGGTTTTTTTTTTCCCCCTCTTCTGTCTTTTCCAAGAAAACAATGCTCATGATAAACCCACGTTCTGTCCATTCTACGGAAACGATGAAAAGTCATATAGGCCAAAGGTCATGGTCGGTTCCATGACCGTGAGTTTAAGTCATATGTACATTGAGTGCTCAGATAGAATAAGGCAATTACCATAGAGTTCAAAAGTAAAGTCAGCCATTTAAGGTGAGAGGGTAGATCCAATTCATGTGACTCCACATTGGCCAGAAGTGGAGTTTTCCCCTCAGAATTAATTAACTCTTTCCCATGACCCTCCTATGGTGTGACACCATCACTAGGACTCAGGACTGTGGGTTTCAGGAATGCAACTGAAAAACAGCAGCCTGAGGATATTAGAGTCATGTGCCTTTGACAAACTGGTAACCTGAGGATCACAGAGGCATTTATTTATTTATTAGTTTCATTTAAAGTCACTATTGCGGGGCACCTGGGTGGCTCAGTGGGTTAGAGCCTCTGCCTTCGGCTCAGGTCATGATCTCAGGGTCCTGGGATCGAGCCCCGCATCAGGCTCTCTGCTCAGCAGGAAGACTCCTTCCTCCTCTCCTTCTGTCTGCCTCCCTGTGTACTTGTGACTCTCGCTCTCTGTCAAATAAATAAATAAAATCTTAAATAAATAAATAAATAAATAAAGTGATATTGCAAGGGAATGCCTATGTAAGAGGAAATGAGAGAGGGGAAAGATTCTAACCAAGCGTGAAAAATGCCCCAAGTTGAGATGCATTTTTTTTTTTTTTAATTCTGGAGAACCTGACCTTACGCTAACGTGCTATAAAGAGAGAAGCCAGTCAGGCAGATTCCTAGGCCAGGAAAAGCTACCAGAGCAAAAGAGCTTAGGTCGGTAAAGGTAGGGCTTCAAAACATCATCACGGCCTCCGAAGGCAACAAGGATGCAAGTTGAAGTTAAAGTTATGGTCTGCCTCCCCTATTTCCCCCCACAATTCCCTGCTTCCCACCCTTCTCCTGCAGTCTGTTAGTCTCACCTTCCAAATGGGCCACTTGCCCTGGCACCCTTAAGCCCTTGTGCTCGCTCTCCTCCCTGCCCGGAGCACCCCTCCCACTTCTTTCCTAAGTCAGCCCTGTTTCCTCTTTAAGACTCAGGCGTCAAGCTCCTCTCCTGGAAACTTCTCCGGACTCCCTGGCTTTCGCCCTCCAGGCTCCAGTAAATCTGCCCAGAGCCGCAGCCACTATAAACCAGAGAAGGAAAGGAAGAATAGCACAGGCCGTGAAGGCAAATTTATCCAGTAGTTTCGCTGGGCTTCTATGGAAAGATGGAATGAAGTCGTTTGAGATGCTAATCCCTAAAAGGATTCGCAACCCCGGAGAGATTTTTCCCACAGGATCAGAGTCTAGCCTCTACTTAGCAGTTTCACAATGGGGGAGTGGCTGGAATGAAATCCCCGTCTGAAATGCCGGGTGTTAGGAGACACACGCAGGCAAAATATTACAGTTATACATAATAAAGTGGCCCCTGCTGAGTGCAAGGCATACACCGATGCGCAGGAAAAACGCCTTTCACAACCCCCTTGAATGGGCACCTCCTCTTCTCTGTCCCTCCGCTTTTATGCCAGGTCAAATAAGACCACCGGGAACCTGCACGGCAACATGACAAACATCATCACGATTAAGAAGCCATTTTTCTTTTTGTTCTGGGGGTACAGAGATCTCACTGCAGGAAAACAGAGCCCGCGTGATTTGGTGTAAATGCGTACATGTGCATATGCTCACAGCATACAAATGCAGGAGAAAAGAGCCACAGGCACAAGCTCATTGCGCAGACAGATCATTTGCGCATCCAATTAGGTGAGAGGAGAAATCCGAACATCCAATTACTTCACCTCGTGTAGCCTAAGGTGTTCTTTCCCTCCCAAACCCATTTTCAGGATCCGTCTGGACTGTATGCAAGCCAGTAATTCACATGGGCACTTACCACAGGGCTCGTCATTCAGGTCCAAAGTTGGGATCTTTCTCAGGGACGCAACCTTTCGCCCATCAAGTATGTTATAGGTAGTACATTTAGGTATTTTCTCAGAAAAAAGTAACAGGCGGGGAAGGCTCTGTTTGCATTGTTTCAGAAATTTTCAGATGGCATTTTTAACACACGTTTCGCCAAGTGCTTGCGTATCATTCACATGGGTTTGTAAATTTGGGGCTATAAATTGTGTCAGTGTGACTGAGGTAATGGAGCAATAAACAAGCAGAGGATTGTATTTTTTTTAAGTCTTAATAAATCCAGCCAACAGTCCATACTCTATTGGTCGTGAAGCTGGAAGGAAGCCTAACACTTATGCATAGATCCCCCTTCCCAAGCTACTTGCTTTATATCTTAAATAGCCCTCCCTTCTTAAACGGCAGTGAGAAATGGCCACTTATATTTTATGGCGGAAACAAAAGTCAGCAGAAACTCTGTTGCTTTGCTATCACCTCATTGAATGGACTTGGTGGAAATCACAGCTGGTTTAGGACCAAACCTCTCACTACTGGTAAGATGAAAACCATATCTGCAGTATCCAGGCCAGGGCCTAATACAAAGTAGACCAAAATAAATATTACTTGAATAAAGGCATGAGTGAATTTATAAATATACTCTGCAAAATAAACTAGCACAAGGTGTCAGAAAAATTTACCGCTAAGGACCTCTTCCCAAAGTCTTTCTGTTTTACTATTATGAAAATAACCACCATCCCAAAAATATAAGGATATTTCAACAGCTGAGAAATCTATCAATACAATATACCACAGGAGAAAAATCATATGATCATTTCAATAGTTGCAGAAATGTATTTTACCGCATTAGAGATAGAGAAGTTCCTTAAATTGATAAAAAGGGTATATTAAAAACCTATAGCAAATACTATAATTAATGGAAAAACTATAGACATGTCCTTAGACTGGAAATAAGACAAGAAATCCCATTATTGGGGCGCCTGGGTAGCTCAGTGGGTTAAAGCCTCTGCCTTCGGCTCAGGTCATGATCTCAGGGTTCTGGGATCGAGCCCCACATCGGGCTCTCTGCTCAGCGGGGAGCCTGCTTCCCCCTCTCTCTGTCTGCCTCTGCCTACTTGTGATCTCTCTGTCAAATAAATAAATAAAATCTTGAAGAAAAAAAAAAGAAATCTCATTATTACTGCTACTGCTTAACACACTACTAGAGGTCCTGGCCTATGCTTTAAGAGATGATATATAAGTAAGATGTAAGGATAAAAAAACAAACTGCCGTTTGCAGGCAATATGTTCCTTACCAATTAAATACAACAGAATCAACAGATAAGCTATTAGACTCACCATGACTGTTCAGAAAGCTTGCTAAATACAAAATCACTTTAAAAATTTAACAGCATTTTGCTACAATGGCGATAAACAACTAGAAAACACACTTGAAGAAAAAGTCACAATAGCTGCAAAAAATTGCAATATATCTGGGAATTTAAGGAATATACCAAATTTCTTTTTTTCAAAATATTTTATTTATTTATTTGACAGAGAGAGAGAGAGATCACAAGTAGGCAGAGACGCAAGCAGAGACAGAGGGGGAAGCAGGCTCCCTGTTGAGCAGAGAGCCCAATGCGGGGCTTGATCCCAGGACCCTGAGATCATGACCTGACCCGAAGGCAGAGGCTTTAACCCACTGAGCCACCCAGGTGCCCCTGAAAAAATAATAATAAATTAATTAAAAGAGAATCTTTATACTTACTGGTTTGACAATATGCCAGGAGATGAAGAATATGATCAAGCCTTATATCTGAATTTATATTTTCTTATTGTTTCTATTACACATTATTTATGCTAGAATGTTTTTTAACAAATATCCCCCAAAATGCTTTACAATGTACCTGATTGCCTTCCTTCCAAAGAAAATAGATGAGTTATACAGAAATTTTCTTTTTTTTTTTTTTTAAAGAGGAAGAATATGGGGCCTGGTCACAGGTATTTATTTTTTTTTTTTAATTTTATTTATTTATTTGATAGAGTGAGAGAGATCACAAATAGGCAGAGAGGCAGGCAGAGAGAGGAAGCAGGCTCCCTGCCGAGCAGAGAGCCCCATGCAGGGCTCTATCCCAAGACCCTGAGATCATGACCTGAGCCAAAGGCAGAGGCTTTAACCCACTGAGCCACCCAGGAGCCCCTATACAGAAATTTTCTAGCCTCCTTTTCTTAAATACCTTCAAGAAAAAGTATCATCATCAGACACTCTGCAAAACATTTACAGCTACTGTTTTTTAATTTAATTCTACTTTACCCACTCCAAAAAGGCTATGAATGTTACAAATGGAATGGTAGCTATACAGAAAAGAGCAAGCAAACCAGACCAGAAGACAGAGAACGGAGAAAGAGAAAACACAGCCTAGGTTAGTGAGAAAGAGAACTAAAAATGATAATTTTATCATTTCTTAACCAAATTAAAGATGTGCAAAATGAAATGCACAGCTTGGCAGGAAATACGGTTCTCTGAGTTCGCCCGTTACTCTCGTGACCTCACATGTCCTAGTGAGACACGGATTTGAAAGTCCGTCTTAAGTGATTCACAGCCTCCGTGTGTCTTTCCTTTCTTCCCCTCGGGAACGCTGCCTTGTTAGGAGCATGGAGCACGGGCTGGGGGACGGTTCTGGCCTGGCTGCCTGGAGGTTGCATCTGTGTTGCTCTACTCCCATCTACTGATAAGATGCTGCTACTTCTCCAGGAGCACTCCTCGGCGCCCTCTCCAGCGTGGACCGCTAGAGCAGGAGGATCCAGGGCTGGAGGAAGTCACCTCGCCTGGGAGATTTTTCCATTCCTTGTGTGTGCCTGTTCTGAGAGTAATTAACCGTCCTCTAGTTTACTGCCTGGTGAGTTACTGTTTAATTTCACTTGAACAATCAAAGGAAAGACAAGCATCCCTTGAAGCTGTTTCTTCTTCTTCTGCTTCTTTTTTTTTTTTGAAGAGGGCTGTCAGTTTCATTAGGAAAAATAAATCACACATTTTGTGGTAGTTGGTTTTCAAGGCTCTTTGTTGCTGTACATGTGTTGATACATACCAGGGGTTTTTGTTTGGGTTTGGCTCAACTATAGGGTTTTCTGTCTGTTTGGGTTTTTAAATCATGGAGGATGCTTTTCCCACTGGCTTAAGGAATAAGGTGTGTGTGACTGTAAGTGAAGTGTTTTAAAGGGGTTAGGATCCATCATGGATGGGATTCCCTGGCTGAAAGCAGAGGGGCATGGACTTAAGGGTTTCCTGAGTGCTGGGAGGATTTTTTTGGGATTCCATTAGAATGAAAAAAGTGGGGAGAAATTATAACTCCACCAAATCATTCCATGAGCCCATGTTCGATCAAACATCAGTGATTTGCAAAAAAAAAAAAAATTACAGCAACTTTTTTCCCCAGGGCTACCACTTCCTTCATGGGTAACTCCCCCTGCCCCACAAGCCAAAAGAGTAGACAATTCACCTTTAAGTTTGGTCTACGAGATTAGTTCATCTGAAAGAAATTAAATGTCAATTTTATCTTGATTCATCACAGCTCTTTAATCAAAGTCAATGCATCACCTCCCCTGATTACCCCTCCATCAAAAGCTGACCTGGAAATCTCACACTAAGCTTCCCCGTGCAGGCTGGCTAATTAAGAACTTGGTTGTTGCACCTATAGCCTTGGAGAGAAGCGGATGGCAGGGCTGCCCCAAAGAGGTGGCCTCTTTATGGAGAAGGGTCCTGGAAAGAGGTCAGTGGTAATTACCAAGCAGCAGAACAGTCCATGTACACGTTGGACATTATTGGTCCATAAAATGTCTGGAGATTTATAGCAGAAAACAGAAGTCGTGTATGTGGAATGTCAAACTGAACTAAATTAGCCCAGCGTGGTAAACTGGAGAACAGTGAGCCCTGTTGGGATAGAAGAGAGGGGCCCATGCAAAGGGCTTGGCCTTGGAGGAGGGGTACATATACCCAACTCTCCCACCCAACAGCTGTGTGGCTTAGCCAAATTATAGTAGGGTTGTGTCCTGTGTTAGCTGAACAAGTTCAACTGCAGGAATCTACTGCAAAAGGGAAAGAGAGAAATTACAGATGGGAGGGGACTGTACCCACTGTTTTCCTCGGTAAGTGATCGTCCCAGAGGAAGAGGCAGACAGACCACAGTGCTCACCACCCCAGGTCAGATAGCAAGTTCCTCTCCAATCCCAGAGATTCTTCACTGGTTTCATATATCCTGCCCTGCTCATTGCAGGCCAACTGCTTTCACTGATAGTCAGTTGAAGAAGTAATGGTTTAATCCAAGGCAAGAGGGGAATCGGTTGTGTTAGACTTGCGGACAGTTGTGTGTGTTAGTCCCCAATGCAGCAATTCCTTGCAGGAATGTCAGGGTGACTCGCCTGTATGGAGCTGACCTGGGGACTCAGCCTCACATGAGCTGCTTCTCCGCTGCCTTCAACCTCCCTATGCCTCAGTTTTGTCTCCGTCATTCGGAAATAGTAGATGTATCTTTCTGTTGACATGGTTAATTAGAAGACCTGAACAACGCTTCTCAGGGAGCATGAATGCTTCTCATGGAGCATCGGGAGACCCGGATGTGGATGAGGGCTCTGTCACGTGGCCACCAACCCCTGCCTTTTAGGCCATGTTTTTGTCATTGATGAAATGACCTGGTTGCATATGACCGGCTCAGAGGTCTCTTCCAGCCCCGTCCTTGCTTAACACCTACGGTGAGTCACCTATTATGTCATTTTTTTCAGGTCAGGCGTGTATGATTCTTTATGGAAATGAAGCTATGAACAACAATTGTATCAGATTTAACCCTTGCACATTTTCAACAAAAATACTGCAGTCTCCCATTGGGGAAGAGGCTTACCATGTTGAGAAGATTTGTTGAACTTTGTGTCAGGCATGGGGCCTTCTTTCAATGCTCATACCAGCCCTTGAATGAGGTACTGGTACTATCCTCGATTATATGCATGAGGAAAGAGAGACAGAGAGAGCCTTGAAGAAATGCTCAAGGAGTGTTGAACCTATTCTTTGAACCAGTGAGCAATAAGAATCTTCTCTTGATCAAAGTATTTGATGAACCCATCTCCCCTTTTCCTTAGTCACGGGCCCAGGGCAATCAAATGCTTCCGCCCTAACTCTACTACTAAGAAGGAACTGAAAGGGTTACCAGTTCCAGTTGGTGGACTGAGTACATGTATTACATTCACTTCCTTAAAACCTCCCATTAAAAATACAGTATTGATATATGAAAGGAAATAAATCCAGGACTATATTTTAAAAAGAAAAGTAAAAATGGAATGGAATGGCAATCAGCAAAATATAAACTTCTAAAAAGATCCAAGAAGACAGAGACTAGGTTGGTCAAAGCAGATAGTGGTTAAGAAAAATTACAGCGGAGGGTGCCGTCTGTCACAGAAGTGCAGAAGATGACGGGAGGAGAGGTCAGAGCCGGTTTTCTTGAGATGAAGAAAGTCAAGGAGCAGGAGGAAAGGGAGGCATGGGAGGAAGAGGTTGGTGGATCGATGGCCTCCCTCAAACACTGGGGCTCTCTTGCTCAATTTTGAGGCTGCTAGAAGCAACATTCATTAGCTCTAGGCTACAACTAGGGGACTGTACTCTCCTGGCCAATGGGTGCATAGCCATGCATGTGAGCTATAGCATAGCTCGTAAGGTGGGAGATCCGTCTCCACTGTAAAGCCCCATATTGTAGTATGGGGGTGCAGGGCAGAGGGGCCTGTCAGCCTGCCTGCTCTCAGCCCACAGACCAGAAGGAGAAGCTGGTCTTTGCTCACAGTGGCCTGTGTACAGAAAAAGAAGTGATTGATATCCCGGGCAGGGCTGGCCAGCTGACTATACTTAACGTATTTTTTCATTCACCAATATGAACAGACAACCAAGAATCAGTGGCTATTTGAAGAAAACAGGCAGCATGAGAGAGAAAATCTGAGATGAACAACTATAACTTTTAGCCAAGGGGAAAGACAATGTCAAGAAATAGAAGACAGCTGTCAGTATCCCCAGAAAAAAAGAAAAAAAAGTCCTAATTTGTTGATCCATAAAACAAAGGCAGAAACATATCGGGATGAAGTGAGTTCTTGGAAATTAAAAATATCATGGGTGAATTTAACAAAACAAAACAAGAAAGGACTGGAATATAAACTCAAAGAAATCTCTATAAAATTACTCAAAAAGGCAAAAAAAAAGGAAGATATAAAAGAAAGCCAGCATCATGGAAGATAAATCCATGAAACTTAATAGATACCTTTTTATAGTGGAGAAGAGAAAAGTAATCAAAACAATTAAAAATTAACAACAACAACAACAAAAAAACCCCACAAACTTTCTGATTGAAGGATTTCACTGAATGCTAAGGAGGACAAATGGAAGACTGTAAAGAAACCTCAGAACTCTAAGACAAAAAACTGTCTTAAAAGCTATTAGAGAAATGGAAAAAATAGTTCATTTACAAAGAAACAAGAATCACATTGGCAACAGACTTACCACCAGAAATATTAGCTGCTAGGAAATATAGGAGAGAAGGGAGAGATGCCCTATGAGTTAGGAGGGGAAATAATTTATTTTTTAAGGATTTATTTATTTATTTGAGAGAGAAAGAGAGAGAGAGAGAGAGAGAGGATAGAAGGGCAGCGGGAGAGGAAGAGAGAGAACACGGGGCTCAGTCCCAGGACTGAGACCATGACCTGAGCTAAAATCAAGAGACATTCAAAGAACTGAGTCACCCAGGTGCCCCAAAAGAAAATTCCTTTAAACCTTAACTTTGACATCCATCCAAACTATCAGGAATGGGTGATAGGTTTTTTTTAGACATTAAAAAAAAAATTCCAAAATAAAATCCTTAAAAACTACTGAAAAATAAATTCCAGGAAAATGGGGGGGCGGGGAACAGAATGAAATAAAAAATAAAATCTAATAAATAGAGGAACTAACTTGGGATAAAATAAAATGAACCCCTGGCACCCAGGCTTTGTAAGAAGCCGGAAATGTATCCAAAGAGAAAGGAAGTCATATCCTGCCTGGAAAAATGTAAGAAAATCAAAGTGATTCCCTTTCAACAATATGATTCAACAGCTGAAATTTAATAGAAATGTGACAGAAGGGAAATATATTTATTTTATCAGTAAGAAAAAAAGAAAAGGAATTAGAGACTCCAGTAAACTCAAAACAATGCACGAAAAGAAGTACTCAAATACAAAATATTTCCAGAGTGCACGCATCACAGATATGTCCAATGATTAATATATAAAACACTGTATTGCACTTATATGTAGAATCTAAAAACAAAACAAATGAATAAACAAATGAAACAATAGAAACAGACCCATAATACAGAGAGCACGCTGGTGGTTTCCAGAGGAGAGGAGTGTGCGAGGTTGGGCCAAATGGATAGAGGGGAGTGGAAGATACAGGTAACTCTAGTTATAGAATGAGTACATCATGGGAATAAAAGGCCCACCACAGGGAATACACTCAAATGGTATAATCGTGTTGTATGGTGAGCATAACAACCCAAGATGTTGGATCACTATGTCGTACACCTGAAAGTCACGTAACGTTGTGTGTCAACTCTACTCAAATAAAGAAAAGTTTTTTAAGTTAAACCCATTTAGGTACAATATGATAGATGGTAGATAGATGGACAGACAGACAGACAGATAGACAGATAGACAGAACCACTGCCTAGAAATACAAATTCACATGCAATTCTGTTGGCATTTTTGTCATTTGCTAGCTCTCTACAGTCACGCCGAGGCCCAGGCAGACAATGAACAATATAGTATTTTGCTCCCAAATGAAAGGTGAGTGGACCTCAGAAGCATCGCAAAACTCAGGCACGTGGCGTTCAAGTTCAGCATATGTTCTTGACATCATCAAGACTCAGCTCAATATTATGGCTAAGGTCCTTCCAACCTTAAAAATGTTATGTGCGTATGCTTAGGTTTGAACTAGGCTATTTTCATGGCACGAGAATGCTCCTGTCTATTTCCCATACATTTTGTTAGGTGGCAGCTAAGTTTCCGGTTTTCGTTATGAAGTTGTGGCAAGTCCTGTGTATTCAAATTCATTTTGTAATTATTAGATTGATAAAGCGTTATTCGGAAAGGGCTTATGGGATGCAGAAAGCAGGAACTTCTGACTCCTGGGACCAACAACCCTCAGCTTCATGGTCCATAAGGCTTTTCACTACAGTGGTAAAAAGACAAGGGGTGGGCCTGTGCTTGACCGGGAGGCACAAGTAGGCATGAGATGGAAACAGTGTCTCCAAGTCTCAACCATAGCTGTGTAGGTTTCTGTTACTTGAGCAGGATGGGATTTGTTATGGGAGTTTCTGTTCTGTTCCTGGAGGGATTCTCAGTCTTTGACCAGGTCCTTCTCTCTGCCCTCTTCCCCTGTGCTCCTAATTTGGTCTCCTCCCTCAGTGTCTCTTCATTTTCCTGCTTCGTCTACACCCCCCTCTCTTCCCCCGAATTGTCAATAGTATGTAAGCAAGAGTTATATTTATACTCCTCATTCCTTGAAGAGTTTTATATCCATAGTTATAACTTCTCATTTTATTCTCAAAAATCAATGAATAAATAAATAAAGCAAGCCTCTAGGCTGAGTTGTCTAACTTTTGTGATTTTTATTTTCATTTAGAATAACTTGAGATTTGTAGCAAATTTGCCAAGTATAGAAAGAGTCCCAAATACCCATACCCGGTTTCTCGTACTGCTAATATCCTCCATTAATATGGCACATTGGTCACAATTAATGAACTAATACTGATACAATATTAACTAAAGTTCATATTCTGTTCCAGGATCACACTGAGAATATCTCATTGCATTTAGTCATCCTGTCTCCTTGGGTTTCTTTCAGCTGTGACAGTTTCTCAGACTTTCCTTGTTTCTGATGACTTTGGTACTTGTGAGAAATACTGTTCCTGTGATGTACAACATTCCCAAATTGTTAGGAGTTTGGAGAAGGAAGACCACAGAGGCAAAGTGCCATTCTCATTACACCATATCAAGGGTATAAACTGCATATCAACATGACCTACCACTGTTGACCTGGAAGTAGGGTTGGTCAGGTTTCTACACTGTAAAGTTATTTTTACCCCTTTCCATACATACCTTTTGGATGGAAGCCACTATGCGCAGCTTTTTGATTAGGCTTCTAGTTGATCTAATTTTTCCAGTGGTCTCCTGTGGGTCAGGAGACATCAATACGAACTTCCTCATATAGGATTAAATAACATAGTGATAAAATTGTACGTTGTGCACAATATGGGAAAATTGGAAGAAAAGGCTAATTCAAGGAAAAAGTAATTTAGTTATAACTAATTCTCAACCACCACTGATAACTATTGATTCACCCTTGTATTTGAGTCAAATACCCTTGTATTTGTTCGAGCTTATGATCATCTTTAGGTGACAATCCAAGTCCAAAGAGCATGGTACCTTCCTTGAAAAGCTGTTGCTTTGGTCCCTAGCAGATTTTGGTCCTAGCAGATTCTTGTTTGTTTGTTTGTTTGTTTGTTTTTTAATTTAAATTCAATGAGCTAACATATCATTAGTTTCAGACGTAGAGTTTAATAATTCATCAGTTGTGTATGACACCCAAACAGCTTCTGTTCTATGACAATTCCAACCCTCCTGTCAACACAGGTCAGTCCTGGGCAGAGGGGCAGCAGAAAGATCTCTGAATGAGGAATCCTAGCTTTATCATTTAACACTATGCGTGAGCACCTTGGTTCACTGGATGCAATCTATCGGGGACGTGTCTATACCACAGGATTATTGTAAGCATTGACTCAAATAATATAGTCTGCTTCACAAACATGAATATTCAGCATAAAGATGAAGTACTAAAGCAGAACTAACCAGGAAAGAATCACAAGGCTTCTACTGTTACTAAGTCATCCCGAATCCTTAGGCCTCACCAATTCAGCACTCGGCAACTTCCTATGTGCCCAGTAACTTGAAAGCCTTGTGATGGAGATGATGACGGTGATGACGGTGATGATGATGATGATGATGGTTCCCACAGATGAGCACACTGAGGCCAAAGGAGGCCAAAGGTCACAATGCTAAGTCTTGAATCCTGGTCTGTTTCCTGGAATCCTCTTACTTAACACTCCCAAGCATTTTGCTCATGCCGGTAGTGTTCACGAAGTGAGTGAACACAAGCAGCCACTGTAGGTGGGGACTCTCGTGGTATTAATGATACCTATATCGTTGCTGTCACGTACCAGACCTGTTGGACCTAACTTGGTTTTTAGAAGCGTTATCTATTTAAATCCAATAAAGCTTCTGTTGGCTTTCTGCATAATATCAAAAAGCTGGTGCAGCCGATATTTCAAGCAGCTGCTTGAAATCAGAATGTAGGCGGCTTTCATTACCAAGTGTTTAGCTGTTAATTCTGAGGTCCAGGGCACTATCTTGGCTGTGTGTGGGCAAGAGACGCAGAATTGAATAAGACTAAAAGAATGCTCCATGCATCTTCCATGCTGGGAAGATCACAAACCTGGAAACACCAGCCTAACCTTCTAGAAGGATGGCCTGATGATGAAGACACAGAAAGCTAGGCCATCAGAATCCGCAGACCATACCCAACTTTGGTTACTATCATTGCACCGTCACTATTGGTCAGACTATGAGCCTGAAAAGGAAGCAGATGAGTCAAGGGTGCGCTGGAAGAGACCAGTAGATGCATCTTCTCTCAACTCTAAAGCCAGTGATCACATTAGAAGCCTGAAATCAGCCATGTCAAGAGGATTCACACCACAGCAATCAGAAAATGCTACAAATCAGGGTTTTTCCATACCAGCCCCCACCACCAGACAGCTTATTAAAAGCTTCCTGCCATAGCACTGGTTAGAATCCAGAGTCTTGGCAGTTTGTAATGTGGCCTCATCAAACTTGCCTTGGCTGTGCCTCGTAGATACACCTTGAGACAATGGTTTCCTGTACATTCTATCCAGCAAGTTAGTCACTCGGCCCACGTGTGCTAAGCCCTTACTATACGCCTTGCCACACACCAGACAGGCTTGACTGAGCCGTGGCTGTATTAATCAAAATGCCATAGAAAGGTCTAGAGTCCTAGGAAAGACTCAGAATGTCTCCCTGCCCCCAGTCTCCCTGCAGTGGAGGCTGCATGCTGGGATGTGCGTGGGCTTCAGCTCAGCGCACCGATTTATTTTGGGCAACCGAACAATACTACATGACTAAAGGGCTTTTCAGACACAATTCTTTTAAGCCACTGCTAAGGGGACACCCTGGACTGTAGGGGATTCAAGGGTAAATCGGAGACCCAACTTCGAGGGGTTCATACTCTACAATGGGAAATGCAGCAGGGACCCAATCCCCTGTTATGCAAAATAAAAAGTGACAGGCTCCTACAGGGAACACGGATAAAATGTCCTGTGGGTTCGGGGCGTAAGACATCCCCTGTGCTTGGTGGGTGAGAGAAGCCAGGAAGGCTCTCAACGGAACCAACGGTAAACTCCTGTAAGAAAGGGTTCTTTCCTAGGGCTAGCACAGAAACAAGAAGAAAAAGAAAAGGAAAGAAGAAAATGGACCACAGACAGGAAAATGTCCTCTGATGGTGAGAAGATCAGCCCCGATTGTGATCATTTCCACATCAGACATAATCAATTTTTAATGGCATTGGTTTCACACAAGAATGCTCAGCATGAATTTTTCCCTTCCTGTTGAAACCAACTGGGCCTAGAATTAAGAATATTCAGCTCACTGTGCCCTTGATCAAAATCCTAGATCTAAGATGTTTCTAAAACCTGAATGAAACAAGGCATTTGGAGCCAAGGCAGATCACAAAGGCGAGCTAGAAGGTCCAGAGGTGATCTAAGGAGGCCATTGTCTTTCATGTACCACTCTCTCCAGGGGAGGATTTTTGGAGGCCCCCATCCAGAACTGATGACCGGATGGATGGAAGTCCGACGGGTGCAAAGTTAGCCACAGTGGAAAGTACTGTTCAGCAAACTCCTACACTGGCCCCAGGTCTTCATCTACCTTCACAGCAAACACTAGGGACTGAGAGAATGTGAATGGACATCTAAATCACAATCACTCGGGGCACCCGGGTGGCTCAGTCGTTGGGCGTCTGCCTTCGCGGCTCAGGTCATGATCCCGGAGTCCTGGGATCGAGCCCCGCATCGGGCTCTCTGCTCGGCAGGAAGCCTGCTTCTCCTGCTACCATTCCCTCTGCCTGTGTTCCCTCTCTCGCTGTGTTTCTCTCTGTCAAATAAACAAAATCTTTAAAAAAAACCAAATAAATAAATAAATAAATCACAATCATTCAATTTGAATTGTTGTGACCTCTCTGGACCCCAGTCCTCTCATGTGAAAAATAGAGGGTCGGATTAAACAATCCATGAGGCATTGCCCAGTGCTGACAATACGGTGTGTTTCTTCTGTTTTCTTCAAAGCGACAATCTTTCAGAGTTGCTCTCCATACTCATCGTCCAATTAACTAGTAAATTTTCCAATAACTAGTTGTAAATTTTCGCCTTCATTCAACAAAGTGCCTCTGAAGGGAAGCACTATTTAAATCAACTTATATAGTTTTTTAAAAACCAGAAAGATATTTGCCCCCTTCCTCTGTGGCATTCTCTTGACCCCATTGTAGTTTCTGCTTACCCACTGTTCTTGAATGCCTTTAGCCATTCCTCAAATAGCCATTGCTTTGCTAGATCATCATAACTCACAGAGAATAGCCAGATGTCCTCTGAGCCATTTGTCCAAAATGATGGTAATATTTTATGAAGGGCATTGACAAGCAACATGTTTCTGAATTTCATTTAGCATATTGAGCTTAAACAGTGAGAAGTGGAGGTCCACTTGACCTCCAAGATTACCCAAGGAGAAGAGAGAAGAGTGATCACATACTGGGGACTCACTAAGTGCTAGAGAGAACAACTGATGCCCCGTATATGTTATCCATTCATTTATTTAAAAAAGCAAGGGTGGACACAATGATAGTCCCCTGGTCCTTAAAGTTGTGGGCAATGTCTTATGATAAATCCTAAGATCTGGGTAAATAAAAGGCCACTTGGTCAGTAAACACTGGAGAGAAACAGACAAGAAGAATGATTCAGAGCAAAAGATGGGGACAGAGATGCATTCCAGGTAAAGGACTGGAAGTAGAGAAAAAAAAATGAACATCCATCCATGTTTAAATAAGTAAATGTCTGATGTGATAGAACAATTTCTAAATATTCATGTAGGCTACTGGCCTGCCAAGATTTTCCATAGCCACTTCTGCTCAATTATTGGTATATTTTCAAATTGGGCTTAGAGTCACTTGACTTTTTCACTTTAACCACCTACAGTTAGCAGAGCACTTTGATATGCTTGTTCACATTCGATCCCCCAGCAGCTGCGTAAGCGTGAGAGGAAAGGAACAAGACTTCATTTATTGTAGAGTGTGTGCCAACCATATCGGAACCTGATAGACCTTATTTCACTTCATTTAATCCTCAATTAACTGTGAATAAAGGTAATATTATTCCCACTTTACAGAAGGGGAAACAGAGGTTCAGCAAGGTGAGCTGCACAGTCAAGGTCACAGAGGATGAAACGAAGCTCCAGATACTCTAGCCCTAGTGGCCTTACTAAGACAAGAGCTCCCCCAAAGGCATGATGGCCTCCTTGAGAAGTAATGAGATCCCGCTCACCAGAAATGCTTCAGCCGAGGCTGCTCACGGGGAGGGCATCAATGAATTACGGAAAAGATCTCCCTTAGGAAGAAGTCTGGAGGAGATGGCTTCTCGGATCCTTTTCAGCTTTCCAGTTTGTTGGATTGATGACCCCAGGGGTCATTAGGACTATTCAGAAACATTCCAGTCCTTTTCTCTTTCTGGGCATCTGCAAGTCATTATGTCAAATGCCTTGTTTAGGTCAGTGGAACAGAAGTGTGTGTATCTCTTAAAGCAAAGCCTAAGAGTGGGCCACAAATGACCTTGCTCCACCTCTCTTACTTGAGTGGTCCTGAAGGCAAGTGTTGGAAAGGGGTCTCTTTCAGCTCGGGTCTCAATAATTCCAAAGAGCAGAGTCCCCCGCTGGCCCGCAGTAGATGCGTAGTGTGGACAGAATTAAATTCTGGTGGTTTTAAGTAACTGAGACGGAGGTTCTTTATTGCCTCGGTGTAACCCAGGGTGTCCTGGCTGATATGGTAGCATTTTAGATCTGAACTCTTGAGAGTCAACCTCTAGAGCTCACCTCCTGAGTTACTGAGTTGAGCGGGCGGGGTACTGCAGCGGGGATAAGCAAGTGACACGGACCAAAGGCAACCCTTTCTAAGTTGCGAATGTGAGAAGTGGGAAGAAAGCAACGTAGCAGAGGAGGGGTCTCTCCATTCAAGGAGCAGAATTATTCCTGGCAATCACTTGGGCACGAAATCCAGCAATTTACTACTGCTGCATTCTCTTGTCTCCCAAGAGGAAAGCACAGAGCTTTCTTTCTAGAAAAACACTCACCTTTTCTATCACGCAGACAGACTAGCAGCAATTTAACAATGATTCCTGTAGTTCATCCCCCAGGACATCAGCTGTGCCAGGGAGAGTATCGATTTTTATCTTTTTAAAAAAGAAACTTGCTAAAATAAGCACAGTGGCAATGTTTTGTGTTTTGTTTTTTGGTTTGTGTTTTGTTTTTTTTTTCCTTAACGAGAAGCAGGCTGGATCTTTTTTGAAAATAAACAATGAATTCCAGCATCGGGATTATGTGAAAGGATGGAAATGTTCGGGCGTTCAGACAGCAAATCCACCGAGGCTAACATACCGCCGCTTCACCTTTGTCACTCGGGACAACGGTGTGCTTTTAACAGAGATGCGCTCTGGTCTCTTAATGAACTTCCCATCTGCATCTGCATCTCGGGCATTTCCAGCAGGGCAAGATTACTGGGAAAACAGGTCATCTGGAGGCTTGGGTAGAGTGGATCTGGAAGTTTGGGTGGACGGATTGGTCCTCCCAAGTGTCCAGCCCAGTACCCCGGCCTCGTGTGGGTCCATCCACAGGCACAGCCAGCGACGAGGACAGCAGAAGGATAATGTAAACTGGAATCTTCCCGACAGCTGAAGTGGTTCCTCAGCCCTACCGTCTGTCTACTATCCAGAAAGGGCCTGCAAGCCCCATGTCGAGGCTCTGTGATAGAGCCCCAGGCATGGCCTCTACATCTGGGCTGGACTTTTGACAACACAGGTGAGGAGTGTTCGGCCACCCCCATTTTGGGGATGATCCTCCGTCGCAGAAAACTTCAACCTGAAGTCCCACGTGAGGCCTGTGGGGTTTATTTTTAACATATCCACTGCCCTCCCCAGGCGACCAATGTTGCAGGCAAGGTACGTGGAAACAGAGGCTCGCTTACGCAGTTGCAGAATTCCTCATTCTACTGACACCTGAAAACCAAAAACCGTCCCACGAAAGAGGTGGAAACGTTTGGGACTGAGAGAAGGGGACAGCTACCCCCAAACTGTGCCAATGTTTTACAGCCACAGAATAGGGTTTGGTCATTCTACAAACCTTCCTTGGGAAACTATCTTTTTTTTTTTTTCTTCTCATGCTGTCTCGACTCAGTTTTCAGGCCCTGGCTAGATGGCGGCTGGAGAAGTGCCCCTCGAGAAGCTGATTGAATCCACACCCCCACCACTTGCCTGATGAGGACCTCCCTGCCTGGGACCACCATGCCCCTGCCCTCCTTGTCCCGGGGCCAGAAGCTGCCACAAACCCCGGGGCTTGCAGAATTATTCAAATGAGCTCATCTACATGGAGCAGGTGAAACCAAGCTAGCCCCAGCCCCCTCATGTACTTAAGTGACTCCAAGAGCTCCACCTTGCTACTGGCCTGTCCCCTGGGTGGCCAAGCCCCTGGGTGGCCCTGCATGGCAGCCTTCTCTCACTCTGAACTCCAAGTAGGAAAGAGTTGCCCCTTCTGTCTATGTGAATGTCGGTGTGTTTGTCCTACCAGCCGAAGAACCTGTAAATCTAAAAAACACCCTGAAGAACTGAGTGGATCCACTTCTCCATACAAGAAGATCAAAGACACGGTCCTAATCCCGCCTCGCAGACATTTAGACAGATCAGACCAATCCGAAGCATTGAAACTGCTCGATGGGAACCAGCCAAGACTGTGAAATAAACACTACGACTGTCCTCCACCATTAAAACACTTCACGTTAGCGGCCTTGGGTACTACTACCGGTCTCCAGAAGTGTAGACATTGTGTCTATGTCTACTGCCCTTATTGGGTCCGTTTCTACTCACCTCATTAACTCAGCATATAACAGATTTCCTATCACAAAGCTGGTACTCAATAAATGCATGTTGAAAAACAGAATACAAAAGGTTTAGAGAAAGCTAGCCATTCAGTCAGAAATTCAAAACGTATTTAATGGCTGCCTGCTATATTCCAATCACCCGGGTTCCGTAAGTGATAACATGGTGTACTTCCATATCTATGGGGCTACTAGCAATTTGCTAGTATTAATCGGTTTTCTTAGGGCGCTTGCCATTGAATACTTTAGGTCAACATTTATTTGAGTCCAAGACTTACCTCCTGAGGGAAACATTCCCTGACCGCCCCAAGAGAGTTATAACTTCCTTTCTCATGTCTCTGTTTATCCATCATACTGTATTATTTCCACTTGTAGACCTTGAGCTTCCTAAGAGAGGGGAGCATTTCTAATACATCTTCATATCCCCGATGTTTAGCACAGCATCACCTAGGATACAGCAGGTGCCCAACAAGTCACGATTGAAAGCATAGGTGATAAATAAATGAATGAATTTCCTACCAAGTGTCTCTTCCCATGTAGATGCTAGGGAAGGTGATGGCAGAGGAGAGAAGCCTAGAACAGTGACTCTTGAGTGGGTATCGGAAAGCCCTGGAGGGCTTAAGACATGGAGTGCTAGCCTCCAAGCCCAGTCTCTCATTTTGTAGGTCCCGGGAGAGACCCAACAATGTGCATTTCTAACAGGTGTCCGGGCGATGTCGACACTGCAGATCTAGGGACCACACTGTCAGAAGCCCCGGTCTGAAGGAAGAATTTGATGTGGCTCCCCAAAGGTCATGAGCATCTTGCAAACACACATTCACGTAGAGAAAGAACAGGGAGATTGCTGGTGACAAGCTTACTTAAAACATTCTACAAACGGTGCGGTGAGACAATGAAGAGAGGCTCTATCAAGGCTGACTTCATCAACAATCTTCAAAGAGAAGGCAACAGATCCTATGAAACTGACTGATTTGTCGTAAGTGAAATCACAAGTTGGCTGGACAGGTTTAAGAGAAATGCTCGTACATGACAGATGCGAAAATGGCACATACGAAATGTGGCCATTCTTTATCCGTAACGGGCCCAAACTGGACACATTACCATTAACAGTAAAATGAGCAAATAAATCGGAGTATGCAGCCGTACAAAGGAAGGCTACATAACCACTGTTAAGAAGAACTACAGCTGTATGCAACAGCAATAAACCTCACAAATGTTGAATAAGGGAAGTCAGACACAAGAGAGTACGTCTGTTTAAGTCTAGTTCGTTAACTTCAAAGAGAGGCAGAACTAATATATCCGGAGGTCAGAAGAATTCCTTTTGGGAATAAGAAAGGAGAGTCATTGCGGGGGGAGACCCCAGGGAGTTTCTGGGGTGCTGCTGATAGTCTCCTTCTTGACCCACATCATGGGGGTTGTGAAGTATGCTCACTTGGGTATTTTCTGCATGCATATCGTGCTTCAAACTATAAAGTGTTTTTTGTTGTGTGTGTGTGTGTGTGTGTGTGTTTAATGGTTGAAAGGAAGGAAGAAAATATTTAGAAGGGGGGCTAAATCTGTGGGTCGAGCCCCTATCCTGGGAGTTGACACAGAATCCCCCGCGAGAGAGAGAGAGGAAGGTGGTGGTGAGCTTTCCAAGGGGCCAAAAAGGAGCAGGGTCACTCCAGAATGCTTATTCTAGGCCGACGGAAGAGGCCTGACCAGTGAAATGATCCGATAACCTCAACAGAATACCTGAACTAATCTTTGACATGAGAATTGCAGAGACGGAATATCCCCGAGAGATCATTAAAGTTCAGAAGAAGAGTTTATAGGAACATTTTTTAGAATCTTTCACATAAATCGGCCCCAGTATTTATCTCAGCTGGGAGGCTGGCGAGGTGGGCAGGAGAGGTGCCTTTCCCGGCTAGACTTCCTCCCCTATAAAATGGTTTGCTCGCTGGATCTGTAACTTTTTCTCACCATACAGGCAGACGTGGGCCTCAGCTCGGAAGATACCAGATTCTTTCTCTGCCCGCATGGTTCTGATACGTGTGCAGGAACTGTGAAGGGATGTGAGCAATCTGGAAACACCGGTACCTTCCAGATCCTTCCCTGCGAGGGGAGGCTGTGCTCGTCCCTAACATTGCGGTCAACCAAGCAGCTGGCCATTGTGAACATCTGGTCGGTCCAGAGACACAGCCTCCTAACTGATCTATTACAGTCAATGGTCTAGACAGTGGGCCTAGAACTCTTCGCTTTTTTACACTTCATAAACCTGTATCTAAGCGCAGGTGAAGGCAGTCGTAAATATAAAAACCACCAGAGCAGAATGGCCTTTGATTCTTTGTTTATCACGGGCTAATTAAAACACAAGCTGAACATAACTCAGTTCTTTAATGGAGGTTACCAGATGTGTTATTACTTGACCCTGCTCGGTATGAAGTCCGTGTATAATAACTATAATTTTTTATTTAGTACAGCAGCCCTGCCATAGTGAAGGGTGTGTCTTTCTTTTGATTACAAGGCCCACATTTTAAGGAGGGGGGAAGAGGATGGTTAACTACTGAGAACATGTTCTCTGGCCATTGAAACTATGATTAATATAAGCCCTTCCCAGGAGTGAATTCTTGGGTGCCCTGCATACTACAGTTACACACCGTGCCAAAGACACATTTTCGCTGGGAAGTATAATTACTGACTTCTAAAAGTCACCTTTCATCCCAGCGAACTCTGGCTCTCTCTAAAGCGTTAGAGAGCCATTACAAATTACAGTGAGAGTAATAGCTTCGGCCATTCAGCCATCACTTATGAAGCCCTTCAGCCGCCTGCAGCAGGAAAGGGCAAACTTACAGGGCCAGCCCTCCTTAGTCGGGAAGCCATGTGGATCTTTTTCCAGTGCGGTGGCTTGGTGAGCGGTCC
This sequence comes from Procyon lotor, assembly GCA_028646535.1. Lineage (NCBI taxonomy): Eukaryota > Metazoa > Chordata > Mammalia > Carnivora > Procyonidae > Procyon > Procyon lotor. The sequence continues at coordinate 12,122,578 of CM053609.1, forward strand.
AGGAACTCCGCGCAGCTGCGATTGGCTGCATATTTCCGTACGCGGCTCCCAGCGAGCGCCACGAACACTTGAGCATCTGAGATGCACACTTCCTCCGTGGTATTAGTGAGGCCAAGAGGAGAATTCTCCCAGCTGCCGGCCATAGTACAGCCATCCCCCAACTTGGACCCCTTGACTCAGTCCCCCTGGCTCTCTACTTGGATATCCCCCGGGGAACCTTAAACACAGCATTGCCAAAATGGAATGCTCGCTGGATATGGAATTCCATATCCTCTGGAAAATGACTCTTAGATCCCACACTCAGAAATCACCCTACCCACCACTCTAGGCATTTGCCAAATCTCCAAACTTGACCTTCATTCATTTTCGGTTCTCCCTCCCTCGCCATAGTCAACCTGTGCCCAAGATCTGCTCGCTGTGCCCGTACAACCTTCCGACCCACATGTCTGCCATTACTGTCCATCCTGTTCAGGTCATGTGACATCATGCAGTAAAACAAGGATTCTTAACACGTGCAATTTCCCCCTTCCCCACCACACACACACACACACACACACACACACACACAC
>CM053609.1:12123246-12140639 GCA_028646535.1 Procyon lotor
AACAAGGATTCTTAACACGTGCAATTTCCCCCTTCCCCACCACACACACACACACACACACACACACACACACACGCTGACCAGGGGACATTTAATGATGTCTGGAGACATTTCTGCATCCCCACTGGAGGCAGAGGCTGGTACTGCTGACAGCTAGTGGGCAGAGGCTGGGGATGCCGTCAAACATCCTGCAAGGCAAAGACCAGGCCCCAGAGCGAGAAATCAGGAGTCCAGAATGTCAGTAGCACTGATACTGAGATACCTTCCCCAAAACATCTCTAAAGGTGCCACAGTGAGCTCCATAAAACACACATCTTAACAGGTAACTCTCCTGCTCAAAACACTTCCAATATCATTGCTGCTGGAACAAAGTCCCCAAGGTCCTTCACCCCCTGTCTGTCCCTAGTCTGCCTTCTTGGCCTCCTCTGTAATTGCTCTCACCTACCTTCCCTGAAGCCTCCATGCTTCAAATGTCCACACCTAGACCTTTAGTCTAGTCCGCACCTTGAACTTCTGGGCCTCTGGCTGAAAGTCTGTTCATATTCCCCAAGGAGTTCACCTGTAGGAAGCGAACTCTTCCTCGACCTGATCTCAGTCTCACACAATCTCCTAGCCTGGGTGTAGCCTGTGCCTCCCATTGGCACATGCTTTTTTACCATCTTTTACCTTGACTTTGTGCCTTAATCCCCTCCCTTGCTCATCCATTGAGCCTGATGTACGCTCCCTGTGGGCAGGACCCGTCTGTCCACTCCATCCCCTGTTTCTTGCATTAAGGCACTGATTCACCCAATACACACTCACCGAAATAATGAACGTAGTATTACACTAAAGTTGGTCTCTGAGGGCATTAGATTTGGACAACTCAGTCAAACAAATAATTGTATCTTAAGCAATTATAATTTATAATTATAATTTAAATTATAATTTCCTGTATTTTAACTTGCTCATTAAATCAGTGTCTCCGACACTTAAATTGGGCTTTAAAGTCACCTCCTACATCTCATCCGATGCCCATATCCCCTCTACACAACTTTCCTGTGCATGTGTGGGCACACATGTGAACACACGTGACATACAAACACATACATGCACACACGCATGCACATATAAACATACACACCGACTTACGTGCACGTACAAACACATATACACATACAAACATAAATGCACATCTAAACACAAAAATACCCAGACATATACATACACACACAGCCAAAGACAACCTGCCTTGGCTCAGACACATCTAGTGAAGCAGGGTCACTTCCTTTGAGACACTGAGACTTCATGTGTCCCATCCGCTTGTCAATTCCTGTGCCACTGAGTCCTGCAGGACAAGCCAACCCTTTCCCTACCTACCCCGCCAACCCTTCAACCTGAAAGGCAGACCTTCAGTCTCCTCTTGACTCCTTCCTCCTACAGCCTCTTACCTAGAGTTTCTCTTTTGTGTCTGAACAAACTACCCTTGGTCTAGTTCTGTCCCGAGGTATCTTCAGAAGTGTGGTTAGCATCCCACAGCTAGCTCACCTCCAAAATCACTGCCAAGCCTTTGGAGAATAACGTGGCAATACCCACCAAAGTTTAAAATTCGCATGCCCTTTGATCCAATAATGTACCTTTCCAGGAATTTATCCTCACATATGCTCAAAGGCACATCCACAAGGGATACATCTAGAGACATTTTTGGTTGTCACAACTGGAGGCAGGGGATGGAGCACTGTGGATCTCCTTTCAAAGGCAGAAGACTGGAATCCTCGTAAAGGTCCATCTTTAAAAAACAGGCTCATAAAGCATGGTCCAGCCAGGCCTCTGCTAGGAAGGACAGGCAATCCTCAACTTGCCAAAGTAGAACAGGCTGCCAAAACCAAAGTGCAGAACCATGCACATTGCTGTGCTCTCTAGGGTAAGAAGAGAGAAAGAGGGGTGCCTGGGTTAAGTGGGTTAGGTTCAGTGGGTTAAGCCTCTGCCTTCAGCTCAGGTCATGATCTCAGGGTCCTTGGATCGAGCCCTGCATCGGGCTCTCTGCTCCGTGGGAGCCTGATTCCCCCCTCTCTCTCCCTGCCTCTCTGCTACTTGTGATCTCTCTCTCTCTCTCTCTGTCAAATAAATAAAGAAAATCTTTAAAAGGAAAAAAAAAGCAGAAGAAGAGAGAAAGAATGGAGGAGAAAAAGAGAAGGCAGGAGAGATGTGTGCCTTAAGGAAGAGAAAAGGCACAACTCTTACTGCTTTTGCTAGTTCTTCTCCTTTTGCTCTCATTTGTAACAAAATAAATAAAATAAATAAGGGAACACAAGCAACTAACTTGAGTGCTACCTTGACCATTGGGGAAGAACCGCCATATCAGAGAGTGGTTTGGTACTCCTTTGAAAATTGCAACTCTCCTGGGCTCAATAAGGAGCCATAATCCTTTTTTGTTATTTAATTGTGATCTAATTAGCTGAGTTCAAAATAAACTCACTCAACGCAACAGAACGGAGTTGAGGCAGGTAAAATAAAGCAGATGTGACTTTACTCAAGTACTACAGAGTGCTTCTCTAGAAAAACATGACTTCTTTGAATTATATGGACCCCCCGATGAGTTGACTTCCCAAAGAGAACTAGCACCTCTGATAGATTAACTAACAGCCAACTACCAACACACAGTAAACCCAAACATACTCCATTGACTGCTCACAAGTCTTTTTTAGATGGTTCAAAAAAGCTAATCTTCACTGATTTCTTTTTGTAAGGTTTTTAAGAATATTTTAAGGTTTTTAAGAGAATATTCTGTGTAGTATTATTTGTGTCTATATAACATTGGCTAAAAAGTAAGTTTCCTGACTTGGCCCATTATTTGGAGAATTTGGGTGGACAAAAATTATGATGTGGTTAAAAGGAACTTGGCCAAGGTAAATGTTGAGATGGTATTCTGAGAGCTGGCATTTTCTTCTGCGTAATAATTATTTTAGTAGAGGGGCACCTGGGTGGGGTAGTTGGTTAAGCATCCAACTCTTAGTTTCATGTCAGGTCTGAGCTCTGGATTATGAGACCAAACCCCGCATGGGGCTCTGTGCTCTAGCAGAGTCTGCTCGAGTTTCTCTCTCCCTCTTCCCCTCCCCCTGCGCGCTCTCTCTCTCTCTCCCTCTCTCAAATAAATAAATCTAAAAAAAAAAAAAAAAAGAGTTGTTTTAGGACAGCTCTGTTCTTTCTCATTTTGTGTATTACTACCTCATACCAAAAAATTACCACCTTTTGTTGATGGGATGGTCTGATTTAGTTTATTGTAATCAGCAATCGAGAAGGGTTCTCTGGGTTTACAAGGTCAGCCCTAATGACATTCCTGCCCAAGAAGAGCCCTGACCATCAACAAGCCTTGTTCTCTTTGGCCAGTGCTGGTCTGGTCCATTCCAAAGGCTCTGTGATGACCTGTCATGTGCTGCCAACGCACTCTCTGGATGCACGCACCCTATAGACTAGAGAGAGCACTTGGAAGATAGTTGTCCAAACACCATCCCTCACTGGCAAGAGGTGGAATCTGATGGAAGAGGCTGGCTTTCTTCCCCAGGAGTAGGCTTGGTTCTAACTTTCCCTACTCTTGCACTGTTCTGGAATAAGACAACTCTGTTGGTGTACGCATGCACGCGCACGCACACACACACGTGCGCACGCGCGCGCACACACACACGAAGAGCAATTTCCCTATGGCACATCCTCAATGCAGGATTAGTGAGCCCTAGGGAGATTTTTAGTTCAAGCCCCCCTTCTACCTCCACCTTCATGTTGTAGCCCTGAGCCACATCCCTCCCAGGTTTATGCCTGCATAGCCCAAGATCTCAGGGGAAAACCTACTCTCTTACATGTAAAACAAAGGGACTCAATAATGAACTCCCCATGAAGCCTACAATCCCTCTGAAGCCTACAAATTCCATGGTCCCTGATTCTATGATCTTTGTAACGTCACTTGTATGCACTAGGGCTGGTCACATGGTGTCTTTTTTTGGAACAAGAGGAAACAAAGCATATCTGTATTTAACAGACAACAGTCTACATGATAGAATTCAGTTTTTCAAAATTACTTTCTAGGAAGTTAAAACGGGGTCTCATTTGTCAGGCAATATGAGTTTCTGAAACCTAAACTTCAGTTAAACCTTTCTTCTTTTCTGGGTGAAATCTTTCTCTTCTTTTCTGGATGAAAGTTATTCATTCATTCATTTGCTTCAGCAAAGCTCTTAGACCTGGCTGTTTCTTCGGATGAACCCCTCTCCCTGTGCTCAGGCTGTGGGAATGGACAGAAAATAAGGCGTGGCTCTTGACTTTCTCAAGCTCACGTTCTGACAATGAAAACAAACCTCTCCCAGAAATAACACTCTTCTTACCAGTATGTGGGCCAACCCTCCATACATCTCCTGATTCCATCAGGAAATCAGACCAATGTCTAAATGCCTATCTAATGATGTCTTACCCCCCCATACCCAGCACACAGAGGTGCTCAAGTCAATGAATGAATGAACAATATAAGGCACAGAAGCACCAGCCAGCCTTGCCAGTTCTCACGGGTCATGAAAACACCTTCATCAGTGGAATCGGCCACTTGTTCACCAACATGAGTGCAATGACCATAAAATATGGACCCGAGTCTCCTATTTTCATTCCCACATTAACGTGAGGGACCCAAGATTGAAAGATCACATGTTTCACCTACAGAAGGTCTCCCAATGATAAAAATTAGCTTTGGTTTTAAGCTTCGGCTTCAAGTTTAGCTGGAACCCAGCCCACCCCCAGGTGCTTCAACTGGTGTGGATTTAAAGACTGGATTTTTCTAAGATATAATTAACACTTCTTTAATATTTCTTCGGAGTCTGTTTGGGTCATCTGATGAGCCCAGCTCTTGGAAAGAAATTATTGAACCCACAGGCTTTGAAAACCAGCCAACCACATCATTTTATGCCTTCATTTGTCTCTTTGAGGACAAAAAAAATCCTGCCAGCAGTCTGAGAGTTAAACAGTATTCCTGTCATGTTTGCCCTGAACTTGCCCAGTTAAATTGCAACAGCATGGGTCTCCATAATTATCTAATTGTTAGTGTTGTGCCTTTACGTAATTGATGATGTAGCATTAAAGTCTGACCCTGGGTTTGAAATGAAGTGCAGTACTGCTGACATCCAAGCTCAAATTAGTAGGTAAGCACCCAATTAACGATTATGCTTCTGAGCTTTCGTTTCCATCTGACCACACTGCTACGCTAATCAGTTTTCTGAGCCTTTCACCTTCCCCATAACTAACAAGCATTTCTTCTGCTTTTTATGTCTATGGATGCCCTGTATCCTCATAAAAAGCTCTCCACCGACTGCTGTCTTTAAGTCTCTTGCCAAAAATGGCTGCCCACAAGTGGGCTGGCCAGCTCGGATGCCTTTTGTTAGCAAAACCAAACATCAGCTTGATGGGTTCCTGTTTCTCTCCTCTGAAAAAAGTGATCTCCACAGAAGGCCTAGGTTCCATAGACGACTTCCATTGATGACTAGAATCTGTCAAGTAAAGGAAGGAGCCACGGGGATGCCTAGATCATGGAGTTAGCGAATAGTCTCAAGCAATGGAGTTCCCCCCAAACCCCACCATCTATCTGACTATTGGAGGAAGACAAATGTGGAAATAGGAAGAAAAGCCTCTTTTCCAACCTCATGCCTCCCTCGCTCATCTCCCCACACCTCCTGGACCATCCTCCCAATTCCCTCCATCCACCTGCACGCCCCGTAAATGGCAGCCCTGAACATAAGACACCAGAATATTTTTAGAGGCTCAAGATATCATTACTTTGACCTCAGTAACTGTGGAAAAAACAAAAATAAAAACAAACAAAAAAAAAACCTCTTAGTAAGCCTATTGTGAATGCTCAAATGAGCATCCTCATGGGGAAGTGCCTTCCTAATTACCACATATGGGTGCAATTGCTGTAGGAGACCCATATCTTCTATCTTCCCAACCATTGTTCTTTCTAGGACCTATATTACTTGACATTTTGATTCCTAGTTAGCTGAGCCACTCCCTGCCCTACCTCCTAAAGTCAGAGAAGAAGAGCATATTCACTTACAACTCCTGCCAAACACACAAAATCAGCACTCAATTTGGAATCTCTGTTGTTACTTTCCCTACTATATACCCTAATTCTATGCTTAGACTAGCCTTCTACTCCAGATTCATCAACTTTTGTACAATGACATAGACATCTTCCTGTCTGTCCACCTTATGTTTGTTCCAAGCATAAAGTCATCAAGAATCTTACCCAACATCAGCGGTTTCAAACTTGAGTACCAGAAGCTTGTTCTTATTTATTTTAATTTTCCAATCAAACTTATTCTACTCCAGTATAAAAATCTTATTGTGAAGAGGAGGGAGGGGGTGAACAGGCAGAGTGCAGAGGATTTGGGGGACAGTGACACTCTTCTGTATGATAATATAATGGTGGGTGCATGTCATTATATATTTGTCCAAAGCCACTGAATGTACACCACCAAGAGTGAACCTTAATGTAAACTAAGGATTTTGGGTGATTATGATGTTTCCAGGTAGGGTTACCAGTTAACCTGTTAATCCAGTGTAGCAAATGTTATCACTCTGGTGAAGGATGCTGATAATGCAATGATAATGCAAGAAGCTACCTGAGGAGAGGAATCAGGGGTACATGGCCAATCTTTATAACCTCCCATCAATTTCACTGTGAACCTTAAACTGTTCTAAAAAAAAAAAAAAGTCTTACTTTAAAAATCTCATGATGAAAAAAAGAAAAAAACTAGAGCTCTTCTGATGAGAATGGGTTCAATCCCCAACCACCACCACGAGGCCGCCATCCGAGGACACGTTATTTGAAAACCACCATTTTTTTAAAGATTTTATTTATTTATTGGACAGAGAGAGAGATCACATGTAGGCAAAGAGGCAGGCAGAGAGAGAGGGAGAGGCAGGCTCCCCGCTGAGCAGAGAGCACTGGATCCAAGGACCCTGAGATCATGACCTGAGCCGAAGACAGAGGCTTTAACCCACTGAGCCACCCAGGCACCCCAAAAACCACCATCTTAAAATAAACTATGGAAGCCCATAAAAATCAAGGGATCCAATAAAAATAAATCTTTGATGTGACTAGCATTTCCTTTTCTTTTCTTGTCATCTAAAATGGATTAACATTCATTGAGTACAAACGTGGGTTTTTTTGGTTTTGTTTTATTTTTTATTTTTTGAGAGAGAGAGAGTGCATGCAAAGGACAGAGGGAGAGGGAGAGAATCTTAAGCAGGCCTTGTATCTAGCATGGAACCCAATCCAGGGTTCGATTTCACGATCCTGAGATCATGACCTGAGCCAAAATCAGGAGTCAGACATTTAATGACTGAGCCACCCAGGCACCCCAAGTAAATAGTTTATTTATTTTTTTAAAGGTTTTATTCATTTATTTGCCAGAGAGAGAGTGGGAGAGCACAAGCAGGGGGAGCAGCAAGCAGAGGGAGAGGAAGAAGCAAGCTTCCCGCTGAGCAAGGAGCCTGATGTGGGGCTCAAGCCAAGACTGTGGGTTCATGATCTGAGCTGAAGGCAGATGTTTAATCAACTGAGCCACCCAGGTGCCCCCAAAGTTTATTTTTATTAATCTTTTGAGATAAGCAAAGAAGGAAGGAGGCATCTTTGTTCCCATTTTACAGGCACTCCAGGACACAGAATTGGCTAAATTGGAAAGCTAGAATAAGAACTAGAATAAGAACCTATCTCAGCCAGTTCTCTTTCCACTGCACCACAGTGTCTCCCCATAAATATTCATATGGTGTAGACGTGTGTCATGATCACACACAGACACTCAACAAGTACTCTTGGTACTTGAAGTACTTGATGGTGAGGATGATGATGGTGAGGGCAAGGAAGATTGAGTTGAATGTGGATTGGAAAGAATACCCTATTAACACAACATTTGAGAAGCATATTATTGTGGAATAAGTCTTGGATGTTGTGGGCTTCTCATCCAACTGAACACCTCACTATATAAACTAATAAGAAGCAGGTCTCATCAAGGCCCACTAGATAAGAGCAATATGATGACAGTACCCTATCTTCAGCTTTGATCAGAATTGTTTATAGCATGCAGTTATTTAAAAGCATAAAGTAAACAAATAAACCAAGTTCCTTCCAAACTTAGTGCTAAGTGGATGTAGATAACACACAATGCTGGAAATACTGCATGGCAGTAGTCCCTGTCCCTAGACATTGCCCCAAAAGGATGGAAATGGCCCATCAAGAAAGCCACAAAAGTGCTTCTGAGAAGGATATTTCCCTCCAGGGAACCTGGAGAGAACAAAGGGTGCACAAGAAGCAGTGGAGGGACAGTATTGGGTGAATTTCCCTTTCCACAGTAAATTCCAACATCTCTGGTCTACTTGAGCAGCATATGTGAGCCCTTGAGATGCTTTAGGGCAAAGTTTGTTTATATTACTTGTCTGGTAAAGATCTGTGGAAGAAACAAGCGAAGTGAAATGTGCTGTTAGCCATTATGATCAGATCAAGAGCTTGTGAAATAGATTTAAAGTTTCAACTGTTCACATACTAGCAGAACCTAGCCAAGTAATTGAACCACTCCAAGACTCCATGTTCTCACCTCTGAAGGGAGGGTTCTAATCCCCACTTCACTGTGTAACCTGGGGACTCAATGAGATAACACAGAAAATCCATATGAAGCACAGGAGACATAATGAACACTCCCAAGATGCTAGTTCCTTTCCGTTTATCCATAAGATCTTGGATACAATGATACATGGCTCTCAGTTCCACAATTCAAAATAATTTACTAAAAGATAACCTCAAGCCTTGCTGTCATTGAGTCTCTAACCTAGGAATTACAGCTAAATTTCCATAAAACTATAAGAAGTAACACAGTTTTCTGGATTAAGTAAGTTAGTTAAATCTTTCTCTGCCTTCATCTCTGTACAGAAGATAAAGATAACTCATTATAGTTTAACTTCGATTGTCCTAGAGCTTATAGCCGAAGGAAAGCTAACACTTATAAGGACAGAGACCCCAATGACAAAGTAATAATACTTTGCAATAATACCCGCAGAAATCAATTTGCATATCTACTTACTACCTGTAGAGTCAGAGTATCAGCAGGGATTTGATCTAAGAAGCAAAACAACTAGGAGGCATTTAGAATAATAGATGTGTTGCCAAATTAGACCTGGAGGGTGGAGAAGAATCTATGCAAGCTGTCGCCTCTCCATCTGGTGGTGTGCCCGAAGTTGCCATTATTAAGTCAGCGAGGTGGGCAGTCTTATGGAAAAGTTGTATATAAAGTGGGGGAACAATGAAGGACTGGACCCCACACACATAAACTCTAACCCACAAATATAATCTCGATGCCCCATTTTTCTCTCTCATCACCTCTAACCTGAAAGTCATGGTGGCATGAAGAAAGAGTTGGCATCCTCTACACACAGAGCTTCACATAGGAAGGAACTTAGGGAAGACAGAAGAACTATAGATTCAGGTGCTGTCTCAAGCCAGCAAGGTGAGATAGCACATCAGTGACAATGTGTATTGGCTGCCATAGTGCTTGGAGCCCAATTTACCCCAACTCTGGGAGCATAAAATTGGCTTCCGCTTTACTTCTATCTTCCAAATTTCACACAAATTTCTCCAGTGACCAACCCCAACAAGGAACCAGCCAGGGGAGGGAATTCTGGGAAATGTAGTTCCAGCTTAGCTATTTTCACACAGTACATAACCAGCACAGAGAGCAAACAACAATCCAATGATGAAAACACACTTCGCTGGTATGCTGGCTGACTGACACCTGGCAGGCTCTTTCATTTCTCTCCATCCAAGCTCCTCATGATTTCCAGCAGCCGCTTATCCAAAAGCCCAGCATCCCTTGCTCCTGTCTCCTGTTGATCCAAGTTCGGTTAGCCTGCCAGGATGTAAAATCTAAACACGTCTTTTATTTCTATGGTCACAAACTACAGTTTCAATGAATAACCTCTGGTGATCATGGCATCTCCTTGCTCCTCTCCCCCAGCTCACGATTTACCAAGGAAAAGATGTCTTAATAAAGAGGGTAATTTAATGTGAACTGCTCCTTAATTCCTAGGCGTCTCTTTACTGCCTAGCTGTCAAAAGAAAGTGTGTTTTTTTCCAACTGCATGGTCTATTAGGCTCTCATTAATCTACCATGTTTTAATTTTCATTAGTGAGCATTAATCTAAAAGGATGAATTTGGGGCAGAGATCCCATTCCTCTTGTCTTTTCTAAATTTCTGTCATCAGGAGAAGTTTATTATTTTTCTCCATGAGGCTCCAAAGTGGATCAAATAAACTCAGAAGTGCTTGTCAATCTGTTCACATTGACAGATGGCTATGTGGGCCACCATAGCTGGATTAGAAGCTCGGGTTCTTCTTGCAAAGTGCACAGCACGAGTTCAACCTCATCTCATACTAGTTCATGAATCCTGTCCTTCACCACTGACGTGCTCCTTATTTGGGATCCCTTCTCCTTTTCCATTTGTTCTTTCTAGCTCCCATACTTTCATTCAGCACCACAGCTCTGGCCCCTGAACAGGCTGTGCAGTCTAGCTTGCAGAAGCAAAGTGTCTGAATCTAAAGTCATCCCGAAGTCATCGGAAGTCGGCGTAATCATCATAATTTTTTTTAAAGTGATGCCAAGAGGGTGAAGAGACAAAAGGGTTTCCCGGTGGGTCTAGTAATGTTACAGCAAGAATATTTTGTATTTCGGCTATATCTTTCCCAGGATAGTCTGAAGCCTTGCCATCTCTGCAAAGATTGTATTCTTGACCCATTCCTTTATGTTAAGGTTTACCTTCAGAGCAGAAAACACATTCAGAAAATGTAGCCTCTGCTAGGATTTGGACAGGAAAGTCTTCCATCCAAAATGCATAAATTCACCTAGCCAAAGAAATGTAATGCCATTGATTCAGGCTTAGAGTCTTCATCTAAGAATTCAAGAGGGGTTTTTTGTTTTTTGGGTTTTTTTTTTTTACTATGACAAGAGTTCCCCATACTTGCATACAGAAGATTCCATTTGGTCTTAAAGAGGCACAAGCACAGAGTCTTCTGAATGTCCCATCTAACCTCTGACCTGATGTGAATTGCAAATATATAAATTACTTCAATTCACTTTCTAGGTCACCTCCAGATGATGAATTGCATGGAGAAGTTCTAGTTCCTCATGCTGGACCTTAGGAACCAGCAGGACAGTGTTGGTGACTCAATCAAAATGGGAAATCATGGCAAACTAAATAGCACAGTCTCACCAGCACCAGGATTGTATCCACCTCTGGCCGATGGTACCAAATGAAGTAACAGAATTTAGAGCCTAAATGTACAGGGTTTCTAATTTTTCAAGAGAAGCCAGAAATCTGCGGTTTTATATAAAATCCTCCAAATCTAAAGATAAGCTTACGATATATTAAACCCTGTGTTATGTCTGTACTCTAGGTGGAAAGCCAGTCCAGAAGCTCTGGGTTTTATAATCTCATTCCCAATGCCTTCATAGCAAGGCTGGGCCCCTCAAAATGACTTGTCACTGGAAATATAAGTTCAATCACTTCCACTGTTTTTAATCCACATTTATTTCTATTTTTTTTTAGAGAGAGAGAGACAGAGAGAGAGAGAGCTTGAGTGTGAGGTGAGGGCAGAAGGAGAGGGAGAGAGAATCCCAAGCAGGACCCACACTCAGCTCAGAGCCCAATGAGGGGCTCAATCCCATGACCCTAAGATCATGACTTGAGCTGAAATCAAGAGTCGGACGCTCAACTGACAAAGCTACCCAGGCACTCCTTAGTCAACATTCATTTCTATTTGAAGTCACTAGAGAGAGGCAAAAGCAGATGGAAACCAGAGCCACACTGGCTAATACGCATGCCTATACAAGAAATGTAATGTCAAAGCCACATTACATTTGCCTCAAGAAATGCCAAAGGAAGTTCTTGATCTTGGACTGATTCATCCATGTAGCTCTCAACAAGCTTGGTACAGAGACCTCTTCATAATAGGAACATCATAAAAATCAGTTCAATGAAAGAAATTATAAATCATTCCCTTCTTTTTTTCTTGGAGCATGAGTTACCCTTTGATAATAACTCCATCTACATTCAAAAAGATGACACCACTGCATTGATGGAAACTTAGATCTACAGGGAAAAATGAAGAGCACTGGAATGGTGAGTGAGGGCAAAACCAAAAGACTATATTTTTTCCTCTGAGTACCTTTAATTGGCAGGTGACTATTTTTTAAAAATTATATGTGTTTATATATATATATACATACACATATATGTACACATTTCAGAGTATTTCAGAGTTTATAATACAGTTAAATCTTGAACGATGCCAGGAATAGGGGCACCAACCTCCCATGCAGTCAAAAATCCAAGTGTAACTTTGACTTCCCAAAAACTTAACTACTCATAGCCTACTGCTGACCAGATGCAGTCAAAGATCCAGGTGTAACTTTGACTTCCCAAAAACTTAACTACTCATAGCCTAGTGTTGACCAGAAGCCTTACTGATAACATAAACAGTTAACACATATTTTGTTTGTTATATGCATTATATGCTATATTCTTATAATAAAGTAAGCTGGAAAAAAGAAAATGTTTTTAAGAAATCATAAGGAAGAGAAAATACATTTACAGTAATGTATTTATTAAAAAACAATCCACATATAAGTGGACCTAGGCAATTCAAACCCAAGTTGTTCAAGAGTCCATAGTATAAATACATACACAAATATATGATAACAATAGCCCAAAGGATGAGGGAGAAGAATAACTAAAATCATCGTCTCAAGGTTCTTATATTTTATATGAAATGGAACAATAATAACACCAGGTAGATTGTGATAAACTAGTAACTGAGATATGTATTATACTTCCTAGAGTAATAATTACAAAAAAAAAATTTCCTAAGAGGTATTGGTAAGATCCAATAGAGGAATTGAAATGAAATAATAAAAACAAGTTTAATAACCTAAAGACAGCAAGAAAGGAAGAGAGGAATAAAAGACAGATGTACAAATAGGAAGAAAACAAATAGCAAAATATCAGACTAAACCCAACCAAACCAAAACATCCATTAAGTGTAAATAGACAAGTAATTCCTATTAAAAGGCAGAGATTGCCAGCCTGGGTTTAAAAACAAACAAACAACAGCAACAACAACAACAAACAAGACCCACCTAAATGTCATCTATAAGAGAGAGACTGTAAATGCAAGGATACAGATTGGTTAAATTAAAGGATGGGAAAAGACAGGCCATGCAAACTCAGCAAAGCAAAGTGAATGTGGTTATATCCATACCAGATAAAATAAACTTCCTAGGGACATTCCTTCATAATAAATGAGCCCATTCATCAAGAAGATATAACAATTCTTAATAAGTAGGCACCTAATAACAGAGCCTCAAAATACATGAGGCAAAATTGATGGGAAAAAAAAATAGAAACATTCCTAGTTTGAGATTGTAACTGTAAGGGTGTAGATCATCTGTATTTAAGGGGCACAGCATACTGCTGCTTTCACAAAAGACATTCCACACATTTAACAAATGAGCCATGGGTTCTGTGCCATCAGAATAGGTACTAGACACAGAGCTGGAGGAAGGACTTAGGATCCCCTGCCTAGCCAGACCTTACTGCATTAGTCACCAGACCAAAGGAAAGGGATCAGGTAGGCCAGGTGGAGAAGGCTGAGGATAGTGCATATTCACCAGCAGGCATGACAGTATTGCAATATTTTAACAATTAGTATGGCTCCACAGGTAAGTAGCAGATTAGTGGACTCCTTTCATAAGAAGAATTCCACCACCAGCTTCTTTGAGAAGGTATTTTACTCGACTGAAGGTTCTTTGAAAACAAGATCTGGGATTGATTCATCCATGCAGCTCTCATCAGGCTTGGTATGGAGACCTCTTCATAATAGAAACATCATAAAAATTAGTTCGATGAAAGAAATAATAAATCATTCCCTTCTTTTTTCTTGGAGCATGAGGTACCCTTTGGCAACACCTCCATCTACATTCAAAAAGATGACACTGTTGCACTTGAATTCTCTCATCACAATGGTTAAAGCCAAAGCTTGGCCAAACATATTGGGATGTTGGCACCTTCTGTTGAACAAGTTGTATATAAAATGCTGCTGAAAAGCAGCATATGTTTTTGATAACTGTAAAACACATTATATTTGCGAACCAGGAAGGAATGTAAATGCTGAATATTAATGCACTTGGAAGTTTTATTTAAATTAAAAGTTGATCTTTGATGTGACTTGATTCTTTCCAAATCATGACAGTCCTTTCCAGGGTCTCTTCTGTGTAGGCTGCGTGGGTGAGAAGTCAGCTTTGCTCCTACTGCCTTCGTAGCCCTGTCTGAGGTCTGGACATAAGGATTAAGATACCACACTCTGTTTTGAAAATGGGGTGGGTTAAAAGAGAAACGAGGCCAAGATGTAAGGCGAAGCAATGTAGTGTGCCACTGACCAGCCCCTCACTCACTGTGGGCCCCAGAAACACAGCCCATAGCCCAGCACACACGTCCACCCAGCCCCCCGTGGGACTTGTCTTCAAGGAAAGCAAGCAGGTGTCACACCTCCAGGGTGGTCCACGAAAGCAAGAAGGGAGAGAGTCTGTATCCGCTTGGCTCTTTCCCATCCCCAATTTTCCCTGGGTCAAGGCTCACCCTCCCATGGAGCCGACCCCTGTGGGCTGCATCATCCGACCTTTCTAGTGGCCTATCTGGGATCCAGACTTCACAACCTTTGAGTGGGGTTCATCCAAGCTGAGAGCAGGGGGCTGACTCATATGGGTGAGAGCCTCGGAGAGCGAAAGAAAGAAGTGGTCAAGGCGATCTGGGAGCATGCCCAGGGTTTGGCTCCACTATACCCCCACACCGGTTAGTCCCATGGACCAGTGGAGACTGGGGCCATGCAGCTCCACCACCCTGCCAAGACGGTCAGCTTCTCACTGAGGTCTGCAGGTTGGAAAGGCAAGGGTCTGGGCGCCTGGGTGGCTCAGTCGGTTAAGCATCTGCCCCTTCAGCTCGGGTCATGATCCCAGTCCTGGGATGGAGCCCCACAATTGGGCTCCCTGCTCAGCGGAAAGCCTGCTTCTCTCTCTCCCTCTGCTGCTCCCCTTGCCTGTGCTTGCTGTCTCTGTCTCTTTCCCCCACTATCTTTCAAATAAATAAACCCTTAGAAAGAAAAAAAAAAAAAAAAAGAAAGCCAAGGGTCATAGGGCCAGACAGAGTGTGAACAGAGGAAGGAGTAGTTACTTAAGAAAAACGACTGGGTCCTGGAAAGAGCTAAAGCCCTATAAGCAGGGAGACCTCAGTTCAAATTCCATCTTCGCACTTACTGCTTGTGCAACTTTGCGCAAGTCACTTAACTCTCCGGGTGAAGACTTCCCAGCTTAAATGAGGATAAAAGCAACCGGCTCAAGCTATGTCATGCCAATACACGTCCCCAGCCAGCACAGGGCTCTCATGGCTCATCAGACACAAGTCCCTGCAAACACCAGGGAATCACATAGCAATATCCATGGGACCTCGCCTCGCTTAATAAATAATATTTGTTAGCAGGTCATCGCCTGATAAGCTAAGAGCATGAAAGCAAAGTCGGCGCTGTCCAAAGAGCATATAGCATTGCCTATAAATAGCCCAGAGACGCACAGAGGAGCACCTACAGATATCCATAAGTGCTCCGGGTCCACCTTGCTGGTCCCCATGATTTTCCCCTGAAGCACACATCAGCCACTAAAGAGCTCAGAAACTCAGCTCGGGGACAAGTTGCCTTCTTTTATTTATTTTTTTTCCTCCCAGTTTTGCAAGGACAAATCTGACAGAAATGTAGAACCCGTGCGGGTATTTCCACAGCCCCTGCAGCAGGGAAAGCCTTCAGCCCCGCCATGAGGGATGGACTTGACCACCACATCCACTACACAGATGAGCCCTCAAATTAGTGCGGGAGCCGCAAGTCCTAGGGCTCGGAGGAGGGAGGCGCCCAGCGCTCTGCCTCTGCCGCCGGCCCCGCCGCCGGGGGGGCATCCATCACAGTAAGTACCGGAGCAACAACAATCTGATACCTCTTCATTGGGCCGCCAGCAAATGAGCCACTAGATTAGGCCTGACACGGGCAGAGCGCAAGCCGGGGTTTGCGGGGTGTAATTAATTGGAACCTCGCCAGCTTGACAAATTGGGATGATGAATCTATCTTGTATGAATAGGGAAAAAATGCATAATCAGTCAAAGATTTAGTTAAGACAGCTTTACTCTGACTCCCTGCCACAGCTAAATCCATTAAGGCAAGGAGACATCACTTTAAAGAAGGCAATGTCCTTCATCTGTTCAATTTATAACTTTTTGTTCTTGAATTTATGAGGGAAGGCAACTCGGATTTGCTTGACTTTAAGGGAAGACGAGGTTTCTCTTGTGAGTTTAAAAAATAATCTGTCTCCTGTGTCTTGTGGTGCGGGGGGAAATATGGGTAAGTAGACTTTGGGGGGGAGGTGGATTTTGTTAATCAATTCTAAAAAGCATTTTATTAGTAGTTGAACCAAACAGGTCGCTTTGCGTCTGTGGAGTTGGCTTTCTGCTAAATATAAAAAAGAGAAACTTTCTCATCAGGTTCCTCCCACACGCCCCTGTTTTCTGGATCCCTGTTTAGAGACTGTGTAGATTCCACCAAGTTAGGTGGGTGAGGACTGCTTTCTATTCTAATTGGCAGGAGAGATCATTTTTTAATTTCTTGTACATTCAAGTTGGGGCTCCTTGTGAAAATTACCAATGAGATGATTATCTAGTTAATTTGACAAATGTTTAAAAAAAAATCAAACAAGATAAATCAGCCCTCCCATTAAAAAACAAAACAAAACAAAACAAAAAACTTAAGAATTTATTGACCAGATTAACTAGACGGTTACGCCCTAGGCAAGAAGACATTGCTTCCAAGAAGAAAGAGAGAGGGCAGGTTCACACATCTTCAATTCTTTAGTGCATGACTTTGCAGGTATTAATTAGTTCATGGTCCCGAAATCTCTAGGATTTTTAAAAATTTTATCTGTGTGTCACTAGAACTGCTTCCCCTTCCTACTAAATACTGAAGCAATTCTGCCTGTTTCTTCCTATCCTTTGGAAAATGGAGGCTGTCTGTGGCTTTCACAAGCATTGACAGTGGAGAAAGACAGAATCTGTATTTCAACTTGGACGTGGTTCCTTTTCACCCAACACAGAGCAAACTGCTAAGACAGTAGTATGATTAAAATGCCGAGACCTCGAGGGACCAAGACAAGATGGCGGAGGTGTAGGAGGCACGGAGAGCACTGGGATCCAGAAAGAGGCTGAAAACCACTCTAAAAGCCGGCAAACACAACAGCAGAGAGAAGA
>CM053609.1:12141139-12151689 GCA_028646535.1 Procyon lotor
TCATGACCAGGTGACAGAAACTTATCAATAGTGATGACTGTAACTGTCGGGAAGAAAGCTCAGGCCCCTCCATTTGTGTTCCAGTCGCGTGGGAAGGAGCAGGGAGTGGGCAATATTACATGGGTTTATCATGAAGGGTGTAGTCGATCAGATTTGGATCCCATCTCAAGGGAAGAAGGCCAAATACAATGGTGAAGTGTACAGGAAAACATCAAAAGTCAAGATTAAAAAGCAAAGATCAGGGGCACCTGGGTGGCTCGGCCGGTTAAGTGTCTGACTTCGGTTCAGGTCATGATCTCAGGGTCCTGGGATCGCTCCCTGCGGGGAGCCTGCTTCTCTCTCTCCCTCTGCTTCTGCCCTTCCCCCTGCATGTGCTCTCTCTGTCTCTCTCTCAAATACATAAATAAAACATTTTTAAAAAGGAAAAAAGGGGTGCCTGGGTGGCTCAGTAGGTTAAAGCCTCTGCCTTCAGCCCAGGTCATGATCTCAGGGTGCTGGGATGGAGCCCCATATCCGGCTCTCTGCTCAACAGGGAGCCTGCTTCCCCGTCTCTCTCTGCCTGCCTCTCTGCCTGCTTGTGATCTCTCTGTGTGTGTGTGTCAAATAAATAAATAAATATTTAAAAAAAAAAAAAAGCAAAGATCAGGAGGCAGCCAAAAAAAAGTATGGTGTTATTGCGCTTTCCAGAGAGGTAAAGTAACTTGTCTAAGGTCACACAGCTGTAAATAAAGGAAGCAGGACTTAACTGGACGTGTGCCTGGCTCCAAAGCTGATGTGCATTCTTCCATCACCACTGCTTCCCCAAAACAGAGCTGAGTACCCCGGGATGGTACCCCGCCCCCAATCACCCACTGTCTGAGAGAGAACCCTCAGAGACTGCACCCACCCCTAACAGTGGAATCTACAGTGTCTCCCCTTCCTCTTTAGTCACCAGCTTGGCATTGTTTAATGCTGGGAAGGAACAACCCAGCACGATAGCCAGCCCAGTACGAATACATTGATTAACATTCCATCTGCCTGCCAGACACACCACCTGCATTAAACAGACACCATAGTCCACAGCTCAACTACAGCGCGGGCACTGGGCAAAAAAATAAAGGCCCACCCCTTCCAAAACCCACCCTTCTGTCGTCGGTTCACGCTAGTCATTCACCTCGTAGTAATCCCTTTCATTCTCTTCTCCTACACATTATAAACATGGAGATCATGCAGAGTGGAGCTCATCTTCCCTGCAACTCCTCATTGATCCCTCCTGGGTCTGCCTGCAGAGTATGTGATCCCAGCAACAACATGGGGATGTGAACCCTGCGTCCCCTCTATAGATGTGCCCACTGAACATCAGAGAGGGTGAGGAGCTTATCCCTGTCCCCAAACAGTGTGTGGCGGAGGCAGATTTCAGCCCCAGTGGGAGCCTCTCCCAGATCCTGCTCAGTCCATCACAGCGCCCTCACACTCCTTCCTTTCCCCCTCTTTTCTATCCCTCTATCATCCTTCTTTGTTAGAGATCAATCTCCTTGCTTCTTGCCTAACCCAGAATTCCTTTGAGGAAAATGCCAGGCTATGGAAAAGTCCAGTTCTAAAATCCTAACAGGAATACAAATTCAAATTATTCCCATATGAGTCAAAAATTTCCATATGAGTTAAAAATCATGTTGTCATTACCTGATAATGACTTTAAGTCTCCGGAAACTGCGGCAACCGAACAGTCATTGATGCAATACGTAAATCTTTCCAAACCCTCCCCAGTCCCTGCCCCTCGGTAACCATCCCATGGCCTGATGGCTCTGTGGTGGAAATGTGGCTCTAAATATTCAAAAGGAATTCATTAAAGCAGCACCCCATTTTTCCCCCCAATTAATCCAACGTTCCATGTGATCAGGCTGGAAAAGGCAGATCCCCCTGTGTGGTTCTCCTTGTATCTGTCAAAGTTTGATAATTTATCAAATGTCCCATTAGTTACATCACCAAGCTAAACTTTTGGTACACGCTAATCCATAACAAGTGCCTACAAATGAGACTCTGACTCTTAACATTCTTTAGTTACATGCAGATTAATGTCTACTGAAATGAACATTTCTTTTTCTTGTTTTTTTTTAAAGATTTTATTTATTTATTTGACAGAGAGAGAGGGAGAGAGGGAGAGTAATGAGGGAGAGAGAGAGGGAGAAGCTGACTCCCAGCTGAGCAGAGAGCCCAACTCGGGGCTTGATCCCAGGACCCTGAGATCATGATCTGAGCCGAAGGCAGAGGCTTAACCCACTGAGCCACCCAGGAGCCCCTGTAATGAAGGGACATTTCTTACCTAGTTTGTAGAGAATACATATTTTGTGTTTCCATGCTTCTATTACTTAGTATTTTGGAACATAAAAGCATATATATAACATAGAAACACACAAATATTTATTATTATATACACATATTATATATTATAAAGCACAATAAACAAACACCTGCAAACCCATCCCCATGTTAAAGAAAAAAAAAAACTTACCAGTACCATTACTATTCCCGAGCTAGTTAACCCCAGAGGTTACCACTAGTGTTTATGATTCTCTCGCTTTCCTTATTTAACAAAACCAATACATTATTGAGGTTCTCTTGCTTTTGTGCTTTATAAGAATATAACGAGAGATTATATTTGTATATTTGTGACTTGCTTTCTTACTTAATACTATGCTTTTAAGCTTCACCTACGTAGATTCATTAACTGATCTTTGTTTTCACTGTATTTTATTACATGATTACACCACAGTTCATTGATTCATTCTCCTGATGATGGATATTTAAGTTGGTTAAGTAGAACTTTCTACTACTAAGAATAAGCTGGTTACAATCATTCTTGCACATGTCCCTGGTGCACCATGCAGGATTTCTAGGTACAACTTAGGGGTGGAATTTCTGGGCCATGGTATATATGAATGTTCAAACTGCATAGTGATAGCATATTATTTTATAATTCAGTTATACCAGATTTTCCTGCAACCAGTTTATTAGAAAAATCATGGTTCTACATGCTCTCCAAATTTATACTATATTTTAATTTTATTAATTTATGTTATATCCTCATTTTTCCCCATCTAGTTGGTATGAAATAGTATGTCATAAGGCTCTTTCATTTCCTTGACTGGTAATGAAATTGAGTGAGCTTTCAAGTGTTTACACTATCTGTGTTTCCTCTTCTTTGAAGTATGTGATCCCACCTTTTATAAAAGGCACGTGGAGCTCACTTCTGCCCAGCAAGACTTCGTTTGGAGAATCATCACTCTCCTAGTCAGCCACAGGAACCTGCTCTCTCATCTCCCTGGCCCAGAGGAATCAGCAGCCAGCCCCCATCAAGGAAACCCATTTCCTTGCTCCAAGCCATCACTCAAACGGGGCCTTCTGAGAATACTTCCCTGGAACTAAGGTACAAGGGGAAAGAAATCTTCTCTGAGTTGAGTTACATAGAGATGCCAATAGCCATCCTCCCTGGATGCAAGGCTGCTTTGGACATAAGCCCAAAGCAGAGAACATGGCAACAAACAGGGAAGCAGAACTGGAGACAGAGAGTGACAAAGAGTCTTGGTGACCTTACTTGCACTTCTGGATTTTGTTACGCCTGAATACAGATTTAACTTCCAGGGAGGACGGGCCAATAAGTTCTCTTTTATGCTCAAGTGACTTTGGGATGGATTTTTGCCTTTTGTAACTAAAATAAAGCAAAGCTGTTTGAGGAAGAAGCAAAATAACTAACAAACAAACAAAGTGAAGGTTAAAATTCTTACATTAGTGTGGGCCAAAAAGCACAAGGAAAACACTGGCACGAAGGTTATAATAATAACTGACATTTCCATAGTGTTTTATCATCTACAGAACACTCTCACATCTTTGTCTAAGGAGACACTCCCTGTAACTCTGGGGGATGGACAATGTGCTTACATTACCATCACCCACATTTCACAAATGAAGGACTTGAGTCTTGAACCTGGGACTTGTGTCGTAAGTTCTTTTTGGCTACCTGGACTGCTCTTGAATCACTATTATTCCCAATGGAGAACTATTGAGATATCTGAGAACTGTTGAGATAAAGAGTAACTAACATACTTTACACTTAGAGAAATCAGTGGTGTTGGTGGAAGAGTGAGTGTGGTCAGCATGAATTGATCACACACGGTGCCCAACAATCAGCAAAGTCTCCCCTAACAATATCTTTGGATTGAAAAGTTCTTACTCCAAACCGATTTATCCATAAAACCTTAGAAAAAGTGAAACATCTGGGTCCCAAACTTGAGAAAAAAATGTTTCCAGGTGTCCTTGGATCCATACTGGAAGACCAACTTCTAAGAATATTCTGGAATCATTATTATCAACCAGATTATAGACAGTTTCAAGGCAGAAGTACATTCCTTGGGCATGATAACTTGCAATAACTGAGACATTGATTATCAAAAAGGGGCTCAGTAAGGGAAGACAGAGCATAGAACCCACAGAAGACAGGCAATATTCCCCAGAAGTTAATACGGCAGCCTTCATTTTTAAGGAGAGAGAGACTTAGTAAATTTCAGCATTCCTTGGACCTGTGTGCCACTGGACCTAAAAAACCTATAATTATTTTGGAGGAGAAAGTGAGGCTAAGCCATTACTGACAGCAACTCTGAAAAATCTCTGCAATTAATATTTAAAAGTCCTTAATCAAAGAAGCAACATTCTAAAGCAAAGGTAAAAGAAATTAACACACTTGACAGAAGAGAGATTGGTGGGTAACAGAAGAGAAACTAAACTGGAATGTGACTGAGGGAGTTCCCTGAGCCACATATGACTAACCATTTCAATAATTTCTTCCTGAACAGGGATGATTAACTATAATGAATACCTGTCTTTCTTAAACTTAACTCTATAGTAAACTTTATATTCATTTTACTTTCCCTTTGTTGAATCTTTCACTTACCCTTTGTTGTTTTCTTTTCCCTTTCCGTTTGTTCCACTTTCCCTTTGTTGAATCTTTCAACTCCAGGTTAAATAGTCCCTTCAGATTTTTCTATGAATTGATCTCTGGACCCAGAGAAGTTTAAAGGAACCACTGCAGTCAGGATTCTGATGACCAGAGGGTCAGACCAAGCACGTTGCATTGATTTTCAGATGATGCTTTTTTTCTAGCTTGCCCCTCCTTTGGTGGGACACCATTATGGGCAATGTGCCCATAAAGGCAAATGAGTATCCAAAAACAAAAATTACCTACCCACCTGCCAGTGTGAGGTTAGCAATGGGGTACCCCCCCAAAGGGGTTGAAATAAGGTTGGCTTAAATAAAGCTTAAACATCGCCAGAGCCACCCAGGCTTGTTCCATGACACCTCTTAAGAATTTATATCCTGTTCTGTCAACAGCAATGAATTATCTTCATTATTTTTACATGTATCAATATCCACGTGGGATATGGAATTAAGAGTCTAATGAGTTCATGTGTGCAGACTTTTATTTTGAAGATACTCCAAGTTCTGGCAGAGATTTAATTTGTTTCCCATTGACCATTTTCTCTTTCTTTACTAATATAACTCCCCAGAGTGGACTTGGTCAAAAAACATTTCCCAGTCTCCCTTGCAAAGAGCTGTGGCCATGTAACCAGGTTCTGGCCAATGAGTGGTAAGTGGAAATGTGTGATTCTACCAGGAAGTCTCATTAAAAAGGAAGGGTTTCAGTTCTTTTTCCTTCCTAATGCTGGGATGTGACACAATATAATACGTGATTAGGAGGTGATGTGATGTGGTATGACGTATTGTGACGTGGCAGGTGGAGAGTCAGTTTCCATCTTGGAATAGGAGGATGAAGGTCACAATTCAAGGCAGAATAGAAGTATTAGAAGTAATTCAGGTCCCTGCAAAGTTCATGTGGTTTCATATCATCCCTGGATTGCCCACCTCTGAGCTTCCTTACATGAGAAAAAAATAAACTTATTTTATCCTATGTTCTATTACATGCAGTCTAACCTAATCATGATTTATGCCAGGGGTTAAAGGTGTATACCAGGATTAAAGTAGAGAGAAGGAATAGAATTTAAAAATGAGTTTGAATTGGGTGAAGATGTTTTACTCCCTCTCCCTTTTGCCTGCATCTTAAGAGAGCCATAAATGACAAATGGAGGCCAGAACCCAGCACTGCTTTCCAGAAGCCTTTGTCTTAATCTATCTAACAATTTCAGTGGGAGCTAAAACCATGCTTCATCTTTCTAATGTTGGTGATCTTGCTCCACCTTCATGGTTCAAGCAGAGGCAGAAGACATACACCCGATGAACTTTTTGCTGTCAGTGACCCCACATGTTCATTTGCTTTTAAGGTTATTCATTTATTCACCCTCTGTCATCACAGGTACACCTCAAACTTCTAGCCAGCAATCACTGTGAAGTCATAGTCATAGAGATCTCACATTTCCTGATTTCAAAATCTATTACAAAGCCATAGTAATTAAAAGAGTGTGGCACCGCCACAAAAATAGGCATACAGACCAATGAAATAAAATACAGAGCCTAGAAATAGGGGCCCCCAGGTGGTGCAGTCAGTTAAGCGTCTGACTCTTGGTTGTGGCCCAGGTCATGATCTCAGGGTTGTGAGACTGAACGCCAAGTTGGGCTCTGCACTAAGTGTGGAGTCTACCTGAGAGTCTCTCTCCCACTCCTTCTGCCCCTCCTGCTCATGCGTGCATGCTCTCTCTCTAAAATAAATAAATAAGTCTTAAAAAAAGAAAGAAACGAGCCCAGAAATAACTCCTTGCCTATATGGTCAAATGATTTTTGACAAGATAGTATCCAAAGACCATTCAATGGGGAAAGGACAGTGTCCTCAACAAACGGTGCTGGGAAAACTACATATCCACATGCAGGAAAATGAAGTTGTACCCTTAGCTAAAATCATATGCAAAAACTAACACAAAATGGACCAAAGACCTAAGCATTAGTGCTGAAACCATAAAGCTTTTAGAAAAACAAAGGGGAAAATCTTTGTGAGGTTGGATTTGGCAATGATTTCAGCAAAATTAAAAATGTTTGTGCGTAGAAAGACACCATCAGAGTGAAAAGGCAACCCACGGAATGGAAGAAAATATTTACAAATCATACACCTAATAAGGGATCGATATCCAGAACCTACAAACAATTCCTGCAACTCAAACACAAAAGCAAAAATAAAAGAACCTGGTTTAAAAATGGGCAGAGGGCCTGAAGAGACATTTCTCCAAAGAAAATAATTCAAATGGTCAATAAATACATGAAAAGAAGCTCAAGATTATTAATAAGGAAACACAAATCAAAACCACAATGACAAACTGCCTCACACCCACTAGAATGACTATTGTCAAAGAAAAAAAAAAAAAACAACACAAAAACATTCAGCCCTCCACTTGCCAATGAATCCAATCTCAGAGAGGCTAGGTAAGACAGCTCACCTTCACACAGTCCTAGCCACTCTCATCCTCTTTTCCTCAGCAGCTCTCTGCTGCCTTCAAGCACAAGGTTTGTGTATTTTGTCTGTGATTTTTAGTTGTTCTCTCAGGAATACAATCTGCCACCAGCCCCTCCATCCCAATGGGAAGCAGTAGTCTCTCAGTGTAACCTTTGAAACTGACTCAAAACTCCAAATGGCTCCCACTGCTCCCAGAGTAAAATTCAAATTAATAGCCTACTTTACCCAGCATGGCTGCCTGCTACCTTCCCAACCTAATCCTGCATCCCCTACACTCCCCATTGCCCACTGCACTATAGCCAAGCTGGCTAGGTTTCCATCCCTCACTCCAGGCCGTGGCACACATGCTATTCCCTCCTGTGGCTCTACTTCTCGAAAAACCTTCCTACAAGAGTCTGGCTTGACAGTAGTGTTCCTCAATGCAATCCCTGGTGTAAGGGGTGGGGGTGGGGACGGGGAGCTGCGCCCTTTATTTCCCGCTATTCCTCAGCCAACCATTAGCCACACGACCTAAGCAAATGGATTACTTTCTCTGAGCCTCAATACCTGCATCTGTAAAATGGGGAAAATATTCCAAGATTTTTGTAAGGACTCTTAAAAATTGCCTTTCTCAATACCTGCCTTTCCATAATTGTGGAAGGCAATTCCCTCTTTCTTCCAAAGAAAATCAGCCAAGGAGGAATATTCCATCAGCAAGACTGGGTTTAGTTTCTATGGCAATGTTCCATTTCTTTCCTCAGTGGTTTGGCCTCAGCCATCAGGTATGTTTTGAGACATTGTAATGACACATAAACATTCCCATCTTAATAAGAACCATGCCCCCGCTTAAGGCCAAGAAGATGCTCCTTTTACAAGCCATTATTTCTTGGGGAACCAAGAAAAAAATACTTAGAAGCAAGGATGTCTCTTATTTTTAAAATATCCTAATCCTTGACTAACTGCAATATGCCTCTAATTGCTTTTTTCTTCTCATGTTTTATGTCCACTGTGTGGTTCTATTGTTCGAACATCACTTCAAATGAAATTGTGCCAGCAAAAAGACATAGCTTCTTTGGATCTTTTTAGTCCAGCTGTGAACTTTAGACTTAATCCTTTAGGGCACTCTTGTCTCGTAAGGTTTAATTTATATTAAATTTTCCAAAAGGGAAGGCGGAATGGTCAAAGCGAGATAGCGAGACAGACAAGAGTCTGTCTTTCATAAATTAATAAGCATCACCAACCGTCTTTCTTGACCCTTTAAACTCTGTGAAATTAATACAAGTAGACAACTAAGACTGGCTTGGCACCCCCCAGAGCCTTGCAAGTTCACTTAAGCAATCCAAGTTTCCTTAAAGTTTTATAAGCCAGCTTTTAGAGCAAGTCCTTTGTACTTATTACTGGTGACAGTGAGCATTACAGCAGCCAATGAACCTTACTGACTTACGACCCCAATATGGTCGAGCACTGTTATCAAGGGAAATATCAGAATCAATGCTTGTATATTACATTGAGGTCCTGACTTCTGAAAAAGCCCCCTATAGACCCTCCAGAATATGTCAGTGAAATAAACAGCTAATACTCCAAGACAATCTACTGACAGTGGTCGGAAAGGGCTATTTATTTAACTACTCTTCAACCATCCTAACCCTTCTAAAGGGTGTATGTTTCAAAAAAAAAAAAGGGAAAAAAAAAAAAAAAGCCTTCCATGCTCCCAATTCTTTCACAATGGAACCACGTTTATGCCCACTTTTTCAAGCAACAACATGTGTGGTTTTGCTATAGGAAACAGGGTCATCTTCCTCCTCTATTTAATGGGTCTGCATTATGAAACAGCTACTGGCAGAAGGCGCCCGGGTCCAACGCCTTTTCTTCCTTGGCACCTTGGTGTGAGCTTCCTTGGTGTGAGCTTTCATTTACAGCCAGCACTCGCTGGAGGAAGGCTGGGCTCACAATCACCTTTTACTGACTGAAATTAATCATGTCACTGCTTCAATATTAACCTCTCCTACATATATAATCACCAACTCTGTGCATGGAATTTTTATGTAACTTTTAAAAAAATTCCATTTCAGCCCTGCTTAGGTTTTTTATGACTTAGATGCTCTACCAGGCATAGAAGAATAATCTATAATTATTGTGATTATCGGAGCATAAGTTTTTAGGGGTTTTTTCCTACAATAGATGAATCTTCCTGGAATACCAAAAAAGAATACACCCTTTCCTTTCCAGGTGCCAAGAGGATGCCTCGAAGCTGTCTGCAGTCCTTCTAATGCGGGGATCCTCTCTCCTGTTTTTGGC
Source organism: Procyon lotor (assembly GCA_028646535.1). Lineage (NCBI taxonomy): Eukaryota > Metazoa > Chordata > Mammalia > Carnivora > Procyonidae > Procyon > Procyon lotor. The sequence goes on from CM053609.1 coordinate 12,150,849, forward strand.
CTTTTTTTGTTTCCCCTCGATCACTGTGCGCTGAGCAATCAAATGTTCCCATCTGGTAGCGTGCCAGTTTCCAAGGTTTGGCATTCTACAGGAACACCACTTGTAGCCTTCAGCCCCTGGCATTGCATTCGATCTGAGCCAACCTGCCCAGAATTCAGTCCAAAAGTCAAAACTGCCACGGGGTGCTCAGCAGAAGATCAAAAAAGGTCCTGCTTCAACCCCCTCTGTGAGTCCAATCATCTTCATCTTGGCAAAAAGTAATTCATATCAGTTTAACATTTTATTGAGGAACAGGCATTTAATGCTCCTCAAAGGAACCTGTTTGGACCAATTCAACAGCTGACTTGCCTTAGGCATCTTCTAAAGAGATCATGTTCTTTGGATGCCAATGATCACACCTGGGAGTGGGGTGTGGGCTGACCCCAGGGGTGGGAGAGAAATCTGCCAACAGGACTGTGACAGGCATGGTTTCCTGCTCAAAGTGCCCAGAGTGGAACAGCAGAAGCAGCTGATTCCTTCTGGGGAGGCCAACGGTCAAAGCTGGGAAGGCTTCAGTGGTCAAGGTGCAAAGGTCAGAATCACAAGGCCTCGAGGTAAGAAACTGGGTAAAGCTGGTGAAGTGCAGAGAAAGACCAAGAGCAAAAGAAAGGATCCTACATAGTCACCAAAGGCAACACTCCAAGGCCCAGAAATTATTCTCAGCCAAACCTGAGTTCAAGGGCACAGATTAGATGAGAGTAGACAGTTGGCTCAGATGAGCCACAAGTACCCTCACTATATAACATATTTACTAAGAGCATCCTTCTCATTGTTACAGGTAGTCCCCAGGAAAGGAAGGATT
>CM053609.1:12151789-12177063 GCA_028646535.1 Procyon lotor
GAGACCAAGTGAAACAGAGGCTCTAGGGGTGTGGTGTAGGCATTGGTACTTTTTAAATCTTCCAGGTGATTCAAATACAACCAAAGCAAAGAACCACTGGCCCGATAAAATCCTGATTTAAAGGAAAGATGGGGTGCCTGGGTGGCCTAGTTGTTAGGCAGCTGCCTTAGGCTCAGGTCATGATCCTGGGGTCCTGGGATGGAGCCCCACATCAGGCTCCCCATTCGGTGGAAGGCCTGCTTCTCCTTCTCCCACTCCCTCTGCTTGTGTTCCCTCTGGTTATACCTCTCTCTGTCAAATAAATGAATAAAATCTTAAATAAAATAAAATAAATAAAATAAAATAAAATAGGAAAGATAAGGAGCTTTCCGGTCAACATCATTAGAACCCCATAAAGCACACCAGCACAGGTGCCACCACAGGCCCTGCCAGGCACAAGCCTGAAACCTTCCGACCCAACTGACATCCAGACTACCTGAGTTCATCAGGGAAAAAAAAAAAAAAAGCATCTGTAAAATCAGACAGACTCTGAACACCCATCAGTGATGGCCCTTCAGCATACCATGGGCCTCAAATAACTTGGACCAGATCATCTTCTCTTTGTTTAAATGTCCTCAGGAGGGTTTAACACCTCCCTACCTCACCCCTAAATGTAAGTCCAAATCAAAGAGGACATGGAGGCAGATCTTCCCCCACCCTTACCTCTGGCCCTCCACTCAGCCTCCTAAATGCCTTTGTTTTTCCGGATGATCAGTTACACGTACACGCCCCCTTCTCGCTGACTGACAGATTCCTACACATCCTTCAGCAACGACCACACACGACAGCCAGGACCCTGACAACAGAACTTTTATAGAGAATTTGCTCCAGGCACAGCTTACATGAAGCATTCCGTTTGCAGACACCGTCTCACTGAACGCCCACAATGACCCCATGGTTGCTGTACGCTCATTGATAGACACGGGCCACGGCCAAGATCACAAAGGCCATGGCCAGGATCACATTCTAGGAGGTGAAAGAGCAAGACCCTAGTCCCACCAGCCCCCTCCAGGTTGGGCTCCTTACCCTAATACTAAAGGCCCCTTTTGAAGATTGGCTCAAATACTACAGTCTTTATAAAGCCCATTTCCCTTCCAACAGCCTGGGGGCAGAGGGGTGGGGCTTCATTCCTATTGTATTCCCAGTTCCTCCTCCATCTAAGGTCTCCAATGGCACTGCTAACATTTTCTATAACAGATGTATTCCCCACAAGATTGTGAACCACATATGGCAGGCACTCAACTTTATTCATCTTTGTTCATTCCAAAGTCAGCATGCGGCCCAATGTACAATAGGGTCTCTGTATCTGCTCAATGAATGAATGAATGAATGGCCAAACAATTCATTCTCAAAGAAGAGCTTCTTCACTGTTCCAACCTAAGCAGTCTATTCATCACGGAAGCCTGGTGCTCACTCCCATATTTCTTCCCTTTCACTCCATCCCACTTTGACAAAATAAGGAAAAAATTTTTTCTGCATGATTCCCCCCACACACTTGCACTCCTTTCCTACTTCGAAATGACAGTAGAGACCTGTGGAAGCCTCTGGGATCTAAAAGGACATCAGTCCCTTTCTCAGTTCAAGCCTGGGTGCATGGGTGAGAGTTCTCTGGTGGTCTCTTTGTCCTTCCTTCCTTCCTAGGGTCCAAAACAATTGAGTCAAAATGCAAAGAAAAGGAGAATGTGAGTGTGGAGCTCACTTTCTAAGTTACTGAGCAACCTAAAGGAAGTACAGTCCTGCTTCAGGTGTTCCTTCCAAAGGGAAACAATTCACAAATCAGGAGAGTCCACTGGGAAAAGTTTGGGCAAGCCATCATCTTCAAGCATCAGGACCATCATTACTATCTGAGAGCTATCTCATTCTAGACAAAATCCTGGGTCTAGAAACAATGGCACCTCCAGCCTCCTTCAGCTGATGCAGAATCAACTTGCACGGGGCAGGCACTGAGTGCTGGGCCCTTGGCCTTCCTCCCTACAGTCCTCTGGACCCTGGCTGGCTGTTAGCTGTAAGCACACTCCAAAAAGGAAAAGAATCCACAGACTTGTCAGAAGTCACGTGCATGTAGCCAAGAGCAGTGTCTTTGAGGTCAAGTAGATCTGGATTTGAACCCCAGTTTTTCCTCTACTGGTTAAGCTTCAATTTCTGCACATGGACCTCTCCTACATGGTTTGCAGGAAAGGGACCCACTAAGACCGGAATATCTATTTAATTGTATGACTAACGGGGCGTCTGGGTGGCTCAGTCATTAAGAGTCTGCCTTCAGCTCAAGTCATGATCTCAGGGTCCTGGGATCAAGCCCCACATCAGGCTCCCTGCTCAGCAGGAAGCCTGCTTCTCCCTCTCCCTCTCCCACTGCTTGAGTTCCCTCTCTTGCTGTCTCTCTCTCTCTCTCTCTGTCAAATGAATAAAGAAAATCTTTAAAAAAGAAATTATATGACTAAATATATTCTAAATACCTTAATGAATAAAGATCGTTTAATCCAAAACTGATCCTGAAAAATGTATACCCACTGGTTTTATCCAACACACCTTGAAAATTCTGGTAGCTATTGCTGTCTTATACAACTTCCTAATCTGAGTTTGGAACATCCGAACATCTTCAAGTCCTGTTTCTAACACCTTCAACAGAAATGGGTATAAAGCCAGAGAAATCTGGAAGTCCTGTGTGTTACCATAGCCTAATTATTTCAGTTTATCATTTTATTTGAGACTATAAGGGTTTTACATCCTAGCATAGGGCAACACATCACAGTGAGACTGGAAGGGGTAAGAGGTGTGTCTTTCTACTGGAAAGTGGAGAGGGCTGTGGTGAACATGGGCTCCTTCTCAACCAGAGTGATTTTGGGAATGTGCATATCAGAAAGCTGAGGATCTGGAAAGAGATTCCCTTCAAACTGTGAACTCCCTGAAAAACCTTTTAAAGATTTCTATTTAAAGATTTCCATCTGACACCATGTGCTTTTACAGTTCTTGTACTTGCCGTTAACTCTGCCTCAAATGGATTTTACCCACTTCTCTCCTTACTAAATTCCTAGTCATCCTGAGGACACAGTTCAAATATTCCTGAGGAGATGGTCGCCTTAGTTGTCCTTCTTTCACTGACTCACAAAGCAACTTTCTACCCACCTCCACGTTGGCACATACCTCATGCTTGTTTTTGTGTGTCTTCCCTGGTAGAAATAAATCCCCAAGGGTGGGGCCCCTGCTGCACAGTGTCTGGAAAACAGTGGATGGTCAATGACATAAAAGGCCGTGACCCTGATTCAGACACAGTTGCAGGAGTGTTGGCTAAGGCCATGGCCATCTGGACAAGAGTGGTGATGGAGTCGATGAGAAACAGCAGCATCTGCTCCCAGGTCGGATGGGTTATGGAGGGAAGGGTACAAGTTAACAATGATGTGCCAACCACCAGCCTTAACAACTGAGTTGATGGTAGTACTATTTCCTGCTGCAGAGAAGATTAGAGTGCTGAGGACTTAGCAGACAAAATCGAGAGTTTAAAAATACACATGGATTCTCAGGTAATAGTCTGAGTAGGCCACTGGCCACAGAAGGACAGAGCAATAGGCCAAGTCTGGAAATACGAATTGCAGATTCAAAACTGGACAGAGGGCATTAAAAAGCCAGAGCACTGGATAATATCACCAAAGAAGAAAATGAGAAAATGTGCAGCAGAAAGATGTGAGGACGCGGGGCTGGGAAATTCCAACCTGATGAAAGAAAAGAGGGTTCAGCAAGAATGATGTGCACATTTACATTTTCGATATGCAAAGCAGTCACTAAATAAAATAGAGCAAATTTCCCAAGGCTGGGGATATTGATTTTTTTTTTAATTTTTATTCTCTGTTTCGTTCATTATTATGTTATTATTATGTTATTGATTTATTTAACATTTTCCTTTTAAATTACAAGTAACATGGTTTCCCCAATGTATTTTGCAGAGAACACTTTCTTTCCAGTAAACATCATTTTTCTCGTTTATTGTCATAGTTTAGCCACTAAAACATCCTTCTTCATGCAAATGTGCCAAATTCATAGACAGGAATAGGCAGTCATATGATTTTCTACCACCACCTGTGAACATTCATCAGCAAACCTCTACTCTGTCTACAACTGCTTTCACTCCGCCATTCCCAAAAAGCAACAGAAAACAGCCTTCCGTGGAATTTTAGTTTGTTGTTATGATCCATTTGCGCACTTCCCTTTGAACAGAAAAACCTTATCAAAAAAACATTAATCAGTTTTCCCTTTGTCGTGGATATTTCAAAGCTCTGTAATTAATGAATGGTATTTGCTCAGCAGCAATGTTATTGAAGTCAGTGACAGATCCTAATTTTGCTTCCTCATAGCAGAAAAACTCATGGAATCTGGAAAAGCCTTGGGACTTGGCTGCAGAAGACATTTCACCTTTGAGTCAGTAAAGAAAAAATTATTTTATCAACCTCCCAATGATTAATTCATATTAAGAAGAAGCCATGCTTGCCCTCGCTTTTCAGATACAGTTTTTAGAGACTGAATTAGGGTTATCGGTTTGAGTTCCTATCATATATCTCTCCTCACCCATTAAACAGTTAACATTATCTGAAGACTTCTCTCTATGCTGGTATCCCTATGGTGGAATGAGCAGATCTCTCTCTTCTACAAAATGGTTAACACTAAGTGAAAGCAGACATTCACTAGCTGAGAATTATGTGTGAAAATATGAGGTCGAAAATTGAAAAGTAGCCATTGTTCATTAGTCGAAAAGCGATTTACTAAATTTGATATAAATTTGGATATTATGCAGCCATTTAAAATCATTTAGATCCCCTAGTACCCAGAGTATGGTCTCTAAATACCATTGCCAATTTAATAATAATAATACTTTAATTAATAATAATAATAATAATAAACCAGGGTTTCTAATTCCAGAGCAGGAAATTGACAAAATAAATCTGGAACATTTTACACTGGAAAATAAAAAAGCACTCAGCATTGGAAAATAAAAAAGCTGGAATAAAAAAGCTACACTGGAAAATAAAAAAGCATTCTATTGTAACACCAATAGAATCATGTCCAAAAGACACAGAAGCTAGCTTAAATGATCTTTCACCGGCCAAAGAAGGAACCCTTTGCACATTAGAATAAAAAATGCAATGACTGAAACCTATCACATGTATTTATATCAGTTCATTGGGATAATTATTTTTAAAACCTCACTGATCATCTTTAGAGGATGCTGAAGCATTAACTCATTGTTTTGAAAGTTGGGAAATAAAAGGGAAGACTTGAGTATTGATCCAGGCTTTCCATACGAGCTGTACCTCTAGGCAACCCAAAGCTGATGAAGCGAGGTATCTTTTTGCAGAGGTAGTCAAGATGCCAAAAAGAATTTTGAATGATAAAATCAGAATGGCATCATTTTTCAACCCTTAATGAATTAGTGGATCTAGGTAACAATCATCAACAGGCTGCTAAAATTACAAAAGGAGAGACGCCCAGGCATTCTATCTCCCCTAATGAAAATACACAGCGCAAGTAATAATACTTTTGAAAAAAAAAAAATTGAATCTGAGTCAGATCCAGAAAAAGTGGGCACAGCAGAAGACATTAAGTGACACGAGAAGGTAATCAATAAAACCCAGACTTAAAATTCTACAGCAATGCCACTCCAAGTGTGATCCACTGATGACGTAGTCCACAAACTGTTTATCACTGACCCATGATAAGTACGGAAATTGGGAGTAAGCATTTAGAAATGTTTATAGCAACTTCACATTGTAGTTTAATATCCAGTCCCCCAGTCAGTGGACTCGTCTCACTGAATAGAGTATAGACCTGTCCACCCTAACTCATACCAAATTCATGGGATGAATCACATGTACTATGAACCATCTGTTAGTTCAGAGCAATAGGACCATCCTACAATTAAATCCTAGTTTAAGTGTGATTAGCTAACTGTGACCTCGTGAGTGTAGAAAATCTGGAAACTATTGAAAAAGACAAGTAAAAAGGTAATTTAGGGTCAGAAAATAGATCAGTTGTTGCCAGGGAATGGAGATTAAGGTGAGGAGAGAGAGAGGGAGATATCTTACTGAGAGCATTAAGGAAATTTTTGGAGGAAATCTTTGGATGAATATGGTTATTATGTTGATTATGGGAATTATTTCCCAGATACATACATATGTCAAACTCATCAAACTGTATTCTTTAACTATGTGCAGTTTATTTTTTTAAAGATTTTATTTATTTATTTATTTGACAGAGAGAGATCACGAGTAGGCAGAGAGGCAGGCAGGGGGTGGGGGAAGCAGGCTCCCCACCGAGCAGAGAGCCCCATGTGGGGCTCGATCCTAGGACCCCAAGATCATGACCAGAGCCGAAGGCAGAGGCCCAACCCACTGAGCCACCCAGATGCCCCTGTGCAGTTTATTTTAAATAAAGTATGCCTCAAAAGCTTGTAAACATTTTTTAAAAAGAAAAAAAAAACAAAAAGTTTAGGGATATCTGCTTCTCCTTAGGATTTAGAAAACTGCAAAGAACATCACTCCCACTTTAACATGAAAAAAATCTTAATAATCTACAAAAGTATAACGTTTCTTGAACTCATCATAAAGCTGTGGTAACTAGGCAACCAAGTGAACCATTTCCCATGAGTGACTAGCCATTCTGGGGAAGTATGAGACACATGAACTGTTCATATTTTACAGAGCCTGGCAGAAAGCCTGGCAACATACAGGCCTAGAGAAGAAATTGTATAGGTTTTAATGAATTCTTAAAGATCAAGTGTGAACTAGCATGTTATTGTGGAGTAGCTGGGAGCTCCAGACATAAAGGAAGCTTGTAGTTTCTGATAAGTTATTTTCTGTTTCATTTTTGTAATTGTGTATGTAAAGTATCATTGAATTGATGGATCCGTTGAAGAACTCAGCTGCTGGAAACTACGCAAAATGTTTGAATTGCTTTCAAAATATAGAAAATATTTTTTTAAGATACTATTTATTTATTTGAGATAGAGTGAGAGCCAGAGCGAGAGCGAGAGAAAGAGAGAGCACCAGCAGGGGGAGCAGCAGGCAGAGGAAGAAGCAGGCTCCCTGCCCAGCAGAGAGCCCCATGTGGGGCTAGATCCCAGGACCTCAACATCATGACCTGAGCTGAAGGCAGACGCTCAACCGACTGAGCCTCCCAGCCACCCTGAAAACATTTTATATTCTTTCCACTAAAAATTAAAAATGAAGAAAATTTTGCTGTTAAAACAAGTCTTTCTCATAAGAGAAAGACTGGGAGGGAAAAATGGGGGGACTGAAAACCCTTTTGGTGGTAGAGGCATGCAGGCATCAAGAGGTAATCAATGGGAGCAAAAAGATAAGCACAAAACCTCACCTTCCGAACCTTACCCTCTTATGAATCAAATGTCTTATGCTAATGGAAAGGGGCAGTAATCCCTTTGACCACAGGGGCATAGATAAAGATCCATAGTTTCTGGGAGACACACAGAAGAAATTGTGTCTGTCTTTGGGGAAGGGATAGAAAATTCTTTTCCAGAGCAAAGTCAAAGATCTCTTGCTGCTGGAAGAAGGGTAGAATCAAAATCAGTTGCTTCTGGGGCTCAAGATCTTACACTGATACAAAGCAGAGGTGCTTTGTTTTTGGTTTTTTGTTTGTTTTGTTTTTTTTTAAATCACTGAGGCAGGATTAATATACTTTCCCACTCAAGACCAACTATAAACACGAGAGTTATTGCGCTGGTCCATGTTTAACTGCCAGTGCTCCAGGTTAAAAAGGCCAGATTTGCAGTCCTGGCCAATTTCCTTGATGCAAACATCCTCACCGCCACTTATTTCAAACCATCATATGACAGCACTGAACATGGAGTTGGAAAGAGAGCACAGCTGGTTCTCATGAGCCTGAGTGAGATCGTTCTAGTCTATCACTGAATACAAAGAATTAAGCACCAACTCTAAATACAAAGTAAGATAATACAAAAATGTGAAGACTTAGATGCTCTGAAAGTAATAATAGCATATCGAGTCCTAACTCTATTGGCTCAACCCCTCATACTAACAGCCTGACAAAATACTGGAAAAATTTCCAGGCATAAATACTATTACCTCAAAATCTGTTGTTCTCGTATACATAATATCTAATATTCAATCAAAAATTACATGGCAGGGGCACCTGGGTGGCTCAGTCGTTAAGCGTCTGCCTTCGGCTCAGGTCATGATCCCGGAGTCCTGGGATCGAGCCCCGCATCGGGCTCCCTGCTCGGCAGGGAGCCTGCTTCTCCCGCTACCATTCCCTCTGCTTGTGTTCCCTCTCTCGCTGTGTTTCTCTATGTCAAATAAATAAAAAATCTTAAAAAAAAAAAAAAAATTACATGGCATACAAGTAAATAAGGAGAATCAACACATTGTCAAGAGCAAAGCAATCAATAGATCAGAGGTTAGAGCTACTGAACAGGAATTTGAAAACAACTGTGATTACTATATTAATAGATCCACTAGAAAAGGTAGATGACATACATAAACAGATGGGAGGTTTCAGCAGGGAGATACAAATATAAGAAAGTCAAAAGGAAATGTTAGAAATAACACTTGATGGGGAGGGTATGTGCTGTTAAGTGCTGTGAAATGTGTAAGCCCGACGATTCACAGACATGTACCCTGGGGCAAATAATACATTATATGTTAATAAAAATTAAAAAAAAAAAAGAAATTTATCACTAAGCTCTTAAAAAAAAAGAAAAAAGAAATAACACTTGATATCAGAGATAAAGACTTCCTTTAAGAGGCTTATCAACAGAGTAGACACAGCTGAGGAAAGCCTTAGTGGTCTTGAAAACAGAATAATGGAAATCATCCAAATTAAAACACGAAGAGAAAAAAAAGACTGAAAAAAACTCAGAACACCCAAGAAGTGTGGGCATTTGTTTAAGATTTATTTACTTACTTGAGAGAGAGATTGAAAGCAGGGGTGGGCCATGGAGGGAGGGAGAGAAATGCTCAAGTGGATTCCCCACTGAGCAGGGAGCCCAACTTGGGACTCAATCCCAGGATACTGAGATCAAGACCTGAGCTGAAATCAAGAGTCAACATTCAACCAACTGAGCCACCCAGGTGCCCCACTGTGGGGCATTATTAAGAAAGAGATCTGGAATACCAAGGTGGCTCAGTCGATTAAGTGTCTGACTTTGGCTCAGGTCATGATCTCAGGATCCTGGGATTAAATGTAAATGGTTACACATCTCAAAAAGCAGAGATTCTCAGATTGAATAAAAAATTATGTAAATCTAACTGTAATGTTAAGGATAAAGCAGAAAGCAGAGATATGTTGATGGGAATAAAAGAAGAGATTTTAAAGTAATCTCAGTCAGCTCGGGATGTTAATTTTTAATTTTTATCCAAAGTGAAGCAAAGGAAGCTGTATTTTCAAAATCTGTCCTTAATCCACGGTTAGTAGCTAGTTCTGCTTTCTCTAATATAGGGATCATTAAAACAAAACAGGAAGAAGTCCACATGTCCGTTATCATCTGTAGGCAATGTTGTCATCCTAGATAACTACATTGCCAACCTAGATTAACTACACTTACAGGAAAGAAGCAAGTTCTTCATCACTTAAAACTTTACATAGTGGTGTATACAGTATTTATACACGTCCAAAATGTTTATGTAAGTGCTTAATATGGGAAATTGCTACTCTACTCACTAGTTTCATTTAGTTACAATTGTATATGGACAAAATTTATAAGTATAATTGAAATTTTCTTTATCAATCATACATAATTTATTTTTTTGGAAGATTTTATTTATTTGTCTGAAAGAGGAGGTGAGCATGAGCAGGGGGAGGGTCAGAGGGACAAGCAGACTCCCCGCTAAGTGGGGAGCCTGTTGTGGGGCTTGACCCCAGGACCCTGAGATCATGACCTGAGCCAAAGTAAGACACTTAACCAAATGAGTCACCCAGGCGCCCCTAATCACAAATAATTTCAATGAACAATGCATATGCTTTGTATAACTCCTTACCTATTGCTTAGGTTACATTTGTTGTGATTATATTCATTTGAAATATAATTTTATGTCTACTGAATCTGAAAAACTGGGGGTGGTATTTTCCTCATCTTTTTGTTTATTTTTCAAGTAATTAATTCTTAAGTATTAGACAACTATTGGCTGCAATTTATTAAAATTTAAAACAACAACAACCATAACAAAACCCTCATCCTTTACAGCACATACTTTGAGAAACACTGTCCTGTATAACAAATAGCCCAGTTTCTTCAACAGATAAAGAGCAAAAAAAAAAAAAAAAACCCACCCAAAAGACGAGAGGGGGAGGTCTATTAATTAAGAGAGACTTAAAACACAGATCAACAAATTGCAAGCTATGGTGCTTATTTGGAACTTAATTTAAACAACAACAACAAAAAAACTAAAAAAAAATTCTGAGACAATTGAGGAAGTGAGAAAAATGACTATTTGATTATTCTTAAAATTTTCGGTTAATCCATTTAGGGTGATAATGAATTCTAAGTACATTTTTGAATGAGTCCTTATGTTGTAGAGATATATTCCAAAATATTTATAGATGAAATGTCTGTGATTTGCTTCAAAATAATCACTGGGAAGGAGAGGGGGAGTTCCAAGTATAGGTAAAGCAAAACTGGCCTCAAGTAATCATTGCAGAAGCTGGATATCCGGTGGATACATGAAGGCTCATTTTCCTGGTCTGCCCCTTGTGTGTCTATTTCCAATTTTCTTAATAAAAAGTTAAAAGGAATGAGATCTATACCAGCTGACCGGGAGGGATTCCATGTTGTATCGCAGTGTGTGATGAGAAAAGGGAAAAATGCCCTGGCAACGCACAAGAAGACCGACCCAGCCTTCCGGAGCAGTGTTTACCCGAGACACTCCCAGAGCGACAGGGAGAAGCAGGGGACAGCAGGAGCACTCTGGGATAGGGCCCAGGATGTAAGAAGGGAACGTCAGACTCAGAGAGGAGCTGTGAGATGAGAAGTGGGGTGACTAGGACGAGGGCCAGCCCCAGCCCTAGCAGGATCAGAGGCTGAGTCCCTTGTCACCAGTAAAGCAGGAAGGGCCCTTGGACCACAGCCCTACCTGCTATCTCCACAGGCATCAGGTGGAAGAACACACACCCCACCCACCCTTGGCACAAAATCTATTCATAAAAATATTTAAAAAACTAAGCCACTCATCTCTTTTTATGATAGAAAAGAAAAAGACCCTTTGCCCTTGGTAGTGAAGTCTGATGATTAATTGTAAGGCTATGGGGCTAGAGGGGCCTGGAATTGGGTCTGCCCAATTGTGTGACCTTTTAACCTCTGGGAACCTTTTTTCCTGATTTGTGAATTGCATATAATTCAGAGCATTGTTGTGACAATAAAGCAACGTGGTGCGTGTAAAGCCTTTAGCACATACTAAATGCTCCAAAGAAAATGCCCAGCAAACAGGAGCTGATAATGCCGTCATCATAAGCAATGACAGAAGTATGAGCTCATTAAAAGCGGAACTAGTGCTCAGTGGATAGAATGAGAGCTGTGGTTAAAAAGAATATAAACATCACACTCTGAGTCCAATGCATTTGGGTAAAACAACAGAGTCTGCGGTTGTGAGAAAACGGGCTTTACGTCCCGCAGACCTCAGGGGGAAGCCCAGTCATTTCGCCGACCACTGATGTGTGGCCCTAGGAATTCTCGGCAAATCTGTGAGAAGCAGGCTCAGTGACACACATAACCAATGTTAGCTTCTGCTCCCGTCACATCTCTTTGGCTCATATCCAACTTAGCACGGATATGAGGTGACCCTCACCCCCAACCATCCCCATCACAGGAAGACAAGACCCTTTTGGAGAACTATATGACAGAAAGGAATGAGGTCATCTGGCCAGTTGAGAAGACACACAGATAAATGACAACTCCTAATTTTCTTACGACAAGCAAAATCTTGTGTTTGGAAGTTTGGCAAAACGTCGATGTGTGCCCCGTAAAATATTGGTTCACCCAAATGTTTGCAAACCCAAGAAAGAAGTTAAAAAAAAATGGCAATCACCTAAATGTTTTGATTTCTTTTTTCCAAAGTCTGAATTATTTCCCAACACTTCCACTTTGAAATAAGTAACTGGGATGTGCCATCAATGGGCTGGATAAGAGGGACAAAAAAAACAGTTCAATCATCTCCAAAGACTATTTATACATGAAAAAAACTAGAGACATCATTTTGATAACAGACGGATCTCTGCATTCGTATATGACTCATTTATAATTATCATTATCATGCTAGCATATTATACTTTATCAGTAATAGTATTACTATAACCAGAAATTGGAAGAAAAGGGTCAACACACACACACACAGAGGCTGTAAACCACTTGATTGCGTGATTTTTTTGGCCCCCTCCACAACATTAATGATGTTTTTGGACATCATGCTTTTCTCCAGAAATTGTTCTTAGGCATTTGACAGATGCTAACGTTTGTTTGCTAACGGGGACAGATAATAACAAGAAAGAATAAGCAGCCAATTAATTTAACAGAAAAACCCAGAAATATTAATTCTTAGAATGTGTTGGGAGTTGCAGAATCTCTAGATGTACTTCTAGCTGACTTTCTTTCTCCTAATGCAATCATTTCTAGTTGGTGGGAATTACATATGTTAATATTGAATGGAATGCTGCCTTCTCAGCCTAAGGTAGTTGGACATCTTCAGACAGGGAGTTCATTTGTGCAAGGAGCCCCTCTACCTGCAAACTCTGGGTGGGATATTCCTCCTCCCCTTGTGGGCCACACCAGGAGGGAGTTTAAAAGAAGGAGAAAAGGAAAAAGCAGACACCTAATCCCTCCCCCTACTTACTCTCCCTTCTCTCTCCTCCCTCCCCTCCCCACCTCAAGGGGAGTGGGTAGAGAAAAAGCCCAAGGTCAATGAAGGACAATGTTGGACTCACTCCTTCGGGGAACCCCCCCCCCCCCGCCCTGTATGGTGTCCTGACTCATGAGGCACTGGAGTCCTTCATTGGTGGGGAGGGGGGGGGGGCCCTGCCATATATTTCACCAAATCTTTGTTTTCCTTTCACTTTGATGGAGTCTTCTGCCCTCGACTTTATGCCATCGTCTCATAAAGTTTAATTTACAGCCTAAGCAAATGAAAATCAATTACCGAACGTGAAACGTCCCTTGACTAAACTAAATGTAACGAGCAACATATTTTCATGAGAAAAACCAGACAATATGTTAAAACGACCTTAGAGATCTAAAGGGCATTAAAAATATAAAGGCTGCACTGAACTTTTTTTTTTTCTTTTCATTTCCCAGCTGGAATTTGTTTTTCCCCGGGGAAGGGAAGAAAATTTTGTGTATATTTTAGAGCGTGCAGGATCTCAAAATTTATGAAAACATTAAAGATCTACCAACAGTCTAGCATCTATCCAGTAAGTGAACATAAACCAAGGAGAGCGCACACCCTGGTTCAGCAATCTTCAGTCTCAGGCTGGTCATGGCCCCTCTCAGGGTCCGTATTTTGAAAAAAGCAGAGGGTCTTTATGCCAGAGAAGAGCACATGCTATTGAAATGAGTAACTGGGATGGGCCACCAATGGGCTGGTGTGGTGACCAACATCAGACCAATCTCTGCTCCAAAAGTCACTTGCTGTGCAACTCCGGACAAGACCACAACCTCTCTGAGCCGTTACTTCCTCATCTATAAAATGGGGGAAATAAGGGTGCTTGGGTGGCTCAGTTGGTTAGGCGACTAACTCTTGATCTTGGCTCAGGTCTCCATGTCAGGGCTGTGAATTCAAGCCCCATATTGGGCTCCACGCTGGGCGTGATAGTCCAGGTAGGAGCAGTCAGAGCAGACATCGTCTCAATCTTAATTCTGATGTCCACTGTAGGTTCTTCTTAGTTGGCTAGATTCCTGTTCCACAGCGTGGCAGGTGGCCTCTCTCCAGTCTTACAAAATTGCTGTGACAACCACTGAGAGCACTGTATAGTCCAGAGATGATTCTACTTTAGCAATCAACATTCGTTAAATCCCAGAAAGCAAAGGGACAGCCCAGAGAAGAAAAGTATAGGCCAGTCCATGAAAATACAATCACCAAAAAATGACGTATCTTAAAAACACAAAGAGGGAGTAGAAGAGGGTTCTTGTTCTGACTGATTAGTTAAGTGGACCTATTTCCTCCACGTGTGGCTATACCACCATTTCAGAAATGGATAGTCCATTCAGAGCCAAAGACTTCTATACACGGTCAAATATTTTTTTTTAATTATCAAAGAAAACTGTATTTTTTTAAGGGTCACTTTTCATCAATCGTCCTCTAAAAAATAAATTTGGAGACCAATTCCAAGTTAATTGTTCTTGGATATCCGGCATCCCTTGCCTTGATTAGGCAGCTGAAAGAGAAAGGAGAGTCTGAGTGGCCTTTGCTCAGGAAGAAGTGGCCACTTAGCACCAGACCTGATTTTAACACGAGGAACGTCTCCCTTTTTATCAGTCTCTTCGTTAAGGCCACATTTTACCTCATTACAGCAACAGTCAAACTTGGCTACACAACAGGAATTTGTGTAGGAATTTGCTTTCCACTCTCTTATTGCTCTGGTAAAAATTCACTTTCAAATCTATGTACTTTTTTCCCTTCTTATGTAGTCCTAAAGAAACAGCTCTTCCTCCCTTAGAAGAAGGAGGAAAAATCTCTTTGATGTCCCAACTTTCATTTGTGATTCAGAAACCTCCTTGGCCCCCAGAGTAATTTTAAATTCAAAGAGAAACTTGCTTGATAGGGTTTTGCCTGCTTTTGTGTGTGTGTTGGGGAGAGGGGGGGGAAACTTTTCCTAACAATGATCAAACACAGATATAAAACACTATAATTAGCTAATTCAACGCCGTGCCATCCAAGGGATGCTCGCTTTGAATTTTCGACCTTCATAAGGCCATGTCTTCATGGTTTTATAAAAATTACCCATTCTCCTTCAAATATGCTGCCTTTGGTAACGATTTCTGCATGATCAGTGAAATTAGTCGTGCCATTACTATGGTTATTAACAGTAAAGCCTGCTAATTGGCATTTGCAATCCAGAACTGTGTAGCCCACTTTCTGCAGGCACAGAAGGGTCAAAGAGCCACTTCTTGAGACAACCAGTCTGAAGTGTGGGAAGGCAGGGGAGGGAGGTGACTGGAGAGAGAACTTTTGCACAGGGCATGTGCACATGCTGTTGCTTCCCTGGCAACAGTGTGTCCCAGGATTTCCAGGGAGGGAGCTGGGGCTCTGGGCAGGCATTTGCAGAAAGTGCACAGTGGAGGAAAAAGCAAGATGCTAGATATTTCAGGACAGAGCACATTGGCTCTGGGGACAATTGGTGTATAAGGGCAAGTAAAGAGACTAAGAATTCCCCCCTGCTGGACTCTGAAAGTGCCAAGAAAACAGAGCTGATTCAAACTCACAGTTGCACCAGCGGTGACAACCTAAAGAGACTTAGCAGACCCATCTAACAGACTGATAAAAGCCGGAGGTCCCCAGGGGACCGAGACAGACCCAGAGCCCAGCGGGGCACTGGAACTCAGAAGGGACCTGCATTTGGTCCAGAACCTGCCCATATGGCGTTCGTACTTTGGGGTCCAACACTGGTAGGCTTCACATTTCTGGAGTGGGGGTTTGACCCATTTTGGGGAGCCATAATCAGAAAGCCCCCAAATGTGTCACGTGTCATCAGAAATAAGCATTTGGATGACTGAGTCAGTACTGTAATGTCCCCAAAGCCGAATCCTTTTCAGAAGGGGCTCCAAATTAAGACCTTTGGAGACATTTCCAAGGTTTTGCAGGCATTCCTGTTAAACTCTTCCTTCGTGCTGCCACTTGGGGGTGACAGTTGGGTCACTTGGGCCACATGTACTCTCAGAGAGTCAGAAGGGTTTGTGGGACATGATCTTTCTCATAAGCTCCCCAGAAGAACGTCTGTGCCAGGGATCTGAGCCCTTCCAGTGTGGAAACCCACACACGCCATGGAGAGATGGCCTGCCCAGTGCCAGCCCCACTCCGTAAAGGTTCTGTGACCGACGGTCCCCACTCCCACCTGCACCCTCACGGATGCCACAGAGACAAGGCCACAGGCTGATGGTACAGTCAGGAGGAGCCAAAGGAGGTTTCAACATGGACCCAATGTGTGCCCATGGAGGGACCTCCATCAGCCCACAGGACAGGGATCTGTCACCAGGCTCAAAACCCTCATTGACCTGGAATGAGCTAGAGGAGACACAAAGCAAAACAGAGCAGAGCTGGGAGGGAGGGTAAACAGAGCAGGGGACAGAATCCAAATCCCCAAATAGGTGTCCATGCAGACCGTCAAAATTGCATACAATGAGGTCTGCGTGGTGAACATCGCAGACTTTGCTGGAATGTGAGGAGCTGGGCCACGGTCAAGGTAGTGAGGGAAGGAATGGGGTTTCCAGGAAGACATCTGAACAAATCTCAGAGTTTCCTAATATGAGTGAACTAAAAATCTAGTCATGCATCTGCTGCCGACAGGGCCTTCCCACGGGCTTTAGCGGAAGGCAGAAGCCTCATGTGGGCTCCAAGGCCCTTCCAAGACCAGGCCGGCTCCAGGTCGTGGCCTCTTGCTCATCTCCTCTCACCTGCTCTTGGATCCGGTCACATCTATCCCTTCCTTCATCACGCCTCATCCTTCCTCACCCCTGGACCTTTGCACATGCTGACCTGGTTAGGAAGGCTCACCACATCCCTCTTCCTCCTCCCACTTCACCAGGTCTAAGTTGGACCAGTTCTACCTCAGGGGGCCTCCACCTCCCACGGAACTAGATCCAAGTTCACGCCCTGTGATCCCCTCACCACCCAGATCTCTGCTTCCCTAACACCCATGACTGGGATTCCTCCCTCCATGTGGATCTTTCCCACCACTGAGAAGTCCATGTGGGCAGGGGCCATGTTTTCTTGCTCATCCTAGCACATCCCAGGACTCAAATAACAGTGAACAGAAATTGATGATGATTGGTGGGATGTCGCTGCTGAAGGAACCAACCAATGTCTTGAGAGGCATGAGAAAAGGTATATGTTCTACGACAAAGGAGGTGACAGATACGCCCTTTCTGTGCCCCTCTGACCACACACGAAGGTTAGTGTTGGGTGCCAGACAAAAATGGTTAAGGTGGGGAAGGAACTCAAAACCAGACCCTCCCAAGAATATTAAAGGCACTGAGCACACTGACGCTGGAAACAAGACAGGGGAATTATGGCTACTGGACGTAAATATCTGAAAGGTTCTTCAGTAACACTGAGAATTGTCTCCTCGTAGAGGGAAGTACAGGTGTGTGGTGCTGGAAAAAGACACCTGAGGCTCCCTGGGGCTGAAGTGTTCCATCTGACTCTTCTAGCCAATTGGCAAAACTCCCAGCATAAGCCAGACTATGAGACGTTTCCTCTGTCTTCCACCTGGGGGGTGGGGTGTGCATTCCCCTTCCCCGGCTCAAGGAATTCCATTCCAGACCTCAAGATTTTATCAGTCAGCTGAGAAGGTCTCAGCAAGTCCTCCCTGCAAGGTTCTCTGAGCTTATGCATCTGGAAAGCAGCGACAGGGGGCTGCCTGACCACTCAAAACTATTCTCATACTTAGAGGGCAGAGTCTCCTAAACGATCAACTAAAATCAAATCCCTAGCCAAATACGTATCCACATTCGATGAGTCAGTTGCAAGGCATGACACGGAGGGAAAACTGTTTTTGCCTCCATTACCTTTCGGCCTGTGAAGGTTTGGACTCGTGGTAACTTTCTCAGAATGTGGCAGAAGCCCAAGAATACTCTCGTTTTCAAATCACAGGAATGGTCCCTGCCGCTTCCCTCTCCATTTTGGCACAGAGGGCTGGGGGCAGTAGAAATCATAGTTGAATTCTAGAACCACATTCCCAAAGATCCAGCATTTTCTGCTCCTAAATTCCAACCCCGGAGAGCAGCTGCTCCATTTCCCTATTGGCTTTCCCTGGCCTGCGTGCCAGGCCTCCCTTCCTGAAATCCTCTACGCCCGACCCACGCTACGTTCTTACCCCCTCCTCCCTCTCCCCGAAGTGTTAAAAGGGTACGCGCTACTCTAAGATCCATTTCCCCCTTTTCCTGCCTCCAAGTACCTTCATCCCCGTTTGCAACAGCCCCTAATGTGCACCTGCGTTCGATTTTCCTTACCCAGCGTGAAACCCTCATTCTAATTACCGTTTCAGTTTTCTTATATATCTCCCTTGAGATGTCTCAATTAGTGTACTTTTTCATACCGCCTGTCACCTCTGAGCTGCAAGGTGGGTCTTACTCCAACCGAAACCAGGCAGAAAATAAATGAGGAGCCGTTCTGGGCGGCCAGGCCGAAGGTGGGTTACTTTACAAACTAGCGCACCTTTAATTGATGATAAATGGACAGGAAAGTAGCCTTATTAATACAGCAGCCCTGATTCGGCTGGCATGCAGTGTCCTTTCATTACTCAGAGGTACAGGAGAGGCAGACCATGCTCAGTCCTGGGTGAGGAACCTCCATTCAGAGAAAGAGAGAGCACGAGGCTAATTAACATAGTTCTGGTCAAAGTCGGAAATTAACTCACCTCTTTAAGACCACAGCTAAAAATGCCATTTGTCTTCTCCGTAATTACACTTACAGGTAATTATACCCTATCGCAGCATACGGCAAGTTAAACGGAGGTAGAGATTTCTCTCCCTATCACATCACTCTTGTTATTCTAGCCCTGTCAAAAGGCTAAACAAAAATAAAGGTGCCTGCCATGGTATATTTCTTCCATTAATGAGTGCTTTGTTGTCTTAAGGCTTCTCTAGAAAGCAGCAGTTTGAGGGTTTATCCCTTCGCTCCCCCTGGGAAGCCGGGGACTTACCGGAGCCCTTTGGAATTGAGAAACACACAGAAGGCGAGTTGGCCCTAAAAGCCTTTTCCACCCACTAATACCTGCTTTGGTCTATCAATGCCTGTGTGAAGGACAGGGACCAGGCAGTCGTCTTCCCCTTTCTCCCTCGGCTGTGCGTATTTAGATCTTGCCACCACATCGTATCTGAGACCAGCATATGACCCCTTCCTGTCACCTTAACTCCCTCCTAGTACTGTTAGCTTTCTAAGGATCTTCCAGGGGCCAAAGAAATTAGAACGTGTGCACAGAGGAGTGGCATCCAGACCCACTCGGGCTGGCGACGTGCACCGGTCCCCTCGGATCTAAGACACCAGCATAGGGCTCATTAGCGGTGGCCTTGGCTCAGCCCTCCTGGGAGCCTTGGACTTGACGAGCCGCTTCCCACTCCCCACATCCCAAGCAGCAGAGCCTTCGAACTCCATGTGTCCCTAAAGGACGGGGTGGAATCCTCAACTTGTCCCACAGACTAGTCCCTCAAGACTCCATGGGGGGTGCCTGGGTGGCTCAGTCATTAAGGGTCTGCCTTTGGCTCAGGTCATGATCGCAGGGTCCTGGGATCGAGCCCCACATGGGGCTCCCTGCTCAGCGAGGATTCTGCCTCCCCCCACCCTCACTCATGCTTTCTCTCACTATCTCTGTCTCTCAAATAAATAAATAAATAAAATCTTAAAAAAAAAAAAAAAGACTTCTGACAGTAGTTTCTGGAGGCAAATCCTTTGAAGACTCTAGGATGGGCCAAGGTGACTGGGGGCTTCCATCTGTGTTTCTCTATTTTACCCTCTTGCCTTATTTGGTTTCACAGGATCAGGATGTCTTCCTCCCGCTCACCCACCCGGATCCTACCCAGCTCCCTTTTGGCGCCCCGCAGACCTTTGCAAATTTGGTCCACTGCCAGCAAAGCTTTTGGTGAAAGATCAAATCTGAGTCCTCTAAACCCCAACTTGCCTTTCACGCTACTCTGGAGCCACATCGTGGCCCTGACTTCCATCTCACGGAGCTGAGTGATTCCAAGGAAGAATCCAGAATTAAAAAATAAACATCTCTAGTCACACATTTGCTGGATAATTACTTGCACAGCCCTCTCACGAAGCAATTTGGCAATACATACCAAGAGCAATAGAAATATTGACTGAAACTTTCATGAGGAAAGAGTCTTACATTCAGAAAAATGTTCCAGACAGCATAATAATATCACATAAAACAGCAGCAACAGCAACAAAAAGAGAAAATAACCTGACTGTTCAAAATTGGAGAGTGTTCAAATTAATTAAGCGGTACATTCACTTGATGCATTACGTGACCATTAAAAGGGATGGTTAGGGAGGTTCTGCAAAATCTGAGCAACTGGTTGTAATATTCGGTTTAAAAATTCCAAATAAAATCAGGGGGAAAAAAATGACACAGAAGTACCACCAAAACGCAACAGTAAATGAGTTAAAAAGAGATAATTTTCTTCTTTCTTCGATTTTCCAAGTTCTCTACAATGCATTTATATTCCTTCTAATAGAAAATATATATTAATCTGGGGACGCCTGGGTGGCTTAGTCTGTTAAGCGTCTGCCTTTGGCTCAGGTCATGATCCCCAGGTCCCGGGATCGAGTCACACACTGGGTTCCCTGCTCAGCAGGGAGTCGGCTTCTCCTGCTCCCTTTAGCCCTCCCCCTGCTGGTGTGTGTGCTCACTCTCTCTCTTTCTCTCTCTCAAAAATAAATAAATAAAGTCTTTAAAAGAAAAAAGTAGATTAATCTGGGATGGAAAAGAAAAAAAATAACCCATAACGTTTATAAATGTGATGTTTGGGAGCCTGTCCAATGAATCTGAAGCAAGTGGCGTGGTGAATGGATCCATCCTTGGACTAGGGCTGCTGAGACCCGCCACACACCTGCTCCTCCACTGACAAGTTGGGTGGCTGGCGGGAGTCATTCAGTCTTTGGGCTTCAATTTCACCATGGAGAACAATCTCTTCTCACAGGGGGTTGTCATGATTTTTCTCAATGAGTGCACATGGTCCCACTCTCTTTCTCTGCCTCCCGGGCTACCCCTTCCTGGCCCCCCTTGTAGAACCTTCTCCTCTTGTCTTCCCATTAAACACTGGGATCTGCCAGGATTCTGTTCCCTGCCTCCTCTCGTTCTTCCTATACCCAGGGTGTGGCCAACCTGCTGCTCACAATTCTAGATGAATCTACCTATCCCAGGCTTCCAGAGCATCAGGCCTGAGTTTCCAGAAGCTGCCTGGCTGTCTACACTCAATATCATCTTTAAAATCGAACTCCTGATCTTTCCCCTAGCCCAGCCTGTTTCTGACCCCACACGCTCTCTCCAACGACAGAATACTATCCACCTTCTTGTCTCACTTGGGAAATCTGTGATTCCGCTTGGTCTTGAACCCTGTCCCCTCTGACATCACCTGCTGACTCTCCATGTTGTATCTGTCCCAGGTGTGTCCACTTGTCCTCCCAACTGTCTTGGGAGAGAACCTTTGTAACATACAAACCAGCCGGGTAATTGACCACCCAACACCTGCTGGGCATTTCCTGATCACTTGCAGGGGGAAAGCTCAGGTCTATGACATGACTCCTCACAAGGCTCTACCTGCATTTCTGTCCCTCTCAACCTCACCTCTCAACCTCACTCACCCGGATGGTCCCGGAGGGAAGGGAGGGAAACGACTCTCTCCTGGCTTAGCTCTCACCAGGCTGGTCTGACATTTCCACCCATGACGAAGTGGTCCTACTTGCTGAGAGAATGTTGTAATGACCCCGCCTCCCAACGAACCTCATCTGTGTCCATAGCTGCCTCCCCTCCCCATCCCAAAACTCTGGCCCAGGAAAGCCCAATCTACCCCCTTAGGAAATAACTGGTTCAGTGCGGATCGAGTCTGCACCTTCTCAACGACGTCACATCTTGTGTGATCCTGAGGCCGCCCATCCCTACCAAGACTGGGATCTTCTCTGTAGAGCCTTTATCAGAGAAGCAGCCTGAGTCATGTGGGATGCTCAGCATGTTCCCACCTTCAGGGAGGTGCTTCGGGGAGCCATCGAGGAGCTGGCTCGCACTCGGGTGGACCCCCACCTCCCCAAAATGACCAGCACCAAACTTCAGAAGCAGGAATCCTCACTCCTTCCTGGTAACCTTTCCTGTACCCTGGGTGCCTTGGCCCAGGGACCTCAGAAACAAAGATGGAACTTTACGACCCAAAATGCTCAGGCTGGGGCTTGGGTCGGGAAAAGGGAAGGGTCTAGATGTGGACTACTCAGGGCACATAGATGGCTCATGCTAGCGACCACCGGCGACACCCCCCCATCTGACCTCGCGTCTATCACACAACCATGTTCTGTCCTGCGGAGCACTCACTGGTCTGCAATTTATCCTGGATCCAGTGCCGAGCAGGGGCTCAAGTATTCGTCTGGGCATAAATATTCACTGTCCCCTGGGAAAAAACCTGTTCTCTCGCCCCAAGCCCTTCATCCCAACTCCTTCCTCTGCTACTTCCTACGTCTGCTCCAGAAAGGTCTACTCATCCTTCCAAACCCAGATCAACCTTGATTCCTCAGGGACACTTTCCTTCCCGTTCCTAGTCCCCATGCAGGATTCTTCCTGCCCCCCTGCAGTGTCCAATCGCCTACAAAGCAATATCCGTGTCTCAATCTGTGCCTCCACCGTGGCATTTCCTACAGTGGATGGTGACTCTTTATTTTAGGTCTAACCTTCATAAACTGGGCACTTACTTAGGTCAGCATGCCTCTTTAGGGTTTCCTCACACATCAGCCACAAAGCATGTGCTCTGTAAACATGGACTAAAAAAAGTGTTATTGACCACATGAGGAAGTTACTCCTTCCTGAAGGCCGAGCACTAGGGATGTGAAGACTTTCCAGGTTGCACAACTAAGGCTCAGTAAAGCAGTCACCACCTGAGGTCATCCTAAGAGAGGATCATGGCTCTACAAAGATCAGTTCCCTGAACAAGTTCCCTATGGTGTCCCGACAGTCTTTCGCACACAGTGCAAATCTTCTCTTGGCAGATAATGCAAAGGGAGAACGTCCACCTTGGCCTGGTCGAAGTCTCAGATTCAAGATTAATGAGGTCTTAAAATGCAAAAGATTAATTGTATCTTTCATGAAGGTAATCCACTTCATCTAATATGCTTCCTTAGGAAGTGAGCAACCCCTTGCCACCCACAGGATGGGCCATATCTAGTGGAAATGGTGTGGGCTTGGCAACAAGGCAGATTTATATGCAGATGTGCCACCTGTGTGACTTTGGGCAAGTTACTTAACCTCTCTGAGCCTTACTTGGTCATCTGTAAAATGGCGGTGATAATATGACCTCTACGTTTCTTTTTCTTTTTTTTTTTTTTGACCTCTACGTTTCACTGTGAAGACTGAATATGGCATCTACTGACCTATGAAGGATCTTTTTTTTTTTTTTAAGACTTTATTTATTTATTTATTTATTTATTTATTTATTTAAGAGAGTGAAAGAGGGTGAGAGAGAGCATGAGCAGGGAGGAGGCGCAAATGGAGAGGGAGAGGCAGACTCCCCGCTGAGCAGGGAGCTCGATGCGGGACTCAATCCCAGGACCCCAGGATCACGACCTGAGCCAAAGGCAGATGCTTCACCAACTAAGCCACCCAGGCGCCCCTCAACCTATGAAGAATCTAACATGGAGCCAGGTACCTGGATGATCAATAGAAATCACTTCTCTTCATTTCCCTTCTTGTGCTAAAAACTTCTGTTTTCCTCTCAGCAAGAAGAGAAGGACTAGGACAGAGTTTCCCAACTCCAGCACTACTGGCCTGACCATTCCTACTTGTGGGGGGCGGTCCTGGGGACTCTAAACTATTCGGCAGCATCACTCAGGTCTCCCCAGGAGCTGTCAGTAGCAACCCTCCCTCCCAGTTGTGTGTGACAACCAAGAAAAGCTCTCCAGACATTGCCCAATGCCCCTTGGGGACAAAACTACCCCCAGTTGAGAACCACTGGCCTGGGTTTCTAGAACTCAAATGTCACTGGGGAAGAAAAGTTGCTTGATTTTCCCTGAGGACCCCTTGTGAGTGATGTTAAAGGCACACATGAAGTCCGGGCCAGTGGACCCTCAGGACAAGAGAGGATCCGTTCCTGATGCCCCTGTAGCAGGAGGTCACTGCTGTCAACAGCAACCTCATTTGCTATGGACTGAATTGTGTCCCCCCAATATGCATACGCTGAAACTCTAACCCCCACGTGGCTGTATTTGGAGACAGAGCCTTTAAGAAGTAATTAAGGTTAAATGAGGTTATAAGGGTGGAACCCCGATCTGATAGGACTGTTGTCCTTATAAGAAGAGACGGCAAGAGACAGAGCGTCTGGGCGGCTCAGTCGGTGAAGCATCCAGCTCTTGACTTGGGCTCAGGTCATGATCTCGGGGTCCTCGGTTGGAGCCCTGTGTTGGGCTCTGTGCTCAGCAGGGAGTCTGCTTAAAATTCTCTCTCTCCCTGACTCTCTCTCCCTCCCTCTCTCTCTCTCTCTCTGTCTCTCAAATAAATAAATAAATCTTTAAATGAGTGAGTGAGTAAATAAATAAATAAGAGATACCAGAAAGTCCTCTCCCTCTCTCTCCAAACACACACCAAGGAAAGGCCATGTGAAGACACAGAAAGAGGGCAGCCACAGGAATGCCAGGAGGGAAGCTCCCACCAGAAACCAAACTGGTTCACACCTTGATCTTGAACTTCCCAGCCTCCAGAGCTTGAGCAAATGAATATCTGCCATTTTCAGCCCCGCCGCCAATCTGTCGTACTACTTTACGGCAGCCTCAACCTCATTCTTTCACACCGGAGATCAAGTCACTGCATATCCTGACCTTCTTAGCACGCGTCTGTACGGTCAACCCCTTTTAGCTGATCGTCTAGGAAATGCCAGGCCGCCGCACTAAGTGTTGGGGGATACGACAGCAAGGGCCTGCCCGCATGGGGTGTGTTCTCTTGTGGGGGCCACAGACAGCACCCAGTGGAGAGATCATCAAATGCCAAAGATGACCGACATGAAGCAGAGGGGATCTCAGTGACAACGGATGTCCCCTTCCACAGACTGCACTTGTCTTCTCCCAGCTGCGAGTGAGGACAGCAGCCCAGGCAAGGGCACCCCCCGAGGCGCCTACGCGTTGGTCCTGCCTGAAGATGACCACTACTCACAGTCCATAAGACAACTTAAGATACGGTCAGGCAGAATCCATTAAAGACAGGAAAAGTTTGCCTATGTCCCAGCACCCTCTCTGCAACAAATTAATGCCACTAAGCTGTCAGAATTATTTAGAGAGCAAAAACTAAAAAAAACGTACTAGAGAACATGGATGTCA
>CM053609.1:12177563-12203759 GCA_028646535.1 Procyon lotor
TGGCTGAAACCTCCCCAGAATTCCCTCAAACCACAGGGGGAAACTGATATTGACAAAGATTCCACTCAAAGATGCTGTAACAGCCTTGACCCCTCCAGAGACGGGAGGGGGCGCTGCCCTCACAACTTTACTAATGAGAACTGGTGTTCCCAGTTCCTTCACTGGAGGGGCTGGGGAACTCGCTTGCTCTGAGCCAGGGGCTGGGTTGCCCTGGGCTCCCAGACCCTAACGCCTGGCTGCCCCGGAGCCACACGCAAAGAAACTAAGGCTCCAGAAATACCTCCAGCTTTTCCACCCCATTCAATGAACTTTTGACTGGGAACAGTATCCCATTTTATGAAGTGATTTCTTTTATGAGTTGTGAAGAGTAGGCACTTGACCTGAAGCCTCAGAGAAACTCAGATTCAAATCGCTTTATCACTCAGTTCCTTGGGTCTTGTGTGTTACAACCACCCATTAACCGATTCTGCGACCGTTAGCGGGCCACTTGACCTCATTCGCTGAGTGTCTTCATACATAATAAAATCCCTCTACATCCAATAACACAGAAGCCACGTGACTTAGGCACTGGTGTTCACAAGCTCTTGGGAGGAGTCTGCCAAAAAGGCAGATCTCTCACACACACACACACACACACACACACACACACACACACACACAGAATGACCGAGTCCGCAGATCTAGGTGAACTGAATTCTTATCCCAAGCATCCCAGAAAGCGTGGATGCAGGTGGTCAGAGGACCTCGTATGAAGAAACGGCAGTTTATGCCTTTTTCTCATCCAACATTCTGCGGACCAACACATTTGTAAAGTGTGGAAAAGAGAAAGTCATGGCAAGTGGTAACAACGAATCAGCCGTGTCTGCCTCAACGTTTGCTTTCACCGACATGATGAAAACCTACTTTGATAGGAAGGCATGACCCTGGCAAAGAGCATGTGTTCAGTAACTGTTGAATAGATGAGCCTTCCTCTTTTTTTAAAATACCTTTTTAATTTTAATTCCACATTCCCCTGCTCTAAAATACTAATAATTATTTATCATTGGCTGAAGCAAGCCGAAGGGAGATTACCTGGATCTGAGCAAAACGGACTGGGTTTCACATTCAACTGCTCTCAAACAGACTTGTGACCCAACCCAAAGCTGCAAATTTCCAACTCACAGGTGACAAAGCTGACCAGAAACCTACATCCGAATCCTACGGCCAACAGCAGGACCCAGGTTAAAGTTACATGGACTTTGGATCCCATGGAAAGTTTCTCTCTTTTTTTTTTTTCCTGTCATTATTAATAACACTGGGTTCAGCCACAGGGGAAATGCCACAGAACAGGATTCGAAAGAACAGGAATGTGTGTATTGCAGGGGGAGTCCTTTGCTCTTCAGGGATCCCTGGCTTCTGACCTTCTTGCTAGAACCCTCAGTAATGATAAAGAAGGCGATGGGGGAACGGGAGTGGGTAGAGATGAGGCCCAGTGTTCTAGTTCTCATCCCTGGTATTACTGCTCCGTGAAATAAACAAAGACCAACCAAATGAGAAGAGGCAAAAGCATTCCAGAGCTGGCTTTGGCCAATCAGCCACTATCACTTGCATTTTGGCAGAGGAATGGCAAACAAAGGAAGGCTTCAGGTATGCCCTGATCAGAGGCTGTCCATGGGGAAGCTGGTGGCAGCTTTCTAGAAGGGGTTATCCTATGTCATCGCTTAGGGAGCCCATTTGGCTTTCTCCGGTTGGGCCTAAATTGGAAGCAGGGACAAAATTAGGGATGCTGTCAGTTATTAATTGAGTCCTGGTTATTTGGGGGCTGTTGTCCTGGATCATTACTAGACATCACCATATGGCTTCCTGCAGGTCTGGCTTATAGAAGGCCGGCTTCCTGGGCTGGTTAGTATAGAAAAAGGTTTCCTGGGCAGGATGCTAGAGGTAGTGGGTCAGAGTTATAGTCTTATATACGGTCTAGCCATTGTCTATGTGTATCTTCAGTCACTCAGCCCTTTTAAGTGGGCAGATACTCTGATAAGTTGAGGCCATCTGCCCATTTAAAAGACACTTTGGCTCAGTCATGATCCCAAAGTCCAGGGATTGAGTCCTTGTGTCAGGCTCCCTACTCCGCGGGAAGTCTGCTTCTCCCTCTCCCTCTACCCTCTGCTCCTCCCCCTACTCATGCTCTATTTCCTTCTCTCTCAAATAAATAAATAAATAAATAATCTTTAAAAAAAAAAAAAAAAAAGGAGGCTATGAAAGTAGGGTCCCCACTGGCCCTTCACTCATAAAGCAACTTCCAGAAAACAGAGCAATTTAATACATCCCTCCTAATACACTACACCTATGGTCATGCAAAGTGGAAAGCTTTCCCAATAACAGCAAACAGGTGATGTAAGAGAAAAGTAAAATAAAAAAAATAATAATAAAGGGCATCTGTATGTAACACATAAAACTCCAAATCTGTTTCTTCATATATTTGCTTCTCAAAATGATTAAATTTGACTCTGTCTCCTGTCCCATCAGTTCAGATAGTCAAGGAAAAAGAAAGTATGTGTAGTTTAAGAGATTACCTGGTAGTTTATCTAACTCCACTTGCCAATTCAAGGGCTATAGATTCTCCTAACAGATGTTCATGGTGTACAAACTGATGGTAGCCCGCAGTTACATGACCACACGCAGCAAGAAGTCACCTTATATATAGCTTGTTTATAAGTTGGAATGCAGAAGTGTTCCTTTCATATTTGAGATGGCGAGAGGGAATACATCCCATTTGTTGCTTTAGGCAAATGCTCTGTTGGTCTTGACTTTATATCTCCTTGTTCTTTGGGCTCTTATTTCCTTCTCCCTTTCAGGTTTTACTACAACCCCATTTAAAGCCCACTGTTAACTCTATTCTTTCATCTTTTCATTATTTTATCCTTTCAAAAAAAAAAAAAATCCCCCAAAAAGATTGCTGGAATACAGAATACAAGCATTAAAACCTAAAATAAGCCACACACACCAAAATGTAACAAGTGGCCATGTGGACAAATCTAAGTAAGCATGGATTGCTGTGGGATGGTAATACTGATGAAGATGGGGGGGGGGGTCATGTCACAGTGAATGTGGGGGATCCAAAACAGTAAGGAATTAAACCCTGGAAAGTGTAACATGAAAGTTGGGAGAGATGTGAAAGCAACATTCTAGGGTCTTTGTACTCTTCAGGAGAAGAGAAGAAATGATTACTACCTTTAGACCTATATCAAATGGGCACAGTACAAATTTAGGAGTAGGAAAAAGAAATAGAAGATATAGCTTCAAAACAAGTAAGTGAGGACAAACAATTTTTAAAAATACTCAGCCTCTAACAGAAAACAAAAAGATGTTTTTACAAAGCATGAGAAATAGATAACAAAAAGAATGTGGTAAAAATACATCTAACCACATTCACAATAAATGTAAATGGATTAAACTCTCCAGTTAAAGATCAATTTTTCCACACTGGAATTTTTAATTCAACTATATGTAAAATTAATATACTAGATTTAAATATAAAAAGTTAACACATTTCAGAAATACAATGTTCAGTGAGAAAGGCATATTGAAAAAATATAGTGTATCACCCAACTATGTACAATTTTCAGTGCATTTTAAATACCACACTGATGGATTGTTTATGGATATATGGAGGGCAATTTGATGGGAAGAGTAGGGACAGATGTGAATTCCACCTGTACCTATAGAGTTGTATTTCTCTTGTAAAAAATTCTGAAGGACCATGAAGTAAAATATTAAAAGAGCTAAATCTAAATAAGGGGACTTATGGGTACCTGCTATATTCTATATATTAGGGTATGCTTAAACTATTTCATGATAATAAAGAAAAATTAATTCAATAACTGAATAAAACAAAGCAATTATAGAGCACAAGGCCATTTTGTTTTTCAAACTCTTTTCATGTTAAGAAACTATTTTAGATATAATCCTAATACTTTTCTGTATTTTCCCTACTTTTTACAATAATGTTTTTATATATAAAAATGTTAATATTAGAATAATAAAACATTTTCTAAACAAAAAAACTTTAGATATATTTTTTTCAGAGAAAGACCTTTTATATACAAAAACAACCTTAGGAAGTAGTTCATTTACTCTGCCTCATAAAGACCCTTTACTGATGGCATGTTAACCTAATACCTTTTCTGGCCAGCAGGTGGCAGTGATGCAATAGTCATTTTAAGTCAGGAATTTAAAATCCAGACATCATTCCTAAAGTGAAACAGTAATTTGATCACATCTGATTTTTGTACCAAAGTTCTATCTGCCTTATATGTGTTCTCCCCACATACGTTCATTTCTCTCTACTCGCTAAGAATCTGTGTTTCAAAGCTTTGATGCTTCCCACCCCATTAACAGAAGCAATTCCCTGGAGAAGCAAGAAAGTTACAAAGCCAGAGGTAATGAGTGGCAGAACTCAGTCCAGCTAGTTCCTTTGGTCCAACCAAATGTTTTGTTGTTATTCTGCATAAACCTGACCCAAAATAATGCTTTAGTTTTCAATTCGACATTCACCAGCTCGCTGAAAGAAATATGAAACAAAATCCAAAAATTTGCCCTACGAAGAACATAACTCTCTTCACCATCTGAATGTTACCTCTGTATGGCCTGAAGGGCCTAGATCAAGAATTTTGTGGAGAGTTAAGCTTACCGAGTGTGTGTTGGACATGGAACTCTCAGTCTATGCATGTGTCTTGCGAACACTGCTAACTCGCAGAGCTAACATTGCAGCAAAGCTAACTTGCAGAAACACCGTGTTCCCGTTAAACCAGAAACCAGCA
Organism: Procyon lotor; assembly: GCA_028646535.1. Taxonomy (NCBI): domain Eukaryota; kingdom Metazoa; phylum Chordata; class Mammalia; order Carnivora; family Procyonidae; genus Procyon; species Procyon lotor. The sequence goes on from CM053609.1 coordinate 12,182,363, forward strand.
GTGGAAGCTGGTGATTCTCTACTCTCGTCTCCCTGACAGGCTTCCTGTGAGCAACGTGCTTCCCGGGAGCATCTACCTACCCTCGTAGTGTCTCCCAGAGAACTCATTCACTTCCTGCCTCCTTGGACTCTCACAGGCCACATAGAGGTCTTTCAGCCCTGTCCCCGCCTGTTCACACACTAAAAGACCCAGAAACCCAAGGCAGAACCCACCGAGCTTCCTTGAAAGAAGGAATCTTGTTTTTGTTCTTATTCTTTCCCTACCTCTTTTCTTTTATCTCCCACTAGCCACTTCCAAGCTCCCTTGGGGCCTCTCTTTCTCACAGTCCTCCAGGACTTCTCTCTATGGTAGTTGCATGGAACAAAGATGGCAGAAGTGCATTCAAGCTCCTCTGAGCATGGGCGAGGCCGGTTTCAGAAGCAATTCACCACTGATGACCCGCAAGGCTGGGCGAGTGGGCTCTGGATTTCAGAGGCACCATGTGATGTCAATGCACCCACATCCAACCTCCTGGCCTTGCATTCCATATTCACCCTGGTAACTGCCCTATGAGGGAGGTACTAGAAGTATGCCTTACCTGACTCTCACTAGTAGAATATTTGTCGGGAAGCTCTGCAAAAAGCTCCACCTCAAATTCACTATTTGACGTTCCTGTAACTGAAGAGAGGATATAGGAAGCTGCTCTATAGTCATGGGACCAAGTCAAGCTCACTGGTTTCCTTTCAACACTGTTTTTAAATATATATGATGTGCCTTATTGCTATCATCTTCCTACATTACGAGGTGAAAATGCCTGCTAAAAAAGCGGAAAATCCTGTGAGACCAAGAGGGCTAGAAATACATTAAACAAAAAGGTAGAAGTGGGACAAAGGAACGCCTGACACTTGACTTGGTCACGTACAAGTTCACAATGACTCGATGGCCCTTCTGGGCATGGGAAACTAAAGAAAATTACAAAAGTGTGATCAGATGTGGAAAGCTTCATGGTGTTACTCAGGAAAGCATAATATTTGTTAAAAACTGGAAAAACACCCAGCAAGGGGGCTTGATGGCCCCCATGGGATGCCGCCGAACACCCCACTGAAATAACAGAAGGGGCTAATCCCTTTCAAAGGTCAGAAGAAGGAGAGAGAAAATTCAGCGGGAAAGTTGAGTTCCAAACCAAGGCCTGCATGCTTGGTAAGATGTAAGCAAGACTGAAATATGAAAGAATGGCTATTTTCTGCTGGAGGTGAGGCTGCAGACATTCTCCCCTGAGAAGAGCAGAAAACCCTGAAGGTAGGTGACTTACTGCAAAACAAATTTTTTTATGTTGATGAAATTAGGTGCTTTTCTTTTTTAATAGATGCTATCTTGCTACGTGCACTGCAGAAGACGAGAAAGTGCTCCAGGACATAAAGCCTCTAAGGAGAGGCTAACACTGATTTTTGGAGGAAATGATGAAGAAGGCGTTAGGCTAAAACTCAGATTGGGGTACTCCTCCAATGATGCCAACACCCTTTAGAGCCACGTTGAAGAGAATGAACTTGTAGTAAAATACAGGTTTTCTCTTTTTTTTCCTTCCTTCCCCTCTTCCTTCTTTCCCCCTTTCCTTCCTTCCTTCCTTTTCTTCCTTCCTCTTTCTCTTTCTTTCTTTCTTTCCTTCTTTTCTTTTCTTTTCTTTTCTTTTCTTTTCTTTTCTTTTCTTTTCTTTTCTTTTCTTTTCTTTCCTTCCTTCCTTCCTTCCTTCCTTCCTTCCTTCCTTCCTTCCTTTCTTTCTTTCTTTCTTTCTTTCTTTCTTTCTTTCTTTCTTTCTTTCTTCTCTTTCAGAAAAGGGTCCCATGACAGGCAGAAGTTCCTAGAGCTCCAGAAGTCACACTGGGTCCCTACTGTCTTCCCCCCATCATTTTCTCCCTTGTCCCAAACAGTTTCAGTCAGTCTCCGTCTTCCTGTTCCGGACAGGAGGGAATGACAAAGGAAGGAAGTCACTGCTACTGAATACTGCACATGTGCCAAGCACGGTGGCTAGTGTCTTAAGAGTCAACAGCCTGTATGTGAGGACAGGGGATTCTCCAAGCTGACCACCAGTCCATAGGAAAACCAGCCCCGGAAGCAATAATGCCTATCCGTGCATACATTGATGGATATCTTGATTCGGGTGTCAATCAAGGTCCATCCAAATGCCAAGTCAAGTGGTCAGGACCTCATCCTCCCCACCGCCACCACCACAACTGGCCACACACAAACCCTTGTACGTAAGGCCAGCAGGGTGGACAAAAGAAATCCGGGGAGCCTCACCAGGAGCTCTAAGTCGTACAGCTGTCCCCTCTTTCCACACCGTTTTACTCTCTACTTGAAGAGAAACAATCCGGCACTGCCCCCTCATTGCTCGCCCCCCCACCCCGTCCCCCGTTGTGACCCACCAGGACAGGAGACTCCGCGTCTGCAATGTCACAGTCTGCCAACTAAACATGGAGACCCAGGTCCCCGCGTGTGTGTCAGCTGCGCGAGAAGCATCACTCTGACATTGACCCCCACCCATCCGCCGGCCCGCTGTGCATGTCACGGGCAAAATCAATCCCGTGCTGCTCCGCACGGTTAGAAACTGAGACTAATAAATCATTTGCCCGCTCTCAGCCCACGGATGGTAAGTGTGGTTCAATGCAGGTAATTATATAAAAAAAATGAGTTTGGGAGCAAAAAAATCAAAACATGGGAGTAGGTGTCTAATAGAAAAAGGCTGCAAAGAGATTTGGGAGTTCTAATGACTCCGAGGAGCAGGTGGAAGGTCTCGAGCCTGACAGGAGCTGGGCAGGCTGACTGACAGGATCGATCCCCTCACCCCCCAACAACATGGCGGGGCCCTGGATCTGCTCGCCCCCCCGGACCCCTGTGCCAGGCGGCCAGGCGGGGGCTGGAGTGTCCCCTCCTACCTTAATGTGTTTGCAGAAAAGAACCCCCACCAGCCCATCAATTACCAAGACTGTCAGCCCCGAGCAGGTGTTGGGACAGTGACAGGGTTAGGTAAAAGCCTTAGGGGCTAAGTTGAAAGCCAACTAGACACTTAAATCACTCTCCATTTCTTCCTCCTGTCCTCCATCACCTTCCTCTTCAAAAAACATATTTTTCCATTCCCTTTAACTTCCCCAAGAATGTTACAGTGTGTGCAAAAAAAAAAAAATTAGTGTAGATGACGCGTCTTTATTATTTCACCTGTCCCTTGCATAGTGAGGGGTCCTCCCCTAAGCTCTGAGCCCCTCTCTGTCTCCAAGCATGAACAGCATAGTGGACGCTTGGGTCCTTCCACTGTTTCATAATGAGACCATCGTCTCATACAAGGCTTCGAGAATTTTCCAGCTAGATGTGAGAGATAACACACCATGCCCCCTCTCAGATTCCCTCAGAACAATCTGTTTACTGCAAAAGGAGATTTTTCTGGATGTCCTTCGAGCTGAAATTTTCACATCAGTTTTTAAAAAGCTTTTCTCCATTTTCTGGTAGAAAGAGGAGTTATGCCCAGACAGAATTCAACTACGGTTCTTTGGGCCCTTTTGCAATGGAATGCCTCCAATGAACATTGTTAACTGTGGTGACCAAACACTCCAGATGCATGTAAATCTCCCTAATGCCCTTGCCTAGATTAATGCAATCAACCAATGAAGTGCTTACAAATAATTCAATCAATTGTTCAGCAGAACAGATTCATCACCATATTATTCAATAACTTTTCTAATTTTAAAATAGTGTATATTCGAGGTAAATTGATATATATATAGTGACATTATTATTACCACAACCACACCAATTAATATCTCCATCACATTTCCAGGATGCAAAACAGCATTACTGATTATAGTCATCAGGCTGAACGTTAGATCCCTACACTTATTCATCCTACCATAAAGTTAACTTTTGTACCCTTTGACCAATGTCTCCCCATTTCCCCTACCTCCCTACCCCTGGTAACCACTGTTCAATTCTGCTTCTCTAGAACTCTCCATGGAGTGTCCACTTCATGCTAGACAATGAGAGAGACACTCAGGATACAGAGACAAAAACCTGTACCCACCTCACTTCACAGAAATCACAACCAAAGTTTCACATCTATGTCAGCAGCTTCAACAATTATTTTTTAACCACAGCAAGAAAAATGCAATTCACATAAACTGACAAAAGGTCTATCAGAAGAACAGAACTAGAAAAAAGTACATTCTCACCCCCAGGTAAAAGAAAAAAAAAAATCCTATAAATTCACAGTATAGAATTTATCTTGAGCTATGCAAGATATCAACCCCACATACACTGAGCAGCATTTCACTGAACCAAACGTTTTGAGTTGCTTTTGAGTCAACCCCATAGTTTGAAGAATGTGTTGTGTTTCTAAGCTCCAAGCCAAGTTCTCACTGAAAAAGATTCCTGGAAAAGCTGAAAACGGAAACACACACACACACACACACACACACACACACAAGCTAATCCAGCTCCTTCCGGTCCCGGAGCCCACACACACAATAGGGCCAACAGCTACAGCTTAATTAGCACCTTTTCATACCAAAGCCCATCAAGGTGAAGCACAGAAGACTTAGAAATCATCATTTCATCAGTCCGCGGTATCAAGGCGACAGATGAAAAGAAACAAAGGGAGTAAGGTGAAGATGCTCCATTTTTGATGCACCAAAGGAAAACTGTGGCCAACAACCAAAGAACCTTGAGTGTTTGCCAGGCTTGTGTTACGTGAATAGCCTCACAGAATGAAAAAACACTTCTATTAAAAGACAATACAACAACAAAACAACATCCCATATAGGCTAATTGAAACATTCTTAGGAAACACCTGTCTGAAAACTTTCTAACACTTCTTCTTGGCCACCATCCGAACTCACCTGGGAGAGAACCAACCTTGAGAATTCAGTTGGGATCAAGGGCAAATAATTAAGAGGCTGTGTAATTTGCCCATACTGCACGTCTCACGTCTAGGGTAGGAGGTTGCCTGGTTCAAGACTCCGAGTGGAACTCAAGATCACATCCAGGGAGGGTCATTCTCTCACCTCCCTGACCATCCAGGTGGAAATTAAAGATCCCAGGATACTTTCCAAAATAGCACAGGGGATCACCCAGCTGTCTGGCTTCAGTCTCAATAAAATCCAACTTAATGTTCCCAGCTGGGACTGAGTCCTTCTCGAATATAGAGGAGTCTGTGTTCGAGTCCACAATTATTAAGCTGTCCTTCGAGCACTGTAATTACTTTACAATCCACAGAGGACGTTAAGATACTTGGAGAGTGAGGGATGCTATGAAAAAGTCAATTCTATTGTAATTTATAATTGAATTTATCCACAGAGAAACAATCGGGCACTAAATGAAACCGTCTTCGAGGGAACAAATTCACAGGTGTAGGCTTTACAACTATCAGAGGGCTTTGTTCCAAGAAAATTCCACTTTCAAAATAATAACTTTCAACAAAAACGTAACTTCGGGGTTGAGTGTTCACACTTTTTAAAAAAAATATCCAAAAATAACATTTTAATGGCTCAATTCTCTATTAGTTTAACATAGACCCAATCTAGGGAGAATAAGACCTAATGTACAATGAAGATAAACCAAAACAGAGTTTCTCCTATTGAGGAGAAACTTATTAACCTTAAATACATAAGAGCAATGGCTAGATGTTATGTGCTTTGCTTAAAAATTAAGGAAATCGGGGTACCTGGGTGGCTCAGTCGGTTAAGCATTCGACTCTTTGATTTTGGTTCAGATGATGATCTCAGGGTCGTGAGATCAAGCCCTGAGTCGGGCTCCGAGCTCAGCACAGAGTCTGCTTGTGATTCTCTCCTGCCCCTGCCCCTGCTCACTCTCTTTCTCCCTCTCTCTAAAGTAAATAAATCTTTTTTAAAAATTACAAAATTAAAAACCTATAAACTGTATGAATGCTATACTAAGCAGTTATAAGCAAAATAATAAGAGGGGACAAGTAGGATATCTTAAAGTGGAACAAAATCACAGCATCACTTAGGTGTCAAAGCTCATATGAACAGCTAAAAGGACATACCTAAGTTTAAATATTGCATCTATAATCCATCTTTCAACCTGTGAGCTGAAAGGTACTTTTTTTTTTTTTTAAAGATTTTATTCATTTACTTGAGAGAGAGAGAGGGAGACTGCACGAGTTGAGGGAGAGGTAAAGGGAGAGGGAGAAGCAGGCTCCCTGCAGAGCTGGGAGCCCGACGCAGGGCTCGATCCCAGGACCCTGAGATCATGACCTGAGCCAAAGGCAGAGGCTTAACCGACTGAGCCACCCAGGCACCCCCTGAAAGGTATTTCTATTACCTCAAGAGAAAAGAGCAAAGAATAGGATAATGTGTTATTTTAGCTGTTGATGCATAAAAAAATAAAAGTTAATCCCACAACTTAACAGCTTTAAACAGCAAGCATTTATTCTTCTTAGTTTCTGTGGGTCAGGAATCCAGGTGTGGCTGAGCTGGATGTCTCCAGGGAGGAGCCCGGGGTCTCTTTCAAGGTTCAGTCAAGGGTTTGGCAGGGTGTGGGTCTCATCTCAAGGCTCAACTGGGGATGGGTCTGCTCTCAGGCTTGCTTACGTGTCAGCTGGCTGGATTCAGTTTTGCACGGGTGGCGGAACTAAAGGCCTCAATTCCTTGCTGGCTCTTGGCCACAGGCCTCTCACTTCCTTCCACTTGGGCCTCTCCATAGGGCAGCTCACAATATGGCAGTTGGCTTCATCCACGCAAGAAACAAGACAACAAGAGGGAGGGTGTACTCTTTCTACTCCCCTAATCCTAGAAGTGATTTCTACTAATTTTTTAAATTCTATTTGCTAGAAATGAGTCACTGTAGATCCAGCCCACATTCAGATGGAGGGGGATTACAAGGGTTGTGAATACCAGTAGGTGGAGATGGGGGCCATCTCAGAGATTACCTGCCACAGGCACGTACTTCTGTGGTGAAGAGTGAGCTTTACCCAAAGAGGTCTGGTCTCTGACTCCACTCCTGAGAGGTAATTTGTCTAAACCCTGGAATTGCCTGAGTACAAGCAGTGTATTTGTTATTCACGCTAGGCTCCTGGATAGTTGAGGCCAACGAGGTGCCTCGGGATGGGGACCAGCTATGAGAAAGACCAGCCACGTGATCAGAGAGCTAGGGCTCTGAGCCACATGATATCGGTGGCCCTTCCAGGGAGGAGAAGGTGGAGTTTGAGCCATGTGGTCAAGGATGCAGTCATGCCTACTCAATGAAACATATTAGGGGAACACCGAGGACAATGATGCTTTGCATTTGGGACCCTCCCAGTCCCAGATTCTGCCCTATGTTTTCTTCCTTTGGCTAGTTGTTATTTACATCTTTTTGCTGTAAGAAAATTGTAATTGTGAGTTTAGTGCCTTCCCGAGTTCTGTGAGTCACTCTAGCATATTATCAAACCTAAGGGAGTCCATGAGGACCCCCAAGTTTATAACTCATATGAGGGTTGCCCTGGGGACTCCCATACTTGTAAGTGGTGTCAGAAGTCTTGGGCAGACTCGATGGACTTAGAGGACTGTGCCCTTCACCTTGAGTCTCACTAACTCCAGGCCATCCCTAAGAGACTTTTGCTCTTCTATTTATCCCACAAGGAATTGTCTATTTTATTTGTCTGTGTTTTTGTTTTATTTCTGTTTTTGAAGACAATTTCCTCAAGAGATGTCCTAGATAAAATGGTAGAGAAACTGCTTTTATTCTTTAAAAGACTCAGGCCCATAAAGTGACCACTTCCAGTCTAAGGAAGCCTCCAGGACCATGGTGACCTCTGTGTCAAAGCATGACAATTGAAATGTAAACACAATGACATGAACTTTATGAATCCTACAAAACACAATGGCAGCTAAATTACTGAAATGATACCACAATAAATATTTTTATATTTCTAGCTCAGTGTATTTTACTATTTGAAGGTCAGATTATTCCTTCATCATAGTCCCCCATCGCAGTAAATATTTACTGAGAGTATTCTATGTGCCAAGCACTGACAGTGCTTTCCAGAATACCTCCAATGAAATCCACCCATGAGGTCACAATTACTACATTTCACATTGTATTTTACATATGGGGAAACTGAGGAACAGAGAGACAATGTTGTCAAGAAAAACACCATTCTAAATTCACCCTGAGAAGCCAGCTAGCAGAGACTATACCCGCTCTTAGGAGGGTCATTTTTCCTTCAAATGTAAAATTGATTGGCAAGCAGTAGGCTTTGATTTTTCACTGCTGTGGATTGATCACTGTAGACTTCATTGACTTTTAAAGGCAACTGAAATTATGTGTAAAAAAAAAAAACTTTTGAAACTATCTTCTTCGGATGAAGATGGCAAACCCAAAAGTCTCGGGGGCTGGGCAGATGAGGGACCAAGAGGGTAAAGTAGCTGGGTGTGGCCCAAGTGACCTCGGGCACGCCAGCACCACCTACAGGAAGCAAAGACCAAAGGGTCCCTACTGCTGCCTGTAGGGACAGCATTTTCCGGAAAAACATCTGATTTTAAATGTTGGCAACAAATTCATTTTTTAAAAACTCTGTAAGCAAAGTGAAACACATCAGTGATTCAGATTCTGACCTAGAAAAATGAACAAAGAAAACAACAGTTATTTTTGTTCATTTGATCCCTACGAAGAATCAAACTGGATAATCCTGACCAGGATTGCTGCCAAAGCAGCTTGACTCTGGAAAGCGGGTCACTTCACAGAGTGACTTTCCACCCCGCCGAACTCTGCAGACACTGAGCTGACCAGGCAAAGAGACAGCTAAGAAAGACATGGTGAAGTCATGAGTTCGTGGGGCTGGGAGAAATCACCAAAGATGAGCTAATCCATTAAAGGAATCCCTTCGACCAGTATTTCCACCAAGTAATTACTCAGTTTCTTCAATCTTCCAGGGGACCAATTTGAAAGTAGCCCATCTCATTTCTAAAGGGCTCCAATGGCTATGAAAATTCTTCCTGATACTGGCTTGAAATGTGTGCCTTCCACTCATCGGTACTTTCCAGAAAGTTCTCTGGAGCCACATGATGACCTTTCCAATGTTCAAAGACAGCCTTCACCCCACGTCTTCTGTTACCTCAGGTTAGCACCCCTGGGGGCCCCTCATACAAAGTGCTCTCAGAATTTCTCTGTACCCTAGTCCCCTTCTCCTGGGCTGCTTCGGGACAAAAGTCTCCTTTTTCAAACGAAGCATCTACAACTATACATATGGGGAATGAGCTCCACCTGCCCCTCAAAATAAAAGGGTCACACTAGTTTCCTGATGAGAGAACCCTACAGGACACCACGAGGCCCACGTGGCCACACAATCAAGGGGTTGAGATGAAACTGTCAAATGACTCCTTTAAATTTTTCATTTTAATTTCATAATTTAAGGATTGAATTATTCTGGATGCTACATTCTACTCTTACAGATTCGGTTACAAGTGTGGCTTGTCTTTCCTACCCACATTTCACCACAAAAATTTCTGGCTCTTCATTTGCATCTTTGACATCATCTTCACCATCTTTGCCATTGCCAGAGCTTCTTCTGGAATCATGTGAAGCCGTTTTCTGGAGCCAACGTCTTTAGCTCTAAGTTGTTCGAAGTGAGGTCTCTTTCAAAACATTTCGCTGATCAGGTCATGATCTCAGGATTGCAGGATCGGGTGCCCAATTGAGCTCTGTGCTAGGCGTGGAGCCTGATTCATATTCTCTCTCTCTCTTTCCTCCCCTCCTCCCCCCTGCCCCTATTCGTGCTCTCTCTCTCTTAAAAAAAGGGGGGGGGGGATTAAAAAAAAAAGTTTTGCTGAAGCACTGTATTGAAGAAAGATGCACAAAGCATTTTTTATTGGGCCTGCTGGCTTTGCACAAGGTGGACTGAGCCTTGGACTCATCACACAGCCAGTACCCTCAGGAGCCTCCCCATCACCCTCTTTCAGAAGGTAACCACCCCCTCACTTCTAGAACAATCTATTAGCGCTGTCTATTTTCGAATTTTACATAACTGCTCTTCTGTATCTAGTTCTGTTAGGTCAAGATTCATCCATATGGTTTCATTTTGTAGTTGTACCTATGGTTCAAGGAATCCAGCACTGTTTAAATCTGTGTGTGGTGCATTTACTAAAAATGTTCTCTTGAGCCACAAGTGTCCCTTTGCATAGGATTAGACGATTGGGTTTGTAAATTCATCTCATAGGTTAAGAGGTGTCCCTTCCACCATATGAACCCTTACTGGTTAGGCTTTGTGGAGTGATATCTGAAAGATCAGTCAAAGACCTGCTTACATCAACATTCAACATCTCAAACTGGGAGGTCAAACAACTGGAAATAATCACAAAATTGATGTTAAATTTCTTTGCCTCCTTTTTTAACCCATTCTATCAAGGAGCTTCCAGGAGCATCAAAACTAACATTGACTGAGGTGATTTTATGCTAATATGTCTTCCTAATACAATACATTCTCTTGTCCTATAAATGAGGAAACAGATCCACACATACAGAGAAGAAAGTCCCGGTTGCCTGAGGGGCAAAATGGGTGAAGGGGAGTGGGAGGTACAGGCTTCCAGTGGTGGAATGAGTAAGTCATGGGGATGAAAGGTGCAGCGTAAGGAATAGTCAGTGCATGGAATAGCATTTTACTGTGACAGATGGTCACACCACAAGTCAAACTTGTGGTGAACACAGCATAACACACAGAATCACCACCCGAAACTAACCTAACACTGTATGTCAGCTACCCTTCAATTTAAACAAATGAGTTAGAACTTGAATATAAGGTGGCTTTTTTTTCCCCTAATGGATGACTTTGGTAGGAAAAAAACATACATTCAAGTGTAAAATGTGTCTCATATTAATCTCTTATCATTTGGGTCCCACCATGGTCTCTTACTGAGTTTGTGATCAGTTAAAATAAACACCCCAATCTTTTGCACATAAATAAATGCCCATTAAACTATTTATCCCCGAAGTATGATTAGACTTAAATTTTTATTTTTTAAGACTTTATTTATTAGAGAGAGAGAAGGAGCGAGGGGGACGCAGGGGGGAAGCGCCGAGGGAGAGGAACAAGCAGATTCCCCACTGAGCAGGGAGCCAGGGGCAAGGCTCGATTCCAGGACCCTAGGATCATGACCTGAGCCAAAGGCAAATGTTTAACTGACTGAGCCACCCAGGCACGCCTATACTTATGCTTTCAAGCAAATATAAATTTTTTATATTATAATTTTACATTAAGATCATCTGGCCTGTATATAGTGCTTAGGATTTTTCAAAGCACTTTGTAATATACATGATTACAATTCGATGCAATAACCCAGGGAGTAAATTATTACATGCATTTTATAGATAGGAACATAATTATTACTGCTACACTTCACTTACTTTAAGGGATAATGCTCATGTTTTCTAAAGGGCTCATTCAAATGAAAGAAGATATCACATAACAAAATTGGCAAAAAGTCAGGATATCTGAATATTCACCAAAAAAAAAAAAAAAAACACAAAGAGTAAAATACACAGGGGAAAATATCATTGCTATAAATTTTTAAAAATCAAATTGAAATAATCACTAATGCCATTTCTGACCTGGCCAATGAACAAAAAGGATTGGGCAAAATCCAATGCTGATAAAATTGCAGTAAAATTGTTAAACTCATCACTTGCTAGTAACCATACAAATTAGCATAATTTTTCTGGAAAAGTAAATTCACAATATATATTTTTTAAATATCAAAGAACTCATTCCCTTTAATCATCTATTCCCATGCGTCAAACTTACTCTTGAGGAAATAATTCAGAAGGATAAAAGCAGTCGTTTGCAGGAAGATGTTCACTAGAGCAGTATTTACAATAATAAGAAAAGGAAAAAGCCGAGGTTTCTTTCAAATAAAATAAAACTCCATCACCCAGTCTCTCTCTTGCACACATAACTGCACTTTGCAAACAGGAGAGGAAAAAATTGCTATTCCTCCATTCTCATCAATCTTGTTTACTCCCAATATTACCAAGGAGGGATACACGGCATTTCGTATCATTCAAATACCTTCTCCTCATATTTTCTCATCTAATCACATAGTTAAGTTTGGATTTGTCCCAGAATGATCTGGGCAGCCCGAGCCTGAGAAGGCTAACAGGGGCTCCAAAACCTCACGAGCACTGGGATCTTCCAAAACAGAGAGGTGCAGGCCGGCAGATGGATTGTGTGATGCAAATACATTTGCATGAATCTCCGGGAAGTCTGAACAATTGCCTATCCAGTGACTGTGCCCTCCTATCAGTCTGGAGGCACATCACATGAATTCATCCCCAACAGGCATCTCTCTTATAGTACAAAAAAGACACAGTAGCCCCCGGCTACCTTGCTGTTGAGGGAAGGAGAGAGTCTCATCCATACCCTTTGTAACAAGCTTAGCCTAAATAAACACAATTTAGACTTTAACATGAAATTTGATTTTCTCCCAGCAGGGAAACGTTCATTTGGTTCATACACGAGCTGGGAGGTGTGGGGAATACCTGGGAGCAGAGAGCTGGGCACTTACAGGAGTTCTTTGTTTTAAATAATCTAGTGCCGGGGCGCCTGGGTGGCTCAGCGGGTTAAAGCCTCTGCCTTCGGATCAGGTCATGATCTCAGGGTCCTGGGATCGAGCCCCGAGTCCCGAGTCGGGCTCTCTGCTCGGCAGGGAGCCTGCTTCCCCCTCTCTCTGCCTGCCTTTCTGCTACTTGTGATCTCTCTCTGTGTCAAATAAATAAATAAAATCTTTAAAATATTTTTTAAAATCTTAAATAAATAAATATGTAAATAATCTAGTGCCTTAACGTCCCCTCCTAGAGGATCAAAGAACCTGCTCAGACCACTAAAACATGCCCAACATCGGGGTTGGATTTCCCAGCTTCACACGTTTCTGGCCACTGCATGACATGTTTATTGGTCTTGACGGGCAAGCATAGAGCAGGAAACGGCAACCTTGCACACACGTGACTTAGCTGTGGGCCGTCCAGCCTCGGGGTGGGCTTTGCAGAACCCCACATGGTAGCCCGAGCACCACCTGCTACTAACCGACCCCCCACCCCCGCCCCGCCGCCCCCACGTCCAACTTGCTGAAAAATTTGTACCAGCAAGGCCAGCACAGTTAAATCTATGGCTGGGGTAACGAAGCAGGTTACAGATGAATATTATTTGGTCCGCAAAAAATTCTGTAACCTTCCAGAGGGCTGTGTTTTGAGGATTGTAGCTTATTTATGGGGCTTTGCCAGGAAATGGCTAATTATGACACCTGCATGCATTTCCACGCAATTGGGCCCCGAGGACCGGCCACCTTGTGTACACAAGTCCGCCTTGCCTCTTCAGCAGGGAGCCACGAGGGTCTCCCCGTGCAGAAGATGGCGAGAGAACCGGGCCTTGTTAGCAGCACCTTTGGAGAAAATGGCTCAGCTCACCGGGTGCTGGTGTGCAAGACCAGCAGGTTTCACCCACGTTGTGTCCTCAGGCAGCCAGTGCTAAAGAGGCTGGCACTTAAAAGGAGTTTCTTGCATAGACTGCAGGCCGTCTGAAGGTGCGCTCGTTTTTCATGAAAAGCTACTTCACAGACTAGCCCGTTATCAGAGAAATTATTATCAGGGGTTCTGTTCATAGCGTTGAGGAACACTTCCTAAAGCTGCAGGCGGAACCGGCAATGGGTAGAAGGATAAGGAGGGGTTGTGTGGCTTTTATTTGTTTCTCGAAGAAGACCGTGGCTCAGCTCTGTCTGGTATCAGTGCTCCATTTCTGTGGTGGGCATCTGTCGGAGAACTTTAAGAATGGGAGCGTGAGGGGCGCCTGGGTGGCTCAGTGGGTTAAAGCCTCTGCCTTCGGCTCAGGTCATGATCTCAGGGTCCTGGGATCGAGCCCCGCATCGGGCTCTCTGCTCAGCGGGGAGTCTGCTTCCCCCTCTCTCTCTGCCTACGTGTTATCTCTCTCTCTCTCTGTGTCAAATAAATAAATAAAATGTTTGGGGGGGAAAAAAATGGAAGTGTGAGCCATCTTCTCTTCCTGGGCAGATAAGGCCCTACCACTGGGGCCTCAACAACGGAATAGGAAAAGGAAGATGGTACCTGTTCTAGCCAAGGTTTTTAAGAAGTGGCTGCACATCCCACACACTCTTTCTCCTTCCACAGTTCTCAAAGAGGGTGGCAAGCAATGGAACCAGAAGGCAAAAGAAGTCTGGGTTCCTGAATCGCCATGTGGAAGAAAGCTCTCTGGCAGCACATTCAGCCACCTCAGAACGGAGAGCAAAAAAATAAAGTTCCGTCACATCAAAGATCCTCCGTGTCTGTACGGCCTGATCTCCCCTGATGCAGAGAGTGAGTGACATGGTCAGATTCGAATTTTAGAATGGGCCTCACATTTCAAATATGGTTTTCGTGATGAAGAGAAACACCAGACTTTCATTCGCCTGCAATGCTTTTTGTATTATCACTTTTCAAAGTGCCCGACACATCCCATCGTTCCCAGAGCACCAAAATCTTAGACAACAAAAAAGCATATTTTATTTATAGGATGGCTGTGGGGTCATCTCCTTCAGACGTCGACAGCAAGGGCAAAAAGTCTTCCCATACTATTTCCCTAAGTATTACATCCAATTTTCCCTCGAATACCTCTAGTTTCAGTGTCCTGACAGCTTCCTGAGCAAAATTATTCTACGGCTGGATTGACCTCCATGGTTCAGGATGTTCTTTTCCTCGGTGTCAGACTTGAGTTTTCCTTCTCCTGACTTCAGAGAGCTGGCCAGACTCTGGCGAATGAAATAGCCCCATAGTCAAAACCCAAAATATGGCCTTGAATCACTGAAATTCTCCCTGGACTCGATCTCACTGAAGCATCCTAACAAGGGAATGGAACAAGATCTTCATCTGATGGCCTCTGAGATTTCAAACAACCCAGCCACGGTGACAACACAAGGGATAAAACGGTGGCTGAGATTTGTTTGAAGAACCCAATCCACTTGGCTTTCTTCCCCAGTATTCGAGGCACTGAGGCCACTGACTCATGCTAGTTCCTCAATAGCCTGGGAGTTAAAACTTGGAAATCATTGAGCATTTTGGTTGTGACTCAGCCTACTTCTTGGGACTGGAACCACCTTGTTTTTAAAAGAATTGCAATTTCGGGGCACCTGGGTGACTCAGTCAGTCACACGCCTGCCTTCAGCTCGGGTCATGAGCTCAGGGTCCTGGGGCCAAGCCCTGCACCAGGCTCCCTACTCAGCAGGAAGTCTCCTTCTCCCTCTCCCTCTGCCCCTCACCCCTGCTCATGCTCTCTCTCTCTTTCTTTTTAATGTTCTGGTCTCTCTCAAATAAATAAAAATCTTTTTAAAATAATAAATAAATAAAAGTATTGTAATTCCAGGGATGCCTGGATGGCTCAGTTGGTTAAGCATCCGACTTCAGCTCAGGTTATAATCGTAGGGTCCTGGGATCGAGCCTGTGTTGGGTTCCCTACTCAGCGGGAACCTGCTTCTCTCCCTCTGCCTCTGCCTCTACCCCCTCCCCTCCCCCTGCTTCTGCCCTCCCCCCTCTTCCTGCTCATGCTTTCAATCTCATTCACTCGCTCCCATATAAATCAATCAAAAAAAAAAAGTATTATAATTCCTTTGAAAGTTACTGGGAGAATCTTTTGTAGGCAGGAAGTATCCAAAGGCAGTGAATTCAAGAAAATTACCATTTTGTTGCTCAAAGTGAGCTCTCAGACTTGATCTGGAGTTGGGGAATTTTGGAAATTTTTTTTGGTCGTGATGGGTCCCGCTGTTCGTGTGATAGCATTCTGAGGCTAGGAGTCTGGGCATCCCTCACCTCTTCTTCCCTCCATCCCCCCCTCCTGTGAGTAGGAGAAATAGTCCCCATGCTGAGCAACAGAGCCTCACACTCCCTCTCTTGTTCAGTAGCATGCAGGTGGTCTTTGCGGGGAGAGAGATCAGCCTTTCCAAGCCAAGAGAGGGAGGCATCCACAGCCAACCCTGCTCCCGAGGCAGAGGCATGCGGTGGTGAGAGCCAGGCAGCCCTGAGCCGGTGGAAGTCACAGGGAGTCCACACCAGACTCACAGCCAGGGCTGCGTAATGAGGTCAACGTGAACACAACTGGAAGGCACGCTCCTCGGGACACAGAGGCAGAGCGGAAGCAGCCTGACCTTATGCTGTAGTATCCAAACCCATCGAGTCAATTGCCAGGAAACATGACATGACCTTTCAGAGGTAGTGAACATCTCTGCAAGAGCAGGCTGCCCTGCTCTTTTCCATTTCACTGCTGCCCCCGAGGCTGTAAGTCACTGGAAATAATAGCCCAGGCTCCAAATCTATGTTCCTTTAATGAAACACACACATGCAGCATCAAGGATTGACATTGGGGCGCGTGCACACACACACACACACACACACACACACACACACACACACATCTATGTATGTGAGCATACGAACATACATATCTATAATATGTTATATATATATGTACTGTGTGTATTCAATTCTTTATTTCAATCCCTCCTAACTTAATACTGTAAGTCCTTTATTGGCATATTCATTCTAGCTTACATTTTGAATAGAAATCTTTGGGATCCAGTGCCTGTCTTCAAATGAGAAAACAACCCCTATGGCCTCATTCTCAACAGTGGCCGGGGATCCCTGCCTTGAGACCGTTAACAAAGCCACTTTCCAGCCCAACACCGAGCCTGCCCTGGAGAAGAAGGTCAACTAAATTTTCCATACTTCCTGTTTTCTCTCTTCTTTCTTCCCTCCACGCTTTTCCACGTTCTGTTGGAATCCAGACCCTCAGCATTCTCTTCATGATTAGCAGTGGCACGTTTTCTCTCTTAAGAAAAACTGTTAACTTCTGTAGCTGGAGTCTGAGCCCCAAGCCCCAACGTCTTGGAAGCTCCAGCTAGGGTTTCAAGGAATAAGCAGGGAAAAGATTTAAACAGTCTCTGAACAGGAAACTGCTTGTCTGAAGACTATTAGATCAGAGCCCGGTACACAAGCCCCTAGAAAGACTTTGCAAAGGATCTACGGCTCTGAAGTTTCCAACAGAAAAAAACTGTCTATCAGGAATATCAGGAAGACAGAAAACACTAGCAATTCACTTGGGAGTCTGAATGTGATCCTTTCTTTCTTTTTTTTTTTTCCAAAGAAACTTGGGGCAGGGGTAGGGGGTCCAATATGCAGTTCGTACAAATGTTTTCTCTTTATTGCTGAGGACAAAACAGCATCCCAGCAAGCAGGCTAGCTAAACACAGGTTAATTGCATGGGCGTTGCATATATTGAGTTCCCCGAAGGATAACGTATGCCAAGATTGCTCTCCTCATATTCTGTGCTCTACTTAAAGCTTGGAATGACAAATGGGTAACCGGGAGGGCTCCCGGGAGCTGTGAAATATATTCCCGATAGATTACAAAATACTTTGAGCAATCATTAGAAAATGTAATCACTACTTTATCATATAAAACTGTTTCTCACTGTTGGAGGTTGATTTTTGTAGGTTTAATATAGCTCTAGGTCATGCTTTATGGATCGCTCTGCAGAAACGCTTTGCTGGAAGTTTCCATCAAGGTTAGCTCAGCAACAGGGAGGTTAGGGGACCTGGGCAGGGGTGTGGCCTTCCTTCCCACTGAGCGGGAAGAAGATCATAATTCTTGGTACCCCTGAGAGGGCTTCACTTTGGAGATGCTCCCAGCAAAGACATCCTACAGGTCCTGTTTTCTGTAGCTAAGCCCCATGAAATTTATAAAATCAGCAAGTAATGGGAAACTCACGTGGAGCTAAAGTTGCCCTTGAAAATCCCTTAAGTAGCTCATTATATAGAACAAGAAGTACCAGGGGACCTAACACATAGTGATAGCTTACCATGTGCCAACTCTACTCTAACCTCAAGAGGGAGGCACAATTATGAGTTCCGTTTTATAGATGTGGGAAACTGAGGCACGGAGCAATTAAGCTATGCTTGCCCAAGGTCACAGACCCACTAAGTGGTGGAACCAGAACTTGAACACGGGGAAGTCTGGCTCCAGACGAGGCTCCAGAGCCCGAGTTTTACTGCCTCTCACTCAGCACACATGGTTTGGTGCCTTCTACCCAGTACGTTATCGTGCGTGTATAAAAATTCAGTGTCGGGTTAACTGTGAAGAATGAGGATGAATCTTATGTATCTGCCCGCGGTGAGTCTCTCTCTTCCCCAGTGCCACTGAAATGATCGTTTTCCTCTTGTAAGGAGCGCAGAGAGGTGAATTTGAGTAAGGAAGGTGTTCATCCGAGGTGATTTTGCTGTACTCCAAGTGACTGAATTCCGTCAGGGACTAACTGAAGCTGGAGATCTCGGGGGGAGAAAGCTGAATCCTTCCCAGACCGAGACAGTGCGGTCCAAGGCGCCCGGCAGCACGTGGTGGTCCAGGAATGTGTGACGGCTAGAGCTCTGCTGCCTCCTCTCAGTAACACCAGGACCCAAGCTGACTCACATCAACATCCTTCCTGCTCAAAGTGCTGTCTCACCCACACTTAACTGCAGCACTGGGCTTCACGAGCAATTCTGTTTCGAAGCTACCACAGTTAACAAGCCTACCCCCATCTAACCGAAAAGGAGTCCCAGGGAGCTGGACAGCTTACAGGATATTATGGGATTATTTCTCTTATCCTAAGGCATGAATAAAAGCAAAAACTGGGATTAAACAGGTTTAAAAAAAATAGGCTCGCTCAGGACAACCAAAGAAATGTTAGAAACTCCTTCTTCCTTCATAGACTCATATACTTAACTAAAGCATCAAGAAACGAACAAACACATGAAAAACTATTGGTTAATCGGAAAGAGATGTTGTCACGTGAAACATTTCCAGGAGAAAATACAGTGGCATATCCCTTGAACAAGTCACCAAAGAGCTCTGTCATACCCTTCAGTCTTTTTTTTAAGATTTTATTTATTTATTTTGACAGAGAGGAGAGAGATCACAGGTAGGCAGAGAGGCAGGCAGAGAGAGGAGGGGGAAGCAGGCTCCCCGCTGAGCAGAGAGCCAGATGTGGGGCTCGATCCCAGGTCCCTGAGACCATGACCTGAGCTGAAGGCAGAGGCTTCAACCCACTGAGCCACCCAGGTGCCCCCATACCCTTCAGTCTTAAAGGCACAGAGCCTTGGTTCTGTCGCCGACCAGGGCAAACTCACCACAGTCAAATCAAGGGAGACTGATGTATAGACCCAATGCCTTCGGCTTAATGGCCTTGGTATGACTGGACTACTTTCTCAGGCACAGTCAGGAGAGAATCCAGAAGAGAAAACCAAATTACAATCAGAAAGGGACTTGAAGAACAAGAAATCAGAAAGGAGACACGTAACAGATCTGAAGAGTGTAGCTCAGCAGGTTAAGTCTGATTCATTTTTCCCCATCATGGGAAGAACCTTGCCGAAGGGCATCACCCTCAACCCCTGCCCAGTCCACAGCCTCGCCACCACCTCACCCTCACAGCAACAGTCAGTTCCAACCCCAGCTTCTCTGACCTCCCCAGAAGCAGGAGCACACAACCCCTCCTTGGAGGTCAGAGTCCCAGCTACCTGGCACTCCTCTGACACCCTGCTGAAGTCCCACAGCAGCCAGCTGTGCCCCCTCCTCCACACTCTGAGTCCCAGCTCTGCAGGTCCCCACCCCTAAGCTCCTGGTTCCCAAACCCTACGTTCTGGTAGCACCTTCCAGCAGTTGCGATCACTGTGTTACTTGTGCTTGTTCTTTCAGTCCTCCCTTAGTAAGCCATCCCTAATGTTACAGCTACTGTGTTTTCCGTCTCTCTGTTTTCTTGACTGGACTCTGACCATTACACAGCTATCTTTATCTCATTTGTACATTCTCGTAGGTACTTTCTTGGTTCTCCAATGTTGCCCCCAACCGTAGGTGATACAGCTTGCTTGGGGTTGGTGGAGGGACAGAACGAGGGGAAAGATGCCAAAATATTCCCCATTTCTCCCTGAGATGTGTTGCATGGATAGACATCAACCAGAGTCCTCTACACTGTTGTCTCTCAGAATCACGCTGGGAGTTCTGTAAACACACGGACGCTGGGTCTTACCTCTGAGTCACTCACTCGGAACCTTCAGGGGTCAGGCTGGGTGGCTACAGATTCTAAAAGCGGCACAAGTGATTAAGCTTAGTAACCTAGATTGAAAACCACCAATGGACTGAGACAAGTCACAGCTCTTGCCCACAGGCCACTCCACGCAGCACGCTGACGGACCCCTTCTCCGGTCTCCAGCAGCTCACAGTTAAAGACAGGTTAGACTCAAATGGACTTCCCGTTTCAGTTCTGACATGTAAAGGGCTTGGAAGCTGTCACTCCCCTTCTTAGAAGAAAAGGCTGAACAAACTGAAAATCTGTGGCTTTTCTTGGACTCATCAGAGCACTGAGCTCTGGAGAGACAGGGGAATCCATAACCACCATGGGGATCTCCTCACCCGGAGTGGAAGACTGAGGAGCCATTAGCTGGTTCGAAGACTTATAGCAAGCTGGAGAAATTTCTGGAGGCTGGGTGTAGCAGTGTGAGTAAGAAACTTTGGGGACTACGTCTTGCAGGAAACCCACACTTTTGCAGGTTTTGCCACCAGGTTGTCATAGTTTGGATCTGAGGAATATCCCTTCACAGCTCTAACAGTGGCGAGGGCAGAGAATTCTCCATGATGAATGAAGGCTTACTCTTCAAGGGGAAAGGCTTTCACACAGCCTCATCCCAGGGCAGGAAGGGCACTCCTCTGCCTCCAGCCCTTATGGACTTTTCCATCTCACCTGAGGGGGTGGGGATAAGCTACTCCGCTGGGGAAACACCTGTGAAGGCCGCAGCCCAGAGACACAGGCCCACTAAAAGACTGAGATGTAACTGTAAGAGTACGGGTCACATCCCTCCCCCACACTCGATACCCCACCAGCTGATCTCCCTGAAACATCAGGGGATCATGGCCCAACAAGCTGCAAGAAGCAGATTTTGAGGACCGGCACCTCTAGAAGCCCAAAGCCACAGGAACATGAAAACAAGGACACTGGAGTAATATAAACTTCCTGGTTATTTAAAACTGAAAATAACAGAAATAATATCACATACACCATTTAAAAAATAAATAAAATAAAGCCCCTAGCAACTATGGCTGCAGCAAACCTTAAATACAGCTGAACTCTTAGCCAGATCAGCATCAAACCTCACACAAAGACTTCTTCAGCTCAGTTCCTATTACCCAATACAACATACCCAGCTTTCCACAATTCCCAGATATGCCAAGAAAGAAAGAAAGAAGGAAGGAAGGAAGGAAGGAAGGAAGGAAGGAAGGAAGGAAGGAAGGAAGGAAGGAAGGAAGGAAGGAAGAAAGAAAGGAAGAAAGAAAGAAAGAAAATAGAAAAACACACACTGAAGAAACAAAACAAGCA
>CM053609.1:12204259-12253627 GCA_028646535.1 Procyon lotor
GGCTGGCTCAGCTCGGCCCTGGACAAGGGCAGCCATGAATCCGGAGCTCCTCCCCCCACCCTCACCAAAGCACCCGGCTCACCCCCTTCCCACCTGGCTTGCACCAGTGTCCATCAAAGGCCACGCATGGGTGCAAAGGAAGATCAATTCAGACAACATTTAAACCCTTCATTCCTAATTAAGAACTCCCTTGGCATTTACCCTTGAAGGGAGTCTGGAGACTCTCCTGGCTCCTAGAGACAGTGAGGCAGCTTCCTGGAGCCCTTCTCCCGTGACAAAAGACATTTAAATCTCAACCGCTGAACTCTGTTCTTGTGCGCACAACGGAATTTTCTCTCTGTCCTCACCATTTCACAGAGCTCATTATCTGGTCTGGTTTCCCACACTTTTTTTTTTAAGATTATTTATTTATTTATTTGAGAGAGAGAGAGAGAGAGAAAGCATGAGAGGGGAGAAGGTCAGAGAGAGAAGTAGACTCCCCGTGGAGCTGGGAGCCCAATGCAGGACTCAATCCTGGGACTCTGGGATCATGACCTGAGCCGAAGGCAGTCGCTCAACCAACTGAGCCACCCAGGCGCCCATGGTCTCCCACACTTAACTGAGCAGAAATGTGGGTGTGGGCTGGAAGACGCTAGACTTGGGAGTCCCAGCTATGCTCAGAAGTAGCTCTGACACAGCCAGCCTCTTGACTCTGTGGACCCCCAGCCATCTAGCATTGACCCCTACCTCGAGCGTTAGCACAGGGTGCACACAATGTCCTGTATTAGCTTGATCTTGCTGCGTTACAAACACATATGTATTGCCTCACAGCTTCCACAGGTCAAGAAATCACACAGCTCGGTGGAGCCCTCCACACTGGGGCTGCAGTCAAGGCTCAGGGTGGGGGCCCCATCTGAAACTCAGGGCCCCCTTCCAAGCTCACATGGCTGTTGGCAGACATCAGTTCCTTTCAGTTGGAGGACTGAGCCCTTAGCTCCTAGAAGCTCCCCGCAAATCCCTGCCATGTGAGGCTCTCCATGGCCAGACCACATCAGGGCGACTTGCATTTTCCAGGCCAGCAGGAGAGCTGCTCACTGCGGTCAGCTAACATGGTGTCACACAACGCTAAAGCAGTCGCAGGAGAGATATCCCATTACCTTTGTCATATTCTATTGCTTAGAGGCAAGTCATATGTCCTGCCCACACTCACAGGGAGAAGCTCACACAGAAATGCAGACAGCCGAGGGCCAGAGTTCTTGGGAGTCACGCTAGAGTCTGTCTGCCATGATGCCTAACATGGAGCCCCATCTACTGAGTGTCCCAAAGCAGGTTTTACTTTTATGTGTGTGATCCTCGATTTGTATGTGTCAACTTGGCCAGGCTACGGGGTCCAGTTGTGTGGTCACACACCAGTATAGATGTTGCTGTGAAACTTCTTTTTTTTTTTTAATATGATGAGTCAACAATAAGTAGATTTTGAGTAAAGAGGATCATAATGGGGGTCATGGGCTTCATTCAATCAGCTGAAGGCCCTTCATTCAATCAGCTGAAGCAAAGACTGAGGGACCTTGACGAGGAAGCTACTGTGGCTCAAGTCTGCAACACAGAAACCCCGCACGGTTTTCAGCCTGCTACCCAGAGGACTTCGGACTCAAGACGGCACATCAGTTGCTCCCTACGTTTCTGGCATGCTGGCCTGTCCTCCAGACTCTGTCCTCGCCAGACCCCCAAATCATGGGTCCCAACTCCTTCAAGATCTACATATAGATACATAGGTATAGACAATTGATTCTGTTTCTCTGGAGAATCCTAACACAATGTCATTGCTTTCTTATTTCCTACAAACCCAGTCAATGACTAAAGACTTATCAGTCATTTCAAACTATATGTACATATATACATATTACACATATATACATAGATATCATATGTAAATATGTATAAATATGTCACATACATATACACATGTAATATTAAGCCCCACTATGTGCTAGGTGTTATGTCAGGCTAGATGTTGTAAATCCTTCTTCTTTCAGTGGAAATTTTATGTGTGTGTGTGTGTGTGTGTGTGTGTGTACATAATATATAAAGATCACCCAAATAGAAATAGAGTTGAACTTGAGTTGAATGCAGTGAAGGGGGAAGTATCTGGTGGGACAGAGCACGTAATCAGGCATCAGCTGGGTGGTGAGATGGGGAGAGAGGCAAGGCAGGGTGCATCCTTCTAAAAGAATCAGGAGGACAGGTCATTTCTCTAGTGTTAATGACTAAGCAATTACCAATTAATGACTAGTTCACGTCAACAAGGCTGGGCTTCCAAACAGTCCAGGATAAACAGAAGAACGTATCCCCAAAAATCAAACGGGGAGAAAGAGCCCACGTGACAGTATCGTCCTAAGATGAGAGACGGGATCCAGAAGTTGCAATGGATCTTGAAGGGGCTCCCGTCCAAGCCTCCAGTAGTTGCTCCCCTCCTCCCTACTTCTGGCCAAGGGACCCAAGGGTGTGTTTGAGCCTGATCCATCTTGAGCATTTCTGACTCTTGGAAAGCTCTTCCTTCGCTGAGCTGAGCCCTCCCTTCCTGCAATATGTTTCCCCCATGAGCACAAACACAGGGGGCTAAGCGGGGACTGCCTCCTCTGCTAGCAGTCCTTGGCACAGAGTAGACACTCAGAAAGAACTGTACTGGGGGCGCCTGGGTGGCTCAGTCGTTAAGTGTCTGCCTTCGGCTCAGGTCATGATCCCCGGGTCCTGGGATCGAGCCCCACATCGGGCTCCCTGCTCAGCAGAAAGCCTGCTTCTCCCGCTACCATTCCCTCTGCTTGTAAATCCTTCTTCTTTCAGTTATTTTGCTTGGCTAATGAACATTGTCAAGTAGAAATCATACTTACAGTGAACAATGATTCTGAATTCTTCTGTATATGTATAATGCCCCCCATCTTTCTACCAACAACTTTGACTAAATGAATCATTACTCTAGATACCTCAAGCTAACCAGTTGGCAAATGTGCCCCATTCTCCTCATAGAAATGTGAGAAAATTCAAGAGATGGGAAAGGAATGGATATGAGGAGAGCGAAAGAGAACTCAAGTGAAGAAATGATTTTTTTAAGCACTGGCGGAAATTAATCTCGCTCAGAGGTGATTTGTGCCCCATCTGGACCACTGAGAAAATGGACAGATGCTAGAGCCACTGGGTCTAAGGTCCGGCCAGGGAAACAGAAACCACACCAGTTCTATTTAACAGAGAGAATTTGATGTAAAGAACTGATTAAACACCAATTGTGCAGAACAAAGGTGCAGGTTTCCCAGAAGACAGGATGTGGAGCCCACAGAAGCAAGATAGCCTAGGGTCAGTCAACAAGGTTATTGCCCTCCAGTTCCATGTCGAGGAGCCTGATACCTCAGAAGAGCCCAGGGGCTAAAATGGAACCCAAAGCAGTCAAAAGTAGTAAGACATGGTGTTTTTACTATCATTTGTAAACCCCGACAGCTGTATGTATTTCTTCCATGTGTGTCTGCATTTATTATATCGAGTATGAACCACATGCATAAAGAGCAAACTAAAAGTTTTAAAGTGAAATCAGGGGTGCTTGGGTGGCTCAGTTGGTTAAGCATCTGCCTTTGGCTCAGGTCATGATCCCAGGGTCCTGAGATCGAACCCCACATCAGGCTTCCTGCTCAGCGGAGAGCCTGCTTCTCTCTCTCCCTCTGCTGATTCCCCCTGCTTGTGCTCTACTGTGTGTGTGTGTCTGTCTGTCTGTCTTGGCCAAACAAATAAATAGAATCTTTTTTAAAAAAATAAAGTGACATCAAAATATCATAAACAAGTTTAGACAATGTAAGGATTGCTTCATACTCCATAGCGTTAACTTGAGAAACACTTTCATTCATGAATTAGCCAAGGGAAAGAGCATTCCAATTAAGAAATTTTACACTGAGGTGCTTAATATGTACAAGTATATACCATTTCCATTATAAGCCCTGATCTATTACTGCTTTGAAAACTTTAACCCATAATATACAAATCATGTATTTTTTAATCTTTTTACTAAGTATAGTTGACACACGATGTTGCACTAGTTTCAGGTGTTCGATGTAGTGACTCAACAAGTTTACACATTACACTGTGCTCACCGCAAGTGTAACTACTATCTGTCACCATACATACATCGCTACGATAACACGATTGACCATACTCCCCATGCTGGAGCTTTTATTCCCATGATTTATCTACTCCATAACCGGAGCCTTTATCTCCCACTTCCCTTCACCCATTTTGCCCATCCCTCCGCTACTCTCCCCTGGAAACCATGAGTTTATTCTCCGTATTGATAGGTCTGATTCTGCTTTTCGTTTATTTGTTTTGTTTTTTTAGATTCCACATGTAAGTGAAATGATAGGGTATTTGTCTTTCTCTGTCCAATATTCTCTAGGTCCGTCCATGTTGTTGCAAATGGTGTGGTCTCATCCTTTTTTGTGGCTACATAATATTTCACATCTTCTTTATCCATTCATCTATCAATGGATACTTGGGTTGCTTCCATATTTGAGCTATCGTAAATAACGCTGCTTTAACAAACAGAAATAGACGTATCTTTCCAAATTAGGGTTTTCATGTTCTTTAGGTAATTATCCCATAGTGGAATTACTCGATCATGTCGTATTTCTCTCTCTTTTTTTTTTAAGATTTTATTTATTTATTTGACAGACAGAAATCACAATGAGGCAGAGAGACAGGTGGAGGAGCAGGTTCCCTGCTGAGCAGAGAGCCCGATGCGGGGCTCGATCCCAGGACCCTGAGATCATGACCTGAGCCGAAGGCAGAGGTTTACCCCACTGAGCCACCCAGGCACCCCTCATGTAGTATTTCTACTTTTAACTGAGAAACCTCCATAGTGCTTACCACACTGCTGCACCAGTTTTCATTCCTACCAACGTGTATATTTTAAATTCCCTCATTTAAAAAATAAAAACAGTTTTTAGCAACTGACTAAATGAATCTCAAATATATGCTGCCAAATACATAACCTACCTAAAGACATATTAGTTATAGCAATAGACCAGTTCTTACAAATAAAATAAAATAATAAATAAAATAAAATAATAAACTCATAGAAATTAGATGAAAATTTAAAAAAAGGGGGGGCTACTGAATTACAGGTAGAGATCCCAGAGAGGAACCACAGAAGGGTCAGCTCAGCTGGGGACACCAACATCAGCTGGTTTCCAGCCATTCCGGCTGCACTGGACCAGTCCGGACTTGGAGAGGCCAATGCAGCCAGGAGACGGGAAGCAGACAGCTGACCAGCCCCCTCGGCCGACAGCAGACTGCTCACCAAGATGCACAAGTGGCCTGCGAGAAGGTGGAAGCATCGTCATTACTAGACTGAAGAGCCCTGCTTATTTTCTAGAGTCATCCAGAGACAAGAAAGAATGCCCCCAGGGAGGGATTTTAACAGGGAGGAAGGATGATGCATGCAACTGTTTCACAAATTCTCCCCTCTACGTCGGGCTCTTTCAATAAACCAGTCTATTAGATCTTACTTAAGGAAAACGGGAACACGAGCTCAGAAACAGGCACCCGCACCAGGACCCATGATGGGGAGCGACAGGAAGTGGTGGGGACAGGGACAAACGGGCCAGCGGATGTCACGGCTAGTTCTAAGGTAGCTGTGGAGCAGCATCTACACAGAATAACGTCATGCTCTCCAGGAGCCAGATGCTCCCGTGGGCTATTTTGGGGCCAGCCAGAAGGGTACCTCCCTGCCATTCAAAGGTATAAACCGCCTGGGCTCCGAGGCATCATTGCCACCCAAGAACCACAGACCCGGTGTGGTCAAGTCTGCTGACTTTTCCAAAAAAAGCTGGAATTCTGGAAGATTGTGTAGACTCCCTGAGTTTCCTGACATTGCCAACTAGTTCAAAGTATTTTAGGACACTGTGTGCGCCCACAGTGTCTGCAGCGAGACTGGGCCGCCAGGCTGCTGCTGAGACGTCTGGCCGGAAGGGACTTCATGCCTTGGTCGAAGCAGAGGCCAGGCAGACTTCGATTCAAGCTCTCGTTCTTATTTCTTACTTGCCTGGGCTTCAGTTCCTTCCTCCATAAAATGCGGATGGTTGACCCTTATTTTCCAGGTGGTTCTGACACTGGAGATTATGCCGGTCAAGTGTCCAGCATGGGGCCTGACCCTGACGATACACTTGGAGAAAAGTTACCCCTGAAGCTGAGGCAAGTGGTCAGATCTGGGGCAAAGCCCTGGAGACTTTGCTGTGTTGTTTGCCCTGATGGTCCCCAGCCTGTAAGTGAGAGGGCTCTCGGGGTCCTCCAAGTCACCGAGGTCAGGGGAAGCGGAAACCTCCATCCTTAGCCACTTTTTCTTTGCCCTACCTTGCTCCTTGGTTCCCAGGCTCCACCCAACATCTCCTCCCAACACTGAGCATCTGGAAAAATCATAAGCTGTACAGTGAGACCGCTTGTTTCAAGAGGTCTGTGGGGATCCAGCATAACTTCTCCCTCCCTCCCCAGGAGCCAGGACCTACGTGAGCTATTCCAGGCCCTCATCCTTGCTCTTCCTAAGTTCTATCTAGTTTCAGTGCCTGAAAGTCCTTCGAAAAGAACAATGAGTTTTTACAGTGAAACATACACAGAGGGAGGGGATGCCGTGAGCACTTGAGTCAATGCCAAAGCCAAAAGGACTCTTCTGCCGGTAGAATTATCTTCCTTCCTTTCAAATTTTCTTTGAGTTTTCAATTATCCAAAGACAGTAAGTAGATGGAGGAAATGTCTGCCTCCATTCTACCTGAAACCCCACGGAAATTCTAATGAAGGGGAGAAATGTGTAGCCTAGAAAGCAAGGCAACGATGTCAAGTGCATCAGTGGAAGAGAGATTTTGACATACACGTTTAGGAAACGGAAGGCAGATGGGACTGTGGGGCCTGATTCAGGGGACTGGAGGAAATGATAGCCCAGGTGGACTGCAGAAAGGCACATGGACAAGGAGAGTCCACCTGCCTCCTAAAATGGGTCTGGAGTCAGAGACCCAGCGTTGAATATAATGGTTAAAAGTCACATACAGAAAGGCTGCCCCTCTCCTCTCCCTGGCTCTACTCTCACACAGAATGCCAGCAGATGGCTTGCACTCCATGCAGGAAAATGGAAGTCTACACCCCGGAGAAACTGAGAGGGAATGAATGTTACAGGACCAAAGAAACCTTATATCTGAACGCAGGATGGGGCTGTGTCACTGAGGAACCAAATATGGAGTCATCTTGACTTTTAGCTCCAATTTCACACCCTTTATACAAAAAGCTGGAAGCCAAGGAAATATTCCTCCAGGAGAGAGAGTCTAATATTCACTTGGGAAAACTGAACGAAACAGAGAAAAGGCCACCAGAGTCTCGCATTTGGGAATCACCCAGGGAACCGTCGGGCCCCCACTGAAACCACCCAAAGTTAAGGAAACCATCAGGTATTGCGGCAAGCCATCTGATATGAAAAAGAGAGAGAAAATAAACAAATAAGAAAAAAAAAATGAACCCAGAGGAAAAGAGAAATCATGCAGGAACAGAGAGAAAAAAAATTTTTTTTTAATTCTATTTTGAGACAAGAATGTATTTTGCTTTCACCAAACTAAACATATTTTTTATAAAATTATGCTCTTAGAAATTAAAAATACCATTTCAAAGACAAAAAAATTAACAGAAATGTTCATAAATAATATTGGGAAAATTTCCCATGAAATGGATAGAACAAAATGACATACAGTTGAGACATGGAAGGAAAAGGTAAGAAATCTCAAGGATGGGGCACCTGGGTGGCTCAGTCAGTTAAGTGCCTGCCTTTGGCTCAAGTCATGATCTCAGGATCCTGGGATCGACTCCCGCATCAGGCTCCCTGCTCAGTGGGGAGTCTGCTTCTCCCTCTCTCTCTGCCTCTGCCCCCACTCCTGCTCATTCTCTCTCTCTCAAATAAATAAAATCTTTAGAAAATAAAAAATAGGATAGAAATTTCAAGGATCATGTGGAGGGTCCAAAATCTAAGACAGTACAGAGAACAGAAGATTAAGGTGAAGAAACTAAAAAAATAAAAAAGAAAAATTTCCCAGGACTGAAAAATACAGATATCTACACTATGTGCTTAGTAAAGTGAGAAAATACACATGCTCCCAAATAACACATTATGCTGCCAGTATAAAACTTCAAAAATAAAGAGAATATCCTAAAAGCTTCCAGAGAGAAAACAAAGTCGCAAGCAAAGGCTCAGGAATCAGAAACCCATCAAGATTCCAAAACTGACACTGGAAGGGAGCGGGGCCATAAAATGCTGATGGACGATAATTCTACAGCTGGAATTGTATGCCCCAGTCAACTACTCAAACATAGGGAGAGAATGAAGGCCTTTTCAGACACACAAAGACATGGAGTATTTCCTTACTCAGCACTCTTAAGAAACTACTATGCGATGTGCTCCAAGCAGAGTTAAAGAGTAAACAGAGAAGCAAAGGAAAGCAAGTAGAACAGAGAACAGGATCTAACAAAGGGGAGCCGGCCACCTTGCTCCCCTCTGTGTGTGTTCTCCACAAAACAGCCAGAGCAACCCTTCTAAATGTATGTTCTCTCTGCGAAACCCTCCATTGGTTTCTCACCCCACAAAGAATAAGGACCAAAGGGGGCCAGCAGGCATATGGGGAATCTCCGTACCTTCTGCTCAGTCCTACCTAAAACTACTCTACAAAATAAAGTATTTTTCCTGAGAGAACAAGAAGCGGTATGAAAGGCTACATCTGAAAACTTTAAGACTCTCTTTAAACAACCCTTGAGTCAGAGGAGGACAGCACTGGAACTGCAGAGTTAGAAAAAACAATATTACAAACGATATTACCAACTATATTGCAGAACCCACAGGTTACGGCAAAAGCGGTCCCATGAGAAAAATCACAGCCTTAATACTAAGAGAAATAAATAACAAAGAATTAAAATAAATGATTTTTTTTAGAAGATTGTATTTATCTGACAGAGAGAGAGCACAAGGAGGGGAGCTGCAGGCAGAGGTAGAGGAAGAAGCAGGCTCCCTGCTGAGCATGGAGTCCAATGTGGGACTTGATCCCAGGACCCTGGGATCATGACCCAAGCCGAAGGCAGCCGCTTAACCGACTGAGCCACTCAGGCATCCCTAAAATAAATTATTTAATACTCCAACTCAAGAAATTAGAACTATAACCAGAAAATTAAATTAAGTAAATCAGAAGAAGGAATTAATAAAGAACAGAAATAAATGATTTGGCATACAGAAAGTGATAGAAATCAATCTAGAGATTTTTTTTTAGAAAACATAATTTTTAACAGTTGTCACTACCAAGTCAAGAAAAAAACAGAAAAAGCACACACATACACACAAAAAAAATTTTTAATAACTGTAGATACAGAGGAAATTTAGAGAACCATAGACTAGTTTGGTAAGCTCTATGTAGGTAAATGTGTAACTTTGATGAAATAGATGATTTTCTAGGAATATATAAGCTACATAAACTCATCACCTTTGGATAGGAAAAAATCTAAACAAACAAATTTCCATTTAAAAAATGGAGCAAGTTGTGGGGCACCTGGGTGGTTCAGTCAGTTAAATGTCTGCCTTCGGCTCAGGTCATGATCCCAGGGTCCTGGGTTCGAGTCCCACATCAGGCTCCCTGCTCAGCGGGGAGCCTGTTTCTCCTCTCCCTCTGCCTGCCTCTCTGATACTCTGTTGACTTCATGCTCTCTCTCTTCCAAATTAATAAGTAAAATATTTCAGGGGTGCCTGAGTGGCTCAGGGGGTTAAAACCTCTGCCTTCAGCTCAAGTCATGATCCCAGGGACCTGGGATCGAGCCCCGCAACAGGCTCTCTGCTCAGCAGGGAGCCTGCTTCGCCCTCTCTCTCTGCCTGCCTCTCTGCCTACTTGTGATCTCTCTCCTCGCTGTCAAATAAATAAAAACTTTTAAAAACAAACAAACAAACAAATAAAGTATTTCTTTAAATGGAGCAAGTTGTCAAAGAGACATACATGGATACACAGGACCAGTTTACCAAATTCTACCAACCACTAAAGAAACTGGTAACCTAAATGCTATTTAAATTGTTAGCACAGCACAAAAAAAAAGCATAGCTTCAAATTCTTCTTATGAAGTCAGCATAATATTGATAGAAAATTAAACAAAGATAAAATACCCAAACTGCAGAAAAATCTCCCCCATGAATATCAATGCAAAAATCCTAAATAAAATATTAGCAAACAGAATCCAGTAGCTCAGGAAAAAAATAATACAGTGACTCAGTTCTCATATCTGTACTACAAAAATTATATGATCCTTGGATATGTATTAAAATATTTATTACTCCTGTATCAAAAGCAAAAATCATACAATCATTTCTTTAAATACCACAAGGATAGTAATACAATATTCAATATCAGTCTTGAATTTTGAAAAGATTTTATTTATTTATTTGAGAGAGAGAGAGAGAGCACAAGCAGGGGGAGGGGCAGAGGGAGAAGCAGATTCCCCACTGAGCAAGGAGACCAACACAGGGCTCCATCCCAGGACCCCGGGATTATGACCTGAGCCAAAGGCAGACGCTTAACCGAACAAGCCACCTAAGTGCCCCCAGAATTTTTTAATTAGAAAAAGAAATTGATGCTTATTTGTTAAATATGGTTTCATACACACACACACAGATGGATAATACATACCTATAGGTAGCTACGTAGCTACATATACATACATACATACAAACACATAGGCTTAATGGTACATGCTAGAGGCTTTCCTCACTAACATCAGGAACAAGACAAGGATATGCCCTGTATTTATTCTCTTTCCCCCTCCAGATCTACTCTATCCCTCTTGACCTTGTCCTTGCTAGGGAAGCTCACCTTGGTAGAGCATCAAGAGGATGCCTTATCTCTGGCTACTCACTGGGTTCTACCAACAGGGTGCACCAGCAGATAGGAGGACAGAGCGATCAGGCATCTGTCTCCCATTCTCTCCTGTCAGAGAAGGTTGGCTGTGTCTCTACTAAAGGCCACCATTCCTGCCTGAGGACCCTCCCATACAGCTCTCTCTGGCTCTCGTCTCCAGCAGCTTCTCCCAACCTTCACCCCGTCAGGCCTGGAAGGGCTTAGAGCTTCCCACTGTTACTCGCCGGAGTGCTGCACCACGCTGGGTCCCTGCACTTTGTTCACACTTGGGAAGCAACTCGTTGATTAAACTTCTCTCCTATCACCCAATTTGAATGGGTTACCTGTTTTATATTAGAACTCTGACTTCCTCCTCCCATCAGATACAATTAGACAGGAGGACAAAATTAAGAGTCCTCTAATTTTGTTTAGTCCTGTTTAGTTTAGTCCTGTCTAAACTAGAAAGAATGGAGTAAAAGTATCATTATAAGCTGGGTACATGATTACATAGTGGAAAAACCTAAAAAAGAATCAACTGAAAACATTATGAAAATGTATTAAGTTGTCTCATTACAAACTATAGAAAATCATTATATTCCCTACATACAGCTTAGAAAACATAATGGAAAACTCTCTTAAAATAACAATGGAAAAAACTGAATATGTGAGGAGAAAATTAATAACAAATGTATAAGACTATCTAAATAAAATAGCACAATGCTTCTAAAGAATATCCTTAAATAAATTGAAAGGCATATGGTATTTGTAGGAAGACTCGATATTAAAAGGATATCACTCTCCCCTAAATTAATACATAAATTTAAGACAATCTCAATATAAATACCAACCAAAAAAATTCAGAATACCATCTGATTCTGAAGTTTATATGGAAATATATAAAAAGAAAAAAAAATGGGCTTGGCCGGCTCAGTAGGAGAACATGTGACTCTCGGTCTTGATCTCAGGGTTGTGAGGGCAAGCCCCACACCTGAGGTAGAGTTCACTTTAAAAATAAATAAATTAGGGGCGCCTGGATGGCTCAGTGGGTTAAAGCCTCTGCCTTCGGCTCAGGTCATGATCTCAGGGTCCTGGGATTGAGTCCCGCACTACTTGTGATCTCTCTCTGTCAAATAAATAAATAAAATATTTTAATAAATAAATGAATGAATGAATGAATAAATAAATAAAAAATAAATTAGGGATGGCTGGGTGGCTCAGTCAGTTAAGCATCTGCCTTCAGCTTCCCAGGGTCTTGGGATCAAGCCCTGCATTGGGCTCCCCGCTCAGCAGGAAGCCTGCTTCTCCCTCTTCCACTCCACCTGTTTGTGCTCTCTCTCTCTCTCTATCTCAAATAAAATAAGTAAAATCTTAAAAAGAAACAAAAATAAATAAAAATAAAAATAAATTTGCATTTTAAGAAGAGCAAAAAAACCTTGAAAAAGAAAGTTAAGAGAAGACACTTGCCCTAATAAAATTAAAATACATTATAAAATTAGCATTAAGGTATTATGAAAGTGACACATGAATAATTAGATCAAAGCAACCACATAGAAATCCTAGAAATAGACCAAAATATCTATTAAAATTTAGTATATTATGAAAATGACATTGAGTATCAGGAGGGGGAAACTCAATACATTCATGGTATTGGGCAACTGAGTAGGTATTTGGGGGGAAAATTAGGCTAGATCTCTCAATCCTCAGACCAAATGAAATTAATTCCAGATGGATGAGAATTTTCAATATAAAAATGAAACCAAAGTCATACTAGAAGAAAATTAGAGTCTTTTTTTTTTTTTTTTTTTTACGTTTTTCAAGTGAGAAAGGCTAGGAGCCATGCTGCTATCTGTTAAAAATTACATTCTAGGTGTATAGAAACTGAATCACAAAAGGATAAACCATTGCTGCTGATGGTTCAGGATATGCCTGATGCCAAGCATAACATCTCTGCAATCCTTTTGCCCCTTCCTTCATGAACCAAAGATGGCTGCTGAAGCTCCAGCCATGTTTTCTGCTTCCCAGGCAACTGAGAGGAGAAAAGCAAACTGGCTTTCACAGAAGCTCTGCTTGATAAATTTGGCTTTCTTCTTATTGCCCACCCTTACCTGCAAAGAAGCAGGAACAATTGCCCAGCATTTTGTTAACAAGGAAGGAGGACAGGGCTGCCTGGGTGGTTCAGTTGATTAAGTGTCTTTGACTCAGGTCATGATCCCAGAGTCCTGAGATCAGCCCTGCATTGTGCTCCCTGCTCAGTGGGGAGTCTGCTTCTCCCTCTATCTGCCCATGGTCTCTTTCTCTCTCTCTCTCTCTCTCACATGCTCTCTCTCTCAAATAAATAAAATCTTAAAAAAAAAAAAAAAAGAAAGAGGATAAAGTAAATATTGAGTAGACAATTGGCACCTTAAAATTGCAAACTTTTTGAACTTTTTAAAACCAATTTTAGACCTACAAAAAAGTGGTAAAATAGAGCAGGTAATTTTTACATACCACTACCCTCACGCCACCAGCTTCCACTAACGTTAACATCTTACATAACCATAATATAATCATCAGAACAAAAAAACTCATACTGGGATAATACTGAAGACTTTTTACTCTAATCTCATCAGTTTTTCCATCCGTGTCCTTTTTCAGTTCCAGGAGCCTATCCAGATACTATGTTGCATTTAGTTATTTCTCCTTACTCTCCTGCAGTCTGTTAACAGATCCTAAGTCTTCGGTGACCTTGACATTTTTGAAAAGTATTAAGTTATTTTGTTGAATGCTCCTCAATTTGGATTTGTCTGATATTTTCTCATAAGTGGACCAAGGTTACTACGCAATTACAAAATTTGATTAGATAAAAACTGAAATTTTCTGCACGAAAGAAACACTATAAGCAAATCAAAAGATAAACCCCAAGTCGAAGAAACAATCCACAAGAGAGAACACAACAAAAAGCCAATCCCCTTAATATATAAACAGTTTCAACAAATCAAAAGGACATAGAATCCAACAGAAAACTGGCAAAATACAATATTAGATAGTTCACATAAAAGGAATTGCAAATGGCTCCAAAATATATGAAAATACACTCAAACTCAATCATAATGACAGAAATGCAAAATAAAGCTGTAATTATATCTCATTGTAGTTCCTCATCACTTTGGCAAAGAGGAAATTACTTAACAATATTTTCTGCTGGCAAAAGTCTAGAGAAACAAATTATGTCAGTGGAAATGTAAATTGACACAACCTCCCTAAAAAACAGCTTCACTGTATCATCCAAACTTAAAATGGCTTTACTGTTTCACCAGAAATTCTACATACAGGAATTCATCCACTTAAGTAGATAATAAACACACATACGAAACGATGTGTGTAAAGAATGTTCATTCCAGATCTGATGATAACCTAAATTTCCATCAATAGAAGCCCAGTTAAATAAATAGGGATGTATGCTGAAAACAGTACTATACAACCACCTGCTATAAAGAATAAGGTATGCTTACATGTGTTAATATAGAAAATACCTTGGACGTATTATTTAAAAAAACAAACAAGTTAGGGATACTGTGGATAGTGTGCTACTGTTTCAGGGTGGAAGGAAATTGTATATATGTGCTTGAATGTGCATAAAATTAACGTAAAATAATGTCACATAAGAAAAGCATACTACTCTGATGAGGGACTCTGCCTGCTAGGACATATCAATGGTAGAGGAAAAATTTTCACTAGAAACACACAGAATACCCCAGTAATAAAAGAAATGAAACCATAGTCAGTGATGATATAGACACTTTTCATTGATTTAACTAATGGTTGTAATACCATAGGATCCTACAGGGAAAACAAAGGAGAGGAAGGGTCAGGTGGGATGGGGTGGTGCCAGGGAGATAAATTCTCCCCCACAACATCAGGAAGACAGAGACGAAGTTTAAAATGGGAGAAATCAAGAAAGAGCGGCATGAGCATATTATTTAGAAATATGAAATCAACCATGGAAAGAGACGGCAGAGATAATTAAAAGTGATTGCCTGTGGGAAAAAGCAGGGCAGGGCCTCTTTTTCCACTACACATCTTGTTGGTACCATTAGATTTTTAACACTGAGCACATTTTACTTTGATAAAAAGTAAAATTTAGGGGCGCTTGGGTGGCTTAGTGTGTTAGAGCCTCTGCCTTCAGCTCAGGTCATGAGCCCAGAGTCCTGGAATCGAGCCCCCGCATCGGGCTCTCTGCTCAGCAGGGAGCCTGCTTCACCCTCTCCCCTGCCTGCCTCTCTGCCTACTTGTGATCTCTCTGTCAAATAAAATAAAAAAAAAAAGTAAAATTTAATACACAAATAATTTGTTGCAACAGTTGTAACCCAAGTTGTAGAAGAAAAGAACTGATGTGCATAAAACCTCTGCTTTGTTCTTGCTTCTGAGATAATCACACTCATACGTGTGCACTTACCTTCATGTACATTTCTCCAGGCCTATATACATAGAAATATTATGTATATACAAACAAATTATTTATAACATATACGTCTCTATCTGGGTGTATATATATACATATGTATTTATACATTTGCATATATATATACTTTATATCTATGATACAAATACATATTATGTACACATATAAATATAAAAATTTTTTGATACTTAAAAGTTTTGTTTTGGGTCATCTGGGTGGCTCAGTTGGCTAAGCTTGCCTTCGGCTCAGGTCATGATCCTAAAGTTGTGAGATCAGGCCCCAAGTCAGGCTCCCTGCTCAGCCAGGAGTCGGCTTCTCCCTCTCCCTCTGCTCCTCCACGTGTTTCTTTCTCTCTCTCTCTCTCTCACTTTCTCTCTCTCAAATAAATAAAATCTTTTAACAAGAAGGAGGAGAAGGAGAAGTGGGGCGCCTGGGCGGCTCAGTCAGTTAAGCTTCTGCCTTCAGCTCAGGTCATGATCTAGGGGTCCTGGAATTGAGCCCCTCATCATGCTCTGCACTCAGTGGGGAGTCTGCTTGAGATTCTCTCCCTCTTTCCTCCCACTTGTGCTCTCTCTCTCAAATAAATAAACCTTTAGGAAAGGAAGAAAAAAAAATTTTGTTTTAACTTCTAGAAAACCTTCTTACCACCTAAGTTATCCATATAGATGTAGATGTACATATAGATATATGAGAGCAAAAAGATACAGAGATACAAAAAGAGATAGAGATACAGATATAAATATAAAAGTATCCATCCACATCTCTTTCTCTTCACCTCCAGTCTCCGTTCATTCGTCGGAGATTCTTCAGCAAGAATCTTCCACCAGGGGTGCAAATGGCCGACAGCCTTGAGCTGCAGCGCCTTTGGGACCTGTTGCAGAGCTCAAGCTGAGGCCACATCCTCCTCAGGCCACTCCCAGCCAGTGACTAAAACCAGTGCGGGCACAAGGACTGGCCATTTCTGTCCCATCTGGACACTACAGGCAGTCTCTGGGCTCAAGAGCCCCAGTGGGATGGCCAATTCTCACAGCTGCATTTCAATGCTTCTCCCCCCTCTTCTGGCACCTAAAGCAGACCCCCATCATGTCTGAAGCCTCTCCCTGACTAGTCCTGCTCCTTCTCTTTGTCTTTCACAAGGATTAACTCCAAATATCTTAGTACTTCTAAGTTTGTCTTGGCAACTGCCTCCAAGAGGACCCACACGACTCATTCTGCAGCTGAGGAACACCAAAGGAACCTCACTACTCCTGGGTGTATTCCAGTTTGACCAACAGGTTGTCTCAACCCCAAAGCCCATAGAGAGATAGTTCTCCAGACTCTTTGTGGGAACTCTCCTGCTCTCCAGGATCAGCACTATGGGCAGAAGTTTCAGAAGGATCCCCCAGGAGAGCCCAGGCTTCTTCTGCTGGTTGGACCTCCTCGGGAGCACAATGTCTGCAGTCTTCCCTCTGGGCTGCTGGGAGAGGTGGGCATTGTCCTCTGCACTCTCCCTCCTGGTCCACCCTATGCCTTAGAGAATTCTTCCCTTCTCCCGTCCCCTTGCCCCTAGTCTTCCTCAGAGAGCTCAAATTCACAGCCATGCCTATATTGGTCATTGGTCCTTACTGGTTGTTGTGTTCCTCCAAAGAGGAAGGGGGCCTCGGAGAGGCACATGTAAGCCGCCATCTTCCCAGAGTTCACTGGGAGTAATGACAGAAGTGAACAAGGAGAGCCCCAGGTGCCAAATGGACAATGAGGGAAGGGGTATGAAGAGACAATCAGGGGCCACCCAGGACAAACGTGACCCATCACCCAACATGCCAACAAACTGGCTATCTGGAAAGACCTCAGGCTGCCCTTCATGCCAAATCAGTACAACACAGATCTTGATCCAACAAGATAAATCTCACTGACTGATTACTTTCACTTTGTGGATCTCCACATTTCCAAATTATCACAATAGAATCAAGACTATGCAGGATTTCCAGATTTGCCTCCACTCTCCCAGAAGTTCTGAATCCTTCAAATTAGCATCTGTCAATGAGTCTTGTCAGATAATCGGGGGGAAAAAAAAAAAGGTGGAGAGGGAATAAAGAAATAAAAGAAGCCCAACAAGACTTATGTTCCTTCTATTCAGTATTGATTGTATGTCATTAACTGCTGGATTGTTTTCCACCTTTTCACTTCAAAATTATTCCAGGAAGAAATGAATATTTTTCAGCCGCTGACAGAGATCATCAAATGTACTTCTGAACTCTTCTAATGAAAGACAATTACTTTACGTTGCCTTAGGCTCTTTCCAACCAACAGAATGTCGATGTCAAATTCTCCAATTAAAAGGGACATTTATGAAGAGACTAATAAAAACTTTGAAGAATAAAGTTGCTCTTGCAGCCGCACTAGTAATCATAACTTTCTGTCAAGTAGCACGGCAGCTCCTGCTGAGTGCTGGAAAATAAACTAAAAGTCCCATGGCCCTGGATCTGAATCTGAAATCCGCCACATAAGCTGTACCACTTCAGCAAAACATCGAATTCACCAGGCCTTTGTTTCCTCACCTTTCATGTAACGGATTTGCAAAATATTTAACGATTAACTTCTTTTCCCAACAAATCTTTCCCAGAGCTTCTGTCTGTTATAAGCACATGTTATGGGTTCAGCTCCCCCACCTCCAGACCAAAAAAATACATTGAGTCCTAACCCCCAGTACCTCAGAGTGCGACCTTATTTAGAGACAGGGTCTTATAAAGATAATCAAGTTAAAATGAGGTCATTAAAGTGGGCCATCATCCAGTATGTCTGTTGTCCTTATATAAAGGGACATGTGGACAGAGAGGGAAGACGATGTGAAGAGACGCAGGGATAAGATGGCTGCCTACAAGGCTGAAGCTGCCAGAGGGAAGGGGAGAAGCCAGGAACAGATTCCCCTCATCCGATTCCCACACCTTCAGAGAGCTTGTGGCCCTCTCTACACCTTGATTTCAGACTGCTGGCCTCCGGGACTGTAGACGATAAATTTCTATTGTTCTAAGCCACCCAACGGTGGTGTTGGTGTTTCATTATGGCAGCCCTAGCAGACTAATACAGCGTGAATGCCCAGTTTAAATCTTCCATTTTTTGTTGGTTGGTTGGTTGGTTGGTTGGTTGGTTTTTATTATAATGTTCAGTTGGCCAACATACAGCACATCACTAGTTTTTTTTTTGTTGTTTTTTTTTTTTCATCACTAGTTTTTGATGTAGTGTTTGTAAGGGGCCACAGAGCATAACCCAAACCCCCAAACTGCATGATGGCTGAGAACCTTGTGCCTCTTTTAGTGCATGGTAACAAGTGTCCTTTGATGACCCTGAGGCACTAAAACTCCCGAGTCCTCATCCATAGAAGGGCATTTCATTCTATGATGCTGGAATGTGAAGTCCAGCCCACCCACATCCATAAGAATCAGTCAGGTGTGTATAGTTTATCTGCTAGTCTTAATTATAAAACTTAATTGACCTGAATATGCTCTGCCCTACTCGTGCCAGATAACAGAGAAACCAATCCGGATCTTATTTTTTAAATAATTGGCGACAAAGAGATAGATATTAAGATTGCATTTGTAACCTCTTAGCTGTGGGAGCCATGCCTAAACATGCTTGAAGATACAATCCACTGCTGCCAGGAAGAAATCCTAGATTGAAAGAAACCACTAGGTGATGGTAGTCACTCACAACGTTTGGTTCTTTGCCTTTCCCATCCTTGCCTAGACGGGTGTCCCCACCCCTTTCCTCCTCGAAGACCACCAGCTTACAATCCACCAGACTGGAAAGCCCTAGAGCTTCTTCAGAAGCATCCTCTAGGTCCTCCAGAGTGAAATAGCTATAAGACCAGCAACCCCTGACAACTGTGGCTCCCACAACACAGCTTGGATAAACTATAGTGTTAATAGTCTCTTTTTAACTCTTACCAAACGTGTGTGGGTGTATATATAATATAAAACATTTTAATTTATATTTTATATATAATACATAATTATATTATATATATAACATATTATAATTAATAACATATATTTCATTTAAATTTTATGTATATTTTATTATATATATTATATAATGTAATTCATAGTTATGTATTTAATTATTTCATATATTATTCGTATATACTTTTTAGGAAAGGACACAAAGCACAGAAAAGAAGGGGGCGTGGCTGGAAAAAAAAAAGCTGTCCTACCATCTATTTTATCTGCGTTCTATCCACACGGATATAAATCTAGATAAATAGCTTCACATTTACACTCTGTCAGTACGAAGATACGATATATGGGGCGCCTGGGTGGCTCAGTCGGTTGAGCATCCGACTCTCAGCATCCGACTCTCAGATGACTGACATCTCAAGGTCATGATCTCAGGGTCCAGGTATTGAACCCCATGTGGGGCTCCCTGCTCAGCTGGGAGTTTGCATGAAGATTCTCTCCCTCCCTCTCCCCCTCCCCCCAAGTGCATGCACAGGCTTGCTCGCTCTCTTTCTCTCTAAAATAAATAAGTAAATCTTTAAAAACAACAAAAACAAAACAAAGGATATAAAATCCCAAGTGGAAAAAGAGTTGCTCAGTTCAAAACCCAGTAACTGACTAAAAGAGAGAGACCATTTCAGATGACAATACCTCCAAGTCATGGTTTCAAAACACACACAGGGACAGGAAATTTCAGCCAGCGGACACCATCACAGGGACACCTCCCTTACTCCCAGTTTCCTCTCTGGAAGAGCTTCTCCCCTGAAATGAAGCCCCAGGGGCCACAGGCTCTTGGCTCAGACTGAGAGCCACCAACTGAATGAACAGGCAGCGGGATCACTGCCCTGTGCTCCAAGTCTCCATTTACGGGGCTTTGACATTCATTATTTTGTTTAGCCCCACAGCCCCCCCAGGGAAGGTCTTGTTAATCCTCCTTTGAGGTCAGGAGGGAAACAGACCCAGATGATTAAACAAGTGTCCCAACTTGCCTGAACACAAGGACACTCCAGATCTTGAGAGCTCTGGAGTGACAAAAGACAAAGGGCATCCTCTGTTTTCCTCGAGACGTAGGACACCCCTCTGCGTGGCTGTGTGTTCCTCAAGTCCAGGCCTGGCTCCTTCCACACCCAGAGCCTCAGGCTGTCCTCAGACTCCTGCTCCAAGAGGTCCTGGAGAAGTACAGGGTCTGCGGGAGGGGTCGCCCAGCCCTCCTGGAATCCCGCCAGCCACTTCCTTTCTGGGAAGTTTCCCCGCACCCTTCTGAGCCTCAGTTCCCTCATCTGGAAGGCGAGTGTAAGCCGTGCTCACCATGCAGCCTGTA
Source organism: Procyon lotor (assembly GCA_028646535.1). Classification (NCBI taxonomy): domain Eukaryota; kingdom Metazoa; phylum Chordata; class Mammalia; order Carnivora; family Procyonidae; genus Procyon; species Procyon lotor. Next base: position 12,224,906 of record CM053609.1, read on the forward strand.
CTCAGAATCATGGGCTAACAGTCTCAGCACACACATGAAACGGCGGTGCAGGTGACACAGCAAAGAGCAATGGGACCGGGTTTGTATTTCCTCCATGGGGATCAGATCCGACGGAAAGATCCACAGCTCCACAGACTCCACTTCAGGGTAGAACCTCTCCAGGGAAGGACAGGGCTGCTTGCAAGGTGCTCTTTGAGTGGTATGCAACCCCAGGACCTCAGGGTCCCTCTGAGTGTCATGGAAACCGTGACGCTGGGCAGTTTCATCCAAGGAAAGAGGAGGCCCTCTCATTTCGTCAGTTACCACATTCAAATCCCTTAGTATCTATTGAGGCTTTATTCTTTCTTTCCTTTTTTTTTTGGGGGGGGGGAGTTCTCTGAACCTAATTTTTTTAATGAATTTTATTTTTTAAAGATTTTTATTTATTTGAGAGAGAGAGAGAGAGAACGAGAACACAAGTGGTGGGGAGGGACAGAAGAGGGGAAGCAGACTCCATGCAGAACTAGAAGCCTGACATGGGGCTCGATCCCAGGACCCCGAGATCATGACAGGCAGGCCCTTAAGCCACCGAGCCACCCAGGTACCCCCTGAACCTAATTTGGTTTCAACATATTTCTGCCCAGCATCCTGCCTCTGAAACAGAACAGAAATCCCACTTGGTATATATGACTTAGAAATTAATTTAACCATGCAAAAAAATTATTTGCAATTCTTTAGCAATGCCCTGTGGTATAGAACTAGAACAGAAAAATATAATTCTTTGTTTTAAAGATTGATTGATTGATTGATTCATTGATCTGCGAGAGAGAGCAAGGACAATCTCAAGCAAACTCCCCTCTGACGAAGAGCCCAACGCGGGGCTCGATCTCAGGATGCTGAGATCACGACCTGAGCCGAGGGACCAAAAGTCCCTTGCTTAACTGACTGTGCCACTGGGGCGCCCCCAGGAAATGACAATTCTAAACTGTCTCCTCCATCCCATCTTTCTTAAAGGACAGAGAGAGAGAGAGAGAGAGAGAGTGTGTGTGTGTGTGTGTGTGTGTGTGTGTGTGTGTGTGTGTCTGACTGCCCATCTGGCTATGGAGTAAGAGGCTCTCAGTGCAGAGAGGCAAGAAGTTAAAAGAGAGATTAAGTTAAATTTTTACATTTGGAAACTACTTATAGAGCACAGACTTGTGGCCAGGGCGGCAGGGAAGAGAAAACAGTGGCACAGATCTCTGCTAGCTCAGAGTCTAGCTGCAGAAGCAGCCCGGAAAACTTCTAAAGACAGAAGAGTGTGGGAGACACTAAGATGCAGGGGACCCCAAAGGGCTCTGGGAAGTCAAGGGAAGCACATATAAATCTAAGGGTGAAGAGGGAAAGGCGCTTCCCATCCCCCCTTAGCAGGGCTTACACACACGGCTTCGGATTTTGCACGCTTATTTCCTGCCTTGGGTTTGAGGGCAGTCTAATTAGTTGAAAGATGCCAAGCCTTTATTTCCTCTGCAGACTCCATCAAAAAGGAGAGCAGAGCGGGAACCTTTGGTGCTCAGAGAGCATTTCTCATGCGGGACAGTCTCCGACAGGCTCTGACAGTCATCTCTGTTGTGGTTAATCTGGATGGTGTGAGATTAAAATGGTGTGCCACTGACCCCTGCCTAGGTACGAACAGCTTTGACCAAGTGACTTGCAAGCCGAGCCTTCCCAGTGCTGTTCCGGAATTGCGTGTCATCATAAAACACAGCCCCACATGCCTGGATCCCGAGCACCCAGCACTGGATGCTGTCTTGAGAAGCAACTTGATCTCGAACCAGAGCCTGGAATTTGGACGCTCTGCACAAGGCCACACATGGAGAAGCACCATTCGGTCTTACCACCTACGGTCCGCAGTCAGCAGACTTCTCTGTGCCTGGTGCTCGAAGCTGCCCACCTTAGCGGCCTGCCCCCCGGGTTCCCGAAGTAAACATTGCGCCCTCTGGGCCTTCTGTACCCATCTCGGCCCTTCAGCCATCTCAAAGACACCTTCCGATTCAGAGGAAGGTCTCTCCAGCCAGTTTCCCAGGATGCACTAACAACACAGAGAGCGGTCATTTTGTTTACCCAGGCAAGAACTGTCTTCTTTTTGATTTTGGAAGACTCTTCTCACCAGCTATGAGCCACTGTGTGTCCGTCCGGTGAAACCGGGCCCTGTCAGGTACGAGAGAGCATTAGCCTTTGCAAACGTGTCCAGAGAAAAAGCAGATTTCTTGGGGGAAGAGCCGCACCCCAGCAGCAAGGACGGCGTCCACGGGCTCCAACATACGGATGCCGCATCGGGGAAAACAGTTGCAACTGAAGTCAGTAACTCGCTTAAGGAGAGGATTGTTCACACTCCTTCTCCAAGATCTATCTCGTTCCTAAGAACACCGTGATCATTAGGCCAAAGATCCTGGTGGGGCACAGCTCTCCACCAGAGAGCCTAGCTGAGCAGCAGCACCTCCGATCATCAGGGAAGAGCAATCAGTGAAGTTTTCCAAGGATGCTAGCGTCCCCTCTCGCCCCTGCATTTGTCAGCTCCTTAATAAAAGGAACGTGCTCTGGGGCCTCTTGAGGGATTTGGTAGGCAGAGGACAGTGAAGGTTTCATGTTTCCACCCCCCTAAGCCTTTGGATCCCTTTCCCTCTATTATGCTGAAGACGTTCTGGCATATCACCCTCATGAACTGTGGGTCACCATGGGGTCCCATCCAACCAAATAACCCACTAAAGCCAATCTGTAGCTGCACTAGACTCCCCGGCTCTCTGGTAAGTGCAACCATACAGAGAAATGTGGTCCCCTGGCGTCATATCCTGTCTTCTCGTCTAGCATCCTTAAAATACACTGCTACACCTAGCCCCCAGGTTTCTGGGAATATAAGTTACCAAACCTTGCAGTTATTTTGTAATCCAGGCTATTTTCTCCTGTTCAGACTTTGTACTGTTCTCTGGAGTGTGCTGAGCCGTGAGAGGTGGTTGGTTGGGTTTTAGTTAAGGTAGGCCTACCTTGCAAGGCCACTTTCCTGCGCAAGATTATTTCAGTATTTTCACACGACAGAAGCCTGGTCTCCTCAGGCACAGAAGGCAAGCTGCTTCCACAGTCAAAAAAAAAGGATCGAAGTGTCTCAGGGCTTCCAAATTATCAGCTTCATCTGAGTCCATCCAGATGTCCCCATCTCAGGACTCAGGGTCCCCCTCTTTCCCAAAGAACACCCCAAATCTCACGTTAGAGACTTGCCATACCTCTGATTTCACCTTTTAATTCAAAAAAGGCTTTAAGAGGCGCCTGGGTGTCTCAGTTGGTTAAGCGTCTGCCTTCGGCTCAGGTCATGATCCCAGAGTCCTGGGATGGAGCCCCACATCTGGCTCCACACTCAGTGGGGAGTCTGCTTGAGATTCTCTCCCTCTGCCCCTTTCCCCACTGGGGCTCTCTCTTTCTCAAATAAATAAACATTTAAAAAGAAAAGGAACAAGGTGAACACATAGCCATTGTAGACGTAGCCCCTAGAATATCTCCCAAGGGAGCTTCCTAAGCAATTCCTACAATCTCTAATGGTTGGTGATAAAATGCAAATGACACTAAGAACAATAACAGGTCCTGATGCCACGTAACAATCTTAGCTAAGAATAAGTTAGAATAAGTTACAAGCTATCTGTAGGAAGCAGCGACTGCCCCTGAGGCTACAGGGACAAAGGGAAGAGGTTGGGATTATTAAAATATAGAGGCTTGAAGGAGAAATCCCACAGCGCTGGCCATCAGACCTTCTGGGCCAGGCCGCCGCTCCGTTTGGACTGAGTGCCATGCTAATGGGTAGTGTGCTTCCTGGAAAAGGGCAACCAGACTGGTTCAAAGAGCCTAAGAAGGCTGCAACTGGACCCGTGGGGGTGAAGGAGAGTGCGTGCGGTGACATCAGAAGGACCACGTCCCTCCTTCATCTCCCAGACCTCCAGCCTCCCCCCAGAGGCCCCGACCAGCGATGCATAACTGAGCCACTTGGCAAAGGAGAATGTGGCTTCCCGAGTGCCATCCCCCGCGGTGAAAAAGATGTACGAAAGGGTAGGGGTGGAGCTCAATGACAATAGGTTAATAACCAGCGGACCCACATACAGAGAAATGCATAAAACCTCAGTGTATACAAGCTAAACACTGCCAATTCCAAGAAGCCCCTTCAAACCCTGTCCGATCACAGTCCCATCCCTCCCCAACCCCCACCCAACGAAGGCAATCACGGCCCTAACTGTTAAGGTATCACCTCCATGTTTCTCTTTATACTTTTATCACCCACGTCTGCATCCCTAAACCCTGAAGTTGATTGTTACCGGTTTGAAACCCACAAGATGTATTCTTTTGTGCCTGAGTTCTCTTAACGAACATGAAATTGTGCATAGTAGTAGTGGATTTTTTTTTTTTGCCATATAGTATTCCATTGTATAAATATTTCACCATTTATTAGCCATGATAGTTGATGGACATTTAGGATGCTTCCAAACCACCAATAATTTTAAGGCACCAATGGTATTTTGAATACTTAAGATATTATTTTAGATAATTAGGATATTTATTCTCAAACTTGCTGGTCTTGAGATCCCTTTACACACTTAAAACTTATTGAGGACACCGACGGTTTACACAGGTTTTACTTATCTATCACTATTTACTGTATTATAAATTATACAGGTTTATAAGGCTTTATCTATCAATATTTACTATATTATAAACTTAAAATGAAAAACGTGAATATATTTATTAACTGACAAAAATAACAATAATAAACTATCACATGTGAACATAAATAACATATTTTTACTTGTAAAAACTGCATTTCCCAGGGCACCTGCGTGGCTCAGTCAGTTAAGCGTCGGACCCTTGATTTCAGCTCAGGACATGATCTCAGGGTCGTGAGATGGAGCCCCGCGTCAGGCTCTATGCTGAGTGTTGAGACTGCTTAAGATTCTCTCTCGTTCTCCCTCTCTCTGCCCCCCAACCCAGCTCATGCACGTTCTCTCTCACTCTCTCGAGGGGGGGGGGGGAAGAAAACTGTATTTCCCAAAACAAAACAAAATTTAGTGATAACAATGGCACTCTTTTACATTTTGCAAATCTCTTGAACATCTGGCTTGACAGAAGACAGCTGTATCACTGGATCTGCTTCTGCATTCAATCTGTTGCCATATCTGTCTCGTGGAAGTATATGAAGAAAAATCAGCCTCCCACAGATGTGACTGGCAAAAGGGAGATCTTGCAGACTCTGAGAATGAGTCTTGAGGACTCCCGGAACACCCTTCCCAAACTTTAGAAAGATGGTCTAGGAAAAGTACATGCAATTCTTAAACAGAATTGCCTGGAGAAAGGCCAGGTGGGTTTTGCCAGTTCTTGTGACTCAAATGCTCTGGTTTAAAGCACCCTCCCTCTGCAAGCCTCCTACTGTGCCCTGTGCAAAAAGAAAATTAACAGGAAATTCATACAAAACATGGGCAGAGACATGGGCAGAGGGAGGCAGAACGTGGCTGGGGGAGTAGCAGGGAGGCAGAATGTGGCACTGCCTGTTGATCAGGCAGTGTCACATCTGAGTCCCAGTTTAAACTCAGCCAAATCACACTCTTCAGGAGCATCATGAGCAATTTCTACAGGAAACGCATAATAAAAAAAAAAAAAAGAAAAGGAATGAAAACACATAATACATTCACGATAAGAAAATAAAAGCAATTCCCTAGAAGAAAAACTAAAACAAGGGGGAAAGATCAGACATCCAGAAACTTCCCCCCACTTTTCTTCTTGACAACGGGAGCCCTGGGGCAGAGAACAGGATGGTGGCTGGGAGGGAAAAGAGGAGTAAGAATGCTCAGGTAGCTAAGAAGCCTAAGGTTCTGCTCACAGACAAGAAATTCACATGACACACATCAGAATGTGATTTCCTGTTTTGCAAGAAAAGACAAAGGTATTTTTCTAAGTTCATATCTCCCCGTTGATGGGGTTGAAATGCGAACCCTAAGAGTCAGGAATGGAAACAAGGGGCAAGGAGAATATATCAAAACCCGGCGGCCAAGACCCGTGCCCCGCCCCCCCCCCACGCCCCCGCGCTGCCTCCCCCCTTATGCATTACTCTGTCTCTGAGTTCCTGCTTGAGCGAGTAGAGTAATAACCCCCAAGATCCCAAAGCAGTCCACTAAGTCAGATAAAGAAACTGTCCGCTAAGTAGAACTACATCGGGGCACAAAAGGCGGGGCCTCGCTAATGAACAGCAGCCTGGGTTGACAGCCCGGGCCGCTGGCCAGACTCATTTATTTCCAGGACTTCCGCCTGCCAACTGAAGTGGTTGAGAATTAATAGGTCCCCAAAATATTTCTCCGGATGCACAATGTAAGTGCTGCCAACTCTGGCCAGTTTCACCCATGTCAGAAGAGGCAACGTTGAAATGAAGTGAAAAGGAAGGGCGGAGATCGGGTAAAGCACCCTCCAAAGGGAAGGCACCCCCGAGGGTCAGTTCAGAAGCCGCCTGGCATTAGGGGGCACTGTTTCTCCTAAGTTCAGTGTCCACTCTCAGGTGTCCGAAGGCTAAGGGGAGAACGTGAGAAGGGAGGCCTGCCTCCGGTGCTATAAATAAAAATAGGCATTCAAATTTACAGGCATTTTCACTTAAAATAAGTCACACAAGTATACACTAATTTGCCTTGGGGGAAATGACAGAAAGGAGCTTTTAACTGGAACAGAGAATAAAAGGCAAAACGAAAGGACAGGGGAAAAGTTCTAGGATCCTGATAAAGATGAAATGTTAACCAACTCTGATGCATATTAAAATCTCCTTTTCAAAGTGGGTTGATTGGAGATCGTTGGCTGCAAAAGGTCTCTGAGTATATGTTTTCTCATCGCACGTGCTCTTATCAAACTGCTTTTAAGCCATCTGTGAATCTCGGGATATACCCCGCCCTCTGCTTCAACCCTGGAGACAAGCCTCTCTAGTCAATAAGCATCGGGTCTCCCGTTGGCTGAGAGACCTCAACCAGCACAGCGCTCAGAGAGGGGGTTATATTTACGTTCATTTTCCACACAAAGAAACTGAATTTCAGAAGTGAAATAACTTGCTCACAGCCTTAAATGCGCCCCTACTGGGATCAAAACAAAACAATGTGCAACTTTAAACTCTGTGTGTATATTCATGTGTGTGTACGTGTGTGTGTGATGGGGAGTGTGGCAGAAAGTTAAAGTTGCCTAGAGCTACTTGCACAACTTGAGAATCATCTCCTGTGAGCTGGATTCAGAAAGTGGCTGTAAGACATTCATCTTTATGTGTATGGAAAAACCCACGGAGGAATTCAGTTTGCATTTCCTGGTACCACTAAGGAAAAACTCCAAGAGACTGAAGACAGACACACCTGACAACTAGGGCCCATGGGCTATTTTCAAGCATTAGTGGCTCCCTCCCCACAGCCCGTGTCAGCCATCTTCTGAGACATATCGCCGAAGGAATCTCTGATTGTTAAGAGAATGTCTCCACAAAACAACTTACACCCATCCCAGACTACCTGCGACATGGTTTCTCCCCACTAGCCAGTCAGGACTTACAAGATTCAGTACGTGCAGGTGTCGACTTCCCAAGCAGCCGGTATCAGTCAGGGCTATCAACATTAGCTGCTGTGACAAACAATCCCCAAATGTCTCACTGAAAGAACAGAGCAATGTAAGCTCTGTGACTCTCTTCTAAGCATGTCTTAGACATATCCTGTGGCTTTGCCACTGGGCATTCTCAAAGTCCCTCTGAATCCTCCACATTCGGAGTCTGCATCCCATGGGAAAAATCATTACTGTACCATCCAGGGAGGCCTGGAAAAAAAGCAATTTAATTGTGTGTCCAGGAAGGAGGGGGAAAACCAGCTACTGTGAAGGCAAGCAGCTCAGCCAACAGTCCCTATGATTCCCGGGGTGCCACGATTTGAGGGAACATCTACAGAGGAGTGGGAAGCAGTATGGAGGCAGTGCTGGGAGAAGGGAGAAGGACCCATTGAATTCAGTTCCAGCTCTGCCAAGGACTAACACTGTTTCTTGGCCCAAATACTGAACCTCATGTAGCCTCAGTTTCCCCATATGTGACATGATGCTTAAAGTAATTAGTGCCAGGGTTGTTCTGAGGACTGATGAGAACAATGCATAGAAGTGTGGGCTTGAAATGACTAAAGACCAAATCCTGGACCCTTTGCCAAGGAAGGACTTTGATAACGTCCCAGAGGAAGCAGGAGAGAGCTAATGATTCCTGCTGGTGGGAAGCGTGTTGCTCAGGAGATCTCTAGCCTGAAAGCTGTTCCTTGCCCCAATCTAGGAAAGCCTGCCCAGCACATAGTCCCTGCACTCCGGCCCCACTCTCTGACCCCACAGAGTCTGCCCTTTGCCCAGAGAGGCAAGGCAGAGGCATGGTGCCCTGAGCATGAAGCTTGACCCCAAATAATAAGTAAGTAAAGCAAGTACAAAGAGTTCTTAGCAGAAGGTACTGCAAAGGAGGGAAACATCCTCTGGTTCAACTTTGTGTGGATCCAACAGCAGCATCCTAGGACCAAGGAGAACTGGCAGTGTGGAAATCCACTCTGTCTTAGACCAGTTACCTTTGGGCATTGGCAGGGAGAAGGACTGAAGGTTTTTTTCCAGTAGTCCTACCTTGATACAAGGATGCCCCTGTTCACCTCAGAACCAAGAGTGAAGGGAACTGATCGGGGCCCTACAGGTGGACATGTGATACACCAAGGGGATTGAGGAGACCCAGCGAGGACCAAAAGAGCTACATCCCTCAGCCACATTCCAGAGGAGGCCAACGGCCACCTCCTCCTCCAGCCCCCCAAACCCACAGAATGTGCCACTGCTCACCTCCTCAGGAAGCCTTATGCCAAGCCATCCAAATGACATCACCATGCTGCTCACAACTGGATTTTCTTTTGGTCCTACACCTAAATTCAGGAAAAGGCTTTTACTCTAAATCTCAACTTTATGGCTTGGGGCTTGATCACTTAAGATGCCTCTCGGCGGGGCTCTCTCTTTCCCACTTTTCCTCAGAAACCAAGCTCCTTGTAGGTGTCAATGCCACCAACCTGAGCACAGAAATTTCATCCTTATGGTTACAAAATGGCTGCCCAACCTCCAGCCCTTCCACTGCAGTTCCAGACCAGAAAAAGAGCAGAAAGGGAAGGCAAAAGACAAAGAACAAAGGGCAAAAGGCACAAGCCAGCTGACCCTGTCCCTTTTAATCAGGAAAAACAAAAAACTTCCCCAGAAGCTCGACCCAGCAGACTTCCATGAGTTTGGCCAGCACTATATCCTATAGCCACCCTCGGCGGTAAGACTTCATGGGAGCTTATATTTTTTGGCCTGTACATTGTTCCCCTGGAAAAAAAAAATCTGTTCATAAAGAAGAATGGAAAACACGTATTAGGCAGACAGTCAGCAGTAGTGGCCACAGAGTGTATCCAAAAGGCCCACAGAACTTCACTTTGGGGGAAAAAAATTAAATCTGGAATTGGGACCGAGGCAGGTAGAATGCCCTCTTTAGCATCCACTCTGACAGTTCATTTCCACCCAGGCCCAAATGCCTGGGACAAGACTATCGGTGCATCCTCCACTCGACTCACTCAAATGGCTCAAAATGTGTGCATTTCCACATAATTACTGATTTCCTCAACAGATTTAATGTCTAAGTTTATCTTCACTTTAATCCAATTTCATGCTTGGAGCAGAGGGATTTCGGCAGAAGGTCTTCCTTAACCTTCTGATATCATTAATTATTGCTACACTGGGAGTTAGTGCACCGAACAAGCAGGTTTTTAAATAGAAATCATTTGTCTCTCAGCAGGGAGACTAACGGCTTTATTTCCGAAGACTCAAACTGCCGTGCTTGAGTAATCGGTTCGTGGTGATCTCCCTGCGCTCACCTCTGTGCGGGATCAATCCTTCCTCCTTGGTTCGCAGATCAGCCCAATTTGCCACCTGTAGCGGGAGGAGTCCATTTCCTCCTTTAATTGTTGAACGGGGTTTTCGAGAAGGAAAGGCCAGCCTTTCCCTGAGCTCTGGGCATTTGGTCATGGTTCCTGGTGATTTTCTGCTAAAGGAAATCCCCTAACTCATTAAAAAACAAAAAAAAAAAAAAAAAAGAAAGAAAGAAAAAGAAAAATAGATTAATTGACCAGTTCAGTAACAAGTCGCTCCAGGACCCAATAAACTTTGCAAAGAGTACATTCCAATTACAACTGTGCTCAGCAGGAACCCAGTGGGTAGGCCGGCACAGTCTTTCTCCTGCGTGCAGGAATTTTTGCATTTTCTTTTAGATTCCTGTCTCTCTTTTCCTTCAGTGGGGGCCATGGGTCTGGCTGGCTGCGGTTCCCCTACCCTGTCACTCTATCTGCTGCTGTGGCCCACGGTGGTCAGCAAATGACTGTGACACCAGGACGGGGAGCGGTGGTCTCAGAGAGGGTGGCTGCAGGCTTGAGTCAGCATGAGTCCTTGCATGAGGCATTCCGGTCACGGAGGGACCATCGTCCCCAGGTCACAAACATCTGGGAAGTTGTCGGAGCCCCGGCTGCTGGTGCAGCTGCAGCCTGCCCTCCACAGCAGGAGGAGGTCAGCAGGAAGCAGGGATTTGGGTAACTAGCCTGATTGCAAAAGCAGGCTGAGCGAGTGCGAGATAAGGCACTTGCTGAGAGCCTCAGCGAGGACACCTCTGAATAGCTCTGCTCCCTTTAGGATGAGCTACAAAGCATCGACAGCGGAAGCCTCAGACGCCAAAAACCCTCCCCCCTGAAATAGCACAAGTAGAGAGAGCGTAAGGGATTTCTTGCCAGTACGGATTCCACATCACCTCAACAGATGTTCCTGCAGGACCCCGTGTGTCAGCTCTCATCTAGAATTCAGGGGTTGCAAAACCCGTAAGTCAAGGTCTTTGCCTGCCTCTCAACTAAAATACAATTCAGAGGTAAAATCAAAGCTACTAAAGCATTCTAAATTCAGCATCTCTCTTCTCAGCTGTCTTCCCCTCGACAGTTTTTCCCCACCCCAATGTCCATGCGCTAGGCTCTTCCAATTCAGGCCAAAGGAGCTGGTGCCACCAAGGATGGAAGGACAGGACTCGTTTCACACAACAAAAGGCAAAGCCAACACCTGGCTCCATGTGGGGACTCAAGGGGAAGGGCTCCTGCTTCCAGAAACCTATAGCTTGCAGCCCTTTTGTGACCTCTGGCTGCATGCCTCCAAATGTGTCCTCACCATAGCCAACAAGCTCAAGGTCACCATCAAGTCTGATTTATTTCGACACTCCCAGTCATTGGCACAGTGTCCAAAAGCTAGTAGGTACTCAATCAGAGTTTCTCAACCTCGACGCTATTAACATCTTGGGCTGGGTAATGTGTCGTGGGGGCTGTCCTGTGCACTGGAGGATGTTTAGCCCCCCTCCCTCGCGCCACTGGGTAGATGCCATTCCGGTAGCACCCCTCACTCTGGTTATGACAACCAAAAACGTCTCCTGACGTTTTGTCTCTTCAGAAAACCACTGAACGACACAAATATTTGTTAAAGCAGAGGAAGAGGGAGAAGCAGGCCCTCCGCTGAGGAGGGAGCCAGACGTGGGGCTCCAGTCCAGGACCCCGGGATCGTGACCTGAGTGGAAGGCAGATGCTTAACAAACTGAGCCCCAGCCAAGACTGCTTTTGAATTCTTATTTCTCATAGTGTTTCTCGTGGGCTTTGTAGAAGAGCCCTTGGCTGGGGAGCAGGGGGATCACATGGATTCACCAGGATCTTGGGGTTAGTGACGTTCTTCCTGAGTGTGGGTACTACAGCCCACCAGATGCTTATCTCAGAGATGGGGTAGTCATGGTCATGGTCAGAGAGCACGGCCCCTGCTAAAAACTCCTCAGGCTAAAACATCCACAGCCCTTGGTGCAACTTGCAAGTTCTCCCATGATCTCAAATCCCCATGTCCTCGACAGCCTCACTCCCCACCACCTGCTATGGGCCCCTTACCTGCCAGACACCATGCCAACCTCCGAGCGTTCTCCAAGCCCGCTCTGTCCTTCCTTCTTCTGCCTGGACCTTCTTGACCCCTTGCCACCCTGCAGGATGCCTCCTGATGGTTCAGCCCTGGGCTATGAGCTCACCCCCTCCTGGAGCAGAGGAAACACCTCCCCCAAACCCCCACCTGCCACATTGCTGCAAATGCCAGCAGGGCTCTGCTCTAACACAGGGTCAAATGCACACGTTCCAGGATGGGTATCGTTTAAGGGTTAAAGCCTGAAACACAGCTGCTGTGCCCTCATCCACACGACATTGTGCTGAATGACCAACTCTCTCCATGCTCTGCCCAAAGCAGTAACACAGTGTTAACTCGTTTTTTTTTTTAACATCATTTAGAAAAAATAAAATAAAATAACAACCAGTTGATTAACTAAATTTGGAGTTGGGTGTTTTTGGGGTTTTTTTTTGTTTTTTTTTCCTACTGGTTATTTGGGCACTGTGAATATACACTCAGAATTCTTGGTTCTCCAGACCTTACAATAGTATTCCTAGCATGCTTCAGATATTCAAAAATTACACACTGCAGTGGGAGGTGTTTTAAAAAACACATTAGTAAAATTGGATCTACAGCACCAAGTGTTAGCGATGGTTTAAAACATTAATGCATGTTGGATGCCAAGTTATTCTGAAGGCTCAACCAGACTTCTAATTTGGCAGGGATAATTTCATACAGGCAGTTAGATACACGTGCAAATATTTAACTCTAAGTTGCTGCTTATACCACTGGAATATCAACCAGTGGTTTGATAAACCAGTGGTTCATCAACGAGCCACCTGGTTGGCAGGGCCAATTAAGGGTTTACCCATATGACAACAAAATCCTCTCCACCTTTTAAAATTCTCCCACCTTTACAGCATTCTGGGAATACATACGAATTGGGCCAGTTTTAGGCAGAAAGTAAGAAAGGTTCGAAGATGCCTCCGAATTCTCAATTCTCAATTACCCATACCCCACATTGCATGTCTCCTAGGAGATCATGAATCGCCGAGTTGGCTAAACACACTCAAACTCATCCTTCAGTCTGGATGGCTTTTCAACAATTGCACATTTCATGTAAGAACTGAACATTTTTGAAAAAATCAATTAGCATATGAAAGATCAAGTTTCATCCTATATATTAAATAGTAAGCGCTAATGTGTGTATAAACACACATACACACGCCTAGGGAAGATATACCAATGGAAATGTGTAAGGAAGCCAGAATTTTCCAATGTCCAGCTTTACCACTTGTCTTGAAGAGCTAAATGACAGGGAATCTAGCATAACTTACAGGAACAAGAACCATGCTTGGGATCAGAACGTAGGATCCAGCCTGGCTCTTTTGTTCACAAGTGTGTGACCCTCGGGAGGCTAACCTCTGAGCCTCAGTTTCCTTAATGGCAAAGTGGAGAAAATCACCTCTACCTTGGAAGGATGTGCCAAGAATTGCAATTGAAGAAGTCAACGATCACTTTCTTCCTCTCTTCCTTCCAGAATAAGGAAAGCCAGCCCTCCAAGCCACCCTTGGCCAGGGCCGGTGGTCTTTTAAGGGGCTTGTTTATGGTGCAGGGAGCTTTCTCCATGCTCCTAGAGCACGCTGTGGGAGGGGTCCTTCAACAGCCACACATGTCTCCTGAAACATATTTCTAAATTGATATAACATTTTATGCTGAATGAGCCTGGCATTGGACACGCACTGTGGGGCTGGATTCAGTAATATGAACTACCCCAGTGTTGAAATTATAGGCATTCCCACAATTCCAAGAAGCATCATTTTTTCAAGAGAGATATGGCACATTTTAGCCACAACAACCATATTTCAGGCTTTTAGCTTTTAAATATAGCAAGCCCTTCAAATTCCTGACACCAAGTCCATCCAAAAAAATGGATGGACAGATACACATATCCTTTCTTGTGAAGCCCCAAATAGCAAACTTATATGGCATTTGGTCATTTATTAAAATGCTTCTGTGCCTTGCAAAGATTAATCCCAAATACTAAAATGTACCTTATCTTTTTATCGTTTGGTCAGCCATTTTGCAAAAGACAATTTGATCCTCAAAAATCTCAACAGATACCTGTTAGTATCTTCAAGCTGAGATCACATGAGAGAGTTCACATCATTTTGTGTCGCAGCCAACAGCAGACTTCATAAACACTGTTTCCACTCCTTACAGCCTTGTTTCGCCAGGAAAGCAGAGCAGCATGTGTGAAAAGACAAAGATGGAACCATTGGACAAAGGGGTTCTATCGTGCTTACTAACTGCATGACTCTGGACCAATACTTACCCCTTTATAACATCAATGTCCTCATCCATAGAATGCAGTAAGAAGGACAGAGGACCGGAATAGACATTTGTCCCAAAGAAGACACACTGGTGTCCAAGAGACATGTAAGAAGATGCTCAGCATCACTCATCATCAGGGAAATGCAAATCAAATCCACGAGATATCACCTCACGCCTGAGGATGTAGAGAAAAGGTGAACCCTCATGCACTGTTGGTGGAAAATGTAAACTGGTGCAGCCAGTCTGGAAAACAGGAGGGAGGTTCCTCAAAAAACTAAAAATAGAGGGGCGCCTGGGTGGCTCAGTCGTTAAGCGTCTGCCTTTGGCCTAGGTCAGATCCCAGGGTCCTGGGATCGAGCCCCGCATCGGGCTCTCTGCTCTGCAGGAAGCCTGCTTCTCCCACTACCATTCCCTCTGCTTGTGTTCCCTCTCTCGCTGTGTTTCTCTCTGTCAAATAAATAAAATCTTTAAAAAAAAAGAACAAAAACTAAAAATAGAACTACCATTTGATCCAGTAATTCCACTTCTGGGTATTTGTACAAAGAAAATGAAAATACTTGCTTGAAAAGAAATATACAGCCCTATGTTTATTGCAGCATTATTTACAGCAACCAATATATGGAAACAACCCAAGTGTCCACTGATGGGTGAATGGACAAAGAAGATGTGGTACATACCTACAGTGGAATATTACTTGGCCATAAGAAAGAATGAAATCTTGCCATTTGCAGCAACATGGATGGATCCAAGAGGGTATTATGCTAAGTAAAATAAGCCAGACATAAAAAGATCAACAGTGCATGATTTCACTTACATGTGGAATCTAAAAAAACAAATGCACAAACCAACAGCAACAAAAAAAAGAGTCTCCTAAAGGTAGAGAACAAATTGGTGGTTGCCACATGGGAAGGGGATGGGGATGGACAAGATGGATGAAGGAGAGTAAAGGGAGTAAGAGGTACAAACTTCCAGTTGTAAAATACATAAGCAACAGAAATGAAAAGTACAGTAAAGGGAAAATAGTCAATAGTATTCTAATACACTTATCACAGTGAGCATTTCATAATATATATAACTGAAAAACTATGCTATACACCTAAAACTAATTTAATATTATATGTCAATTATACTTCAATTAAAAGTAAAAAGGATGCAATAATTACACCTATGACTCAAGATCACTGTGCCCCATTGTGTGCCTGGTGAACAGAGCCCAAGAAGTCCAGTGCCTTAAAAGAACAAAGTGCTAAACCCTTCCTTCTTCCTTCAAACAGAACACCACACGCAGCCTGCTAACCTCACCTCCCTTGCAGCCATTACCGGTAGTGGCACAGATTTGTGGTAAACAAAAATCCTCTCCCGAACTTTCGCTTCAAAAAGTTATTTCTGGCACTTTTTTCTTTGGAAAAATACCGTTTTTCAGACAATGGACTTTATTCTGTTTTCACCAGTTTTTACATGCATTCACTGTGTGTGTGTGTGTGTGTGTGTGTGTGTGTGTGTGTGTGTGTGTCCCAGAACATGGGAATTCCTCTTGTAACCCTAATACCAACTTTTTAAAATGGATTGGGGTGCATAGCAGCATAAGTCACAACGGAGAAAAGGTAGAAGGTACCCAAATGTTCACTGATGGATACACAAAATGTGGTCTATCCATACAACAGAATATCGTTCAATTTTAAAAAGGAAGGAAGTCCTGACACCTGCTTACCACCTGGATGAGCCTTGAGCACATTCTGCCAAGTGAAATAAGCCAGTGACAAAAGGACAGATACTATATAACTCTGCCCATATGAGGCATCCAGAGTAGCCAAGTTCATAGAGACAGAAATTAGAATGATGGTGACCGGGAATGGGGGGGGGGGGGTGAGGGGTGAAGGGACAGAACGAGAAGTCGGTGTTTAATGAGAACAGAGTTTTGTTTTACAGGATGAACAGAGTTCAGGAGGTTGCTGTACAACAACAGGAACATACTTAGCATGACTGAGCCGTACACCGAAAAATGGTCATGACAGCAAACTTTTTGTTACGTATTTTACCGTGATTAAAAATAAAAATAAAGAAAACTAGAAATAAAATTATGATGTATGTGGCCTTCCGGCACTTTCAGGCGAACTCCGGTGTCGTCCTGAGGAGGAGAAAGAATCACACAGCAGTTACACACACCATGTATGTAAACGGGGGCCCCAGGCTCAAATCCCAGCCTGGGAAGTTTACTATCTACGTGGCTCCCTCCAGGCATTTACCTATTCCAACATCATTCCTACTCCTTCCCCGTCTGAAAATGTCAATGGAGAACTTAACTTCACGAGGTTTGGGTGAAGATTAAATAAGGTACTGCTTCTAAAAGGCGCTTGGCCTGTGTTTCAAGCTCAGTGAATGCAAGACGTAGGCCTAGAAGGCCACTGCCCTCCTGATGGGGTTTCCAAGCCCCTCCCGCAAGGTAGGAGCTGGGGGCTGGTTCGGAAAGGAGCAGATAACAAGGTAGATCACCAAGCAGAGCAGGCCCCATGTTCCCAGGTCACCGTGTGCCCACGGAAGGACCTGGGAACCCCGACTCACCCCAAGAGTGCTCCAACTCCTCACCCACCCCCTTTGCAGTTTTTATCACATTTCTATTGATCTTCAGTCACAACAGTTTTGTGGGTTTTTAAAATTTCAGTCCTAAATCCCACTTGCCCCGCATTGGTAGCTTAAAAAATGTGAGAGGTCACAGAAAATATAGGCCAATGAAAATAACATTGCAGCAAGAAATTAATTGCTAAGCTTGTTTAATATGACAGGGGACTCCCTAAAATCCTATTATACTGTTCCCTGCTTCCTTTCGTCGTGTGCACCGATTCTGTGCACAAAGGCCAGGGCAGGCTCCCCAGTGCATTGCTGCATTAATTTGACATTTCTGGCTCCAATTAACCTTACATTTGAGCTATTTTCTAAAGATTGTTCTTTTAATTTGCGATAAGGTTATTTTTTTTTTCTACTGGTGCTCACTGGCTTGTGCACAAAGGCCTGTTGTAGAAAATCCAGCCCAGTTTCTGCATGCTTCAAGGGAACACCTTGTTGTCTCTACCGGTAAGCAGAAGGGTCGGGTCAGAGACCATCTCGCGCCACGTGTGCGAGGACAGGCCTCGATTCCAGAGTTAGGTAGGGTGACCTATACAGGGACAGTGGGCATTTAGAACTAGTAGCCCATACTTCAAGGTAAGATCAAGAAAATCAGAATATAAAAAGAACACTGGATTCTAACTCAGTGGATCTGGATTCAAGTCCCCCCGGCATCTCTTCCCAGCTAGGTTATCACGGGCAACCCGGCTGATTCTATGCAGCCTCAGTGTTCTCAACTACCAAATGGGGTAAGGCCATCTCCCTCCTTGGAGTATTAAATAAGCGATCAATAGGAAACTGCCCTTCTCAGAAGAAACCTTCAGGAATCTGTTCCCTACCTGCCTCTCCTAATGTCACACACAGTTCAAGAGCAGCAGTCAACAAACAGCCTGTGGGCCAAATCCAGCCCACCACTTGATTTTGTAAATAAAGTTTTATTGGAACACACCCACATTCATTTATTTTTCTTATTATAACGGCAGAGTTGAGAACTGGAGACGGAGACCTTACAGCCCTCAAAACCTAAAATATTTACGATCTGGCCCTTCATAGACATGGTTTGCCAACTTCTAGAGGGATGAAAGAAAGCAAGGAGGCCATGGGTCTTGGCACCGTGGTACCCCTCCTCTGCTGCTGCCTGGCTTTGCCTAGTGGCTAGATCCTAGAGAACTAGGGAAGACGCCTGCGAGTGTCCCCCACCTCCGCCACACCACAGCCTCAAAACAAAGCTTCAGCGGATACTGTGGATGATGCCTGCCACTCAACTGGGGACCCTGGGATTTAGAATTCTTAGTTTCCATTGTTTATTTCCAGAGCTACCCTAACTTTTAAAAAACCATCTTCAGAGTTGAAGCCCATTGTGGGATCAGATTTGACCTCTGCAAACACAAAATCAATTTCCCACAGTGTATTTTGAATAAGCCAGCCTTCTCCCAACTTCTTTCTCTAAACTGTCACCTTTCAGCTCCATACGGGGGACAGGCACTGTGCTATGAATGACACTTGGAGGGGAACAAAAATGAACCAGACGGCAGTCCTTATCGCCTTGATACCTATACTCTAATAGGGAACATGCACATAAAACAAAATGTGTGACACAAAGTGCCACCCAGGCGGCGAATGAGTGTCTCACTCTTACTCGGTGTGTGGTCCAGGGACCAGCAGCCACAGGGTCCCCGGAGCTGGTGAGAAACTGGGAGTCACAGGCAGGAGACTGATAAATGTAATGTGTCAACGGGGTCCGCTGGGTGTTAAAAGGACAAGAGATTTATACAGGGAAAGAGGTTCAGGAGCAGGAGAGGATCTTCGGTTCCGATCTGATGGCTGGGCGAGCAGGCAGGCAGGCAGGAGGGGAAGACAGATACAGCCCCGAGAAAGCTCTGGCCAACCCAGCAGCAGGTGGCAAATGAGCTGGAGCGGACAGTGACCATTTCAGTGACATAACCAACCCCCGTCTTTATCATCCTGCCCTTAACCTCCCTTGCTCCTGATTTTTGTTTTGTAAGCCTCAAAACCCATGTGTAAAATCACATAATTTTAAAAAAAAAAAAAAAGCTCAGATAAATCTATTTTTATTTCTTGAGTTTGAGTAATCTTTTCTCAAAAAATGACCCTTCTCGTTGAACGTTGATATCACTTTTCTGCCAAAGCAGTATTTAATGAAACTGTTTTATGGCTGAAATGTCAGGGATCATTTTTAAGTGCTTCCTGGACCATCAGATGTATTCGCACCAAGCCCCCAACACCATCTTCCTCTGTCAAAGCTTTATGTTCTCCGGTAAGCTAAGAAAAACTTTTCCAGCTTTCGGTACACACAAAAAGGATTAAAAAGATATTTTTTTCACACTTCAGGCATCAGATGCGGGGTTTTAAAATACCCTGCATGGTGTGAACTTAGCTTTCAACATCAAATGCAGCTTTTTTCCAAGTTTGAAACCAAGCGGCTGAGAAATGAAGATGTTGAGCAGCAAAACACACGCCGCAGAGCGAGCGTCGTGCCGTGAAATTGACATAAGTGTGGGCAAGTGTAGCCATTCACACCCAAATAGACATCTGGAGATCCATACGTGATTCTGGATCCTCCACCTCCATCCCCAGCAGGAGTGGAGGGGGATGGGGGGGGGCCTGCGCGTGCGTGTGCACACACACACACACACACACACCAGTTACTAGACATGCCAGCTAAAATGTTGTGTGTCCTCCGCATTAACGTCAGTTCCATACGTGCACTTAACATCTGTACTGGGGGAAAGCTGGGGCGATGCCCAATGAAACACAGTTGCTCTTCTTCCTCTTTTAAGAAGAAATAGCCCCTCACATCCTGGAAATCGCTGTGCTGTGTTATCATCCCGATTTGCTCTGCTTCAACAACTCAGATTATTGAAGAAGAGAAAATACCAGTTGAGCCTCTGTAGGATCAGGGCCTTCGTGGCCACCTGCAGGTGCACCCAGGGGAGACACTGCTGGTGATGTGTGTCCCTGGCCCGGGTGCTTGTCCCACATTTCCAAGTCTAGCCTTTGTGATGTGTGTCCCTGTGGCTGTTCTGTGTGCCAAACCTCAAAGGCAGGTGATCAGTGCAGTAGGAGGAACCTAACTTCGGATTATAAGATCTGGCCCCAGTCCTAGCGCGACACCTGGCTCCCTCTGTTTATCAAGCGGGCCTCAATATGCTCCCCTGGAAAATGGGTCCATGTCGCTTCCTTACGTGGCTTAAGCAAGGATTCAAGGAGTGGAGGTGAATGGGCCTCATATACTATACAGGGGCCCACAAAGCAAGATCACCTTCCTGAGCACACGGCTGTCACCAAGGAAAGGGCAGATTGGAGACGGTGCAGATCTGAGAAAGTATGCAGAGCCAAAAAGCCTTTCCTACGCTCACCCTCCGAAGTGCTTCTTCCCAGGGAAAAGCCACTCAAATATCTAACAAAGTGTGACAAAACCCTCTCAACATTAGCACTTCCTTCCAACCCTACCACAGCCTTGCAAGGCTCTTTGAAGAAGGCAGACTCCTAGTTTTTATTGCTTTGAAGCCTGATCAACTTCATCATTTTTAAGTATTTCATAACAGCAACTTTGATAACCACACTACGTGCGACTAATAAAGCACTAATAAAAAATGTTTTATCTTCCTTAGCCCTTGTAGGAGTCCCTGCTTCACAGATGAAGAATATCAAAGCACAGGAGGTGAAGTAAGTCACCTTAGGTCATAACGCTAATAAGGGGGTGACACGAAGATCCAAAGTGAGGGCTGTTACTGGTCAGCACGCATTCCCTTCACCACCGAGCTCTCCTGCCTTAAGAGCTCTCCTTAGAGGAACATCCCCCACCCCCAAACTGCTACTTTACATATTTTTGATCCATAGGAATATTTGAGGAGCACCTGAAGCAAACATTGGGATGGTGAAGGTAGAAACAAAGAAAAGGCCACGATGACTTTGGTGTCTAGTTCCCAGAGGGACCACCCTGACTGTCCCAGCTGAAGCCTGATGTCCCTCTTCACCAAGAGCTTCCCCCTTCATGCTCAGAAGTGGCCAGGCTAGGTCCATAAACTTCATGGGCACCCTGGGGTTAAATCTTTTGCAAAGATATATAGACATTAAATGAATAATAAAGGGAATTTGCAAGAGACTGCTCTTATGGAAAAACGAGCTACTGTCTCTCTGCAGAAACCCTGGGCAGACTTTACATCTCATACTTTACATTGAGATACGTCATGCTTTGTCTCATGCTTGTACTTTTAGGTACCAAGTCCTTCAACCTAATCTGGATCACAAATTATAACACTGCTCTATAAATTAAATATCCAATACCCTGCCATTTATGCGATACCATAAATCTAGGGGCCCTGGGGAATGAAGATCCTTCCCAAACTCTGTTTTAAAACCTTGTCACTTCCTGTTTTAAAGTATGCATTTGTGTGTGTGGTTCTGTTTTGCTTTGCTTTGTAAATTATATTCCAGCATCGGTTTACCTTTTTCTTTCTTTCTAATTTATTCCATGAGTGCGGCTAGTAAATAAAGGAGACAATTATTTAAATGTTATTCTAATTGCATAGCTTAAGACTGTGTTTACACTAAAATTGATGAATGTTTTTGTTCAACTGAGTTAATAAAAAGTTCCATTTTACAGAAGTCTTTCTGGTTAGTTACCTCTAGACACCATAGCCAAGTCAATAAGGAAAGCTGAACATAAAAATATAATTCTCCAAATCTTAGCTATTTAAATGTGGTATTTGGGTTAATAATAATTAAGGCACACTGGCTCATCGGTGTGATGAAGATTTCTCTCTATGCTGAAAGGTGTAATTTTGTGGGAAGAACCTTCTGCTGGCCACCCACCCCCACCACTGCAAGATCTCCGCAGGAGGGATGGGAGCCATCCTATCGCCTGAGGAGTACCAGAGGAGGAAATAAAGGTTCTTCTCAGTACAAACCTCCCAACACAAACAGCTGGAGCCCGCATAGGCCACAGTTTTCTCCAGGAAGTCTTGGGTTTGCTCCCTGAGACCTGGCAGTCGACCAATGCCCGCCCACTCCCAGGAAGGAGCACAGGATACAGGGAAACTCTCCGTGGCTCTGTAGGGTTCCTATGCCAGAATGTTCCCTTGGCTAACTGGGGGAAACTGCAGATAGACAAATTTGGAGGGAGAGAGTTCCAACTTAATCAACCTTAAATAAAGCAACTATTTTCCAGGAACAAAGATTTTTCCGAGCTGCCTTTTACATAATGCAATTACCCACATTTCCAATCCTTTTCTCAGAGCCCCAGAGCTGGAACATTCGTTTCCTGTAAAATTGGGACCTCTGACCCCCTTCGACGTGGAAGTGTATCCCAGGTTGGGGCTACTGATTATCTCCTTTTTATTTTAGCTGGTTTCACTCAAAGGACAAAACATAGGGTCCTTGAGCCTTTGACCCTCCTGAAAATATTTAACATCTGAATTAAACTGACAGGCTTTGCCAGAGTGCTCTTCACATTTTATGTCTGAGGCTATTTTCCCCCAGCACTGAATCACTAAAACGTAAGTAGATAAAGACAGCCCTGATAAATTGTGTTCCCTGAACTAAACGCCATCAAGCAAATTCTTGAATGTTCCCTTTTCTGCAGCAAGTGTTATAAACTGTCCCACACCCTTCGTGTCCCCGCTGGATTCAATTATTCTGGAAACAAACATTATTGTTCAAAATGAAGATCCAGGGGCTATTAGCATGATCCAACAGCTGTACGAGGGGTGAACCCAGAAGCAATGAGGCGGAGATGCGGTTGGAGGCGAGGAAGGCCGCTCCGATGGCGGATGAGAGACAATAAAATTACACAGCCATCTTGTTTACTGCCCTTTCGGGATTAATGCCAAAAGACCCATTCCATGACAATGGACTGCAAAGAGGAATAATGGGGGCTTAGTGGACATTTCCAGAAGGCATGTCTGGACTACGTTTTTCCCAGTGAATCAGTCAACAATATTTATTAAGCACCTTTGTCTTATAAAACAGGCTGCGAGGTGCTATGGGGATATGGAAAAGAAGGAAAGCACAGGGCCTTCCTTAAGAAAGAGAGGCATTCTTCTGCCTGGTAAACTGAGTACCTATTCATGCAAAGTAATGGGCTAGACACGGGGACGAAGAGGCGAGAGATAATCTAACCCGAGGCTGTGCGTCCCCAGCATCCAGGCGGCCCGTGGCTTCGGCGACCGTGTCAGGGCTAGTGGTCTTGCGGCCCTGGCCACAGCTGGCCTCAACAGGGCAAAATCCCAGATCCCAGGTATGAAATGCAGCCCCCTCCTGAAGTCTGGTGGGAGCCAGCGGTTGTCTTTTTTGAGAAGCTGAGCCACAAAACAGAGCAGGTGGAGGCAGTGCCAATAAGGCCACAGAGATTCGGGCTTAGAGAAGGGGCCAGAACACAGGAGGAGGTGGCAGCAGAGATGACCAAGATCACATGCAGCTGATGGGGCCCCTGAGAAAGGAGACAGGAACTCGAGTACTGACCTCAAGGCGTCAGCATACATGGCTCTCAAAGTGGGGCTCCGAGCAGATCCCTGGAGTGGGAAGTGGGGGGCACAGTGGCCCGTGTCTGGCCCATCCTTGAGGGATCTAACGGAGAGGGGCAGAGGGTCTCCCCTCTACAGGTGAGTTGGGGACTCAGAGAGGAATCCACCAGGTGGGAGCTTGTCCTGGAAACGTTTTTAAAGGGATGAGACCATGGGGCACATGGGTCGCTTGGTCAGTTGAGCATCCGACTCTTTGATTTCCACTCAGGTCATGATCTCAGGGTCGTGAGATGGAACCCCACATTGGGCTCCATGCTCAGTGGGGAGTCTGCTAGGGATTCTCGATCTCTCTTTCTCTCCCTCTGTCCTTCCCCCTGCTCATTTTCTCTTTCTGTCTCTTTCTCTCTCTCTCAAGTAAATAAATAAATTCTCTAAAGGGATCAGACCACAGAGAGGTGTGTGCAGATAGATGGATGAAGAAACCGAGCCTGAGGAGGGGGCAAGAGCTACCAGCTGGAGGTGAGCCCCACTCTCTTCGTGCAGGCCAGAACCCCGGAAGGACCGACAGACACATATGCATGACACTGATGGAGAGGTGGCTCTGGAGATTGGCTAGGCCCAGAGAAATAATTGCATCAAACAGCGGCACTAATCCAGTGCTACCAAATGAATTGTGTCCCCACCCCGACTCCTGCCAAAATCCGTGTGTCGAAGCCTTGACCCCCACTGTGATGGTATTTGGAGATGGGGCCCCTGAGAGAGGATCAGATTTAGATGAGGTCATGATGGTGGAGCTCCACGATGGGATCAGTGCCCTTTGAAGAGGAGACACCACATGGCTTGCTTCCTTTCTCTCTTTCTGCCAAGAGAGGACGCAGTGAGAAGGCAGCCAGCTGTCTACAAGTCAGGAGAGAGGGCCCTCACGAGAAACCAACCATGCCGGCACCTTGAACTTGGACTTCCAGTCTCCAGAACTGAGGAAACAGGTTTCTGATGTTTAAGCCCCCTAGTCTATGGTATTTTGTTATATAGCCCACACTAAGATATCCATAAAGTGGGGGCGCCTGGGTGGCTCAGTGGGTTAAAGCCTCTGCCTTTGGCTCAGGTCATGATCTCAGGGTCCTGGGATCGAGCCCCGCATCGGGCTCTCTGCTCGGCAAGGAGCCTGCTTCCCCCCCTCTCTCTGCCTGCCTCTCTGCCTACTTGTGATCTGTCTCTGTCAAATAAATAAAAAATAAAATCTTTAAAAAAAAAAGATATCCATAAAGTAGTCCTTACTTTCTCTGCCATTCTCCCTCCGCAGGCTGAAGACTTGAGGGGTCAGTAGCCAGAACTACAAGCTGAGGGAGGGACAGCAAGGAAAGTGACCCCATGCTCTCCCGCGGGGCAGGCTGCTGGCCCCAGTCTAGAAGTTTTAACTTCTTCTGAATCCGATTCAGAGCATTATATACTATCCAGGACTGGCGTCTTCATTCCTGGAAGGAAATTCCATTTGCTATAGATGCTGCAGGACCTTCTCTTCGAAGCTTCAGAGTGACGGGTAAGGTCATGGAGTCCAGAGGTGGCAGGAAAGTGGGGAGGAAAATCAAGCTGCATTTTGATCACATCCCCGAGTTGTGAGTGTTCAAGAAAACAATGAGGAGTGACTGAAAAAAGCCTCCACCATGGCGGTGGCTTCAAGCGAGGCAAGAGGAATGAACCAGGCCAAGTAAGTCAGGGCAGGGAAGGGAGAAGGTCGGGACAAGAAACTGGGAGGGTTATTGGGAACCAGATGTGAACTGGTCTGAGCGGGAGAGTGGCATGAAGTGAGCCGTGTTTGCGGAGGATAGAAGAAGCAAGACCAGTTAGCAGTTTTACAAATTCCTTAGCCCAGAAAACTATTAAGGTCTGAGGGACAGACGCACAAACAAGAGAACGGGGATGGCGGAGGCATTCAAAGGCAGACTCCGCAGGACCTGGTCACAGGCTGGCTATCGGTGGGAGGTGACGGAGGAGAACAGTCACAAGAGGATGCTCTGGGAAGAGAAGAGCAGACTTGGGAGAAAAATCTGCATTAGTCAGGGCTCTCTAGAGACACAGAACCCATGTGAGACATGTAGATACAGAGATTTATTCAGAGGAATTGGCTCACAGAATTATGGAGGCTGGGAAGTCCAAAGCTGCACTGTGGCTTGTAGGCTCAAGACCTAGGAGAGCCAATGGTGCAGTTCCAGCTCAAAGGAAGTCAGCTAGAGAATCTTCTCTTGCTGGAGGAAGCCAGTCGATTTGGTCTATTCAGTCCCTCAACTGATTAGATGAGGCCCACCCACACTGTGGAAGCCACCAACCTGCTTTACCCAAAATCTACCAATTTAAATGTTCATCTCAATCCCAAACGCCCTCCATGTTGATACATAAAATTAACCACCACGAAAAGCACTAAAACACCCGTCTCACTCAGTTGTCCACAGTGCACAGTGGGGGTTGACTGCTCTCCTCAGTACAGAACTGTCAAAGTTCTCAGCCTCCAGGGGTGGGTACGCAGGTCTTTGAAGAACCATGTGCGGACTTCTACTGACACCAACAGAAGCAAGCCCCAGCCCTGCTGTGTCCGACCAGCAGCACAGAAGTTCCGGTCGTTAGGTAGAGCCTTTAGAAACTTCCCAGCTGTGCCCATGAGCCAACCGTGGACATCGTTGCCAATGTAAGAGAACTTTCCAGAGTTCACCCACATAGTCACTATGGTGAAGGAGGGAGAATACGAAAAGTTAGATAGATTTGTGCAGATGATAAGGATTTTCCCAAACAAGGAACAATGTCTTACCAAGCAAATATGGAATCTATTTTGTACTCTGTGTTCTCTGAGTTCTGGGTGGTCTAAAGGCTACACGGTACCCAGTATCACCTTGTATCTGCTGAATGTTTTATAATGGGCCAAATGTGGTCATGCACCTCCTCTCACTTAAGCCTTAACACAGCTCCGAAAGTTGGGTCATTATTCTCCATTTACAAGTTGCTGGGGGGGGGGGGGGGGAGACACCTGGTCTCCTTTCCTAACTTGTAATCAACTGGGGGCAAAGGTGCTGGGAATAAAAAACGGAGACCCTCCTCCCAGTAGGTCAGCAGAAAGCACACAAAAATGACTCAAGAAAATAACTCATTCTTGGGGCGCCTGGGTGGCTCAGTCGTTAGGCGGCTGCCTTCGGCCCAGGTCAGATCCCAGGGGCCTGGGATCGAGCCCCGCATTGGGCTCTCCGCTCTGCGGGAAGCCTGCTTCTCCCGCTACCATTCCCTCTGCTTGTGTTCCCTCTCTCGCTGTGTTTCTCTCTATCAAATAAATAAAAATCTTTAAAAAAAAAAAAAAAAAAAAGAAAAGAAAATAACTCATTCTTCATGTCTCTGCAGCTTCTGCACGCAGGGGACATCTTTAGAGGCAAGCAAACCAGAGTGGCTCCCGGGAGATGAGCTGCCCAAAGAGATGCTGAAAGGATATACTTACAGTGACGAGAACTACTATGGCAGGCAAGCTCTGAGATGGCCCCTGAGCTTCCCTCCCCCCTTCACCCCTACCTTCTCCCAAATACTCCATCATCAAACACTAATCTGTGTGCTGCCATGAAGGGATTTTATAGACGCACCTAAAGTTCCAATTCAGTTGACCTTAACAAAGGGAGATTTTTCTGGGTCTAACCACCTAACCGCCTGAGCCCTTAGATGGGACTGGGCTCCTCTTGGCTAAAGAGCCTCAAAGCATAAAAGGGATTTGATGCGGGGTGCCGGGGTGGTTCTGCTGGTTAAGCACAGGACTTTTCTTTTTTTTTAAGATTTTTATTTATTTGACAGAGAGAAACGCAGCGAGAGAGGGAACACAAGCAGAGGGAATGGTAGCGGGAGAAACAGGCTTCCTGCCGAGCAGGGGGCCCCATTCGGGGCTCGATCCCAGGACCCCCGGATCATGACCTGAGCCGAAGGCAGACGCCTAATGACTGAGCCACGCAGGCACCCCTGCACTGGACTCTTGATTTCAGCTCAGGTCATGATCTCATGGTGGTGAGGTCAAGCCCTGAGTTGGGCTCCCTGCTCAGGGGGGAGTCTGCTTGAGATTCTCGCTCTCGCCCTCTGCCCCTCCCCCTGCTCTCACATGTGTGTGTGCGCTCACGCTCTCTCTCGCAATAAATAAATCTTTCAATAATAAAAAGGGATCCAGTGCAGATCTCTGTGGCTGACTTTGAGGATGGAGGAGCCCACGTGGCAGGGCCAGGTATGTGACCTCCAGGAGCTGAGGGCAGCCCGCCACTGAAGGTCCGCTTAAAGGAACAGGGACCTCATCCCTACAGTGGTGAGGAAGTGAATCTGACCAGTCATGTGACTGAGCTTGGGGGCAGAATCTTGCCCAGATTCCCCCATAAAGGAACACAGCCAGGCCGACACCCTGATTTAGGACTCGTGAGGTAGACAGTGATCCCCGTTTTATGGGTGAAAAAATCAGGGCACAGAGCATATAGCCAGTTCTTAACCATTTCTTTTTTTTAAAATAAAGATTGTATATATATAAGGCCTACAATGGAAGGATTACAACAGTGAAGCTAATTAACATATCCATCCCATACTTACCATATTGTCACTGCTGTCGTGACAGCACCTGAGGTCTCGCTGCAAATGCTCTAGTCACCAGCCCGCACTTAGGTCTCTAGAATGTATCCATCTGACGTAACCGCAACTTTGTACACTTTGACCAACATCTCCCCATTTCCCCGACTCCCCAGTAGCCACTGTTCTATAGAGTCTCTGCTTCTAGGAGTTTGACTTTTTCAGATTCTACGTATAAATGAGACTATACATTTCTACAGTATAGTATATACATACATATATATAGTATATACATACATTTATATAGTATATACATACTATACATACATATAGTATTTCTCTGTTCTGGCTTATTTCCCTCGGCACGACATCCTCCAGGTTCGACCGTGTTGTTGAAACGGCAGGATCTGCTTTTTTTAAGGCTGAATAATATATTATGGTTAATATTTCAAATACATGTGACATAGATATCATCTTTTCTCTGTCCGTTCATCCATCTATGGACATTTAGGTTGTTTCCACGTCTTGGCTATTGTGCATAATGTTGCAATGGTGCAGATATCTCTTGAAGATACCAATTTCAGGCACCGGGAGGGGCTCGGTCGGTTGAGCGATAGTCTCTTGATTTCGGTCCGGGTCACAATCTCAGGGTCTTAAGATCAAGCCCCATATCAGGCTCCATGCTCAACGCAGGGTCTGTTTGTCCCTCTCTCTCTCCCCCTGCTTGCACACTCTCTCTCTCTCTCTCTCTCTC
>CM053609.1:12254127-12272693 GCA_028646535.1 Procyon lotor
CCCAGCACAATCAACTCTCCTCATCAGAATTTCAAAGGCGAGCAATATTTTGCAGTTCAAGTGGGGCCAAGGGCTGACATTAAACAAATTTCAAGGGTTATTTGAAGTTAATTGAGTTTAATCATATAATGATTTTATAATTAGTCATAGTGCTCTCGTTTCTATGCGAGTGGACCCAGGCTCTGAAGAAACGGCCGCAGCAGCCAGGGCAGCATTGGGGGAAGGCAGCAGGGCCAGGGAGAAGGGGGCGGCTTGCGGAAGAGCCCCCAGAAATGCTCTCGTGCCCTTGCTGGGTCCCAAACTGCAGCAGCCTTGAGCCGGGATCCCAGCTGGGGCTCCGACACCCCTCTGGGCTTGCTGGTGGTTTCTGCAGGTCTGTCCTGCTGACTCGGGGTAGTGATAGCTGCTGGCCAGGCTTTGATCCCTGCAGGTCTTTCAAGTGTGGCGTGGACCCACTGTGGCGCGGGTCCAGTGTCCCTCTCCCCAACCACACTTGGGTTGCAGGGTGGCTTCCAACACCACAACATGCGGCGCTCGGGACCTCACTGTGCCCTTGAATGACTAGCTTCTGATAGATCGTGGAGACTCCATGGACTGCTCGGGGAAGCCGGGCCTCTCGGAGATGACCTTACTATCTGAGGTGGGTCAGGGGGAGCCTGAGCAGACCCGCGTGACAGAGCACAATGTAGCATCCTCTGTGTGAGTCCCCAAACAATCAGGGAATATTTTCCTTATGGCCACAAAAGGAATGGAGAAGGAAACTCCCGTTTAGGCAGCGCTCACTCTGGGTCAGACCCTGCGCTATCTCATCTATTTCTTGGGGTCACCTTCTGGGGTCCCAAAGGAACAGAGGCTCAGAGAGGTGAAGTCACCTGCCAGAGGTCACATGTTCAGGGCCAGGTATGTCAAACCACGGCACCTAGGGACCAAGTGCCTGGTGGGTAGAAAGAAGGCACAATGGGGTATCTGGGTGGGTTAGGGCAGGAGCCCCCACCACTGGGCAAACACCTGAGACACCAGGAAGTGGCTCCACCCACTGTCCTCACCAAGGGAGGTCTGAGGTTCCGACTTACACAGAATGTCCATGAGATGAACACTTTGCCTCCCAAACGCCTCCCCCACGGAGATCACATTAACCATAACAGGGAGGATTCCAGGGAAATGATTCAAGGAGACCAAAGGGTAGGCAACTGAGAGTATAGACTTTGACTTTGCAGTTTTATTTGATAATGAAAACACTTTTTTTTTTTTAAAGATTTTATTTATTTATTTGACAGAGAGGAGAGAGATCACAAGCAGGCAGAGCGGCAGACAGAGAGGGGGAAGCAGGCTCCCTGCTGAGCAGAGAGCCCGATGCGGGGCTCGATCCCAGGACCCTGAGATCATGACCTGAGCCTAAAGCAGAGGCTTTAACCCAATGAGCCACCCAGGCGCCCCCAGAAACACTTTTAAAAGACAGTGTGCAACCCACGTGCCCATCGGCAGACAAGTGGACGAGCCAAAAGTGATCTATTCATACCACAGAGTATCATTACTCAGACTCAAAACGGAAGGAGATTCTAGCACACGCCACACCATGGATGGACTTTGAGTCTATTATGCTAAGTTAAGCAAACATATCACGAAGGACAAAACCCGCATGACTGCGCTTCCCTGAGGTCCCTGGACCCGTCAAGTTCACAGAGACTGAAAGTAGGATGGCGGTGGTGGGGGCGGCTGCAAGGGAGGCAACGGGGAGTTAGGGTTTAATGGGGAACCGAGATTCGATTTTGCAAGATGAGAAGAATTCTCGAGATGTGTAGCAGGGATGGGCAACAATGTGAATGTCCTTAATACCACTGGACTGCAGACCTAGAAACAGTTAAGATAGTGAATTTAATGCTGTGTGTATTTTACCACAATAAAAAGAATGGAGAAAAAAGGTGCCACGAAGTCAAGGCCGGTGCTATTCCCTGGGGCTCCTGGGTGGGCCCCACAAGCCGGCCACCCCAATGGAACTTCCATTTCTAGAACAAGTAGGGTGAGGCTATAGAGGTGAAGCCAGAGCCCAGCCTGACTGAGCCCCTTCCTCACCCCACAGAAGTTTGTCCCTAATGATTGCTCAACTTGGGCTTCAACCTGGGAACAGCTGATTTTGTACAAGGTCAGGATGGGACAGATCCCCAGCTGTTGGGACCGCTGCACTTGGCTGATCCTGCTGGCACTGCCTCCCCTCCCCCCCACCCCCGGCACCTGTGGCTGCGGGTCCTTAGCCTTCCCCATTTCACAGGCAACCCCAAGTTTGATGGAATTGTGACATGCAGTGCCACATTCTAGATGGTGCTGTGACGAAGAGATCACATATGGATGACACACCATGACACACGCTGCCTCTCACACACACACACACACACACACACACACACACACACAAACGCTACGTGATTTGCAAGAGTGCACACCGCACAGCAACGGCATTGCAGCGAAGGGTACCTGGGTGCCTCCCCCGACTCCAGCCTGCAACTTGCGTGCTCAGCCCCAACAGACAAGGCCGCCGGACAACAGAGACTGCCCTGCAGGGTGTCAGCCTCCTGAAAGGCCCGGCAGGAAAGGGACACTACAAGGCAATGGGGCAAGGACAGAGAGAAGCCCTGATGCTCCTGAGCACAAACGGAGACCCCAACCTGGACTGTGCGATGGGGCAGAAAGGGGTTCCCGAGGGAACCACCGACTTGAGTCTTGCAGGACAAGGAAATCAGGTCACCAAGTGCAATGTCCATCCCTCATGGAAAGACAAACCATGAATAAGCGTCACCAGTGCGGAATTGGTCTTGTTGGTGACATCTGACTACCTTACCGACTCATGGGCCAGGTCTGTGGCTTAAGGGATACCACCACTGGGACCCAACAGCAAGAGATCCATTATTAACCCCACTGATGGCCCAGGCTATCTTTTTCAGACATTCTGAAACTCAAACTCCCCTTCCATACTCAGTGGCTCAAATTGTGGGCTTTTAGAATGTTAACCAGCATTATTTGGCCAAAATCCAGGAATACAACTATACCCACAGTACCTGCCAGGGCCTGGTTTAGATGATTTGAACTCCAAGTAACACACCACCCAGATTTAAACTGGTTTTAAAATATGGACTTTGATGACTTCCTGTAACAGGGTGTCCAGGTGGGGCATTAATCTGTCAACTCGATGGTGTCTTCAAGGATTGTACTCTGCTATTCCCAGTCAACTTCCTCTTTTTTTTAAGATTTTATTTATTTGACACAGAGAGAAATCACAAGTAGGCAGAGAGGCAGGCAGAGAGAGAGGAGAAGTAGGCTCCCTGCTGAGCAGAGAGCCCGCCGCGGGGCTCGATCCCAGGACCCTGAGATCATGACCTGAGCCGAAGGCAGAGGCTTTAACCCACTGAGCCACCCAGGCGCCCCCGCCCCACACCCCTGCAGTCAACTTCATCTTAATACTGGTCCTTTGAAGGTCTCAAGTGGCTACCACCAGCAGCTCCATCAAACAGGTGGGCCAGAAGGTAGATTGTTCTTAGCGCCCCCTCCAATAGGGAGGCTCTGGAACTTTTCTCATTGGGCTAACGTGGGTCCTGGTCTCACCCTTTGACTCAGCCACAGTCCTGCCTCCCACAGCTGCACTGGGCGAGGGGGAGCCTAACAAAATCAGGGTCCCCTGAGGAAGGGGAATTGAATGCTAAGAAAAGGGCCCCAAGAACCACTGCAGTTCCCGTGACATTGGCTCTTCTCAGCACTAACCCCCTGGGCCGATACGTGATAAGAAGCCAGCGTACGCTCTGTGTGGCCCATATCTCCAGAAGAAACTCATCCACTTCACGAGCCAGTCCTGGCAAAGCCAGACTCCTCCATCAGAGCCCTTCACTGCCCTTAGGGATTTGCAGGAGTTCTTTTAGTGCTTTGCTTTAAGCCCCTGATTAAACATTAATAAAAGGTCGAGGTTATGGTCCTAGGAACCTCCTGACAAAAATCACGCTTTGTCTCTCCCCCCAGGAACCCTCCTTTTGCAATCCTGGTTTCTTCTCTGTCTCCCCATGTGTCCATGGCAGTTTAAGGGCTGCGAGACCAGGAGAACAAACTGTCTTTGGCGCACACAGAGGGGGACATTTCTGAAGCTTTGGCATTTAGGGACGCTGCCCGGATTTGGGGCATTTGGGGCTCCGGTGGAAAGACTTTGGGCTTCCCCACAAAGTACTTGCAGGCCACCAGGAACGGGTGGTCAGCGTGCTGGAATCTCCGCATTCAAGGCCACCTTTCCTGTAGGTTAGTGTTATTGATTACCTACACCTCGGGCCCTGACAGGTAATCAATAGGCCCTCTGACCCAGATATGTGACTTGGCCTGTGGGGGCTTTAAAAACAAGAAGTGAACATAGCAAGTCTGGTTCACGCTTTTCATACACGAGAATTACATTTTTTTTTTTTTCCCCAGAGCTGCAAAGCTGTTTCTGCTCAAATTACCCCAGCCATCTGAGGAGAGCATAATCAGAAGGTTCTGTTCATTTTTCCTGCTGGATAGTTCCACAACCAAGTCAAGCCATTAAGAACAAGTGACAGGCCAAACTTTGGGAAAATCTGCTGATGCCCCCAAAGAGCTAGGGCTCTCTACCATCATTCTTTAGGAGGGCCCACCCAAGCTTCTCAGTAAGGGATACGGGAAATGCGGATGCCGAGGTCGGGGGGCAGGGGGGGCATGGGAGAATAGGAAGGGGGCCAAGCGTCCACCAGGGAAAGAGGAGAGAACATAGAAGCCGCTGACATTGTGACCTTGAGAAATGGAAGGTTCGTGGTCAGTGATAATGACAATGACCCTGAGAATACCGATGTAATGGGATGGGGTGGGGAGTGGAGCTATAAACAGTAAAAGACTCTCAAAGAGAAATGGAAGCCCAATACCTCCAAAATGATTTCTGGTGTCACCTCCTCCAGGAAGGCAGCCCTAATACAACTCAACACCCTACATAGACTGGGAGCCATCTTCTCAGTGTGCCCATAATCCCTGGGCATATCTGTAACACTTTCTGTGGGTCTCTGTGTGTACGTATATATTGCTCTCCCCTCAAGAGTGAGTCCCTTGAGGTTGAGGGCAGGAATCAAACCAGGTCACATTGAAATTCCAGCCCCACGTAACACCCAGCACCTAACAGACTCCCGACAAAGCGGAATGAGTGATTCAGTGAATGAATGAATGAGTAATGTTATGAATGAATGAATTCATGAATGAGTAAAATAATTTAGGAGGGAGAGAGGGGGTGAATGAAAGTATAGCATCTGACGAAACACAGCATACAAGGTGTAATATCCCCAAAATAATAACCTGAAGGAAAGGGGGCATCTTTCATCTCTTTCCCAGAAACTGGCAAAGAATTGGCTAGATGCAATATAAGGAACATAGATTTTTCATATCTAGGGCTGGGTCCAAATCTTGGTTCCACAAGGAAAGTGAGTGTAGGTAAACTATTTCGCCTGTCCCTCAGGGTTATCATCTAAGAAATGGGAACAATATAATGCCCACCTTATTGAGGTGTACTGAGAATTAGAGATAGGGTATGCTCAGGGTCTGGTGCATGGTTGGCACTCAGTTAGTTGTAGTTACTATGGGGCAAGAGGGCAGCATGGGCAGAGCTGGGGTGTCTGTAACCATACAGGAAAGGTTAAGCTCACAACAAATGCCAGGGTCATTCTGAGATATCAGACAGCTGAGCTGACTGACAAAAATACTAAGATCGCGACTTCTTTCTCCCCAGTCTTGAAAACGATAACCAATTCTCGCCATCCAGTAGGCCATCGGAGGAAACTTCCTCCAGGAATGTGAAGGGCTGAACCAGGGAAGGCAAAGGCACCGCCTCTGTGTAAATGAACTTACGGCAAAAATTAAGTTGCCAAGAACGCCAACGCCATGTATCGGTCAGGATATGCTAGGTTGTGCTGCAGTAACAAACAAGAGCAAAATCTCAGTGGGTTAAAAGTCATGCCATACGTCCCTCACCAGTTTGCAAAGGGACTCGGTTTGGAGGTCCAGGCATACTGAACAATTACAATGAAGGAGTGGATTAATTTAGGGGTGAGTGGGTCTCAAATGGGCAATTAAACACCCAGTCTGTGGGTAATGCAGTCCGTGCACAACCACCAGGGCCCACCCAACCACAAAGGGCCCAGGAAGTACAATCCAACATGTGTCCAGAGTGAAAGTAAAGGGACACAGTTGGTGAAGAGCACTAATGAGCGTCTACACCACAAGAGAAGGAACATCCAGTAAGCTCCATCCAAACCCACCCCGGACAGCGGTGCCATGAGGAAGACTGGACGGTAAAGGCATCAAACCACTCCAGGAATCCAACAACTCAGAGAAGGGGGTCATGGCAAAAGATGGCTTTACTTTGCCTTTAGCAAAGGGTGGGGGGACTCAGAATTCCCTCGCTGCTCTCTTTTTAAAAAAAAGTCAGCTGTGTTCCTACCAACCGAGCACACACGTCCTCTCACAATACTGCCTGTGTTGGGCAGGAATGAGACAGAGAGCCTCCAAGAGTTCAGAGTCTTGCACGGGGGTGAGAAAGGCCTTCTTTCCTTAATTTGGAAGTGAGTTTTAAAACGTGCAAAGCAGCAGAAATTCCTCTGGGCATATTACTCTGCCAGTGAGTTATTAGCAGTGGCACCCCCTGGCTCTGCCAAGGCTTACAGGGGATTCAGGGAAGGACCTCATTTTCCAGGTCAAGATCATTAGGGAGTTTAATTAGCACCTTGGCTTTAGAATCTTTATGTAAGCCCATCCTCTGAGGCCTATATAAAATCGACTGGGGATCCCCATTCCTTGCCAGATGGAAAGTTCAGTACTCGCTAAGATATCTTTGGACTCTTGGGCCTCGCATTCACAGGGCTCCTACGGTGCTGCTTCCCTCCTTCCCCTGTCTGTCATCCCACCTGCTGAAGGGAACCATGAGCAAGACGCAAACGTGGGGAACTACCTCGTGCGACCATACCAGCAAGGGCTCTGGCACCGCGTGAACAAAACAAGGACATGAGAGCGCGCTGGCAGATGGGGGCACAGGGGGTCTCGGGTATCACGGACAGAAGCTGGACTCTAGCCAGCCCTAGGTAGAAAGGCAGGGAAGGATTTGAAGCAAGGAGTGAACAGAGTCAGAGATGTACTTTGCATGGATCTCTGGCTACCAGTGAGCAAATAAACAGAAATGGAGGGAGCAGAGGCTCCCACAAGAGGGCTGGTGCGAGGCCAGGTGTGTGCGCCGGGGTCGGGGAGGGGAGGGAGTAAGGCAGGGACTGGATTTTGAAATAGCTTGAGAAAGCAAAGTCAGCAGGGCTTAGTGACTGAAAACAGGGATGAGGGAGAAACGGGGGTTCAGAGGGTGATGGGAATCAGTAGGGGCAGAGGATGGGGAAGCCGGAATGTGTCCAGAAAAGAGCAAGTCATCCAGCCGGGCTGGTAGGTGGAAGGTTCTTAAGGACAAGATATGGCGGGGGGCTTTGAAGCCTGGGATGGGGGGCGACTTTGTGCTGAATCCTGTAAGAAAAAGGCAGCCCCTAGAGAGTGCTAAGCAAAGGTCTAGCAGGTCTGGGTAATTTTGCTGGCAGCTTATCTGTCTTGGCTGGATAAACCAACATGGAAGAGCCTTAGAGATGGACTTCCTTAGAAAAATAGAGCGCAACATTTATATGAGGGATGTGGTTGACCGATTTTAATAGGTCAACCTAAAATAAGTTGACCTACTTTAACATAGGTCCCCCAATTCTTCAGAATTGCTCCCTTCAACGGTAAGACCGAAGTCTCCTCCCTTAAAATTTGGACAGGCTTCTGACAAATAGAATTTGGGGGGAGAGCCGTGATCTGACTCTAAGACTAGGTCTTAAGAGGCATTGCCTCCTACCCACTGCTCTCTCTCAGGGAGAGGCCAGCGGCCACGTGGTGAGAACACTCAAGCAGCGCTGTGGAGAGGCCCGCGTGGTGAGAAACAGGCCTCCGCCAATGGCCATCCTCTGGCCCCAGTCAACCTGTCAGATGACCGGGACTCCGGGTGTCTTGGCTGCTACCTCATCAGAGGCCCTGAGTCAGAACCTCCTGGTTTAGATGCTCCCAAACTCCTGACTCTCTGAAGTGTGTGAGATAATAAATACTTGTTGGTTTTAACCAATATATGTGGGGGCAGGATAATTTACTACACAACAGTGGACAGCTATGGCTACTAAGTAGACAGCATTTCCTGAGCAACCCACTGCTGAGTGATAAAGGGGGAAAAAAGACCCCTAGACAGCTCTTGACAAAGTTTAGAAAAGTTTGGGAAGGGGCTGAAGGAGAGTGATGGGAACAGAAAGGACTGGACAACCCAGGATGAACGAAAGACAGAAACACTAGGGATCTCAGTAACTGACTGACCACAACAGGTGTGGGACAGACAGATCGCAAAGCTTACTGAAAGGTTTAGAGTCCGAGAGATTGAGAGGGACCTAAAAGCATTTTGGAAATGGAAATTGCAAGGATCTATCCTTGTCGTCATAAACATCATCCCCACTGCCATTGTTAGTTTGGGTGCCTAGAACAGTTTTCCCTTTTTTTTTTTTTTGGAAAACAGATTTATGTATGTAATTATTTTAGAGCAGGGGAGCGGTAGAGGTAGAGAATCTTCGAGCAGACTCCCTGTTGAGAGAGGAGCCCCAGGCAGGGCTCTCGATCTCACAACCCTGAGATCATGACCTGAGCCGAAACCAAGAGTTGGACACTCAACCGACTGAGCCACACAGGCGCCCCAAGAACAGTTTGCCTTTTAAAGAATATATTCCCAAAGATGTTTTCTTAGAAAACTATTTCACTTCGAGGGGTTTCCAAATGCACCAGCTCAGTTCTGGAAATGACCAATGCAGGTCCCGTTTCACAAAGGAATCTCCACGTCGGTGTCGTGTCTCCTGAAATGTCTGTAACTGTCCTTGAGTATTTGAGGAACTTGGGAGCCGGCCTGGCCTTTTCAGCCGTCAAGTGAGCAAGAGAAAAATCCTTCCCAGCAGCATCTCGTAGCACTCCGAGCGCCTGTGTGTTGACCACGGAGCTAGCCGGCATGCATGCATGCACACGGGCTCACCGCCGCTCCGTCGCAATCCCCAGTGGGGAGAACATCGCAGGCACCACATTGATTGACCCATCAACACTCCGGAGCCAAGCAGGGAGCAAGGCACTCAGCTGGCCCCGGGCGGAGTGTTGACAGCGCCTTCTGCAAAGGATTCTCGAATCAGACAGTACTCTTCTGTTGGCCAGCACCGGCAGCAGATGTGGGTACGCCTCTGCCAGGCGCCAGATACAAACATTTGGCAAAAGCCGAGGCTGGCCTCCCGGAAGCCGGCACATTTGCACGCTCCTTGCGGCAAACTCCTTGAAGGGGCCACAGACATGCTGCGCTTCGGGGATTCAAGGTTTAATGAGAAGGGCGAAGAAGCGCAGGTCCCCGCCTGCCACCAAATGGACTCACGCTCCACCCCTTAACAGGTACCAAAGATGCCTCTACTGATCACGTCCCTTACGGTCTGTATGCTGATGCTTTGACATCTGAGGCCGGGCTGACCTTGGAGGGACTGCCCTTCCAGGGCTAGCCAACTCCTGAACAATTCCATGACACGGAGAACACCTTTCATAGGCAAACCCGCCCCTCCAGCGCCCCTATCCGCTGCCAGTGCCTCCTCTCTCAGGCTGTACACTCAGAGCAGCCAAGCCCCTGCCCGGATCACCCAGGACCAAGGCACCAGACAACTAGGGACAGACCCCACGCCCCCAAGCTGTGGAACTATTCAACGCAGCCAATCCCGAGCTGCGCGACCTGCCTCACTCATCCCTCCCACGGAAACCACAATGAACACTCTTTTTTTTTTTTTTTTCTAATTTGTTGGCATATCATTTTTCAGAAAATTCTCTCTTTTTTTTTCTTTTTTTATTAATTTTTATTAACATATAATGTATTATTTGCCCCAGGGTACATGTCTGTGAATCTTCAGGCTTACACATTTCACAGCACTTAACAGCACATACCCTCCCCATTGTCCACAACCCAGCCACCCTATCCCTACCCCACCACCCCCCCCGGCCACCCTTAGTTCATTTCTTGAGTCTAGGAGTCTCTTATGGTTTGTCTCCCTCCCCATCCCTTCCTGTTTCATTTGAACACTCTTAACTCCCATTTTCCCTTGCTCCCTCTGCCTCCTGATTGACTGGGGAGGAGGCCCCCTATGGCCCTAGGGGCGGGGGGCAGGGGGCTGGGCCCCTGGCCCTACAGAACTGTGAATGTGATCAACTTCTTCAGGACAATCATCATTTCTGCTTCTGATCGAAACAAATCCTGGGGGGCCCTCGAAACAATGCTAAACCAGCAGCCATATAGAACGCCAAGGCCATCAGCGTTTCCAGATGCCGGTGGCCACCCAGGCCTGGGTCGTGGCAGCCCGTCCCACACCTCCTCCGGTCTCAGTAAGGGAAAAGGCAGCCAGGAGGGAGAAGCAGGGAAAGGACTCCTTGTTTGGGAAGCACCAACTGTGCGCAAATATAACCCCATTAGAGACATCCTGCCTTCTCTCATGGTTACAAACCTTGAACACGGGAGGGACCCCGAGGCATTAAGGCCTCACACTCATCAGATCTGGAACTGAGAACTGAACCTGAGACTCAGATGCAGACCCCGCACCCCCATGGACACTTTAGAGCATCCAAAAAGATGTGTCTTTTTCTTTGCTGGGACTGGCAAGGATCATGCAGAAAAAGCCACCTACAGGGTATCATGACTATGGTCATAGCACGTCCCCTGCGATCTGGTTCCCCACCGTCCCCTCCCTGGTGACAATCAGTTGTTGGGTCACCTCCGGTAGCCCATGGCCAATCACCGCGTCCAGTGTCCCCTCTTCTTGGGATGGTCGCATTTTAAAGCTCCAAGGGGGAGAAAGCCTTCCAAGTGTTTCTCCGAACCCCTGCCGTTTGTACCCATAACACGTGTTGGAGGGTTTTAAAAACTATGCAGCAACACTGCCAAGAAGGTAAAAGGTAGATTGTTCCCGGGCTGGAGCCGCTCCTTGGGGAGGACTGAAGGGAGCAGCCCTGGCAGTTAAGTCCAGGGACCTGGATGTCTGCGAAGCGTGGGAATTTCCAACATCGCTCATGCTTGAAGCCGGGACTTCCTGCCAGAAGCCAGGAGGCCCACTCAGCTCTTGCAATCACAGTGGAGAAGAAAGACATTTTTTTTTTTTGTTTCCAGAGCCCATGCTGAAAAAGAGCCACCTTTTGACATGACAGCGTGTGCAGAGATCCTGCAGAAGCAAAGAGAAACAGGGGAGGCTCGAGCTAGGAGGAGGCACTCGGGGAAGGTTCTGACTTTAAATCTGCCTCCAGATGTCACAGCCAAGAAGGAACAACCTCCACTGCACTGTGCCTCCCAGCACGATCATACAGCAGCACCCGACATGAGCAAAACGAGGCATGTCCCACTTAAAAAAAAAAAAAAAAAGCAGAAGTACTATGCGCTTTAAAAATGTCAATGTCATGAAAGAAAGAAAGAACTGTTGGGGCAACATTCCAGATGAAGGGGTCTAAAGAGACATGACAAATAAACTAGTCTCTGCTTCTCAACAGGATCTTATACTACCAGGGAGGGGGAGGATGTGATAAAGGACATTATTAGACCAAGTGACAGAACTAGAGTGTAGATAGATTAGATGGAACTACTATACCAATAAAAATCGATAATGATAATTTCACTATGATCCCACAAGCGAGCATCTCCATTCTCAGGAAATGGAGCCTACATTAAAATAAATTTAAAAAAAAAAAAAGGAAATATACATTGAAATATTCAGGTTTGGGATCACCTGGGTGGCTCCATTGTTAAGCATGTGCCTTCAGCTCAGGTCATGATCCCGGGGTCCTGGGGTCAAGCCCCGTGCTGGGCTCCCCACTCAGCAGGAAGCCTGCTTTTCCCTCTCCCACTCCCCCTGCTTGTGTTCTCTCTCTCTGTCACATAGATAAATAAAATCTTTAGAAAAAAATTATGAAATATTCAGGTTTGATAAGCCATGACATACGTGAAGACCTTGAAAGGGTCAGAAGAAAATATTAGACACAGAGCAAATCCTGGCTAGGGGTGTGAAGATGCTCCTTATACCAGCTGCAGTTTTGCAGCTCCTGTTCTTTTAGGATTAATTCCAAATAAAACTTTGTTTTTAAATCTGATCTTGAGTGGCTACCCGCAGAGATAGAGAACGCTCCACCATCAGAGCATTAGCTGGTGACAAAGTGGGATCGGGCAGGGGCGGCACCAGCACGAGCCCAGGAGAGGAGCCGTTCTGATCTTCTCCAGTACCCGCTATGTTCCAGAAGCTTCCCTAGGTCTACGTATATAGTAGGGATTGAAACTGACAGTCTCACGGAGTTTACAGATCGGAGAAGGAAGAAGCAGATGACAAGCTGGAAATCGCGCAAGTAAATTTCTCACCAGAAACTGCTGGAAACTCTAAGGGAGAAGCTTGAAAAGATGTCAAAGGAAATAAAATGGGAACAAGAAATTACGGAGGAGTTAGCCCTGGAGCAGGAAGCAAAGAGGGGGCCAGGCAGAGCAGCGAGGTGAAGGGGTGCCCCTCCCTGACACGAGACCACCTTGGGGGCACCATTCACACCGCTGTTTCTTGCACTTGGATGTCTTGCTCCCTTCAAGTTCATCTCCCTTAGGCTCCCTTGGATGCTCCCAGCTCTGGTTGGCTACTCACCCTTACCTGGTCGTGTTCCCTGCACCTGGGGCCCAGCTCCTCTCCTGGAGAAGAAGCCTGATTCTAAAACCAGAGCCCATGCCTCCTGGCAGCCTTGGCTGCCTGAGCACTTTCTTATCAGCCTCTCCAATGGACTCAGCGGTGTGCCCTAAGGGGGCTGCCCTGGTTTTCTACGACAGCCCCAGGGCTCGAGGAGCTGATCTGGGGCAGGGGGCACAGAGGTGGGGATGCCAGTGGAGCAATGAGCCCCCAGAGCAGCAGGGCCCTCTGCCTCTTCTAATGCCAGTGAGAAGAGACAGATCTCAATACGTCCCAACAGGGGCAGGCCCCTCAGTCTGGACACGGCTTCCAAGGATGGCTCCTACGGGCCGCCCTTCTTCAGATGTGGCCACCCTCAGACCCTCTGTGCCTCTGTTTCCTCACCTGTAAACTGGTACACCACAGGCCTTCCCTCGTGGGGTGTGGGGGGGGGTCCCACAAGTTACTTCTTTTAGAAGAGTGCCCAGCACAAAGAAAGCATCTTATTGTCACTGCTACTGTTGTGCTCAGACAGCCTCATCTTCCAAGGAGATAGCCAAATCCGGGGGTGTTC
This sequence comes from Procyon lotor, assembly GCA_028646535.1. Classification (NCBI taxonomy): domain Eukaryota; kingdom Metazoa; phylum Chordata; class Mammalia; order Carnivora; family Procyonidae; genus Procyon; species Procyon lotor. Next base: position 12,267,475 of record CM053609.1, read on the forward strand.
CTAGACGTGGCCCTTTGTCACCCAGAACTCCAAAGAGTCGCCAACGCCATGGTGTCTAACATGCTGCGAGGCCCTGGGACTGACCCTGCCTCTGACCTTCCAGCGGCCCTAAACTCAGGGCCAGCCCTGTGCGGCCTGGTCTCCTGCGGCCCCCAACACCCACAGGCCCCCTCATTCATGTGCCCTAGCATGAGAGCCTCAAACCCAGCAGAAAACTCTGCCCCTCTGGATGCCTTCTACGTGTCCCCTGCCAATCCACGCTGCTTTTCCTTTAACTCCTGTCACCACTAAATTGATGCACAGACACACAAAAGAACAAGGGGGATGCAATAAGATTAGAGGCTTTCCCGGGGGAGAAAATAGCCTGTCGCCACTTTTATGCGCACTCCTCCACCGACCGATATTAGGGCCCATGACCTGAACTGTGCCACCCCAAGGGGCTAAGGCAGGGAGCGGGGATTGCAGTGCGCGGGGAGGGAGACTTGTAAAGTCCTAAAGAGCTTTCCGGCTACAGTCCCGCAGTCAGCGTTCCCCCTGGCCAAAGCCTCCTGGCTGCATATCATTTCCTGAACATCTTAGTGAAATAGCCCTCGGCTCACAATGGCACCTCGTTATTTCACTTCGGGGACCCTGGTGGAAGCCGGGGAAGCTGGGAGGCGGTGCCGGAACCACGCGCAGGCCGCAGGAAAGTGCAACAGCGCCATCTAGTGGCCGCGTCGGGCAGCTGCAGAGGTCCGCGCGCTGAGACCCAGCTTTGATTCTAGGGAAAGCGTGTTCCCACCCCATTCATGGTCCCAGCACCAAGACTCCGGAGCTTGGAAGATAACAAGATCGGCTACGCTGCCACATCATTAAGAGACATAACAGCCAAAACGTGTACAGGGGGTTTGCCTATTCGGCTTGGGCAGTGGTGGGGGACCCAAAAGGGAAGTGGCACAGGATTCCTGGGACTCCTGGGTGCATGGAACCCGGTGCTGGGGGCCTCCAGGGTCTCAAGGTCTCTTGTCAGGGGCTAAGCCAGCCAGCCCGGAGTGCCTCCAGAGTGCCCGGTGTGGTTAGCAAAGCTGTTAAGGAAGGGCCTCCTCCAAAAAGAGGAAGACTGTGTTCTTTGGGGAAGAGAGACTTCAAGGGGGCCCAGGTTCTCAGACCTGAGTGCGCATCAGTGTCACCTGGACGCTTTGTTAAAATAAGAATTCCTGAGCCACAGCCAAGGCTCTCTGACTTGTGGGTCTTGGGGGGGGGGGGGGGGGGGGGGGCCTGAAAGTCTGCATTTCTATCACAGTCCTGGTTATATTGACGGTGCTCATCTAGGGCCCCACTCTGAGACCCGCTGCTTAAGCCTAATGGTTATTAAAAAAAAAAAAAAAAGCCTCATAGGTATTCAGGCTAGACTGCTTCTCACTAAACATTTGGAAAGCTCCCGTGGTCTGCACTTACCTTACTCCAGTTACACTGGGAGAATTCCAGCACCTCAGTCTGGCAACTCTCTTAGGAAAAGCCGGGGTGAAACTTGGAGGACAAGCGGGAGGAGATAAGACAGAGCTGAATGCCGGGGCTCTCTTTCCCACTCCCACGCCATCTCCGGTTCGAATCCACCAGGAGACAAAGTCAGAACCGGTGCCAGGCCTGCTGACCCTGCAAAGACCCTTGGTTCCAACCACAGTATCGAGCAGGACAATGAGGTCAGAATACCTACCACAGGGGGACAGCTGTACATCTTCTCTGCAAAGTTAATGTTCGTGTGCTTTCCACAACCTTCACAGAAGGACTCGTACTGAGGTCATTCCATGCTTGAGATTTATTAACACAAATGGGAAACTTTGCACTGGTACAACCAGCGTGATTCCTTGACCGCACCGTATTCTCAGCCTACAGTTTTGAGCCTGCAGGCTTTGCCTGACACCCCAACCAATCAGCCCGCACATGCGTTCAGCCAATCAGAAGTGTGCCGTGCTCTTAGTACTAGCCTATCACATTCCGTCCAATCAAACCGCAACGGTGTTTAGCCAATCAGAAGTGAGCATTGTCCTGAACCTCCTCCCCATCATATACAAGCCAATCACACCACAAACGCTTGCAACCAATCAGAAGTGAGAGCAATGCTCGGGGCCCACCATCACAGCCAGTCAGACCACAGATAAATTCGCCAACCGGAAGTTGATTAATGGGCTGAATTCTGTGCACAAAAGTCTGCAACATTGTTTATACCTGTTCTGTTAAGAACTGTTTCTCCGTTGATGTGGCTCTTAATTGCATCAAAGATCGATTGAAAAGGTGATTTGCTTTTAACTGGGAACTAAGTATTCATCACAAATGTTTGCCCGTGACAAAAATGTATAAAAGCAGGAGAAAAGGTAACCCCCTCAGAGCTGACTTCACCATTAGCGCAGCAGGCACTCTGATTAGGTCTCAAGGAAATATTTTATTTTAAAATAAGAAAGAAAAAAAAAGAATACACTCTGTCCTGGGTTAGACTCATCTTTATACTAACAAAGTAGCAAGATGTGATTTTTTTTTTTAATGGAGGAAAGGGGCCCACGGAGGCAAAAGTGCAAAGGCCCATGGAAGTCACACATCAAGCAAATGGGCAGAATTAGATTGTCCTGAAGGCCAGTAACAGCTCTAACTATCTGTAGTTGTGTGTAACCTCTTTGCCTTCCTTTATTACAAAAGACAGAGTAAACTGGAGTAAAAAGAGTATCAGTCTGGACTCCTGGTTTCAAGTAAAAACAAAAACAAAAACCTCAAACTGGTTTAGGCAAAAGAGAGACTGCTATCTCTTAAAAAATCAAGGGGGGGAGGCTGGCTTCAGGTGCAGCTGGATCCAGGGACTCCATCAAAGGCACTAGGATTTGGTGCGTCCCCATCTCTCTGCTCCCACTCCGTTTTCTGGCCCTCCCCTGTAGCCACAGGATGACAGCAGTCTCTCCATGCCCACTTCCCACCAGTTTCTTTTTAGGCAGCTTAGACTCATTCTGTCTTGACTAACATATGCTCTGACTGGCCTCAGTCAGGGTCACCTGCCCCACTCAAACCTCAAGGCAGAACAGCCAACATGACAACCCAACGACACATGCCTCACAGGTGAGATGTCTCTGCATACGTCAGCATACAGGATGTCCCCCCAACAAACCCTGGGGGCCAGGATCTCATTATTCCCATTTCACAGATGAGACTGAGGCTGACAGGTTCAACAGCTCATCCAAGATCACCTGTCCGGAAAGTGGCAGAACCAGAACACAAAACCAAATCTCCAGACTCCAAGTGTGTGCTTGACCACTTGACTCCTGTCTCCTTGTAGTCTAAGAATCAAGGAGAGAAAAGGATCACAGACCCAAGACAGGTACAGGGGGAACAAAACAGGAAAATCCGAGAATCCCTAACAAACTTTTACCAACACTCTCACTGGTCAGTTCACTGCTATAAGTTTAAGAGACATCCTTCCAGGTCAAGTCTTTGTGCTGTTTTCCAGACTCTGTCATACTCACATCGGTCCTGCGATATTGCCTCGTGTACTATTCCTGACTTAACTTCCTTAAGTCAACTTGCCTATTCTACTTACAAAAATGGGTTTTAAACATCCTATCACAACTGTAAACCAAAACAGTAGCCTCTTTCCTCAAATGAAGCCTCCTTTCAAAATCAACTCAGAATGATCCAAAGTGGTCACCTGCACCCCACCATACGTCACCCCACTTCCCAGGCAGGGTAGGGCCCACGGGCTCTCTTTGGGGAATCAGAGCTAGCCGGTCACACCAGAACACAGGCAATCACTGTGCTATTCCGCCGAGGTCCTCTCCGGTGTGCCCACCAAACCCCCCCACCCTGGAGTATAGGGGAGAGAAATCAGAGCCCCCTGGAGCAGGAGGCATGGATGGCAGGTCCCAAGTGTGGCCAAAGCACCGCTAGCTTAGGGCTCCGTCCCCTTCCTCCATCACAAGGCTGCTAAGTCTGCCACAGCATCCATGAGAGCTAATTTTGTGTGTCGACTGGCTCACAGGGTGCCCAGGTATTTGGCTATTATTTTGGGGTTTGTTTGTGAGGGTGTTTCCAGGTGAGATCAGCAATCGAATGTGTACAGTGAGTGAAGAAGATGGACCATGGCCCTCCTGAATTATTGGGCAACATCCCAATCCACCGAGGGCCTGAATAGAACAAAAAGGTGGAGAAAGAGCTCTTATTTATTCATTCTCTTTCCTCCCTCCCTGCCTGCCTGACTGCATAAGCTGAGACACCAGTCTTCTCCCCTTAGATGGGGACTGACATCCTCATCACCGCTGCTTCTCAGCCCTCCAGACCCAGACTGGAATTCACACCAACCTTCCTGGGCCTCCAGCTTGAACACGGCAGATCCTGGGACCTCTCAGCCTCCGTAATTGCAGGAGCCAATTCCTTATCATCAATCTCTTCTTGGAGATAGACAGGTTGGCAGGCAGGTGGATGGAGAGGTAGATAAATACTGTTCTCTTTCTCTGGAGAGCCCTAATACCGTACCCCCAGCCTCCTACCCTCACGAGGAAGACGTTATTCAGGAGCCATGAGACCCTCAGTTGCTTCCGGTACGCTCTTGCCTGGCCGGTTGGTCATCTCGGGTCCGCAGCTTACTTCCTCCATGATTATTTCCCGTGATGCTCTGGGCAGAGGAGACCAAGGCAGCGCTGGGGTGGGCCGTGGCCATACACGCATCTTCGCCTACAGTCACTCGGACCAGCTAGCCAGATGTATGGCAGTGGAAGTCTGCGAGAGTCAGGAGAGCCTTTCGAGCACCCATGGGGGGAGCCTCACTGTGTGGAGATGGAAGCCTGCCCAGGGGTCTGTGGCTTCCCACCTCCCCCACCTGGGGCCAGGGGGCAGAGATGGGCTAGGTCACAGTCCCCTGACACTTGATACAACTTTCTCTCTTACTCGACCAAGAATATTCCTACTCCCAAACTGAACTAGGTCAGCTAAGGTTCCTAGCTCCAAACCCCCCAGAGGAACAATCTAGAAAATGGGCCAGATAGATGAGAGAGAAGGAGAGAAGCGAGAAGCAAATCACAGTTGCATGGTGACCTGTTTCTAGGTACATGGTCCCCAGAGTTTCCTGAACCCCTCTCTCCCAGGGGCGAATACTGAGGGGCTGGCAGAGCTGAGAAGGAGCATGGGGGCACGTTCCTGGATGGAGAAGCCACCAAGGGGCCTGGGACCTGCGTTCCTCCCCTGCAAGCTTTGCTCCTTGG
>CM053609.1:12273193-12312502 GCA_028646535.1 Procyon lotor
GGACAGGGAGAGTCAGACTCCCCGCTGAGCAGGGAGCCCGATGTGGGGCTGAATCCCAGGACCCTGGGATCATGACCTGAGCCGAAGGTAAGACTCTTAACTAACTGAGCCACCCAGGTGCCCTAAATTAGTTACTTTATAAATATAATATATATACATATATATATGTGTATATATATTTGATGACATGTTTTTTACCTGCTCTGTTGGCAACCCAAGAATCCAGCAAATATTCCCCAAATCAAGCAAGTGTAGAGCCAAGAAGGAATAATAACCAGCCAAGCCTATTCCTGCAAATCACACTAAGCCAGAATGACTGTACCACAATTCACCCAAGGACATGCCTTCCAACCACGTGAAGTCTGAACAGAGGCCGAGCACACTAGGACCAAAGGAGCCGTTTGCTCAGTGTGCACCTCACACAGCCGCCCTGAGCTGCCTCCCAGCAAGCAGGAGCCACGAGTCGGGGCAATGAAGGCCCTGAGGGTGTTTGCAAGCTCTACAGCTCATCTGCACGCTGCCAAGAGTCACTGCTGGAGAGGTAACCTTCTAGAAAGCCTGAAGAACACATTCAGGGAAGCAAATCAGTTGCTGGGTCATTGCTAGGAATTTTCTTACAGGAAATTCCGCTTTCTGAGAAGGTCTCATTTGATGCTGCGAATGACAGAAAGGCCCATTCCTGGATGTTTGGTTGGGTGCTGGGCCTGGAGACCCTCCAGGAGCATTGCTGTGGTTTCCAGCTCTTTTCTCTTAGCCACGGTAACAAGTCGTGCCTGTGTAAGTGGTGGAGGTGGAGAGGAAGAGGAAGGTGGCCAAGGGATTCCGTGGCTTCTCGACACAGAAACCCAGACACCTAACTTCAAAACTTGATGCTTCCAGATGCTGACCTTCTCTCCCTAGAAAGAGAACTAAATCAAAATCAAAACTTGTAGACTGTTTCTTGCAGAAAGTGGGGATTTTAGAAGTTGTCTCATAATCTGGTGGGTCCCTAAGGTTTCTGCAAGTAGCCAACCAGTTGGATTTCTTCCTTCCTCATCCCAGAGGGCATGTTCTCAAGGCCTTCCTGGAACAAATATCTGATGCTAAGAAAGCATAAAACCCCGCTCCTCGAAAGGAAATCTGTCTGAGGCCCCAGTACGCAAGAGTGAAGTCCGTCACCGCTGCCAGACCCCGAATCCGTAAGGCAGGCTTCTGCAGGACCACAGATTCCCAACATCCTCTGCCCGCCTTGTATCTGCTTTTTCCCACTTAGCACGATGTGTTTAAGGGTTATCCGTGGTGTACCACATATCAGTCCTTCATTCATTTTTATAGCTAAATAATATTCCGCTGTATGGATACAGTACATTTTGTTGATCCCTTTACCAATTGATGGGCTTTGCGTCTGATTTCAGTTTTGGCTATTATCAATTATGCGGCTTGAAACATCTGTGTGCGAGTGTTTGTGGCCACAGTTCTTCGTTTCTCTTGGTTATGTACCCAGAAGTAAATTTCTGGATTACATGGTAAGCCTGGGGAGGAACAACCCACAAGGCAATGCACCTCTCATAGGACATAGGCCTGGGATCCAGAGATGGCTTTCTTCTAAGCAATGACTCCTTTGTAGATTTTTCCATAATCATTATGTAATCAAACAACTTTATCCCCAGTAACGCCCTTTAGACGGACGGCATTTATAAGACACAATCATTATTACTTCAACACCAAATGCACAAGCCACCAAAGTAGAAAAACTGTGCATCATCAAAAATACAAAATGCGGCACCTCAAAGGATACCATCAAGAATGCGAAGAGACAACCCACAGAATAGGAAAAATTATTTGCTAACAATATATGCAGTAAGAGACTTGGTTCTGAAATATATCAAGAAGAAATGTTACTATTCAATAATAAAACAATCCAATGAAGAAATGGGTAAAAGGACCTGAGAAGACATTTCTCCCAAGAAGACATGAAAAGAGCCAGCAGGCACAGGAAAAGGTGCTGCACGTCATCAGACGTCAGGGAAACGTACACGAAAAGCACAAGGAGATACTAGCTCTCAAGCACTAGGAGAGGGGCCCAGCGAAAAGATGAAGAGCATCAAGCCCTGGCTGGGATCAGGAGACAAAAGAACCCTCATACGCTGCTGGAGGGAATGGAAAATGGTGTAATCACTTCAAAAGATAATCTGGGAGTTCCTCAAAAAGTTAAAAACAGTCACCTTATAATCCAGAAACTCCACTCTTGGGTACAAACCCAAGAGAACTAAATATGCCCACATAAAGACTTGTGCATGAATGTTCACAGCAGCATTACTGATTACAGCCAAGAAATCAATCTAAAAACCCATTAATTGGAGGCGCCTGGGGGGCTTAGTTGGTTAAGCATCTGACTCTTGATTTCGGCTCAGCTCATGATCTCAGGGTCACGAGATGGAGCCCCATGTCAGGCTCTGCGATCAGCGAGGAGTCTGCTTCAGATTCTCTCTCCCCTCCCTCTGCCCCTCCCCAAGCTCACTCACACGATCTCTCTACAATAAATAAATAAATCTTTTCAAAAAATAAAATGAAAGTCCATTAATTGGTAAACAAATAAGCAAGCAAAATGCAGTATGTGTCCATACAATGGAGTATTATTCAGCTATAAAAAGGAACAAAAGAGGGAGGGAAAAATAAGATGAAATCAGAGCCAAACAAACCGTAAGAGACTCTTAACTACAGGAAACAAACTGAGAGTTGCTGCAGGGGAGGTTGGGGGGGTAACTGGGTGATGGGAGTTAAGGAAGGCATGTGATGGAATGAGCACTGCACCTCGGAAACTAATAATACACTGTATGTCAATTAATTGAATTTAATTTTTAAAAAATGAACCAAAGTCCTGATATAAGCTACAATGTGAATGAACCTTAAAAAACATTACACCGGGGCGCCTGGGTAGCTCAGTCGGTTAAGCGCCCAACTCTTGGTTTTGGCTCAGGTCATCATCTCAGAGTCCTGAGATCAAGCCCCACATTGAGCTCCATGCTCGACACAGGGTAGGCCTGTCCCTCTGCTCCTGCCCACTCTCTCTCTCACGAATAAAAAATGTTTTTTAAAAAATCCTTAAAAGGGGGGGGCGCCTGGGTGGCTCAGTGGGTTAAAGCCTCTGCCTTCGGCTCAGGTCATGATTTCAGGGTCCTGGGATTGAGCCCCGCATCAGGCTCTCTGCCTGCTTCCCCCTCTCTCTCTGTCTGCCTTTCTGTCTACTTGTGATCTCTCTCTCTGTGTCAAATAAATAAATAAAATATTTAAAAAAAAAATCCTTAAAAGGGGCACCTGGGTGGCTCAGTCGGTTAAGTGTCTGCCTTTGGCTCAGGTCATGAACTCCTGGTCGTGGGATCGAGCCCCGTGTTAGGCTCCCAGCTCAGGGGGGAGCCTGATTCTCCCTCTCCTTCTGCCTCTCCCCTTGCTTGTGCTCTATCCCTGTGTCTTTCTCAAATGAATGAATGAATGAATGAATGAATGAATGAATCCTTAAAAAACATTATGCCATGTGAAAGAAGCCAGATGGAAATGACCACACACAGTATCATTCTACTTGGAGGACATGTCCGGAACAGAAAAATCTGTATAGAAAGAAAATAGGTTTGTGGTTGCCGTGGGCTGAGGGTGGGTGGAAAGGGAGAGACTGCTAATAGGTACAGGGTTTCTTTTCAGGGTACTGATTGTGGTGTTGATTGCACAACTCTGTTAATATACTAAAAACCATGGAATTGTATACTTCAAATGAAATTAACTTTATGGTTTGTCAATTACTGATTTAACAAAAACAGCACAATGCACATCACGCACACACGTGCTTTATGGACACTCCCCATACAAGCTACGTGGGAGGGAACGCTGCACATGGCCCCAGACCCCACCCGACTGTGTCACTGGCTGGAGAGGGGGTTACTTGGAGCTCTGGTATGTTTCCCTGTAACCCTGCAGGGCTTGTATTTACATCTTTAAACGAAGTACACCAACACATCAGATCTTCTCCATTGGGAAGACGCTTTTATTGAACAGTGACTTCATCAAACCCCTGAGATATTTTCACCAGTTCATTTCCATGTAAACACAAAGCACCAGCCATGCACCCTGAGCAGTGCCAAGTTCACAGCAGCCCCCCGAGTCACACATTAAAGATCTTGTCTGCTGTAGAGCACCCTTTGGTTGCAGGGTCCACTTTTATCGTCTGTACCTTGTTCACAAGGGGCCCACACGCACTGCGGGACTTCACGAGGTCTCCATATGGAGCTCTAAACTCTACTTCTTTCCATTGGACTCTTCCCTCTTTCTAACAGGTGAGAGACAGACAACAACTCCAGGGAAACTCTCTAGAAGAGACCCTTTCAGAGAGAAGAATCTAAGTCCAGTAAACACCTTTCATTTACCTATATATCCCCAGTGCCCAGCACAGAGCTCGATCCTAAGCAAGCATGCTGAATATTTATTGTACCTCAGGATGGATGGATGGAGAGATGGATGGATGAGAGATAAATGGGCAGATGTGGGCAGATGGATGGACAGACAGGTAAGTAGGTGGATGGATGGATGGATGGATGGATGGATGGATGGATGGATGGATAGATAGATGGACAGATAGATGGATAGATGGATAAATGGATAGACGGATGGATGGATAGATGTCAGGATGGATAGAAAGGTGAGTAGATGGATAAATGGATGGAAGGACAAACAGATGGTCAGATGTGCGGATGGACAGATGTGGAGAGATGGACAGTTGAGTCCATCAGATGAATGGATAGGCAGATGAATGGACAAATGTGGACTGATGGATGGAGAGAAAAGTGGGTAGATGGATGGACTTACAGCTGTGTGGATGGGTGGATGGACAGATGGTTGGCTGGACAGATAGATGGTGGAGTAAATAAGTAACAGAGGTCCCATCGGATGTGCCCTCTGGCCACTCAGGGAAACATGAGGGAGCACCCTTCCAGCACACAGTGCTGGTGGTCTCCTCCCCAACCCTGGGCTCCAGGATGGGCTTTACTACACCCCCAAAGAGCTGAAACTGTTCTTCCATCCATCTCCAGGGTCTAGCCACAGAGGAACAGAAGGAAGGTGTCACCTCTCCCTTCCCCACCAAGGTGATCTACCATTCATTCCCCCACAGTTCCTGGGGACCAGCTCTACACTGGCGCCGGGGCTGACCCTGTGGGAGGCTCATGGAAATCACAGCTGAGTGCCCAGTGCTGTGAGGTCACATGGGAAGGGGAAGAGGAAGTGGGCAGAAGGAACATCTAAGCTGAGACTAGACGTGTGACTGGGAGTCAGCCTGACTGACAAGCTGTGTGTGTGTGTGTGTGTGTGTGTGTGTGTGTGTGCACGCGCGCACACACGCATAGGCACGCACAGGTCAGGTGGGGGAAGGAGGGAGAGAAGGAGGAGGAGGAGGACAGAGAGAGAGACAGGAGGGCAGAAGGAGGGAGAGCGAGTGCACGAGTGCTGACCCTGAAGCAAGAGCACCGGTGTGTCTGAGGACGGGCAAGCCCAGGCAGCGGGGACACAGAAGGCCGGGCAGGCACGCCAAGACGGGAGCAGTCATCGGGGCCCCAGGTGCTCCAAAGATGGTGACCAAGCCTCAGAGGGGTGTGCCCAATGAGGTTAGACTTCCATGCAGGCGCAAGTAGGGGCTGGGACTGGGCTGCCCGCCCCCACGACGACCCAGCCAGCTTTCGCTGGTTAGGAGGTTAAGAATCCCACTGAGCATCAGCGAGACTGGGCCAACTGCAGAGAACGGCCTAGTGCAGCTCCGGGGGAGCAGGCCTGGGGCCTCAGGAAGCAGCCCGCGCTGCGCCTGACCCCATGGAAGGTCTGCTCGGCCTGTCCTCACCGGGGTCTTACAGTCAGGGTCCTTGGCTCCACTCTGCATCCGCAAGCGCAGGCAGCTAAGGCCAAGGCCACAGTGGGGACGGCCACTAGCTGCAGTCACCTTGACCAGTACAAGCCTTTTCCCTCACCGCACGGAATGCTGGAAGGGCCAACAGCACCAAATCCGCTCTGGTGGCTTCCCCTCTGAATGAGGTGACGGCTAAGATCCTGACGCCCGCCTGGAGCCCACTGTGAGCGCCTCCTGTATACGAGGCCAGACGTGGGCGAGGCGCCAAGGAACAGTGTGCACAGGCAGTCGCGGTCAAGGGGCAGGGGGGTAGGGGGGAGGCTTCCACTCCCGCTGAAGCTTCTCTGGAGAAGAAATGGGTCTCCCTAGAGACCCGGCTGGTGTCTGTGGTCTCTCGGTGACGTCTGGGCTGCGGGCGGGAGGAGGGGGTAAACCTGAGACAGACTTGTGCAGCACAGACCAGAACGGGCACGCGGCCCTTCTGGGAGCTTCCTTGCGCTCAAGAAAGAGGCACATCCACGCAGACCCACTACAGTCTCCACCCATTTATCCCGAGTATCCCAAGTACCAGAAACCCTATTAGGTTTAATAAACATGCTTCTGAGATCTGAGCCTGGGAAAACAGCCGCCTGTACCTGCTCAGACCTCTGTGCTTAAGGAATGAAGCACTTCCTCGGGCTGTCAATCACTTGAGCCCACAAAACAATCCTGCGGTGGGTGGGCAGGGTCTACGCCGCCCCTTTCTCCTCAAAGGACAACACAGTGAGGTCAGAGCGCGGAGTGACCGAGGCAGCTCTCATGCCCGTGTCCCCCGGGGCCCAAACAGGCCCCTCAAGGAGACTGGCTTTGCCCCCGGGAGTCAGGAGCTGGGCCGCAGGTGCTTCTGCAGGGACCCCCGGGCCAGCCCCGCCTCCACCGCTGTCCTCTTGGCCTCCTTCCCCTGCGGCCCCGCCCGGCAGGCTCCTGTAAGCTGCCCCGCTGCTGCTGCTTGGGCTCCACAGTCTTGATCGCTCTCTGTCTCTTCCCGTTCTTCATGGGTCCTCTCCTGAATCAGAAAAGAATCAACATAGCTTTCCGCCGCCGCCGTAAGGGGCCTGCCGGTGTCCCCACCAGGCTGGGCCCCTGAACGCACCGCATGCTCAAATGCAGACTGGATGAGCCGGACTCCAGCGCCCCAGCCAGCCACGGGGACCCCGTATTTTGTTCATCAGATGCTCTGAGGACCTATTTACTGGTAGGAACGCATTTCCCGGCAGGAACTGGAGAGCCCATCCACGGAGATCAGAGAAAGAGCAAAGCAAGGAAGCGCTTCTTTAAAAGGTGGCACTTTTATGCTGAGTCTGCGGACCTCCCTGGGCCCCTTCCCCGTGGGCGTGACGTCACTCCAAACACCTCCTGCTTCCTCTAACGGCCTTCAAGGCTTAGGAGCAGAGTCGGGGATCAGCAAAGAGGCAAAGCACAATACTCTGGGTTCAGTGACCTGGGAGGGCCGTCAATGAGCCCCTTTCTCCACTGCAAACCAAGGAAAAGGAGAGCCCTCCTCTGCCAGCTTTTCTACAACAATCCAGCACTTACTGGGATAGCTTATGCCTTTGATTTTGAATCTTCTGTCCCCATACCATCTACTTTTCAAAATAAGCAGTTTTGCTCATAAGTTGCAATTTTAAGTTCTGGAGTTTAAAATGATTTAACAACTTTTTCAGGCTTCAAGAGCAAAGACCCTTCTGTAGCAGAAAATGGATGTTATCAGAATTGCCTTGTACGGATGAGGGTCTGTCTTGGCTTCAGGAAAACACTTCATGGAATCGCATTGCTTCAAAGTGTTATAAAACACTGAACAACAGATAATGGGCCACAAATACTTAGCCGCCATCCTTGTCCCCGGTTCTCTTTTCCCATCACTCTGGGTTCTACAATAACCTAATGCCATATTCCATTTTTTAGCATCAGCGCTCGAGGGCCAGAGGAGGAAAGAAAGAAACTTGTCCACATATGTGCTCTACTTGAGAGATGCCAGTCCATGGCAGAATGTGAAATTCAGATTTTTCAGTATTTCCTTAATAATGCAAGGTTGCAACTGACTCCCATGTGCTTGGTTTAGTTCTGGCTTCATTAGAGCTTGTCAAGCTTAGAGAAGAGGACCATGAAAAGTCTAATTACGGAGGCCTCTCCTCCTACCACAGGACAGAGACCCCGAGTATGAATCAACGACCCACTGCCATGGAGAAGCCCAAAGCCAAGGTGATTGGGACGATGCCTTGCAGGTTTAGAGCTCCCCTAAACAAGCGCAACATGATTGCTAAGGAAACCATTCCTAGAATGACATATTCACCACTGTACCTTCTTGCCTTCTTCGGACTGTCCGGGTCCATCATCTGGAGAAGTCCGCCCTTGACTGCTCACATCCTCTTTGGCATTTCCTGGGTGAGCTGCCCTCCCCAAGCAAGAGAGCAGGATAAGCAAAAGGGGGTGGTTCCAGGGGAATGGACAATCAAAAAATTAATATACACTGGGGACCCCTCTAAAAGCACTGATCACCACGACCCCATTCCATCCTATTGACTTACACTAGGACACGTGCTACAGTTCCCTCCAGGGGACAGGGAAACCTGCCAGGTTTGGGGAGACGGGAAGTGATGGTCCTACTCAAGCATTTGCGAGCTGGAATATGATCTTTTCTTCCATTATTCAGATGTTAAATGGAGTCAGTTTCCAGGGCTATTCTTGGCCCTTCTCTATGCTCACTGAAATTTTTACTCACAAGGGAGCCCATAATCACACTTTTTAATTCAGGCCCCTGCCCCCCTCTTAGCAAATCAGTCCCAATTTGGAAAGGGACAACTTTCTTATCCCATTGTATACTTTCCTACACCCCATAATCTCTACGTGGAGGTATGTGTGTGTTAAGAAGGCATTCAGATCCTTTGGGGAAAAAATATTCAGTTTCCCATGTGAGCTGAAAATGCAAACAAAACACATTTTTCAGGGTGCCTGGGTGGCTCAGTCAGTTAGGCCTCTGACTCTTGAACTCAGTTCAGGACTTGATCTCAGGGTCGTGAGTTCAAGCCCCACACTAGGCTCCATGCTGGGCGTGGAACCTACTTTAAAAAAAAAAATGAGGGGCTCCTGGATGGCTCAGTCATTAAGCGTCTGCCTTCAGCTCAGGTCAGGATCCCAGGGTCCTGGGATCCAGCCCTGCATTGGGCTCCCTGCTTGGCAGGAAACCTGCTTCTCTCTCTCTCTCTCTCTCTCTCTCTCTAACTAAATAAATAAATAAATAACATCTTTTAAAAAAAAAACCACTTTTCAAATAAGAATATGTTATTTAGTTGTTACCTATATACCTAAATTACAGCGTTTGTTTACAGACTTTATGAACTGGCCAACTTTGGTTTGGCAAAACTGAATCAGAAGTATTTAAAAATACCAGCAGACTTTATTGCTCTCTTGGGAGTAATGGTTGTCCACGTACTGCTCTTTGCAAAAATGTAAGCTCATAAATGAGTTCAGAGACTCAGTCAGCCTTACTCAGCACTGTATCCTTATCACCTCTGCCAGTGGCCTGGCATTGGTAGACCTTCTATCACAGTAACCTACTGAATGAATGAGAAAATATGTGAACGAATGAATGAGGGAATGAAGTAGACAATCCATTATTTTCTATCCTTCCTAACATATGAAACCATGTTTTTATGTGGTTTGGACTAAAGCATGGTAGAAACTACCAAATGTTTACTTGTATTTTATTCCTAACCAATAAAGGTCTGATAATCTTTAAAAATGAATGCGCTAATTTGAAAACATCAGGATAAGAATCTGAGAAGCAACCACACAGGTAGGTCAAAGTAAGTTACCATACATTTATCATACGGACGCAATAGATGCAAATGGCCACTAGAGGGAGCCACACAACCTTTCAAAGAGCAGCATTAGGAAAAACCCATCCAGTATGGTGGTTCTGCTCTCAGCACTCCCCACCATAGCTCACCACCATAAAATTGCTATTATTACTGCACTACATAATGCCCAACCCACCAGCACAAGCTGGGACAAAGTTAGAGTTGCAGCTTGCTAGGATTAAGACTTGTAGAGAAAGGACCCCACCTCCCCAGCTCAAATATTTCACATCCTTTTATGTACACTCTAGCATTAAACATTAAATAGAAATAGAAGAAAACTATTTTCCCCTATGGATGACAACTGAATCTTTTAAAAATGCACCTGGAAAGAAGGCAAAACTATAACCTAAAGAACGAAAAAATTAATCTTTAAAGCTGCGTGCAATTACTTCCTGTCTCCAGCCACATTTTTGTAAAGGAACTTTCAACTGTTGGAGCATTCAATTTCATCTCCTCCAGTAAAGAAACTTAAGGCATGTGCAAGCTGAGAAGTCACACCGGATAGAATTATGATCCTATTGGTCAAGTTTCAAAGGCTTCATATGTAACTGAGTGTAGGAAGAAAAACATTTCCCACAAACTCCTTCTCTCGAAAGTTCTGAAAACCCTGTAAATATTTTCAGGGCCATTAAAAGCCACAGATGTTATCAACAGGCACGATCCATGCAAAGTTTAAAAGACTTAGTCCATAAAGGTTGTTGTTTCAAAAATAGATTTTGAAACATTTGCAAGGAGCACAAGTTAATTTCCCTTTGGAACCATGTAAAATGTCCATGGCTCACTTAGGGCACTTAAAAAGCAATTGACTCCACTGGGCTTTTTGCTTACAGTTCTAGCTCTACATTACATGAAATTGCAGGAAACCTCCAAAATAACAGTCAGAAATAAAGGAAGACAGAACTTGAGAAAACAGAACAATTCAAGAAAGCAACTCTTTGCATAACTGATGAACAACTAAAATTAAATTAAATGGCCGTATGAGATTTCCAAGGCAAGAGAAGATTCCAGAACCTGTATTGTTTGGTGACCTGTGGAAAAACCTAATGGGCTAACACTTGAAGATTTCCATGAAGGCAGACAGACTAGAAACTGAGAAACTGCAGAGCATCTGGGCTAGTCTGTGATTGCATTTGCAGCCCCCACTCCACCAACCCGGAAAAAAAACCTGAAATGTCAGCGCTGACAAAATTGTTACAGGATGAAACTGGCTGGCTGAAAACCTTCCTGAGTGAATTAAAATCCTCACTGCTGGCCCTGGGGGAGACAGAAGTTGTGGGTGAAACTGGGGACTAGCCATGAAAAGATCGTAATTTAGAATTTTTAAAAAATTTAAAAAAAATTTTTAAAAAATCATAGTTTTAAGTAATCTAATTACATCCCAATTATAATGATGACCCTTCTTCCTTCAAAGGACTCAAAGCATGTTTCTGGAACATTCTCTGTGAAAGTTCCCTCTTTTGCTGTTTGAAAGAGTTGGCAAATCTCACAGTGAGTTATCTGACTTCCAGCTCAGTTTCCTGTGACCAGACCACACCAACTCTCAGCTCTTGAAATAAACCCCAGCGGAATTCTCTTTGGAGGAAAGCAATCTCCCCAATTATGAGAAAACGTCCTCCCGCCCCCCACCCCGGCTTACCCCACTCTGGTCTGTGCAATTTCCACATCATTTCCATATTCTGATATGCAAATTTTTTTTTTTTTCCATTCCCAGTCAAGGAACTGCAACGTCCAAGACACAAAGGCCTCCTCCACGTGAGAGCTGCGGGCTCATTTGTGAAGCTCCCGGATAAACCTGGTCGGCTGTTCAGCTTAGTGCATGGGGATCCCGGCCAGCTTCCCCTTCATTTCTAACTGTGGACGCCACAGGGCAAGTCACTTAACCGCCTCATTAGGATCACAGTCAGAGCCCTGCCACGGCCTCCTTCCCAGGTGCCTGGTCACCCCATTAATATCTGTAAAGATCCATTACGCCTTCTAGCTGAAAGGCACCATAAAAGCAAAACCTATCACTGTTATCATCAATAAACTCCAAGGCGCTCTTCCCTGTCACCACCTAGGGTAAATCAGTTACCCACTGCCCCCTAATGAGCTACCTGCAGCCTGGGATTTGGCATTTGATACTGACAAGAGCTTTCTTTCCCAGGAGGGAAGAAAAAGCCAGTGCTTTCACTTTGGCCAGTGAACTTAAAACTGTTAGAAACTCTGGCGGCGCCCCCCACCCATTTGCCGCACCTGCAGCCTGAAGGGCTCCGCGTGGATCCAGCCCCGCCCCCAAGGACCCTCACCTTGAGCACTGAGCTAAGAACCCCCAGCAGTGTGCAATCCATGCTCGACGTGGGAGAAGTGGAGGACGCACTGTTAAAAACCAACTTGGAGAACCAGACACCCGTATGTCTGGTCTTCCCACCCGCTGCCTCCCTTAGGGACCCTCCGCCTGTTCTCATTGCTCCAAAACACCCTCCATCAAAACCCCGCGGGCAAACTCACCATGGAGCTCTAACACGCAAACGGGGGGCAGTGTCTGTAACCGGGGCTGCCCAAATAAACATCTCCACCCAGCACCATACTACGCTGCCAGTAAAAAAGACAGGAAGGACAAGGTACTCCTTTGCAGAACGCTCTCTATGCAACGCTATCACTTACGTATGCGTGTCCTCTCCCACGAGGGGAAGTGGGGGGTGGGGGGAATGGAAGGTGGCTCTTCACAGTAAACCCTCGTGTCGCTTTCCAATGGTTAACCAGATGCACACATTAATCTCCTAGGTTTCAGAGATCCCTTCTAGTCATGAACGGGGAGCCCCTCCGTCCCAGGGAGCTTCTGATTTAGCTAAATTGCGGGAGATCTAGCACAGGGTTTAGAAGCTGTGGTTCGTTCAGGAAAGGAAGGTGGGCCAAGGGCAAGAAGCCACCACTCTGGTCTCACTCCCTCCTCTGTTCTTGCCACAGTAAACCTAACAACCCGGACCGGCCTGACTTCATCAGTACGCATTAACCTGTGCTTCAAAGGGCACCGCGCTCACTGTCACTCACGGTCTGGAGGTCTTGACTGCTGCAGTTGAACCTTCAGCCAGAGGCTGCCTCGCTGGCCCCACGCTCCTGGGGGCTCCACCTCCCACAGGCGTCCCCGCTCCTCCGGATGGGCCAACAGGAACTTCCTGCAGACTGAGGATGCGCATGTGTGAGCCAGGAAGGCCCGCCCCCTCTGCCCTCAGGGGCGGGCACTTCCGGTTCCTGTCGCCCTGTGCTCTGGCCCTGGGCTCCATCCTGCTCTGCGCAAACTTCTGCTTCACTGTCTCATCTGCCATCTTGGGTTCCCATTTTCCACCACCCCATCTTAGCTTGGGGCCACCGTAACAAAGCGTCACACACTGAGGGGCTTCAACAACAGACTGGCTGTCTCCCAGTAGGGAAGGGAGGTCCCACATCCAGAGGTCGGCAGACGCTTGCCGAGGGGCCGCCTTATCGCTGTGCCTTCACGTGGTCTTCCCTCTGTAACCTGTGTCCCAGGCCCCTCTCATAAATAAGATCCTCTTCCTGCCACTCTACTGGATCCGGGCCCCACGCATATGACCTCACTTAATCACCTTTTTAATCGCCCCACCTCCACATACAGTCACATGGGGGGCTAAAGCTACGACATAAGACTTGGGGGGACCCATTTGAGCCCATAACATTGCCCCACACTGTCCTCTCCTTAGGCACTGTCCTTCCTCCCCCTGAACGTCCCCAGCTCTCCTCTCCCACAGAACCTTCCAGCACATCCTCCCCGGGTGCCTTGATTCCAGAGTCACCTTAAGGCTTATAGACGTCTACGTCCACGTTCACAGGGTGAGCATTTTCCATGTGGCAATGCCCCAAATCCTGCCAAATGGGAAGCTGCTCCTGGTCGTGTAGGTGCCCGTGGGAACATCATCGGGCCCTCTCCTAATATTTCCCAGCCCAGGACAACAGCACAGATGGAATCCTCCAGAGCATGACACTAAGTATTCAGAAAGTGTAAGTCTATCTAGCAGAGTGCTAGAAAGAATGTTCTGCTCTCCTATCTTGACAAATATAACTTCATAACAGGGAAAGCCAGTTTCAAATTTAGAATTTCTTGGCCTCCTTCGGGTTTTACACCAGAATGTGGCAACACCAAGAGAGCTGGCCCCCCAGCAAGGAGCCCACTTGCTTCTCCTCCTACCCCAGCCCCACACAAATACACCACAGGGGGCCTGTGCATACAAACGTGGACACAACGCCCACAGTCCATCCACATCCCACCAATGGTTGCCCTTGGGGTCTAAAGAGATGCAAACTGGTAGCATGGTCCACCTTGAGATGCACAGATGTAGGGATGGAGTCTATCTGGGCCCTCAGCACCACTGGTGGGAATCCGAGGGTCCTAGTACTTTGAGCTGGCTTAGAAGCAGTGGTCTGGACCCAGGGAGGAATATCCTCTTGGGCCCACAGATTCCTGACACCATGGAGAGACAGCTGCCAGGGGGCTGTAAAGCGTGGGGCTGTGGACAGGAGTCCCTCTTCTCCATTCAAAGGGCAGGACTGTACTCCATAAAGGCCAGTGAGTGAAGTATGTGGTCAGTGCACCTGAACCCAGTCTTCAACCTCCAGCAGCTTCTTTCTCCACACTCTACCTCATTCACCTATGTACCCAGATACAACCAGGGGTGCCGTAAAAGCCTAAGGCCCCAGCATCCTCAGCTTGGCGGCTGAAACCCCTAAGACAAGTAGCATGCTTCCGAATCCGCACCTTCATATCTTCTTTCTCTGTAGGGCAGAGACAGAAAAGGGAGAACAGGGATCTGCAGAACCCTGCAAGGGTCTTAGCAGTACTGACCCTGGGGCAGCCCCAAACCCTGGAGGCTGCTATTCCCCTGGGAAACTGGAGGCAACTTCCCTGGAAGGTCAATGCACTCAAACAGAGGTCTCAGAGGCATCGTAAAAATAAGGGGGGAGGGAGATCTGGGTGGCTCCATCAGTTAAGCAGACACTTTCAGCTCAGGTCATGATTTCAGGGTCCTGGGATCAAGCCCCATATCTGGCTCCCTGATCAGCAGGGAGTCTGCTTCTCCCTCTCCCTCTGTTTGCCACAGTGGGGCCCTGCTTGTGCTCTCTCTCTCTCAAATAAATAAAATCTTAAAAAAAAAAAAAAAAAAAAAAAAGGAGAGGGACAGAAAAGACAGGCACATGGACAGAGAACCAACTAGCTAGGTTCTGGAACTTTCCAACACCTCTATGTGAGCAACACAGTGCAGGAAGCCTGGAATGCTCTTTGCAGAACTTTAAGGATCTTCAGAGTTTAATTATAGACAAAGACTTTGGAAATACAAAGAAATGACTAAACCTACTTGAAAATACATCTCACCTGCTTTTCTTAGGACTTCAGAGCAACAGAAATTTCCTTACCTCTCCTGCCTTTTCTCTCATATCCGTTCTCCCCATATGATGGGGAGTGGCACTGGAAACTCAGTACTAAGGGTCCAAAATCATCTGTGGTTTTGACAAGAAGTGAAACAGAACCCAATGTGGTGTGGGTGAGGCACAAAGGGACCCTAAGGAAATACCCATCAGAATCTGTCCCCCTTACTGACTTGGAATGTGATGTTTAGCATCAGAGAGGTTTGTTGTTTTTTTTTTTTTTTTAAGATTTTATTTATTTATTTGACAGAAAGAGAGATCACAAGTAGGAAGAGAGGCAGGCAGAGAAGGGGGGGGAAGCAGGCTCCCTGCTGAGCAGAGAACCCAATGCAGGGCTCAATCCCAGGACCCTGAGACCATGACCCAAGCAGAAGGCAGAGGCCACAACCCACTGAGCCACCCAGGTGCCCCAGCATCAGAGCTTTTTTCATTTCCTCTGACAAATATATATAAAGATTTCTCTTCCAGAATGTGGAAAGGGCCTGTGACAGTTTATTTTAAGTGTCGACTTGACTGAGCCAAGAGTGCCCAGATATTTGGACTAACATTATTCTGGGTGTGTCTGTGAAGGTATTTTGGATGAGATCAACATTTGAATCAGTAGACTGTGTAAAGTAGATTGCCTTCCCTCATGTGGGTGGGCCTCATCCAATCAGTTGAAGGCCTGAGTATGGAACAAAAAGGCTGACATCCCACAAGTAATAGGGAACTCCTCCTGCCTGTTGAGCTGAGACATCGATCTTTTATTCCTCTAGATTTGAACCAAGATCTTGTTGTTGGCTTTCTTGGGTCTGGTGCCTATGGGCATTTGGACCCTTAGGACACCATCGGCTCTCAGTCTCCAGCTTGCTAACAACTACAGATCTTGGGAGTCTCAGTCTCCACACCACGCAAGTCAATTCCTCATAATAAATCTCTTCTCTATATATATCTACATCCTATTGGTTCTGTTTCTCTGGAGAATGCTGACCAATAGAAGGACTCAGTAGGTCAAGAATGGATGAAGGGACTGTCTTCTGCAATAGGTGCTACAGAAGTGCTTGGGGGCTCAGTGCCATCAGAGCTTTGCTTCTTCACTCCAGCTGCCCTCCCAGCTGAAGCTCCTGGGGATTGCAGCTTCTAGTGGAAAGGATGAAGTCATGGGCTCTAAGCTTCAAGTGAAGGGCAAAGACCCTCTGAGCACCCAGCAACAATTGGCAGCACAGGTGAACTTCTCTGGATTCTACTTCTCTCTGAGGTCCTCTGGCTTCTTTTTTTATTTCTCAGGCTGGGAAGGGCTTGTCCCTGTGATATAGCATAAAGCCTCATCTGTTCGGAAACAATGGGAGATTTCTCAGGAGGAAGAGAAAACCCAGACGCCGAGAGTGCCAAGACGTCAAGAACTTCCCTCCCCACAATCACCCAGAATGTACATGGGTTATCCATCGCCATTACCCCAGCACTTCCTCCTGATACAAGGTGGGTGTACCTTGGTACATGGCAGGAGAGATCGGCCAACTGACACCCAGGGCCTCGTCCTCTCGGAACGTCTCACAGAAGTCCTGCAGCATGGCCATGCCCAGACCTTGGCGACGGTACGTCCTCCTGACAAAGACGGTGTCAAAGACAGGCAGCAGGTAGCACGCACCTGTACCATCACCACACAGGCTGCCTGTAGGGGAAGGATGTGACATGCACTGGCCTCGGACTTGCACCAAGCCACCAGGACCCTGCGGAATGCTTGCCTACAGGAAACTGTGTACCAAACTGCACAGGTGCCTGTGCCCTAAATGCACTAGAGTCCAGGAAAAGAAGTACGCAGCATATTCAGCTCCTTTTGGAAAAAGAGGTATTCATCCCCGCCAAGATTCAGAAGGTGGGTAATTTCCCAAACAAAAAAGATGACTCCAATTCTAATTGGCCAGACTGAGACATATGCTGCTGTAGTAACTGCAAAAATGACCACGGTTATCTCCCTTCCTATATCCTCATCCCTTTACATGTGGTTCTGAGGCACCTGCCATCAAGAGATGGGGTCTGGCCTCATAGGGTCCAGTGCCCATCTGTTCTGTCTCATATCCCTGCCACTCACCCCAAGAACAAACCTGGACTAGCCCGTCCAGAGAAAAACATGGCCTGGGCACCACCGTGGTCTCAGCAGATATCAAGCCACCCCCAAAAAGCAGAGCCACCTACCAAATGGGCTAAACCCCATGGAAACCGTCCATCAAAAGAATGGTGAGCTGAATGGTTGGTTTTGTGGAAAAATGAATGAATAAATAAATAATCTGTGTCCAACAATCAATACCACCTAATTTACAAGAGATGGTAATTGTAGAGTATTTGAACTGCACCCTCAGTGTTCTTGAAATGATAATACAAACTTGGGCTGGAATTCTATAACTATCAACTTATATAGATGATGACAACAACATTCCCCAAATGATAAAGTCTTCCAAAGCTGAAAAGGTTTAAAATTAAATAAAAATACAATTCCAGAGGTGCCTGGGTGGCTCAATGGGTTAAAGCCTCTGCCTTCGGCTCAGGTCATGATCTCAGGGTCCTGGGATCAAGGTCCCGCATTGGGCTCTCTGCTCAACAGGGAGCCTGCTTCCCTCTCTCTCTGCCTGCCTCTCTGCCTCCTTGTGATCTCTCTCTCTGTCAAATAAATAAATAAAATCTTTAAAAAAAAATACAATTCCTTTCACAATAACCTTAAAAAAAGTGTCAGTATTTAGGAATATAGTTAACAAAAGAAACACAAGCCATGAATACTTAAAAACAACAAAACATTGTTGAGGGAAATTAAAGAAAATCTAAATAAATGGAGACATTCCATGTTAATGGATTGGATGGCTCAATACTGTTAAGATGGCAATTCTTCCCAAACTGGTCTGTGAGTTCAATGCCAGCCCTATCAAAATCTTAGCAGGCATTTTCTTTTTTTTTAAAGAGAGTGAGAGAGAGGATGAAATGGGGGCGGGGGGAAGGGAGAGAGAGAATCTTCGGCAGGCTCCACACGCAGCACAGAGCCCAACATGGGGCTTGAGACCCTGAGATCATGACCTGAGCTGAAATCAAGAGTCAGACACTTAACCAACCGAGCTACCCATGTACCCCACCAGCAGGCATTTTTGTGGACACTGAGAAGCTGATACTGAAATTGATATGAAATGCAAAGTCTTTATGATAAGCAACCCAGTTCTGAAAAAGAAGAGTAAAGTTGGAAGTTTTACACTACCCAATTTCAAAGTTTCTTATAAAATCAAGGCAGGCAAGTTAGTCGATACTGGTGCAAGGATAGGCATATATATCAGTGAAACAGAAGTGAGTCCAGAAATAAACTTATACTTTGAACTTCAAAACAGTGCCCTTTTCAAATGAGGAAAAGACAGTCTTTTCAAGAAATGGTGGTGGGATGACTAGATATTGATAAATCAAAAAAAAATTTTTTTAAGGAAAGAAGAAGCTGGAATAGAACAGAAAGCCCAGAATTAGACCCACACCAATATAGTCAACTGATCTTTGACAAAGGAGCAAAGTAAAGTCAATGAAGAAAGGACAGTCCCAGTAAGTAATACTGGACAACTGGGATATCCACATGAAAAAAATAATAATAATAATCTAGACACAGACCTTAAACCCTTCAAAAAATTTACCTTAAAATTAATCACAGGCACAAAAAAACGCAAAACTACAAAACTCCTAGAAAATAATACGAGAGAATATCTAGATGACCTTGGGCTTAGCGATAAATTTTTTACATAGAGCACCAAAGTCCTGACCCATGGGGGGAAAAAATGAAAAGCTGAATTTCATTAAAATTAAATTTTGCTGCTCTGTGAAAGACCATGTCAAAAGAATGAAAAGGCAAGGCATGAACTGGGGAAAAACAGTTGCAAAATACACGTTTGTCTGATAAAGGACTATTATCTGAAATAGACAAAGAACTTTCAAAACTCAATGGTAAGAAAACAAACAACTTGATTAAAAAGTGGACCAAAGATTTTAATAGAGACCTCATCATCAAAGAAGCTATACATACAACAGATGATCACATCAAAAGATGCTCCACATCATATGTCATCAGGTAAATGCCAATTAAACCAACAAGATCTCACTGCCCACCTAATAGAGTGGCCAAATTCCAGAACACTGTCAACAACAAATGCTGGTGAGGATGTGGAGGAATAGGAACTCTCATTCATTGCTGCAGGGAATGCAAAATGGTACATCAACTCTGGATGACAGCTTGGTGGTTTTTCCAAAAGTAAACCTATTCATACCGTATGATTCATCACCTGCTCCTTGATATTTATCAAAAGGAGTTGAGAACTTATGTCCACACAAATGTTCATGGCACCCGTATTCATAATTGCTACAACCTGGAAGCAACTAAGATACCCTTCAATATGTGAATGGATGAATAAACTATGGTACATCCAGGTAATAGAATATTATTCAGTGCCAAAAAGAAATAAGCTATCAAGCCACAAAAAGACAAAGAGAAATGTTAAAGCATATTACTTAGTGAAAAAAGTCAGTCTGAAAAGTCTACAATTGCACCAATGATAGGACATCCTGGAAAAGGCAAAAATGAAGGCAGTGAAAAGATCAGTGGTTGTCAAGGGGTCGTGGGGAGGGAGGGATGAATGGGTGAAGCCCAGGGATTTTGAGGGCAGTGAAGCTATTCCGTATGATGCTACAAGGGTAACTACATGTCATTATACATTTGTCAAAACCCATAGAAAATACAACACAAAAAATAAACTATCATGTAAAGTATGGGCTTTAGTTAATAATAATGTATCCTTCTGGAATGAATTGTGTCTCCCCAAATTCTTACATTGAACCCCAACCACCAGTACCTCGGAATGGGACTGTATTTGGAGACAGGCACTTTAAGTGAAGATGAAGTTAAAGAGAAGTCCTTTGAGTGAGCTCTCATCCATTGATGGGTGTCTTTATGAGAAAAGGAAATTTGGACACAGAGATGTGCACACACAGAGGAAAGATCATGTAAGGACACAGTGAGAAGCGGTCATCTACAAGCTAAGGAGAGAGACCTCAGAAGAAATTAAACCTGCCAACACCTTGATCTTGGACTTCCAGCCTCAAGAACTGTGAGAAAATTACTTTCTGTTGTTTGAGCCACCTAGTCTGTGGTATTTTGTTATGGCAGTCCTAACTCACTAATAGGTGTATCAATTTTGATTTACAAATGCTATCAAATGTGTTATACTAATGTAATATATTAATAATAGAGGAAAGTATGTATGCATGGAGGAGGGTGGAGGGATGTTGAACTCTCTGTATTTTGTCCTCGATTTTTCTATAAACCTAAAAGCACTCTAAAAAACAAAGCCTATTAATTTCTTAATGTACTAGGTGTTTTTAAAAATTAAGTTGCTCACCTCAAATCATATATAAAAATTAATTCAGGATGGATCCAGGCATAAATACAAGTTAAAACTATAAAGCTTTCAGGAGAAAACATAGAGGAAAATCTTCACAACCTCGGGTTAGTCAGAGTTCTTAAATTCAATTCCAGAAGCATAATCAATTGACAAAAAATGACTTCATTAAAATTAACTTTTGTACTTCAAAGTTAGACTATGAGAAAATGTTTCTGAATCACATTTTTTTTTAAAGATTTTATTTATTTAACAGAGAGAAACACAGTGAGGAGGGAACACAAGGAACACAAGTAGAGGGAATGGTAACGGGAGAAGCAGGCTTCCTGCTGAGCAGGGAGCCCGATGCGGGGCTCGATCCCAGGACCCTGGGATCATGACCTGAGCCGAAGGCAGCCACTTAACAACTGAGCCACCCAGGCACCGCAAGAATCACATTTCTGACAAAGGACATATCCACACTCTATAAAGAACTCTTACAATAAAAGAACAAGGAAGCAAACAATCGATTAAAAATGGACAGATGACCTGAACAGACACTTTTTCAAAGAAGACATTCAAATGGTTAATAATCAATGAAAAGATACTCAACATCATTAGCCATTAGGAAAATGAAAATCAAAACCACAGAGCAATGTTACTTTTGACCTACTGAAAAATGGCTATAGTCAAGGCAACAAGCAGTTATAAGTGTTGACAAGATACAGAGAAACTGAAACGGTCACATAACGCTAATGGGAATGTGTAATAGTAAAGCCACTTTTTCAAATAATTTGACAGTTTCTTAAAGTTAAACATGTGTTTATCAGATGACCCACAGATTCTATTCCTAGGAAGCTAATATTTGCTACAATTTGGATGAACCTCAAAAACATTAAGAAAAACAAGCCAGGCACAAAAGACCACATATTGTATCATTCTATTTAGATTAATTGCCCCAGAAAGGCAAATTGATAGGGACAGAGAGCAGACTGGGGGTTGCCTAGAGCTGGGGTGGAAACAGACTGACGGCCAACAGGCAACTTTTTTGGGTGATGGAAATATCCAAAATCTAGATGGTGGCGATGGTTACACAACTCTAAATTTTTTAGAAATCACTTACCCTTGGCGAATTTTATGGAATGTAAAATTAAAACTCAACAAAATCAATTTTTAAAAGATTCAGTGAATTGTATTAAAATTATTGTATTGGGGTGCCTGGGTGACTCAATGGGTTAGGCATCTGACTCTTGGTTTCAGCTCAGGTCGTATGAGATCTTGCAGTCATGAGATTGAGCCTCATGTCCAGCCCCCCACTCAGTGTGGAGTCTGCCTCAGATTCTTTCTCCTTCTCCCTCCCCCCACTCCCGTTGCCCCTTTCTGCTCACATGTTCTCTTTCTCTCTCTCTCTCTCTCAAATAAATAAAATCTTTAAATAATAAAAATTAAATTATTATATTGAAATTATATGGAAAAAATACAATCAAGTGTAAAAGAGGAAAAACAGTAACTTTACAGCAGAGAAACTTGTCAGACACCCCACCTTGGGTGACCAGGGTGAGCATGGCTGATTGTATTGTTGAGATCATATACCTTCACATGTGATGGAAGCATGTGAGGACAAGGACACTTACTTCATTTTCCCCCAAAACCATATCCCAGTCTAATCATGAGAAAATATCAGACAGACCTAAATTAAGGGACACTCCGCAAATCTCCTGACCAGTACTCTTCAAAAGTGTCCAGATCATGAAAGACAAGGAGAATGAAGAAATGGTCACAGATCAGGCAAGGGAACTAAAAAGATCTGAAAACTACATGCAAGGTGGTACCCTGGATCAAACCCTGTAGGAGAAAAAGGACATAGCTGAAAAATTAACCAATGTTAATTTCTTAGGTTTGATCCCCATACCAAGGTCCTATCCTATATTACCAGTAGGGGAGGTAGGTGAAGGGTATAACAGGAACTCTGAGCTCTCTTTGCAACTGTTCTGTAAATCTAAAATTATTTCGAAATAGGGGCACCTGGGTGGCCCAGTCATTAAGTGGCTGCTTTCGGCTCAGGTCACAATTCCAGTGTCCTGGGATCAAGTCCCGCATCAGGCACTCTGCTCAAGAAGGAATTTGCTTCTCCCTCTCCCTCTACCACACCCCCAGCTCCTGCTTTCTCTCTCTCTCTCTTTCTCAAAAAAAAAAAAAAAAAACTTTAAAATCAATTCCCAATACCAAAAATTGCCTTTTTAGTAAAGATACTAATTAACTGTAATAAGAATATTATGTGATTATGAACAGGGGCAGAGGTAATGAGCTGGTTGCAGGCCAACAGACTCTCCACCCATAATCAGAACATCGAGTCCAGGAAATTCATA
Organism: Procyon lotor; assembly: GCA_028646535.1. Taxonomy (NCBI): domain Eukaryota; kingdom Metazoa; phylum Chordata; class Mammalia; order Carnivora; family Procyonidae; genus Procyon; species Procyon lotor. Next base: position 12,296,118 of record CM053609.1, read on the forward strand.
TCACATAGCATGGAATGGTTGGGAAGAACCTCAGCAATGATCTCATTCTACCCATTTTATAGACATGGCAACTGACAGGGTCAAGAAAGGTAAAACAAACAAAACACACAGAGAACAAAGGGCTTGGCTCCCTTCTGTCAGTAACATCTGCCCAGCTACCTCTCATCAGCTCATAGAGAGTCTGTTGATCTCAGACCAGCTGCGCCACCAAGGTACCCCGGGGGCAGAACTGAGCCAAGAACCAAGACCTCCCGGTGCCCTTTCTTCTTCTTTCTGGCAGCTTCGTGTCCAAAATTACCTTCAGGGATTACACAGGTTGTCTCTACCCGACAACACTTAGAAGATTCAAGATGGGCTTTGTTCAAAATCGGAACAAAGAGGCTGTCTCTCAGGCAAATTTAAATATCCAGAAAGGTCTTTTACCTGAGGACAATTGACCCTGGAAAGAAAGTTCATGGGAACAGATCCAGGGAGGCCACACTTCATAGTTAATGGTGGGGATAAAATAAAATAAAACAAATAAAACTATGGTGAAGCACAAACTAGTCAGAATGCCCAACCCATGAGGCTCTACCAGGGTGAACTGGCTAAACGGGCAGCAGGATGAGATCACTTTTACCATAAATGCTGGTAGGAAATAAACAAGGAAAGCTGAAAATTAACAAACAGAGCATCAGAATTTAAAAGGCTGAAAAAGGGCACCTGGGTGGCTCAGTTGGTTAAGTGACTGCCTTTGTCTCAGGTCATGATCCCAGAGTCCCAGGATCGAGTCCCACATTGGGCTCCCAGCTCCATGGGGAGTCTGCTTCTCCCTCTGACCTTCTCCCCTCTCATGTTCTCTCTCACTCTCTCTTGCTCAAGTAAATAGATAAAATCTTAAAAATAGAATAAAATAAAATAAATAAAAGACTGAAAAAGAAGAGAAGAGAGACCCAAAGAAAATAAAGGGAAGGAGACAAGGACGATAGAAATTAATAAAATAGAAAAAAAAATACAACACAAAGGATTTTTTAAAATTTCAAGAGTTGCTAAAGGAAGAATGAATACACCATACCTAAAGCACATTGGGGATTAAAGATATCACTACAGATGTGGCAGAAATTTCAAAGGTAAGAGAATACAATAAACATCTCTACACCAATAAACTGGAAAACAGATGAAAAGGACAAATTCCTAGGACAACACAAACCACCAAAACTGATTCATAAAGAAACAGAAAGACTAACCAGTCCTATGAGCATCAAAACATGAACTCAGTAGTTTAAAACCCCTCCCACACTGAACACATCAAGCCAGATGGCTATAGATGTAGGTTCCACCAACCTTCCAAGGAAAGCCTTCCAGAGAACAGAAAAAGGGAGACTATTCTCCAACTTAGTCTCTGAGTCTAACCGTTTAAGGAAAAAGAAAAAAAACAACCAAGGATCAGAAAAATTGGTAAATAACAGTAATCCATAAGCATAAGACAAAAACACACCAACATTAACAAACAGAATTCAACAGAGTGTACAAAGCTAACTTAGATCACGGTAAAGGGCTGGTTTCCCCCACTCACCACTCTGGCTGGTGGGGGGAGACGCAGAATCAATAAGGCATCTATGAAGGAGCCGTGACCAAGGGGCATGAACTAAGACTACACATAACGAAGGCTTTGCCTTCAACAGCTTTCGAGGACCTGAAGAAGGAACTTCTGAGAGGGAAACAAAGCCTACCAAAGAGTAGGCAAGCAACGTGGTCCCAACAGGCTTCCATTAAAAATAGGCACCCCGGGGGAGCCTTGGTGGCTCAGTGGGTTAAGCCTCTGCCTTCAGCTCAGGTCATGATCCCAGGGTCCTGGGATTGAGCCCCGCATCAGGCTCCCTGCCTGCCTCTTTGCCCACTTGTGATCTCTCTCTCTGTGTCAAATAAATAAATAAAATCTTAAAAAAAAAAAAAAAAAAAAGACTCCCCGACAAAACAGAGAAAAAGACAAGGAGGGTTACTTCATGAAGACATTGAGTGAATTCTTGGAATACCTAAAACAGCATTCACAGATGGTGCGCCATGGGAGGAATGATAGCTACGGGCAGCCAGAAAGTAATGGAAGAAGCAGAATCTGCTTCAGAGAGAGAGATTTGTCAGGAGGAAGATAAAACAGGCAGGGGGCGAGACAACAGTCATAGGGTATTCCTCCCCACCGCCGGCTGCTTTTGAGAACTAAGACCCGGGCACCAGGGAAGTTTGTGGTGGGAGGTCCGAAGGCACAGAACAGTCAAGCGCCTGGCCAAATGCAGCCCGGCTCTTGGTGCATCTCCTTTTGCAAAGTAGCATTTGTGGGGGGCTGGGAAGCACCTGCCCTGGGCAGTCCTGCTGATCCCAAAGACAGTACGCTGTCTGCAGTTGCTGCAGACACTTGGTTTTGTGAAGCATTTTAAGCATAACTGCTCTAAAAATCCAAATTCAGGGAGCCTGGGTGGCTCAGTTGGTTAAGCGACTGCCTTCGGCTCAGGTCACGATCCCCAAGCCCCGGGGTCAAATCCCGCATCGGGCTCCCAGCTCCACGGGGAGTCTGCTTCTCCCTCTAACCTTCTCCCCTCTCATGCTCTCTCTTACTCACTCTCTCTCTCTCAGATAAATAAATAAAATCTTTTTAAAAATAAATAAATAAAAATAAAAATCCAAATTCAGGCCAGAGTTGCTAGTCCAAGAGATTCGGTTCAGACCATAAAGGTACTTGGGATACTCCTAACCCATGGACACGGAAGTAGCTGAAAGTGTTAACTTTCGCTAGCCATTAGCACGATCTTTTTGTTACAATTATACTACATGTGGGTGGTGAATCCTCTGTACAAGGTCAGGGCCGAACATCCCTTGGAACTGCGGTCAGAGCCAGACTCCCCGGGAATCCACTGCGCAAGGTCAGAGCCACATTTCGTTGGAACCTGGGGCAGTGGAGCATCTAATAAAGATACCAGTAAATGATCTGGATGTTCCTGGATTCTTCCCACCAATAGGTGGAGCATTGCTAACATCTGCATAAAATCTTTTTAAGTATGAGACATTTAAGTTGTATTTGCTGGACTAGGCACTGGCAAAGTTTTCCTATAAATTCCAGACAGAAAATACTTTAGGCTTTAGGGGCAACCACTCATCTCTGCAGTTGTGCCAAATCAGCTGTGGACACTATGAATGGGCACGGGTATGTTCCAGTCAATCTCTATTTACAAAAACAGGCAGTGAGCAGAATTTGGCCAACAGGCCATCGTTGCGATTGCCTGCTCCAGAAAAAACATCACTTTGACAGGTAGGGCTAGGTGTTTATAACACCTGTTTGTAATAATCGTCTTTTCTCAAGAACAACTGAAAACAATGCATTAATGTCAACCACTCCAAAACAAGATACATCTATTTTATTTTTTTAAAGATTTTATTTATTTATTTGACAGAGAGAGAGCGAGAGCAGGAACACAAGCAGAGGGGTAGAGGGAGGAGAAGCAGGGTCCCGGATGAGCAGGGAGCCCGTCACAGGGCTCAATCCCAGGACCCCAGGATCACGACCCAAGCAGAAGGCAGACACTTAACAATTGAGTCACCCAGGCACCCCAAAACAAGATACTATTTAGAGATAAGCATTAATTATATCATTTTTTTCTTCTAAAAGTTTCATTTATTTGTATTTCACTATTACAAGAGGAATTTATATATAAGGTGCCGTGAAATTTATGTCTAAAATATTGGGGGAAGAAAGTTTATCTGCTTAAAGAAGTAACTTTGGCCAAGTTGACTTTATCTTGGGTTGTTAGATGAAAATCTGTCTCAGTAATTCACCTCCTTTTCAGATTAAAGGAGGAAGAACTGTCCCAATTCAATTCTGTGCTAGAGGACCCTGCACAAAATCCAGTCCATGTGGCATAGAACAAAGGAAAATTATAAAAGCCAAAGAAAATTTCCAGTTCCAATTCCTTTTTTTTTAAGATTTTATTTATTTATTTGAGAGAGAAAGCAAGAGCAGGGGGAAGGGCAGAGGGAGAATCAGGCTCCTTGCTGAGCAGAGAGCCTGATGCAGGGCTCAATCCCAGAACCCTGGGATCACGACCTGAGCCACCCAGGCGGCCCTAGCAGTTCTCCTAAGTCTACATTCTCGGGTGCTGTTGCCCAAATGTTTTCTCATTATCACTAAGCTAAGGAGCCATTTTTCCCAATAGCCGCCCGCCACCCCCCCTCCCCGCCCCCCGCCACTAGATAGTAAGGAATAAGGCTTTGTTGGGTAGGGTGGAGGTTTGAAGGGCCGCAGACCATTATATTATCCATGATTCCTTTGCTCCCCCAAAAGTTTGACTGTGGGGGCAATGCCACCTCACTGAGAATGCATGCCTTGGGTGAGTGGTTCTCCAACTTTAGAGTCCTTGGGAATCACCTGGAGGGCTTGTTAAGAAAGATCACAGCAGGTCTTGGATGGAGCCTGAGAACTCCTGTAGCCCATAATATGTGAGCAGCACAAACTGCCGGCCGGGCACTATATCTATTACACACCATCCACTGTGCAAACAATGAAGGGCTGCCGGGTGGTGGTGACCACAAGTATTCCAGGCCAGCCTGAGACTTTATGAACAGGATTCTTCCATGGATTATTATGGGCTGTCTATCCAGCCCACAGTCCTTTAAAACTGCCCCTACCATGGCCAAGAACAAAGGTTAGGTGGCCATACCTGGACCACGAAAGCCAGCCACACCCCCCAATCCACAGTCAGTCGAGCTAAAGGTGGACCCGTGATGCACAAGAAAACCAATCGGCAGGCCAGCTGGACCAATCTGATTCTCTTGAGAGACTTTAAATGAAGTGAAATGGGGACCACAAATGATCTTGACCCTTTAAGGCAGGTACAGGGAGACGCCAGGTGGGCCTCATGGCAAACTAAAGTCAAGGTTATGAAGAAGCAGGAGATACAAGTGGGTAAAGTTAGCAGCTTTGCAAGGCTGAGAATGCAGCAGCTACTGGTGCATATCCGAGCGGAAGAAGCCAGGCTACGTCCCGTGCATTTCCCCCTGCACCCTTCAACACCCTGTCTTCAAAGGGACCTCCATTCCTCGCCAACAGCAACCCCTTTCTCATCAGGTGGCAGATTCGGTACCCAAATCCACACATCCCATTCATGCCACATGTTACTGATGTTTCTGCTGAAGTCCAGAAGATGGCCTGAGGGGGGGGCCTTCCTGATGAGATAACCCAGCAGGAGGGACCTATGGCCTTAGACGTCAGGGGGAGGGGAGAGCTAGAAGACCCTCTCCCACCTCCCCACTTCAACGAGCAGGGCAGCCAAGGTCACTTCAAAACACCACTGCCGTCTCGAAGGTCACATGCTTGTCTGAATGGCAAGTCACCTAATTTAATACTCTTCAGTGCCGCTCCTGTTTTTATAATTTGCATCAGTGTTGGAGCTTTCAGGCAGCTGAAGTAGAAAGTTGTTCTTTTTAGATTTTTATACAAAAGCAACACACTTCTTAGCTCTGCCTCAAATTGGCCAAACTCGCCACTTACCAGTCCAGTATTTTCTTCCCTTGAAAGCTAACAGTCTTGTGGACTAGTGCTTTGAGAACAAAAGGTCAAGTAAAACCTCATTAGTTTTGATTATCTGGGGAGAATTTCAACATAAAATAGTGAACTGGCTGAAGTGCCAATATTTCATAAGAAAGACAATTACTGAACAGTCCAATAAGGGAGAAATTCAAACCAGCCTATTAAGAAAATATTCCCAAAGAGAGGTCTACCTGAAAAGATCTCATTCAGTCTATACAAAAGCACCCACTTGTTTTGAACTGAAAATGCCCATCAGCAATAAAGAGGCACAAACTACTGATCTACACATTGACTCGGATGAATAAAGGCATTATGCTGAGTGAAAAGAGTCAGTCTCTTGGGGCGCCTGGATGGCTCAGCTGTTCGAGTAGCCAAGTCTTGATTTCAGCGCAGGTCATGATCTTGGAGTCCTGGGATCAAGCCCCGAGTCAGGCTCCACACTCAGCGTGGAGTCGGCTTGAGATTCTTTCCCTCACCTTCTGCCCCTGCCCTCTGCTCATGCTCTCTCTCTCTCTAAAATAAATTTATAAAATCTTTAAAAAAAAAAAAAAGGTCAGTCTCAAAGGGTTATAAATGATGTGATTCCATTACACAACACTCTAGAAAAGACAAAACGATAGTGATGGAGAACAAATCAGTGGTTTCCAGGGGTTTCAGGTGCCAGCTAGGGGGCAGGGAATGACAAGCGATAACATGAAGGAGGTTTTGGTGATGGTGGATTTTATTCTGTATTTTAATTATGGTTGTAGTTATATGAATCTATACATAGGTCAAAATTCATAGAACTGTAAAGCCAAAAAAAAAAAATATTCAATTTTACTGTCCAATAAATTTTTAAAATACTTAAAAGTATGTGCCAAGGAAGTGTTTAGAAACTATGTATACTCTTAAATAGGTGACCCCTGGCCCCTGTGATCCAATTTATGCAATGAATCTGCCCATTTTCTTTTCCTCTATGAATGAAATTATTCACTGCAGCCCAGCTTAAGCTAAATTAACAGATATTCTAAATCAAAAGGATCTAATCTCATGAAGAAAAATCATAATTCTGCAAGGTTGAGAAGCATAGCATGTGCTGTGCCAATATCCTCAGCATCAACACAAAAATACTGCATAACGGCAGGACAAACATTGAGGACAGAGCTGAGACTGAAGAAATGTTAACTGTTCTGAACTTGTGAACTACAGACTCCTCCTGTAGGCCATTAAATCATGCGTATTCACCAGTGATTTTTTGTAAATCATGTGTACAAATAATAAAACATAATAAAATATATTTTCCCACTGACTAAATCATGTTTCATTTAACCTAGTTATATGCCACTCTACCAACCATTTCTTTTTTTCTTATTTGTAGATTTCATTTATTTATTTGACACAGAGAGAGAGCACAAGCAGGGGGAGCTGCAGGCAGAGGGAGAGGGAGAAGTCCCCCATGTGGGATTCAACTCCAAGACCCCAGGATGATGGCAGACATCTAACAACTGAGCCACTCACGTGCCCTATTATATCAACCATTTCTTAATTCAGCAACACAAATCTCTGATTACAGAAAAAGGTGAGAAGGAAAGGATAAAATTCTCTGATCCATACCCAATCATGGAGAAGGAAATGGTTGCGCAAATCCCACATATAATAACTACTTAAGAAATAAAGGTGAGAAGTCATTTAAAGACACCATTGGGTAGAGGAGAATTTAATTTCAGAAAATTGCAACTGGAAAGGGCGCCTCAGCGGCCCAGTTGGTTAAGTATCCAACTCTTGATCTCAGCCCAGGTCTTGATCTTGGCAGTGGGCTCTACGCTGGGCGTGGAGCCTACTTAAAAAAAAAAAAGAAAGAAAGAAAATTGCAACTGGACTAGGTAAAACCTATGAGTTTGCAGCTTACTGGCCGTGGGGTATAATTCAACCCCCAGAGCTACAGAAAACACGAGTGGGAAAAACTGAAACATTACCAGTTACAGGTATCAGAGATCAGATTTAGGATTAGGAAAGTAGCCGGAAATGTAAAGCAGCAAAAGAACCACAGACTGAACCAAACTCACATTCGAGCAACTGCCACAGCTAGCCAACACATGAGTGAAGGAGCCCCCACGGAACCCAACAAGAAAAAAGTCAAAGACCAGAGAGATAATTTGAAAAATGGCACCACATAGGATCAGATCTGAGGGTTTGATGCTTTTCTCAAATATAGACATTCCCTCAACTGAGACAGTTCAAGTGGCAGAAAGCTGAAGCCAAATGGGCTCAAACAATGAAAGTACAAAACCCCAAACCAGCAGGAGCCAAAAACAAAAACAAAAACACAAAACCACCAAACAAAACAAAACAAAAACCTCAGGAAAGATAAACCAAATCCATATTGAAATCTTTGATCACCAAAATCTGCAGGCGCACGGAAGACCTCTACAGGGCCAGGCTAAAGAAGTCACACAAACAGATGCCAGCTGCTATCCATCACAAAGGAGACAAAGTCTACCACTTGGATCTAGGTGTATTGAACAGCTACTAGATCAAAAGTCTAAAAATCCTCAGAAAACACACACCCAAAAAAATTTGTTAGATTGTATCTGCAACATCTAATTTTCAACCAAAAATTATTCAACACACACACAAATAGGAATGGGGTGCCTGGGTGGCTCAGTTGTTAAGCGTCTGCCTTTGGCTCAGGTCATGATCCCAGGGTCCTAGGATCAAGCCCCGTGTCGGGCTCTCTGCTCAGCGGGAAGCCTGCTTCTCCCTCTGCCACTCTCCCTGCTTGTGTTCTCTCTCTTGCTGTCTCTCTCTCCATCAAATAAATAAATAAAATCTTTAATAACAACAACAACAAAAACAGAAAAGTGTGGCCCCCACTCAGGAAAAAAAAAAGGTTGTCAGTATAACTGATTTTAAATAGACCCAGATGTTGGATTTTGCAAAGGCCTCAAAATAGCTTTACAAATATATTCAAAGTATTAAAATAAAATAATTCAAAAATTAAAGGGAACTATATGGAAAATCTCAACAGAGAAATAGCGACTACAAAAAATAATGTAAATTCTAGAGCTAAAATGTACAATAACTAAAAATTTTCAATGGGCTCAACAACAGATTGGAGATGGCAGATGAACTTGAATATGTGCCAGTAGAAATTACCCAACAAAGAGAGGAAACTGTTTGAAGAAAAATGAATAAAACCTCTGAGACAAAAGTTAAGACATTATGAATCACCCCAGTATACACACAACGGGAATCCCAGGAAAAGAACAATGAAGGCAGGATTTTTTAAAAAATTGAAGAAATAATGGCCCAAAACTTCCAAAATATGGTAGAAAACATAGAGATTCAAGAAGCTCACCAAACTCCAAGAAAGATAAACAACACTAAAATCATTCCTAGGCACACTACGGTCAAACTACAAAAAAAAGCTAAAGTTAAAGGGAAACTTTGAAAGCAATCAGAGAAATCTACATGTTATGTATGAGGAAATAACAATAAAGAACTGGCTAACTTCTCACCAGAAACTATGAAAGCCAGAAGGCTGGAAAAACATTCAAAGCAACGGGGGGTGGGGGGAGCGGATTTATCAGTAATAATAATTCTATATGCAGCTAAACTTCACATCCTTCAAACAGGACTGTGAAATAAAATATATTTTCAGTAAACAAAACCGGCAATATTTGTGGCCAGCAGAACCACACAAGTTCTAAACTTGTTCTAACCACACAAGCAAGTTCTAAAGGAAGTATTTTAGCCTGCTAATCCAAAGGAAAAATGATACTGGATGGCAAGTGGGACCTATATTAATTTTTTTTTTAAGATTTTATTTATTTATTTGACAGAGAGAGAAATTACAAGTAGGCAGAGAGACAAGACAGGCAGCGGGGCGGGGGAGGAAGCAGGCTCCCTGCCGAGCAGACAGCCCAATGTGGTGCTCGATCCCAGGACCCTGAGATCATGACCTGAGCCGAAGGCAGATGCTTTAACCCACTGAGCCACCCAGGCGCCCCATAAAATTTTTTAAAAGGTAAGTGTGTGAGAAAGATTTTAACTATATTTATTTCATTTATTTTAAAAGATATGACTCCTAAATTAAAAATTATAAATCATTAATGATAGCTGTATAACATAAACAGATCTAATATAGAACAATAGCACTATGTAAATAAGGAGTAAACAAAAATATACTGTTACAAGATTTCTATATTTCACCTGAGGTAATTCAGTAGTTACTATAAGTAAATTGGGAAAAGTTTTAGGATACATACGTGATCCCTAGAGCAAAAACTAAAAATTTAAAAATGCAAAAATATAGAACTAGAAAGCCAAAAGAGAAATTAAAATGAAATACTAAAAAAAAAATATGATTGGAATAAAAGAAGATATAAAGGAGAGACAGAGGAACAACAACAACAACAACAACAAAAAAAAAACAGAAGACACAAACTGCAAACAAGAAGACCTCAGTATAATCATAATAATAATTAAATGTAGGTGGACTAACACTCCATTCAAAAGACAGACTTTTTTTTTTTTTTAAAGACAGACATTTTTAAGACTAGGTTTAAAATCCAAGACCCAGGGATGCTTGTATGGTTCATGAAGTCGGGTAAGTGTCTGTCTTTGGCTCAGGTCCCAGGTTTCTGGGATTGATTGAGTCCTGTGTCGGGCTCCTTGTTCAGAGAGGAGCCTGATTCTCCCACTCCCTGCCACTCCCCCTGTTTGTGTGCGTATGCTCTCTCTCTCTCTGACAAATAAATTAATAAAATCTAAAAGTAAATAAATAAGATCCAAGACCCACTTGTATGCTGCCAACCAAACACATGCTTCAGATAATAAAGACATAAACAGACTAAAAGTAAAAAGCTACAAGAATGCATTCCATGAAAATCATAAGCATAAGAAAGACGGTGGGTCTATACAGACCTCATAACAAGAAATATTAAACACAACTGGGGACTTCATAATGATAAAATGGCCAATATGTCAGGTAGGTATAGCAATTATAGATGTGACCGATAATAAAGCTTCAAAACACATAAAGTAAAAACTAACAGAACTAAAATGAGAGATGAATGCACAATCATAGACTTTAACGAACTCTCAGAAATTAATAGAACTAGACAGAATTACTGGTAAGAATGTAGAAAATCTAAACAACATTATTAATTACCTTATCCCACTGTTATTTCCAGAACACTAAACCCAATGCCTGCAGAATATACACATTCCTTTAAGTCCACAAGGAAATGTCTACCAATACAGACCATAGAATGGTCTTCAAATATTAAACAATTCTCAACTGCTTGAGAATTGAATTTTTAAGATGTTTAAGAAGTGACTTCTTAGGCAATTCTCAGTAGTTCTTAAAATATCAAAATGTCATAGACTACATTCTCTTACTGCAAAGGAATTAAGTTAGAAATCAAAAATAAACCTAAGTAAAACATCTAGAATATCTGGAAATTCAAAACTCATTTTAAGACACTCATAAAAATCACAAAGTAAATTAGAAAATATTTTGAACTGAGTAATAATGAAAATTGATAAACTGATAAAATAGATTTCATCAAAATTTCAAATGTCTGCTCTCTGAGAAATACTGTTGTGCCAAAACGAAAATGTTTTCCAAATACATATCTCATAAAGAACTGACACCTATAACATAGGAAGAAACTGCAATAAACAAACAACCTGATTAAAAAATGGGCTAAAATATTTAATAGACCCTTAAAGAAGATATATGACCATCAACAAACCACGTGAAAATGTAATCAATATCATTCGCAATTAGGGAAATGCAAATTAAAACCAAAATTAAATACTACTTGTATTTAAATACTACTTGTATTTAAACTGGTAAATTCCACCTTGTAGAATAGGTAAAATTAAAAAGACTCACAATAGCAAGTATTGGCAAGGATGTGGAGTGGCTGGAACTCTCATACTTTGATGGTGGCAACATATATGTAATTATTCTAACAGAAACATTATTATTCTGTCTCTCCAAAAATAAGCTAACCCATCAAAAAGCAGTAAAAAATAAAAAAAAAAAAGTTTTAATTGGCAACATACACCTGAAGCATATATTTTCTTTAATTTCATACTGGTTTGGTACTTCTTAAACGAAATAAATTGTTGAGTAACTAAAAGTCAATTGCCACTTAAAAAAATTTAGTTCATGGCTAAAACAAGGTGACCCAATAAGCAGCTTCAGAGAACTTTCTACCAAATTCGTGGAATTCATCAAAAATGAAGATGAAGGCTTTCCTGCGTAGCTCATTGGGTTAAAGCCTCTGCCATAGGCTCAGGTCATGATCTCAGGGTCCTGGGATCAAGCCCCGAAGGGGGCTTTCTGCTCAGCAGGCAGCCTGCTTCCTCTTCTCTCTTCCTGCCTCTCTGCCGACTTGTGATCTCTCTCTCTGTGTCAAATAAATAAATAAAATCTTAAAAAAAAAAATGATGATGAGGCAGAAATCCAAGCACCCAGTCCGGTCTGCCTCAGCTCAACATCTTAAGGTCCTCCTTGCACTTTGAGTTCTGGGTCAGCCTTGACAAATAGTTAACTAATGGAGTTACTTGTATGGGAAACTGGTCATCTCACATTGGGGTGGCGGGTGGGGGGGGGAGTGGAGAGGGGGCAAAGGAGAGAAGTGGATTTGTTCCATCCTGACAGGTGAAACAAACACACAGTGTGAACAAAGCTCAACACCACAATCAGCCTTCCAATCCCCCTGAGAAAAACACATAACCCTGAAGAACATCATGTCCATGGTGGTTCGCTGGGAAACTTTATTCTTGCTAAAATTTAAGACTTCGTAAGAACTGAAGGACAGGCCTGGGACCGCTTGGAATGGAGATGCTGACAACCTTTAAAAAATTCAATAAGGTATTAAAGAAAACGACTTTAAAGAAAGAGACCAATCCCTGAGGCAAAATGGTCCTAGTATCACCGAACTCACTTCTCGGCAGAGCCCCTAAAAATAAGTCCCAGTATTTCACCCCGACCTTGTTATCATGGCCAACCTCCCTCCTCTGAGGTAATGTCTATAAATCTTGGCATCCCGTGTACTTTTGCGCCATATGTCAGCTATTAGCGATGGTATTTTTCCTGACAGCTAATGGGTAACCTTAAAGAAAAGAAATGAAGAGCGTCGGGCTTTGCAGAGTCATTTTACACCATTAGCAGAAATAAGCATTTTATGAGGGACACGGCACTGCCTAGGAATCAAAAGGACATGCTCTTCACCCTATTTGCCAGTAAAATGAGAAATGAGAAAATGAAATCCATACCTTGGGTTTACTTGGGTTTATGTACAGGACAGCTGGATTAGTGACACTTCCTGGGCCAGAGGACTCCCTCCAAGGAACATGTGTGCTGAAGAAGTCCTCGGAGGTAGACATCTAGGGGGCCGCCTCACCCCATCCTCTCCCCACTCCCTGGGACCGTGTGTCCCTTACCTTTCCTTTTGCTTGTGTAAAATCCAACAGCTGATCCATCCCGCCACAGAATCTTTGCTTGCTCCTTCACAGAGTGAGGTAAAAAAAACATGTCGCCGTCATCCAAATTTCTCTCCAACCTTCCAAAAATAACGACGTTTAGAATGAAAAGCACGATCCTTTCCCCAAATGACTGAACCTTTGAAGGGAGAGAGAGAAAAAAAAAGAAGAAGAAGAAAGGAAGGAAGAACAAGCAAGTGAAAGAAGAAAATCATAAATTTTGCACTTGGAATCAACCCGCACATCAGGGCCAGGTGTGTGCACCCCATCACATGATTCCCTTCGTGCTCAAGAGCCAAAATGTGACTCAGAGTTTCTCACCGAGGTTTTCACAATCCTGACCTTTCAGGCCCAACGGCCTGCAGGTGCCCAGGGTTACCTATGTGGAATGAATGTAAGTAGACAGAGAAAAACCCATCGCAGGTCAACAAAACAGGAAGTTACCTCCAGGGGGGTCAGGCAAGCCATTTCTGCAGATCCTCTGAATGTGTCTAGAAATAATCCCAATCCACCAGTTTTAATAATAGCCCCAGGATTCTGGCCCTCAGAAGGAAGGCAAAGAATTGGGGAGATCAAAAAAAAAATAAGAATTAGGGGGATCAATGGCTACATCAGTAACATGATTTTCAATGGCTTGTGATGTGGTAAATTTGGAGCACACACTACCAGGAATCAAGGGCCATCTTGTTCTAAGGCTAGAAAATGAAACCACTTCTTGCCCACCACAATGTCATGACAGATGAGGAAACTCTGTGGCCAAGGTCAGGCCCACACAGAGTTTTAGCATTAACAAGTCGAAATGACATTATGGCCTGTTAAAATTTTCTGCATCTGGATGGCCCCCGGGACGGCAAATATACGGCATAAACGGAGGCCTCCAGCTTCTGCGCCCACAGCAGGCATAACTAATCAATCCCACTCTGTGTGGCTGAGCCTGGGTATGGTCAGAGTCCTTCTACATGCATTCCTCCAGACAACCCCAAGCCAGCACTAAATGTGATTCTTAAGATGAAGCCAATCAGCTATTGATCAAGGGACAGTATTGTTTTATTAGATTTGACTCTGACAAGTGACATGTGACAGCCTACATGTGAGAGTGTTTGTCCCCCATCCAACGCATGACCAGGGGATCAGCAATGCCATTGAATGGGCTGTGACTTCCACTCACAAGCTAGCATTCGATTCTCGCACCCGCCGGGGAGGTCCTGATTTATAGGTAAGGAAACTGAAACCCAAGGAGGGTAAGGGCCTGCATTTCTTGATTTCCCTGCCTCATTCCAAAGAGGACTTATGACAGCCAGACAGGGGCTCTGTTCGAGGTAGGCAGGCTCAAAAACCATAGACCAGGGCTTCCGAGTCCCAGACTGGTGCACCTGCTAGATAGAGCCCAGCCCGTGGCTGCCTTCAGCATCTTTATCCAATACAATTAAGGCTTTGGAAAAGAAAAGTTTAATATAAAGATCTACACTTAGTTTTATACTGAATACTTAATCTTTAAATTTTTATCATCATCCTCATCATCATTTGTGAATGTGGCTTCTCGGTCTGGATTTGCTGGGAGATCTTTAGCAATGCCCAACTCTCTGAGCCTCAGTTTCTCCCACTGGTCAAGGGAGAAGATTGCGTGAGTCATCCTTAAAACACTTGTTTTTGGGAAGGGTGGGCAAACACACACACACACACACATACACACGAAACACAAAAAACACATTTGTTTTCAAACGCTCTGATAAAAAAAAAATAAGGCAGCTTGCTGCCCCCTCACAAATGGCACAAAGTGTTCGGTGCCAATAAATCTATTAATTGGTCCAGAATGTAAAATAGTTCACCTTCATCTGGAGCCAAATCTTAAGTGAGGAAAAGCTTTGTGAAAATCACACCAGCTCGGCTCTGAGAAGCTGCCCCAATTGTGTATCACGGACAGTAGCAGCCGAATCCAGTTCAGACTTTGAAGAACCACTAGCTGGTCACAAAACCTGAGTGGGGTGATGTGGGAGGTTATATTTTTCAACTTACAAAACCAAAAAGTTCAGAGGAAAGCCAGAAGAGAAAAGCAGATTGCATCTGGCAGGAGGGAAATATCCAATCAAAAACTGGCAGGAGAAAAAGGAGAAAAGAAAATGCACCGAATTTATCCAGTTTCCTCACGGGGGGGAGGAAATATGTGTGATTCTGACTTAGAAACGTTTCTGGAAACACAAAACTGAGATCCAGTTCTAATCCCTCAATTAGGACCACTAATTATGTTAACAGAAAGAGCATTAAGCTTTTTTTTTTTTTTTTCGGTAACTTATAAAGAATAGCTGGCTAAGAAACAAAACGTAATTAAAAGGGAAAAAAGAAAGTCAAGACCCCAAATTCTACAAATGGAGGACGGCTGGGGCAGATCGATCTTTACAACACGGTTCATCAAGAGCAAGTAACATCCAAGTTTCTTTCTGTTCAAAATTAGGCCACATTTTTCAGAAAATGTGGGGTTTCCCTCATCTAAACACAGAGGAATTGACACATAGAAGAAGTGAATGCTCTTGTTCTGAAAAATAAAATAAAATAAAATAATAAAACAAAACAAAATAAAATAAAACAATTATTTAAAGAGCAAGTTAGACTCCTCCTGGCATTCCAAACACCCAACCACTAAATACCTCCGGCGCACCTGTGGGAAGGGTCCAGAACAGCAAGACAAATGGGTATTCCAGTCCACCCCACTGGGTACCCCACACTCATTGGCTGAATCTCAAGCCATTGTTAAAATCTGCTGGCATGGGGGGTGGGGAAGGGGGAGACTTCTACTGAGTCAATTGAAACCAGACCTGAAAATATCCCGCTGTTTGCAACAATATGGATGTAACTAGAGGGCATTATACTAAGTGAAATAAGTGAGACAAAGACAGATCCTGCATCATCTCAAGGGCACGTGAAATCTTAACAAAGCCCAACTCATTGGAACAGAGAATAGAATGGTGGTTACCAGGGGGGGTGGGAGAAGAGAGATGTCGGTCAAAAAAGGTACAAACTTCCAATCGTAAGACGAGTAAGTTCTGGGAATCTAATATACAGCAGGGTAATTACAGCTAATAATACTGTATGATATTAAAGTTGCTAAGAGAGTAGATCTTAAATGTTCTCATTACCAAAAAAATTGTAATTATGTAATACAAAGCAGGTGTCAGCCAACACCAGGGTGTCCATCATTTGGCAATATGTAAATATATCCGATCAACCTCCTATGTCTTAAATTCACACAATGTTTAGGTCAGATATATCTCAATAAAGCTGGGGAGGGGGAACAGGCATGAAAAAGACAACCCACAGACAGGAAAACAATATTTGCAAATCAAATATGCAA
>CM053609.1:12313002-12329541 GCA_028646535.1 Procyon lotor
TTTTTTTTTTTTTAAGATCTTATTTATTTATTTGAGAGAACGCATGAGCAGGGGGAGGGGCAGAGGGAGAGAGAGAAGCAGACTCCCCTGCTGAGCAGGGAGCCTGACATGGGGCTCGGTCCCTTGACTCTGAAATTGTAAGAAGAGCTGAAGGCAGACTCTTAACCAACTAAGCCACCCAGGCGCCCTGTGAGCACAGAATCTTCTTACCGCCCTCTGCACTGGGCCTGGCACCATCTTCTTTGCCATGATTTTTTTTCCCTTCTCACAGTGAAACTGCCACCTGCATTTTTCTGAGGAGGACACTGATATTCTGAGTGGTAAAGTAGCTTGAAGGCAGCCAGGGAGGGGGGCCTGAGGTGGGTCCGCCCCTGAGCCATGGACTCCGAGTGTAGTGCTCTCTCCCAGAGGCCAGAAATGAGTCAGCTGTTACCAAATGGGGTGACCCATACAGGAGTGGGGGGGTGCCTTTGAATACGGAGGCTCTGGGGCTGGATCTGCAGGAGAAGGAAGAGAGACATCTTCTCCTCCCCTAACTCCTGCCTGACCCCAGTCCAGACAGTCCCTGAGGCTTCTGGATTCTGCCCGTTCCATCCATGTTTGGGCATGGGTCCTGCTACGGGAGGGGTGACCTTGGAACAACCTCACGAAGCCCCAGATTCCTCATCAGAGTTGCCCAAACTGATCTCCCGAGGTGGCTGACAAGTTCCGACGAGGATGGGGTGTGAAACACCCGCCACAGAGCCCGGTGTGCCACACGTGCTCAGTGACAGCTGATAAATGTCAGCTCTCCCCCCTTCCCCTGGCCCCACCCATGCCACTGCCACCAAATCAACCAGCTGCACCTGCCACCTCGTGATGGGCTCTGTTCCCTCCTCCCCGGCCCCAGACACCAGCAGGGTCCTGGCCACCATCCACAGAAGACTGTGATAGTACCTCCCCTGATCCCCTGCCTCAGTGTCCCCCTCTGATCCATCCTTACCGAGTGGCCGCTCCAGAGGCAAATCCAGTTATGCTCTCTGCCTTTTGCCTCATAGCTGGGCAGCCCTCCTTTCCTTGCTTAGGGATTCCATTTAAATATCAAAGTTACTTTGGTCGTTTTCCGGTTTGTTTGTTTTTTTTAATTTAGATCATTTTTTACAGTAGTTTTAGGTTCACAGCAAAATAGGAAAGTACAGAGACTTCCCACGTGCCCTCTGCCCACACGTACATATCATGTCCCCCACTGTCAGCATCTGTACCAGAGGGGGGATATTTGTTACAACTGATGAACCTACATGGACGCATCAGAGTCAAAGCCCATAATCTAGAGTAGGGTCCACTCTCGTTCTACATCCTATGGGTTTGGACAAATGTGTAATGACACACATCTATCATTATGGTAGTATTGATGGAGTATTTTCCATCATCCATATGGAGTATTTTCACTGCCCTAACAATTCTCCAGTCTCCATCTATTTACCCCTTGCTCTCAGCCCCCACTCCACCCCTGGGAACCACTGATTTCTGTTGTTGTTGTTATTGTTGCTATACTTTTGCCTTTTCCAGAATGTCATTTAATTGGAATCATACAGTATGTAGCCCTTTTCAGATTGGCTCCTTTCACTCAGTAATATGCCTTCAAGTTTCCTCCCTGTCTTTTCCTGGCTAAAGATCTCAAAAATCTTTTTAGCACCAAATAATATTCCATTCTCTGGATGTACCACAATTTCTCTTCTGGTATCTTTTTTCTACCCCCTCTTATAAAAATTGCCATTTTTATACCAACTTCTCGAGCCATGCGTCTGAGCCTGAGGGGTCCAGAAGCCACACGATAAAAAGATGCACCTTCCCAGTCAGATCTTTTTAGCTGGAGATGTGTAGGAAAATAACATGGAACAGAAAACAATAGTCACTTGAACATTTATGTAAGAATCAAGACTTTCAAACTAATTTTGTGGGCTGATCAGGTTAAGTTTGCTACTACCTTCTTCCCTATTTCTGTCTGCTCCTTGAGGAACTTTAGTAGAAAATTCTGTGAAGACCAGGTTACCGCGACATCAGTCAGTGATTAAGCATAAACTCTGCACAGCCAGCCTCTCCTCCCGAAAGACATGTCAGTTTCATCTCATTGGTGAATTACAACATCAACCATAGTTCCAAAGCTGACTGAGCTGGCTGACAGAGACGGGCCAATTAAATGCTTCACACCTGCCTCCATTTATTCAATTAAATTCATGTTTGAAATGGCGACTACTAGAACTTACAGGAGGTTCATAAAGCCATAAGGATTGTTTTCCTGCTTAACAAGGTGAATCGATAAAAGATGTTCCATTTACTAATACGGTGTATTACTGTAATACAGATGTTCAATTTGCTAAGACAGTTTCCAGTGGGACACGTGTTACGATTTGGCATTTGTGTGGCACCTTGCAAGTTTCACGGTGTACTGCAGAGCATTAATTAGTCACACAAGTTGTCACAAAATAGATTGAACTGTTTTTTTTTTCCAAAACGCATCTGAAGCTGCGAAGGATACATAACAATGAAGGGGAAATCAAATCAAATTTAACAGTCCTAAAATAAATTGTTCTCCAAACCAAGTCTTAAAAAAAAAAACAAAACTCAGAATCAGCCTTCTGGAAACCAGCAGCTTTTGATCAGAGAAGCATAACACCCAGTCAAGAGGAAACTGTAGGCGAGAACGGTGGCAGAGGCCTGGGAGAGAGACCGTATCCAGCTCAGCGAGGACAAAGGACAAATCCTGGGGACACTGACAGGCTCTGTAGGGCCCAGCCTCAGGGCACCACTGAGACCCTGAAGACACCATGTTCCTAGAGTTAGAAAGTGGAAGCCACACATCTATGGTTTTAAAAGAAAAAAAAAAAAAAAAAGATCAGTCTCCTCTAGGCTCTCTCCCATCTAGGGCCAGAGCAGAGACCAGATGCTCACAGAAGGCTGTGCAGTAAGGACAACAGTCCACAGGGTGCTGAGAGTTAAAAGCCAGCCTCGCTGCGTGAATTTAACCCACCCTCCCCCACCTAGTGACAGGCAATGTGGATGACAGAGAAATGTCAGTAATGGATTCTCTTCTGGGACACGCCAAGGTTGCCCAAACAAGTTAAGACAGTGAGGTCTCTAAGGCTAAGTCCCAGTGGCCTGGCTTCACTGAAGCGCAGCGTGATCAACTTTATTCAACTACCTGTGGCCGAGTCCCTGAATGTGTCAACAGTGCTGTCTGTCCTAGGGCCCCAGCAACTGATGAGTCAGTTCCCATCTTTGCCCCTGGGGGGTGGCAGGCTGCAGAGGATGACGCCAAGTGATAATCAAGTTGCTCCATTGCAGGCCGGGAGTATGAAAGGTGCTGAACTTGAGATGAGAGCCAACATGTCACCAGGACCCAGAGGAGAAGCAATTCTGTGGCTGGGTATTGGAAAAGCATCTCCAGGGATTTCAGACGGCTCGGGTTCTGGATCGATGGGTAAGGTTTCAACAGGCAGAGCTAATAGGCAAGGGCGATGCAGGCAGGGTAACCCGTGAGCAGAGGCGCAGAGCCCTACAAGTCCAAGGTCACATTCAGGGCATCTCAACAGCAGCGATAGCTGGAATGAGGCCTAAACAGTGGAAAGATTGGGCCACCAGCTTTGATTTCAACAAGGTTTCAGAATACAAAGCTAATACACAAAAGCAAACTACTTTCCTACATACCAGTCACGAACAAGTAGAATTTGAAATTTAAAAACACCATATTATTCATATCAGCAGCCCCAAAAATGAAACACTTAGGTATAAATCTAACAAAATATGTACAAGATCTACAAGGAAGATTACAAAACACTGAAAAACAAGGTCAAAGAACAACTAATGAGACATCCTATGTTCATGGATAAGATGACTCAATATTGTCAAGATGTCGGTTCTTTCCAGTTGGCTCTATGGATGCAATGCCATCCCAATTGAACTCCCAACAAGTTATTTTGTGGATATCAACACACCGATCCTAAAGTTTATATGGAGAGGCAAAAGACCCAGAATAAGCCAACATGAAATTGAAAGAGAACAAATTTGGAGGAAGGGCACTACCCAACTCCAAGACTTACTATAAAGCTACAGTAATCAAGACAGTGTGGTTTGGCGAAAAAAAGAGATCAATGGAACAGAATGAGGAGCCCGGAAACAGTCCTAAATATAGTCAACCGACCTTTGACAAAGGAACAAAGGCAATACAATGGAACAAAGAAAGTCTTTCCAACCTATGGTGCTGGAACAACCGGACATCCACACATATTAAAATGAAGCTAGACACAGACTTCTCACCCTTCACAAACACCATCTCAACAAAATGTAAGCATCATCCATTCCTCAATCTGTAATGGACTTCACTCCAGCAGACACCAAGGTGACACAAAGCATTTAGATACAGCCCCATGCACCTGTGTAGGGAAAAGATTACAGACTTCAGAACCAGATGGGGTTCAAATTCTGGCCTCTCTCATTACTAGTTATGTGACCTTGACCCCCCCCCCAAGCCTCAAGTCCCCCACCTATCAAATGGAGACTACAACATCCTCTCATCTGGTCATTACACAGGTTAGATGAAAGAGCTCACCTCCTCAAACTGCTTTTCCTAATGTGTTTGAAGCTTCTCAGTGGTTTCCAGAAACTTCCTCCACCTGCTTCAAGCAGTGCTCAAGTATGAAAGCCCTTTGTTATTTGTTGGCTTTTGTCAGTGAGACAATGGAAATGGCTTCATGACATTCCCATCTCTTCCTGGGAATTCCCACTCCAAACTTTCTGCTCTGGTTTGCACAGAAATGTCTGTCTTTCTCCCCCCAGCTTGACTACTGCGGTCCTGTCTCCTCCCTCAAGAGGATATAGGTTTCCACCCCGAACATCTCCTCATGCCTGCTCCTTTTTCTGTCAGGAAGTGTGAAGCTGACCACACCGAGTCCTTCTCCTTCCAAGGCGATGGGCACACATCATGCTTAAGACGCACACTTTAAGGGGCACCTGGTGGCTCAGTGGATTAAGCCTCTGCCTTCAGCTCAGATCATGATCTCGAGGTCCTGGGATTGAGCCCTGCATCGGGCTCTCTGCTCAGCAGGGAGCCTGCTTCCCTCTCTGCCTACTTGTGATCTCTTTCTCTCTATCAAATAAATAAATAAATAAAATCTTAAAACACACACACACACACACACACACACACACACACACACACTTCAAGCCAGTGGGTACCTCCCAACAATATTTTTAAACCTTTCACCTTGCCTACTAAGATTTCTTAAAGGAGCTAACTCCTTTTTTATGTAGACGCGCTCTTCGTAATGAACTCCTTTTTTATGTAGACGTGCTCTTCGTAATGAATCGATCAACAAAGCAATCGTTGAGAGGCTGACATGATGCTTCCACAGCATTCTGAGGCCACGCTCCAAGTTGTTGAGGAGGAAGGAACCCTGGGATGGGTTAGCAATGTCCGGGAGGATGACAGAGGCACCCTGTGGCTGTTCGTGTCATCCCTCCTCATCTGTTCCAGCACAGGGGACGGTGGCAGGCGGCACCCTCGTGGTACAGACCCTCCAGAGGTCACAACTCTGAAGCATTTGTTGCCCGTTGGACCCACACGTTGAGTGACTAGGGTCTGCCAAGCATGTAATAAATCCACTCAAGGAATTAAATGCAGACTCAGGCTTATGACACCGACAGCTCAGAGGAGGAGACAGTGCCCAGGATGTGAAGCAGAAGGAAGCAAAATCAGCTCAGGACAGCAGAGAGGAAGAAGCAGGCATCCCTACCGAGGGGCCAAGAGGGTCTTCCAGGGAAGGTGCCTGCAGAAGAAGGCACCTTCCTGCCACTCAAGAAGGAGTGATGCCCAGGCAGGAAAGGGGGCTCTGGGTGGGGTAGGGGAGACAGCCTCAGAGATGCGAGGGCACACAGCATGCCAGCCAAGGACAGGAAAGCACAGGGAGCAGGGAGGAGGCCGACCAGGGAGGACTCCCGGGCCCTACTCCAGGGACCACCGCTGCCACCGCCAGCCACCACACTTTGGAGGAAATAAAGAGACATGACCCAGTTGCAGTTTTAAAACAAGAACGCTTCCCACAACCATAGGTGCAGGCACTCACCACAGATCTCAGTTCCTGCTTGCCACAGCTGATGCTTGTGTTCCAGGTGAGGCTCAGAGCGGGTTAGGAAACCAGCTCAAGGTCATGTGCCCACAAATAGCAGCCCTGGGACTGGACATGAATGGGGTCCTGCTGGTTCGAGAGCCCCAGTGCTCCAGGTGAAGGACTGGACAGACAGCCAAGAGGACAGAGCTGGGGGCCAGGCCCCCCTGAAAGCTCACACAGTTGGAAAGATAGAAATGAAGGATGAGGAAGAGACAAGCCAAGACACTGTGACAGGAAAGGAGAAATCAGCATGGAAAGAGATCAGGCAGTGGATGCCTGGGAATTTCATTTTGCACTTCGGGAGGGGTACACTTCAGCACTTATTCAGCACTGACAAGTGTCAGGCACTGTCCTTGGCACCAGCGGGGGTAAGACAGGTGACCAGGCCATGACCACACACACCATGACCTCGGAGACATGAGCGGCAATCACGCCCCCACCCAGGGGCTGTATGTTCATCCATCTGGGCTGCCACAACAAAATATCATAGATATTTATAGGTTTATAAACAGCAGAAACATAGTTCTCACACTTCTAGAAGTCTGAGATTGGGGAGCCCGCATGAGCAGGTTCTGGCTGGAACCCTCCCTCTCCCCAGTTCCAGGCTGCTAACCTCTGGTGGTGTACTCACAGGACAGAAGGGGCAAGGGAGCCTTCTGGGGTCTCTTGGGTAAAGACACGATTCGCATTCATGAGGGTGGAGCACCTCCCCAAAACCCCACTTCCTAATGCCATCACACTGGGGTTTGGATTTCAACATATAAATTTATGGGGGACACAAACCTTCAGACCACAGCAGTCTTTCTGGAGGGCGGGGGGAAGAGTGCCAATAAAAGGCCTGAGCCAGAATGGGCTTCACAGCTGGGGGCGGTGGGGACCAGCCTGAGGGAGGAGCTTCATAGAAAACTTCTGGAAGAGTCTGACCAAAGAGAGATATAATCAGAATGGTGTTTTAGAAAAAGAACAGTTGGATTATGCTCAGATAGGAGGAATTAGCCCTTGTGTTGTTGTTGTTGTTATTGCTTTTTAAAAACTTTATTTATTTATTTGTCAGAGCGAGCACAAGCAGGCAGAGGAAGAAGCAGGCTCCCTGCTGAGCAAGGAGCCTGATGAGGGACTGGATCCCAGGACCCTGGGATCATGACCTGAGCCAAAAGGAAGATACTTAACAGACTGAGCCACCCAGGCGTCCCAGAATTAGCCTTTTGAAGTTTAAAAAAAAAAGTCATTGGAGAAGGATCTCACTGCCTCAGTGTGGAGAATGATTTCAGGTGAGGCTGGTGGCAGGGAGGACAATGGGAGGCTGTGGTGATCCAGACAGGAAGTGAGGGGGCTGCAGTAATCCAGACAGGAAGTGAGCAGGGACTGCCGTGATCCAGACAGGAAGTGAGCAGGGGCTGTGGTGATCCAGACAGGAAGTGAGCAGGGGCTGTGGTGATCCAGACAGGAAGTGAGCAGGGGCTGTGGTGATCCAGACAGGAAGTGAGCAGGGGCTGTGGTGATCCAGACAGGAAGTGAGCAGGGGCTGACTACGGCAGTCAGGCTGGTGGGGAGGGAGATACCCAGGGGAGAGAAAACATCCCCTGGGAATCGGACTGGTCTAAGGCAGAAGAGTCACAGGAGGCTGGGGTGGCAGCCGGCTCTCGAGCCAAGTGAAAGACACAGGTGCCTTCACCAGGAAGAAGGGAAGACAAAAAGACGGAGACGTGAAAATTTCAGGTTTGAAATGCCTGTTAGAGTGAGGTCAGGGCAGCCAGGAGGCAGCTGGATATGCAGCCTGGAGCTGAGCAGGAACACAGAGAAGGTCCCTGCCCCTATACCATCCTGGGAACCAAAGATGGAAGGGTTGACACAAGATACATCTTGCCTCCTCGCACTAACTGCAAGTTCATGTACGAGTCCCTGGTCTATACGTCTTTAAGTCCCCTGCTCCCCACCCCACACCCCACCTTGATGGCTCCCCTGGAGTCTAGGCTGCCGTTGATTGCCCCCGTTACAAATCTAAGAAATATGTAGTTGGATGGAAAAAAAAAAAGAGCACAGTTAAACCAAAGTGACAGGCCATCTTCCCAAAAGCAAAATACATGTAGGGGAAGGGAAAAAAAAAAGAAAAAAAAAAAAAAACGCTGAAAAGTTCTGGCAGAGGACAGCACATAAACACATTCCAAGGCATTGCATGACTTTTATGCAACACTGAGCAAGCCGGTCAATAATTTAAGGGGAGGGGAAAAATACGCAAGTTGACATAGCAACTGTCACATCGCATTACTCGGGCAACCATTTCCATACAGATGTCTTCCTTAAAAGAAAACACTTCCCCAGATGCCCCACGAACTCGGGCGCCTCTCTGCCACAGAAGAAAAAACATCTGGTTTGCAGTAGTTCGCAACAGGCTTCCCTGTGGTTCTCGGGCCTTTCTTGCCGTAAGCAATTTTTGTTTTTGTGAATCTAGATTTTAACTCAGGGAAGAGGAGCAAGAAGGGGTGCCTGGATCCTGAGTTTCAGCTGGACTGCAAGGTGCTGGAGCAGAGAGAAGCCCCCACCAAAGCTAGTGCATCGAGGAAAGGAATCTTAAAATCACCAGGCCAGACAAAGGCAAGCGCAGCGGGTTTCTCAGGCCTCAGGGAAGCAGAGGTGCGGACAGCCCAAAGCGCACTGGTAAAACCCTCAGATGCCTCCCAGACGCACCCCCGCCCCGAGACAATGGCTCCATCCCTGGCCCTAGAAATATTTTCCTTGGACCTTCCCTGTTTTGCAAATACCATTAGTCCCTTGGTAAGAATGACATGTCTTTGTTTGCAGGATGCTGTTTCCCCCTACGTTTAAATCCAACTCACAGTAAGTGCCATAAATTAACGGAATCAAGAAGAAAATCCCCAACAATAGCCAACATGTGTTCCCAAAACACGATGCTGTCACTGCGCATAGTTCTTCAATCTGCATCCATTGCTGCCCAAGGAAAACAGAACCCCCCGTTTCTAGCACGGAGCTCTTCTGGCTTAAGTGAACTCGGGTCCTCCTGAACCCAGGGGTCACCTTCACGGCGAGAAGGAGCAGGTTTCTAAATGGAAGCTGCCTTCCTGGCCAGATTTCTTTTCCCCCTAACTGTCGACCCACTAAAGTGGGACTCCACCAGTATGGAAGGTGGGACAAGGGACTCGTCCTGGGCTGCCCCTGACCTGTGCATTACCCAGAAAGGAAGCACAGACTCCAAACACCCAGATCCAGGACCTTTGGGGGGCTCAGTTGGTTAAGTGTCTGCCTTTGGCTCGGGTCATGATCCCGAGGTCCTGGGATCGAGTCCCATGGCAGGATTCCCTGCTCAGAGGGGAGTCTGCTTCTCCCTCTCCCTCTGCTGCTCCCCTTGCTTGTGCTCTCCCTCTCTGTCAAAGAAATAAATAAAACCTTTAAGAAAAAAAAAAAAAGAACACCAAGGCCCAATGTCCGCATGATCATGGGAAGCTACACCTGTGGAATGTCTACAAACCAGGTGGTCCCCGGACATTAGGATTCGTGACTCTGTGGGGTCCTCACACTTCAAAGCAGAAAAACTGCAATTACTTCTCCTCGTGCTGAAAATCAGATTTTGCCAGGCCCGCAAGCCTCTCCTCCGCCCGTCCCCCACAGTAGCTTGCCTTTTCCCCGGATGTACAGAAACCACCATTTCATTGGGTCAGATTGACAGGCCCGTCCTCCTAAGCAGAGCTTTGTTTAGCCCCATGCATCCCCCCGCCAGGAGGCTGGGCCTCTCCCTTTAAGGCACACTCAGGACAAGGAGCTGCCCTAGCTGGTTCCCTTCCTGGGCGTCAGAAGTTCACGGCATCCTTCCAGCACTGCCTTCGGGCCTTCCATCCTTGCCCCGTCCCCCAAAGTCTGGTCAGCACTCTCAAAGGTGAGGAGCGTCCCAGGCAGGGTTCCCCAATTCTGAAGCCCCCCGGGCAGCCCAGGGGCACACCTCCCATCCCTGACCCCTCCCCCCACCAACCCACCACCCACCTGCCCCAAACGAAGCCCAGAGTCAGCCTGGACTCGGGCCCGGCGTGTCGCAATCCCACCCGGCCCACGACAGCCACTGGGAAGGCAGGCTCCGCAGCGTTTCCAGTTTCATCTCAGTGTTTGCCTTGGCTCTTGCCGTCGCTGCAGGCCTAGCATAGGCATGCTTTTCCAGGAAAAAATCATCATTTTTTGATTCCCTGCTTGTTTTTCTCAGGGTGCACATGACATGCAATCACCAAAAACTGTAAATAAATTAGCAGCAATTTGAAGGATGAGTGTTATGCTTGGTCACAAAACGTCCTGGAAGTGAGCTAGGGGGAGAGATGTTCTAATCACAGAAGTCAACACTCGGTAAAGACGGCAAACAGTCTCTCCTCCGGCTGCCTTCTCCGGAAGGATCCTGCTTTCTGTTTCTCAGCCTCGCCGCCTCCCCTGTTCACGTCTGACCGTCCACCTAAGAAGATCAGCCCCAGGAAATGACCAGAGAGATGAAGAGCCACTGAGGACCAACTCCAAAGTGATGGGTCCCACACCGAAGGTGCACCCAGGGTGCAGGGCCCCACCCAGAACCTTCCCTCCAATCTGAGGTCCCAAAACTCTTCAGACATGAGCTCAACCTACCCTCACCCCAAATTTTTCCTTCCCAAATCACCCAGCACTGTTCACAGCACCGCCAAACCCAGCTGCAATCCGAGCTACTCCCCGGAGTAGGAGGAATTCTCCCCGCACCTGCCGCCCACCCCCAGTCCCATCATTCTCACTGTTTCTCCAACCCGGGCCCTCCCCACCAGGTAAGCCTTCAGCATCCCTCCCCTGGGCACTAAGCACCTCCCAAGGATTTGTTGGCTTCTCCTTCTATTCATCCTCCCTTCTGGTCATGCATAAGGCATTCGGCAAAGGGCTAGAGATCCAAACAGGACCCATGACCCAGAACCCAGTCATCCTCCGGAGTCTCACTGGGAATCTTGTTCCCGGCCCTCAGCATGGTCTCCCTGCAGCCAAGGGCTGGGAGCATAATGAGAAGGCTCTGTGAAAAGAAACTTCAAAGAAATATTCCAAGAAGGGACTGGTGTGAGTCATGGCCAGACCCTCCAAGATGGGGAGTTGTTGGGAGTGGGTGGTGAGGGCCACCTTCCAGGTCCCCCTGTGCCTCTGCAGGTAATCCTTCAGATCCAGAAACCCCAGCCCTGGCAGAGGAAAAGCCTCTGTGATCATTGTGTGACCACCAGTGAGCCCAAGTGCCCAGAAAGAAAACCAGAGTTCCCAGGAAAGAGACAATGAAGAATTCCTGCCCCCTATTTTGACCAGATCGCCACTTCCCAACCAAGAACCAGGGCTGGCCCCTCCCTATACTCAGCAAGATCCTAAAGGCCCTTTATTCTGGAAGCTTCTATAGCACTGTGGCATTAGTTCTCCTTCATTTGGCTTAATTATAAATTGCCATTTTTAATCCACCTCTGGACATTCTTTGTCATCCCCTCTGATCATCTGACCCCTGGGTTTTATATGAAAAAAACAAAAACAAACAAAAAAACAAAAAAACCTTAACAGATAACTGTCAGAAAAAGTGCTAGGGAAAAAAAAAATCTGACAAGTTTCCTAACATGGAACACAGATAGAGATCATCTAGGAAAATGACACATGTGGCCCAGAACCTGGCACAGAGCCCAGAACCTTCCAACAGAAAGGGTCAGAGGTTATAAGAACAGGTACAGAGGATGGGCAGCCCCTCATCACCAAGGACAGGTCCCCAGGCCCGGCACAATCCTTTAAGATCACATGGGAAAAGCAGGAGCCCTGAGTAAGTCTAGGGAGGCTG
Organism: Procyon lotor; assembly: GCA_028646535.1. Taxonomy (NCBI): domain Eukaryota; kingdom Metazoa; phylum Chordata; class Mammalia; order Carnivora; family Procyonidae; genus Procyon; species Procyon lotor. The sequence goes on from CM053609.1 coordinate 12,324,964, forward strand.
GGAAAATATTCAGGAAAATAGAGCACACAGCCTGGGGAGGCTGGCTCGACTCTGAGGAGAGAACCCAGAGGGAGGAACGCACCTTAGCCAGATGCACTAATGATCACAGAGGACCAGTTCCACTGGGATGCTGGAGGGTCGCCAAACGAAGAGCAAGGTTAGCAACTGGAAATAGTGGAAACGCAAGAGGGGTGCATTGGCTGCTTTCAGAGACACTCAAGTCTCTAGACACAGTGAATTGATGTCCCAGCGGCCAAAAAGTCCTGCGAATGTGATCCTAGAGCTGTAACCCTTAATCTCGGAGAGCATGGGAGGCCAGAGAGCCCCAGATGAACCAGTCCTATACTAGTGTGTGAGGGGAAAACGTAGATCTTGGAACCAATGCCTGGCTCCCTGAATATCTCCTAATGACAGTCTAGAGTGAATGATAAAAGATGGTCCATAACGACCCTAGAAAATGAAGATCGGATTTAAAATCAGCAGGAATTCACCACGACCAAAGAAAGACACACTGGCCTCACTCCCTTTTCTGACAAGCATTCCAGGCTAGTGTTAGGAAAATAATTAAACATAAGTAATCTTAATTTCTTAATCTTAATTTCACTGGCCAGATTTTCCTCCTTAATTTCAGCCATGCATTTCGTAAAAGCTCTTTAAATCTCCTTATGGATGAACCAGAGCTGTATGCTAAATAATGGGTTGGGTAGATATTCAATGGTATAATAACTGCATGGATTTAGAAAAAAAATAGCATTTAAGGGGGCGCCTGAATGGCTCAGTTGGTTGAGCGGCAGATCTTAATCTCAGCTCCTGTCTTAATCTCAAGGTTGTGAGTTCAAGCCCTACAAGGGGCTCTATGCTAGGTGAAGAGCCTACTTAAACAACAACAACAACAACAACAAAAAAAAAAAAACAGCATTTTTTTTTTAATACTTGGATTTAAAAATAAAAAATACACACCTTCAGGGGCACCTGGCCAGCTCAGTCAGTGGAGCATGAGACTCTTGATCTCGGGATCCTGAGTTCAAGCCCCACATGGGGTGTAGAGATTACTTAAAAATAAAATAAATAATACACTTAAAATAAAAAAAGAAAGAACGCACACCTTCAGAAGGTTAAATGACATTAACTAGATGGTCAGAAGGGCGAAGTCATCTAACTGGATAGAGGGACTTACTCTTCGAACAAGCAAAGTTTTCTTAGATATGACACCAAAAGTACAGGCCACCAAACATAGATAAACTGAGCATAATAAAAATTTTAAACTTTTGTGCTTCTAAGGACACTATCAAGAAAATAAAAAGACAACCCACGGAACAGGAGAAAATTTTTGCAAATCATATTGTCTAATAAGGATCTTGTATCCAGAATATATAAAGAATCCCTACAACTCGAAAATGAGAACACAAATAATCCAATGTAAAAATGGGCAAAGAGGAGCACCTGGGTGGCTCATTCATTAAGCCTCTGCCTTCGGCTCAGGTCATGATCCCAGGGTCCTGGGATGGAGCCCCGCATTATCAGGCTCCCTGCTCAGTGGGAAGCCTGCTTCTCCCTCTCCCACCCCCCACCCCCCGCTTGTATTCCCTCTCTCTCTCTCTGTGTCTCTCTCACTGTTAAACAAATAAATAAAAATCTTTAAAAAAACAAAAAACAAAAACAAAAATGAGCAGAGTCTGAATACATAGTTCTCCAGAGAAGATATAAAAATGTTCAGTAAACACTTGAAAAGATGTTCAACATCACTAGTCATCAGGGAAATGCAAATCAAAACCACAGTGACTCTAAAAAATAAAAATAAACATAAAATAAATAAAATTTTTTAAAAACCACAATGACTCCTTGACATTGGTCTTGGCAATGACTTTTTTGGATCTGACACCAAAAGCAAAGGCAACAAAAGCAAAATAAACAAGTGGGACTACATCAAACTGAAAAGCCTCTGTGCAGCAAAGAAAACCATCAACCAAATGAAAAGGTGACCCATCAAATAGGAGAAAACATTTGCAAATCATATATGTGATCAAGGGTTAGCATTCAAAACACATAAAGGATTCCTACAACTCCACGGGAAAAAAAAAAAATCCGATTACAAAAAGGGCAGAGGATCCATGTGACACTGTGATTTATAATAAGGAATATATAGATGAAGTTGACTTTCATCCCCCATTTCTGGCAGAGCTCCTAAAGGGATTGCACTTTCTTAAGGGACAAAGGTGTCTTTTATGTTAACAAGGTGACTTTGGGAGCTTCTGAGGATAAAGTCATGGGAACTTTCAGTGCCATCACCTTGACCTCTGAGAAGAGGGGGCTACCTGTCAAATCAATTGCCAGTGGTCAATGATTTAATCTCTCACGTCCATACCGTGAAGGAGAGGGTTCAGAGAGCTTCCGGACTGGGGAACATGAGGAGCTCCTCGCCTCTTCCCCATACCTTGCCCTACACAATTCTTCCATCTGGCTGTTCTGAGTTGTATCCTTTGGTATAAACCAGTCACACGGTCCGTCAAATGTTTCTCTGAGATCTGCGAGCCACTCTAGCAAACAAATCAAACTAAAGAAGTGGGAAACTCTGATCTACAAACCTAGATGTTGGATTGGCATCTGACCTTCAAAGAGAAGGTTCTGGAAACCTCCAACTTGTAGCCAGTCGATCAGAAGTCAAAGTAGCAGTCTGGGCTTGTCTATAGGGGGTGGGGCAAGTCTTGTAGGACTAAACCCTTACCTCAGGGGAGATCTGATGCAAGGAAGAGTTCATTTAACTGGATAGAAGGACTTACTCTTGCCACAAGCAAAATTTTCTTGATATGACACCAAAAGCATAAGCAACCAAACACAGATAACCTGAGCATTACAAAAATTTTAAACTTTTATGCTTCTAAGGACACGTCTACCTCTACCCTGTCCCATCTACCTCTGGGTAGATACCATTCAACTCAATACTGAATGGATATCAAGACCCATTCAGAATTCAACCCAGTGAGTTGAATGGTGTGACACCCAGCTGGTATATGGAGAATTACTTGGTGTTGTTTAGGAAAACACTCCCTCCACACATGGGAAACAGAGTCTCAGAACACATGTAACATAAATGGACATTTTTCCAAAGAAGACACACACATGGTCAACAGGTACATGACCATCAGGGCGATGCAAACCAAAATAATAGCCATCACCTCCTATCTGTTAGAATGGCTAGTATCAAAAAGACAAGAAATATCAACTACTGGTGAGGATGTGGAGAAAAGGGAACCCTTGTGCCCAACTGATGGGAACATACATTGGGACAGCCACTGTGGAAAACAGTCTGGAGGGGCCTCACAAAGTTAAAAATAAAATCGTCATATGATCCAGCAACTGCACTTTCTGAAGGAAACAAAAACACTGACTAGGAAAGAGAGAGGCCCATCTACCCACACAAAACCTTGTACATGAATTTCCACAGCAGTATCATTCATATGAGCCAAAAGGTCGAAATGACCCCAATGCCCATCAACTGATAAATGGAGAGACAAAATGCAGCATATCCATACAATGGAATAATATTGGGCCATCAAAATAAATCAAGCACTGAAACATCTACAACATGGAAGGCCCTTGAAAACATCACACTGAGTGAAAGAAATCAGACACAACCATTGCTGGATTCCATTCATACGAAATATCCAGAAAAGGCAAATTCAAAGAAACAAAATAGATTGCCTAACGATGAGGAGGAGAGGTGAGCAGAAGGAAGAGATACAAATGGGAGGCAGGTTGGTTTCCTTTAGGGACCGTGGAAATGACAGTGGTGACAAATGCACAGTTCTGTGAATATACTAACAACCAACAAACTGTATGCTCTCAATGGGTAATTGTACAGTATGGGAATTATGTCGTAATAAATCTGTTCATATATAGGATGGGAATGAAAGTAGTCTTTACTGTAAGTTCAAAACATCAACTCCACAAATTTGGGAGGATAGGGCCAGGTCTTAATAATGAGTTTGTGTTTAGAAAGCCCAGAAGCCACACATGCGCGGTGATGAGCTGACGGTCAGCTGGAGGCAAGTCCGCCTTGGGTTGGTTCTACTGAAATGCCAGTGGACACTGAGGCTAAGCTGGTGGAAGCGGAATGTCTGAGGGGAGGGAGAAAAGCTCTCGGCCACCACCAGCATCGCGCTACTCTTGAGCAAGCATTTCTTAGGTGGTAATAATGTTCACCAGTTACCTGGGGATCTTGTTAAAGTATAGATTCTAACTCAGCAGGTATGAGTGGGACCCAAGCTCCCACATTTCTAACGAGCTTCCTGGTGATGCCTTGCTTTACTCAGACCACTGAGTAAAAAGACAGGAGTGGAAGCTCGGAGATGCTCAGTAACTGAACCCAGGCCACCTCCCCTCACCGGAGACAGAGGACTTGAAGTCCAGTCTAACTGACTCCAAAAGTCAGCTTCTTCCCACAGCAGGCGTCCATGACGTGGGACCTGGACGCATGTTCCAGGAGAAGCCTAGATCCGAGTGAAGGAAGAATCAGGATGGAATGACCCCTGGAGCCCACGTGATAGGAGGAGCAGGTGAAGAAGGAGAAATGTGTGA
>CM053609.1:12330041-12340106 GCA_028646535.1 Procyon lotor
CTCTCCGCTGGGAGATCCGTTTTCTTTTTTCCCTTTGTTTTTAGGATGAACAAGGGTTAGATAAGCATCAAAGGCATAGTCGTGGGAAAGGAAAACTTTTTCCTTGATATATTTAGGATTGAACTGAAACTCAAAAGATCACCCGCCCTTTTTTTCTCCTTCCGGAATTCAATCCCGCACCACCGAAAATCATCTTGGAAAATATGGAACCTAATGATCGAATCACGATCAATCAATCGTGAGCTTCTGGACTCCACTCCCCCACCCCCCACATCCCTCCTCCAGCCCTGGGTTCCACAAAGCTTGTTCAAATGGTTTCAAGCCCTCTCATCACCCGGGTCTTCTCCATGGATAAGTGCCCGTTTGCTTCCTAGGGGGTCTGAGTGGCACCAAAGAGAATGGAGCCATAATTGCGCTGGGGGTTTGGGTTTATCCTTCTATCTATCTTCTATCTATCCACGTCACATCTGATTTCCAGCAGCCCCCCTTCAATGCCGGGGCTCACTGTGCTCTCTAAGGGTGAGAACCGCCATTGGTGCCTCTACTCATGGGGTGTAGAGACACAGCCTCCCCGGCTTATCCTTGATCATTGGTTGCTTGTGGATAGACTGCCTGACCTTTACCCAACGAGGCGGTCTGGGATCGGTAGAGGGAACAACGCTCTTACAGTTAGGGTTGTTCAAAAGCAGACTGGCCTGTCGTGCTACTGCCTTCCTATCCATGAGGTGTGCAAGCAGAATTCATCGGGGAGGGAATTCAGCTGCCAACATTTGGCCCTCGGTGGACAAGACGGCCTCCCGCACTAAAATCCCAGGTTTCTATGACCCAACACCAGAAGACGGAGGAAAAGCAAGCAGGGGCGCGCCTTGATGGAGGAATTCTGCTAGGCTCGTGCCTGCTCTCTGCCCGGGAGGGTCTGGACCATCAGACGTTCTGCCGCTCATCACTTCATTCCCCCAACCACGCCCTCTAAGTGGGATGTCCCATTTTGCAAATGGCCACCTTGGCTCGGCCCAAATCACGCCTCCGGGTCCCCCATCAGGTGGCAGAGCCGAGAGGCCAAGTTCGTTGTCTCTGACAACGCAGCCGAGGTTCATCGGATTCTCTTCTGCAAATCCCAGGAAATGAGAAAGGCAAAAGGCCATCCGCTGATGGGACTCTGGAATGCTAGGGTAAGCCGTTTTGATTTAATGCAGGAAATGGGAAAAAGACCACAGTTTTTTTTTGATAAGGAGTCTTTTTTTTCAATCTCTGTAAACACTTGACATCAGTTAATGATTTTAAAATAGGAGGAATAACAAAACAAGGAGGGAGAAAAGAAAGAGAAGGCCCTTGAGAGGCACAGAGGTAACTAAAAAATGGGGGGGTCCTCAGCAGCCTTGGTGACAGACCAGCCTCTGACCAGGGAAACAGTCCAGACTGATCCATTAGGATCAAGGCACATGCTTTCCAAACCACCTTTCTGGAAAGTGCCTCCCCAGCTTCTTCGAGGGGGGAGCTGGAGAGCCTAACAACAGCCTGTCGTGAGCATTAACTGCTTCTCCCCCACCCCACCCCCAGCCCCCATTCTGGGAATTCAGAACTCCAGGGTGGTTTTCCTTTGCTCCCGGGGTTGTCCAAATGGCTACAATGGCTTCAACCAGCTTCTCCATAGTTAACTCATGCACAGACGGGGCTTAGCAAAGAGCCCCAGATACAACCCTTCCAGCAGAATTACAAAGGAACCGGGGACGGTGGGATCAACGTCACCACTGAGCACTCGGGCGAAGTGGCAAACGGGTCAAAGCTGTGCAGAGGGTCCAGGGATCCATCGGCTGCTTCTGAGTTCATATGCTTCAAGCAACGGGAGGTGCATTTATGCAATCGTGTCGGCTTCTCAATACTAGATTGAAGAGCATGAGGTACGGATTACACCTGCATGGTTTTTGGAAGTCGTGCAGAATTTCAGCGAGCGCCACAGGGCCCCAGCCAGTAGGGAGACATTCGAAAACGTTATTTAAAGCGCTACGATATATAAGGAAAGGTCCAGAGTGAGATTGCTCAGAGCCTATGAATATTTATTACAACGCATTCTTGAAAATAACCAAAAAATTAAGTACAGTATAAATAGGAAACAGATTTAGGAGTCGGTCAGAGGTTTACATTATGCAAATGATAGTTAAAGACCTACAACCAGGATGTTGTTAAATGCCGAAAAAAGGCGGGGGGGGGGCCTCAACGGGGGGGTGTGCTGCTGCTATTTGGACATTTTCTCAGGATTGGCAAATGATATTTGGAGTTTTTTGACAATCTGTTCGCTGAGGAGTGCCTGTGGGCACATCTTATCACTTTTCACTAACCTGGTAGGGAAGTCTCAAATCCAAGGCAAAGGCGCGGGTCTGGGGTTTTCACAGCCCCCTTTTTTGGTGGCAGGCAAGGCTTCGGGGGACAGAAATGGGTCCCAAACTTGACCCAAAAGCTCTCACACACAGCACAGCCAACACTCAACCTCAGAGCAATGAAAAGGCTTTGCCAACATGCAAAATCTCCCAGGCAGCTAGCTAAGAGCACTCTGTCTCCAGATTAACAAGAAAAGAAGCATAAACAACAGTCTTTGTGCTGAATAACTTTCTCCCATCGAGGATGTCACTGTGGGCTTTGTGACACCAATCAGGCAGAGCATCCTCTAAGCAGAAACCCCTGATAGACACGCAGGGTGAAAGGCAAAAGTCTATCTCCAGGGGAGCCGGAGAGCCGAAGACCTCTAACCCCAACCTTTCACCAGATCCCACATCATTTAAGGAGGGCTGACTGAGGAAGGGTTGTTTTGGTTTGGTTTCTCCACTTCTTATGAAGAAAACCATACATACGCGGTCACGGAAGGAAATCCGTAAAATGCAGAAAAATATAATCAAGGAGAAAATTTGGAAAATAGAATCGAACTTCAATGGGGACCCCATCCAAGTCAGGGACATCAAAGGTGCTTTGCTTACAGCTCCTGGGGGCCTGGGCCCCTCCCCACCTCCTGCTGCCCACAGTCAGCAGCCCGAGCTCCCTGCCTCGTACCCAAATCAGCACTCCCTCCAAGGAGCTGAAATCAGTCCCAAATGGTCTCTTCATGATGCCTAAGAAGAATAAGTGAGTTACAGATCACATAAACTTCCCCACCAGAGACACGACCCCACCTGATCATCACCTGGCAAAAATCCCCTCCCAGGCCCCAGCTCTGTGGACCCAGGCAACTTACTTGACCATGAGAGGCCTTGTGCTGCCCAGGGCGGCGAGACACGCCCACTGCGCATGCTCCCCTACATGTTATTAACAAGAACAGCAAGGGCTCCCCTCAAAAGCAGCTCGGAATACAGTCATCGTGGCTGAAAGGGAGTCCAGCATCTCAGTACAAAAACCCACATGTGTGTCAATAAACACAAATAATGCGCTGGCAGTCAGCTGTCTGAACGCTGAAAACACAGCCCTTCGGCTTTGATGTTCTTCTAGGTCCAGCCTCCGAGTCCCACCATCATTCCCGAGATAGTTCCTTCCATCGGCTGTAAACAATAAAATCAGAACCCCCATGTTTTAAATCCATTAGTAACTACCAACCTGTCTTCGTGTCCTGGGGATTAACCAAGACTAATATTTTATGTTGCGGTTCGTCGCGGTGCACGGTGCAAAAGCAAACGGATGAAGCTTCAAGTTTAACCTGAAAACAATAACAAAACCGCCATTTTGTTCCGTCATCAAAGTAAGGGTGCGGGGAAATTACTTACCAATTAATTAGCACCGTATTCACTGAAAGAACACTGTTGGACAGAGGTTTAATGTGACAGGATAGAAGCAAGGTAAAAATGGAAACCTTACCCACTCTGAGCTAAACACAAGTGGGATGTGACAAAGGTCCTTCCTCCGTCTCCCACCCGCCAGCCCTTCCGAACCTGGTCCCTCCTTGACCTGCTCATCCATCCAAGTACTGATGAAACACCCACTCAGCTGATATCCTCCAGCCTCTCCCTTCCAGATGCTTTGGGCCCCAACCGCCTTCCCCACCCTGATCCCCTTCGGGCCTCAGCCTATAAAAGCTGATGACCACACCCCCACCTCAGGCTCCCCCCTGCCAGGCGGGCCTCAAAGTTCTTCCCGGAGCCACTCCATGGAAACAGCCAGAACAAGCCTGTGTCCACCCCTGAAGCCACTCGGGCTGCCGGCTGCCCACCGGAGGTCTCTGCAAGGAATCTCAACAAACCCATACCCCCTCTGGGCCAGCTCTAGCTCTGGGGCAGCCCAAGGACAGAGAACCTCTGCTGTGAGAGACACAACAGCCCTGGTGCCTGTTGGCTTATGAACAAGAGGGACACCAAGCAGCATCTGGGGGCCTCTCGCGCTGGGACCCTCCCAGAGCCTTCTCGTAAGTGCTGTGGCCTTCAGACGCATTGCTCCGGGCTCCAAAGCAAAAGGTCAACCCGTTGCATTGCGAAGTCTGTTTTGAAAACCTTTGAAAACCGAGGAGAGCAGAAGAAAATGAAAAAAGAATGTGTTGGCTGAACCAGGCAGGTGGATCGCCTGTGTCAGTTTATAGCAGGCCTCCGTGGTTTGAGAGAACAGTTTCCTAACAAATTCTGAGAGCTGCAAACATTCGGGTGGCCCCCTGTCTTCAGGTCCCCTGCAGGGAGAGTCCGCGAGCTGGCCCTCCTACTGCGGTTATATGAAACACAGTTCACCCACCTAAGGGCTGCTAGAGGCCATTAAAAACACGCACAGGGGTGCCTGGCTGGCTCAGCAGTGGGGGGAGCATGGACCGCTTGATCTCGGGGTTGTGAGTTCAAGCCGCATGTTGGGTACAGAGATTCCTTAAAAATAAAATCCTTTTAAAAAAATGTACAAAGCCTTATGTCGACATGGAAAGATGTTTATTGCATCTGAGAGTGTATTCTGAGAGTGACCTAAATGTTTAAAAAGTACATGCAGAAATAAAAGTCAAGTGGAAACATGTCAGAAACGTTCACAGCATTAACTGTGATGTTTTTTTCATCTTCTCTGTCCCTGGCGATAGTTCCCAAATATTATACAATGAGCATACGCTGGTTTATTACCAGAAAAATCAATAAGTATTATTGTATTTTAAATGTGAAAGGGCAGTTTCAAGACTAGAAACAGTGAATTGGGACTTTTCGGAAAACCAGAGCAATGCGGCATGATGTAACCTCAAACCATTTTCTCATCTTTCTCTTCATTTGGAAAAATTTCTCTGGACTCCAAAAGAAAAGTTAAATTTGATAAAAGCAATGAGGAAGTCTCATACCACCCCAAATGAGACTATTTCAACTGCTAAGTGATAGCGAGTGCCTACCATTTCTTAAGTAACTGCTAAAATGGTAGGAAAACAATTGAAAATATTCTCATGAAAATTTATTTTCTTCCAAGGGGGGAAGCAGATCGCTATAAAGTCCTTTCAGGGTTTCTTTTTTTTTTTTTTTAAGATTTTATTTATTTATTTGACAGACAGAAATCACAAAGAGGCAGAGAGACAGGTGGGGGAGCAGGTTCCCTGCTGAGCAGAGAGCCCGATGAGGGGCTCGATCCCAGGACCATGAGATCATGACCTGAGCTGAAGGCAGAGGCTTTAACCCACTGAGCCACCCAGGCGCCCCTCCTTTCAGCACTTCTATCACATAAAACAACTTAATTTTAAGGACTGTCTTATTTTATTATGTTTTTGCTAATCACACTAAAATTATTTACTCACTGCACATATGCACAATATTTACTCACTGCACACTGCACAATAAGTAAACCTATTACTTATATAATAGGTTTAAGTAATGCAATCTCATAAATAAGGGTGAAATGAAAGCTGAGGACTGAAACTGCACGGCAGAGCCTTCAGAGCTAACTTTCGGGTTTCACCCACTTCTCACGTTGCCTTTCCCACGCCCCAGCCCACCCTGGCCGCTGCCTCCCCCAAAGAATTAGCAACCCTGACCCTAATGGAGAGCTTGCTTCCTTTTTCGGCTTAACTGCCACTAGGGGGCGCCAAAAGCGTGTGAGTGCAGGGACCTGGTCTGCAGCTCAAGGATGTAGTAGAATCACCCAGGGGATTCTTCTAGAAGTTGATCATGAATTAGCATCTCCGAGATCTCAAGGAAGCCACAACTGTAAAAGCTGCAGAAGTCACTGTTCTAAGGAACTCTGGAACAACTTCAGTACTGAAACTACAATGCTTGACACACTGCAATGCTATCATCTGGTACGAGTAAAATCTACGTGTAACACAAGAAAATCTTGTCTCTCCTAACAGATCGGACTTAAATCTGAAAGAACGGTTATGGACTGAGGTACAGTCCAAGATTCACACATTTTTTTTTACCTACTGCCTGGGAAAAAAACGTTCTTCACAGTAACGCAATTTTAAAATTTCACCCACAGTCCAACCGTCCTGACAAAGGGTTTTCGTTTCTCTCTGTTCTCTCCTAGTCCTAATCCAAAAGGCTATCTTATCAGTGCCTAAAATCATATGGATATAACTAAATTCCAACTGATAAAACTTCATTCCGAATCGCAAAATTTTAAAGCTGAGCCAAACCTTAGAGATCAAAGAGCAACCAAGCCCCTCAAATAGGCTCCACGCCCAATGTGGGGCTTGAGCACATGACCCTGAGATCAAGAGCAAGAGTCTGATGCTCTAACCGAGAAGCTACCCAGGCACCCTGGTAATGAAAATAAAATTGTCCCCATTTTATTTTTTTTTTCAAGATTTTATTTATTTATTTGACAGAGAGAGACACAAGGCAAGAGAGTGAACACAAGCAGGGGGAGTGGGAGAGGGAGAAGCAGTCTTCCCGCCGAGCAGGGAGCCCAATGCGGGGCTCGATCCCAGGACCCTGGGATCATGACCTGAGCCGAAGGCAGATGCTTAACTGACTGAGCCACCCAGGCACCCCCATTTTTTTAAAGATTTTTATTGTCCCAACATTAGATATGAGAATGCCGAAACCAGAAAAGTTAAGACACTTGCTCAAGGTCACACAGCTAGTAAGCAGTAGATGGGGGATTCATAGCAGGCTGTCTTGCTCACTGCCTTGCATAACCGGACTTATCCTCAAGACTCCAGAATCCCATTCTAGAATTTTTTCTGCTTCTCAAAGTGGAATTATTCTAGTATTCACTCCAGAAGTTGTTGTTGTTGTTGTTTTTAAATCTGTAATACTCTTTCTAGTACTAACATCCTATTTTCTAGTAAGTTAGATTTTACAGAGCTCTCCACCAACAAGGACCACCACACGTACCTGCTCCCCCGTGGGAAGAGAGAAAAGCTCTACTGAGGGCTGCATCCCTTCCCTAAGCGTGGCATAGTAAGCCAGGGCTGCTTCCCGATGCCTTTCAGGGTCATCTTCCAAAATATCCACTGGGTAAACACCTGTTAGGGAAAAAAAGACAGTAAAAAATGACTTTAGTTTTATTCTTTTGTTAAAGGGGAAGTCCCTTATTTCTCAAAGATTTTTTTTTTGTAAGCACACAAGTAACATTGGCCATAAAAATTATGTTCCCCAATTTTTTTTAAGTTTTTTTTTTTTTAAAGACTTTATTTATCTGAGAAAGAGAGAGACTGACTGAGAGATGAGCAGGGGGAGGGGTAGAAGGAGTGGGAGAAGCAGACTCCCCTGCCAAGCAGGGAGCCTGATGTGGGGCTCCATCCCAGGTCTCTGGGATCGTGACCTGAGCCGAAGGCAGACGCTGAGCCACCTGGCACCCTGTTTCCCTATTTTTCCTTCTTATGAAAAAAATAGCTCTGCGTCAGGTGCCAAAAGAAAATAGAAGACATTCCCAGTAGCAGGGTTGGCAGGGACCCCGGGGGAGACAGGAAGTTTACCTGTGGGAGCCTGGGCGGCTCAGTCCTTAGAAGCCTGCTTTTGGCTCAGCTCATGATCCCAGAGTCCTGAGATCAAGCCCCGGGTCATGCTACCTGCTTGGCGAGAAGCCTGCTTCTCCCTCTCCCACCCTCCCTCTCTCGCTGTGTCTCTCTCTGTCAAATAAATAAACAAAACCTTTTAAAAAAGAAAAGGGAGTTCCTCCTGACCCCCTACTTAGAATGCTGTAGAAACTTCCCTGCATACACCCAAACCACCAAATGGTTTCCCAAGGAGGGAAGCCACAGGAGCCACATGCACAGGCAGCGACATCGGGAGCCCACACTACCTGGTGAGAAACTTGATAACTGACCAAATCCAGCTCGAGTTCCTATTTTGCCAGCCTCCACACGTGCTGGGCAGGTTGACGAGATCTGCCAACCTGTCTCCTTGCGCTCGGCGACTGTTACGTAGAGAGTTGAAATGCCCAAGTTAGTAGGAGCTGCAAACGTGTCCATACACAGGGAGATTCTTGCACATATTCATGTGCAAGTTTCCCCCTGGCTCTTCCTCACCGTCTCTTTCTTGTCTTCACACTTGTAGAGGAAAGTTATACCCTTGAAGAATCATCCAAATTGATAGCATCCAATGCAGCTCGGAAGCAGTGGTCAGTTTTCCTGGGATGCTGGCCAGCCTCGGGTTGGCATGTCCCTAAGCGGGAGGGGGCTCTGCAGTCCCTTCTCTTCTTCGGATCCCACCACTGATTCAGCTCTGGGCATCCTATGGGGGCGGGGGGCTGCCGAAATGCCCACCCGACTCTCCCCCATCGTCCACCTCCCAAGAAAGATAAGCCCTCACTTAAACACTCACAGAAACAGTGACTTCCCACCTTTCTGAGTGTGCATTCCTCTGGCCAGCCACTTTTCAGGAAACAGGGGTGGTTGTTAGCAGCGACGTCTTCAGTCTACGGAGTTTGCCTGTGTGAGTGTTATCGCCGTGGACGAGTTACTGGGGGAAACGCTCACGGAAAAGGGAGGATGTCCAGAGCACCTGTGGACCAGACCCCCACCTATGCATAAGGCCATCTCCTGCCTCAGGCCTGACACGCTGAACGTGTCCCGGGCACACACAAAGAGGAACAAATCACCAAGGAAATATGTTCTCCCACTGTTCCATTTTTTTTAAGTATTTCGGGATAACATGTGTCCCAAAAAATGACAACTATAAATGCTCGGATACAAACGTTTCGAATAAAGACAAAGAATTAACAGTCCTCTTGGTGACAATGAATAAATCAATGAGGAACTGTGGGATCTCTCCTTCCCTAAAAAGGGCTGTATCTCCAGCCAACGTATTGTGCTGTGCAAGGCGCATGCTGTGGACACACATAGATGTGCAAAGCCGAGGAAGCCCAGACTCCGCACCGTGAACCCAAAAGCGCCCCGCAACTGATAGGACAGAGCCCTGGGGCTGAAGCTGTAGGCGCCCCCACTCCTTACTGGAGTCCTGAGTCCTATGGATGCCGCTGAGTCCTATGTTCCAATCCCAGCTCTGCTTAGGATGGGAATGAATTCACCTTTGTCGCCTCCTGGGTCCCACAGGGCTGCACACGCAGGAACTCGGTGGGCGAGAGAGAGGGGGCAGCCCAACCCAATAACACAGAGCGCTCCTCAGAGCTCTGAGGAGCACCCTGTGTGTGCCTCTCTCCTGCCCCCCGCCCCCACCGGCACAGAAGACGCTCCCAGCCCCCAAGGCCTTTCTCACATTGAGCTCTTGGGAAACTTGGGTAGGCAGCCGGCCGGGCGCTTCGTTCACATTGCTATTAGAAAGTCAGGGGGCTTCCCGCAGGTGTGAAAAAAAGACCGTGCACATTCAAATAAATTCAGAAGATCAAACGGGAAAGAGGGGTGCTTCCATCCCGAAGTAGCCAGCTCGGGCTGCCTGTCTGCCCCACGAAAGCAACTTGAATAACCATGTTTCCCTAAACAACCCCAGGAGGAAGCAAAGATCTGCCCCCTGCCAAATTATTTTTCCCGCTGCCTGGTGCTTCTCAGGAGAGACCCTTGTCAGCCCCAGGCCTCCAGTGTGGACGGGGCTCCCAAGACAGTGGCATCCCCCAGCTCCTCTGAGAAGCCGAACCGGGCCCCCCGGGACAGACGTCAGGGAGGACACCATGGTCTTCAGGGCTTTGGGAGGGGGGCGCCTCACCATGGCCACAGGGCCCAGAAGCCTGGGCGCCCCC
>CM053609.1:12350593-12367734 GCA_028646535.1 Procyon lotor
AAGTGAGTTATGGGCAAGTGAAAATTCCAGGACACATTCTAGTTTAAGTTAAAATAAGAAAGGCTTACATCAAACCCTGAAAAAAATAAAAATAAAAACCGCAGCGTCATTATCAGAAAAGTAGCATCTTTAACAACTGACAGTCTTAACAACAGTTGAGTCTGTTTCCAGGTGCGATAAGTTAACATTGGTAAACACTATAAGCTACCCAGAACTCATTAGTGTTGATATCAGAGTTTGACCTTAGCAGCAGCCACCTTTACAAATGCGGGCATTTCCAGTGGCCTAATTTGTTTATGACTGTGTTGGGCAAGCAAAACCCTCTGGACACAAGAAGCAGGTAACTGACATCGGTTTGAACTAGGGGACCCATTCATCACAGTAGGGAGTTGATATAACATCCACAATGCCTGAGGGAGAATGAGAAACTGGGTAATTGCTTTCAAACTTGGCTTTCTGTATCGTCTACTTTAATCTCAAAAGAAGGTGTAATGCATCGCCCTGTGTCCCTGCAAAAACAAGGTAGCCCCAGCCTCCCAGAGCAGGCAGGTGAAGGCCACTGGGGGAAAAATGCCACTTCCCACCTGCTCTCTGCTCTAAATAAGCCTGCAGCCCACACCAGGGGCCAATTAAAAGGAATGGCCTTTGGTTCAGCGTCCCAGGAAGGCATCAGGTAGAATCTAGTCCTTGGCAGTGATCCCAATTAAAGGGAGGTGGTATAGTTTTTTCTATCGGGGCCCCAATTAAGAAGATGGAACCACATGGTCACAACCTCTAATACAAGGCACTCTGAACTTGGGGAAGCACTGTGACCCTAGAGGAGCTCTGCCACTCTCCCTGGGATGGAGCTTCTCATGGCCATGCCCAGATGGGGAAAGAGAATGGTTTTTTGTATCTCCTATTAGACAGCTTTCTTTTCTTTCTTTTTTTTTTTTAAGATTTTATTTACTAAAAAAAGAAAAGAAAAAGATTTTATTTACTTATTTGGGAGAGAGAGCAGAATTGTAGAGAGAGAGGGAGAGAAAGAATCTCAAGGAGACTCCCCACTGAGTGGGGTGCCCCACATGAGGGCTCAATTCTAGGACCCTGAGATCATGACCTGAGCAGAAATCAAAGTCAAATGCTTAGGGGTGCCTAGGTGGCTCCATCTGCCTTCAGTTCAGATCAGGAGTCTGGGGTCCTGGGATGGAGCCCCGCACTGGGCTCCCTGCTCAGCGGGAAGCCTACTTCTCCCTTTACCCCTCCCCACTGCTTGTGTGCACTCTCTCTCTCTCAAATAAATTAATTAAAAAAGAAAAAAAGAGTCCCATGCATAACCAGCTGAGCCACCCAGGCTCCCCACCTCTTATTAGATGGCTTTCTTAAAAAAAAAAAAAGCATTTTTAGCTAAAAAAACTACATATATATATACACAAATATATATGAAACTTTTATATAGTTATATATAAAGTTGTATAAGTTATATCAAATATAAAAGTTTTATATATAAAAGTTTAGATATAACAACTACATAAAACTTGTATATATGAAACTATATAAGAATTATATATATAAAACTGTATAGCCATAATATATACAATATATTCTGAACAGTCAAGATGTTGTATAACGTGGCTTCTTCCATAGAGAAACTAGCCCCAAGTGTGAGCTTTAGTGACTCGGACGCAATTCAGAAGAGGAGGAATGTCTACAGAGCCGGGTGGAAGGTGACCACGGGGCAGTGGCTAACACTCAGTGTAGTTAGTCCGGCACCCCGTTACTGGGTGGTGGCAGGGAAGATGTGTGGAGAGGGCACAGTCTGAGAAGCCAGAAGCCAGGGGAGACTTTGCTGGCTGGGTGAGCCTCCGCCCCCATCCAGGGCGGGGCTTCAGGGACTGAGAACAATGCCCCCAGGGCTCAGGAGGGCTGCCTTCCGGAAGGGGGTGCTGTGATCCTCTCTATTTCACAGAAAGGGGAGACAGGGCACGGAGAGGAGAAACCTGTCTGAGGACCCACAGCTCCTAGGTGACTGGTGCTTTCAAACAACACTTTTACCGTAAACTTCATCCCTGGGTTTGGTTTTCTTTTTCCTTTTCTTTTCTCTTTCTTTTTTTTTTTTTTTTAACATATTTTGCATAATGAATGTCAAGAGCAACCTAATTTCACAAAGTCCTCATGGCCAAAAACGATGAGGGACTGCAGGGGAGGGAAGGGGGAAGATTACTGAGGAGAGGAAACAAGAGCTACACAAACAGATGGTGGGGGCACCCACTAACCTGATTTGCCTGGGACCCTACGGGTTACAGCACATTTTAGTACCTCCCCCGCCCCCTGCCCCCCCCCCGCCCGCCACCAACCTCCCCCATCCCAGAAACCCCTCAGTCCTAGGCAAACAGGAACAGTTGGTCACCAAACTCATGGGTCACCTTTTGACTCATACCCAGCAACAAACTGAAACAAACTGACCCAGACCCCAAGGGTCCAGAAAGTTCCTGATGGTGCTCCGACCCTCTATTCGTCTGTTGTCCAAAGCCTCTGAGCCCCGAACTGGCTGCTTCTGCTTCCAAGGGGTGTCATCTTACCACACCACACTCCTACCCCAGAGTCTTCAGCCTTTCCGGGGCGCCTCCCAGCCAGACAAGGCTGAGCGCCCCACTCCCCATAGGAGCCTGAGGCTGCCAGCAGCCGGAGCGGGAGGGGAGCCTGGTGTTCCGAGTGCCCGGTGCCCTGGGCGGAGCCACGGCCACCTGACCCCCAGAGGCACAGAGCCTCGCTCCCCACTTGGGTTTCATGGATTCCCAGCCCAGCTGCGTGGTGGTGACTGGTAAGACTATCTTTCTGCTTTCCCATTTGCTGCTGCTTTTAGTCTGATCGTGGAATGTGCACTTGCCTGATCCGCTCATAAACAGCTTCCTCTCGGGAACAAAGAGTGGCGACCGGTGGTGCCAATAATTCCAGATGGAAGCTCGCTTCTTGCTAGGCCCTAATTGAAAAACAGTCCAGGGGACCGAGCGGCTTTTCTGCTCCTGTCCTATCCTTCACTTCAAAGGTGCCCACGGGGCGGCTCGGGCTCAGACCTTGTCCTTCCGCCCACCAGGGAGGAATGAGGCCGGCACCCCCCCCCCCCCCGTCCCAGCATCCACTGGGGAATCAGCTCCAGAGCAAAGCAGTGGGAATTGGGGATCCAGAAAGGATGGCGCCTTGGAAGGCTGGGACAGTGGTCCTTCTACAAGAGCCTCCCCCAAAGGAGCCCACAGCCCCCAACACCCACACTGAAGAACCTTCAGCCACTCAGAAAACCCCGAGCACCCCCTGAGAGCCTCCCACTGGAGACTCCCGAAAGATCTACTTGGAGGGAATGGTAGCCACCAGCTCCTACCTTCCACCAGCTCCTCCCAACCCAGCCAACCCTAGTCATTGTCGCAGCTGGTCCCTGAAGGGCTCGATTTCTTTACAAAGTTCCTTCATTCTGGTTAGACACATCGGACATATTTAAAGTTTTCTGAATCGTGTGAGATGAACGAAATAGGACACAAGGATTCCTATGGACATGGAAAATCGAAACTTAACTATCTTCATATTTTCAGACTATAATCAAACTCCTGTTAACCTTCTGAGGAAGCTAAAATTCTTTTGAAAATCTTCTATCTCCCTTGTTCTCATTTGTGTTATTTGGGGGTAGAGAGACTGAGTGGTTTCAAATATTCTTGAATTGCTAAGGAAACTGTACCCCTGATAAACGCAATGCTTGTCATAAATTCAATATGAATATTGAAGCCCGTTGGCACGTCTTCAACTCACGTTGACCCCCGCCTCTGGCCTGTCGTCTTGTGGTTTGCTGGCAAACTCCAGATTTTCTGATGAAGTACCTGATTATCCGCCACGATTTGGGAATGCCCTACTGGCTTCTCGAGTGTGGCCTTCCTTTATTAAAATTGCTTTGAACTGCCAAGGGTAGTCTCTTCTCGTAATTGGATTTGCGTGGAAACCTGGCCAAGACAGTTGCCGAGGAGACTGATGTGGGTAGGGGCGGATAGGGCTCTGACAAATGGGCCTCGGGTTCAAGGCATTCTGACTGGCACCAGTAAGAACAGTGAGAGAGGGGTGCCTGGGTGGTTCAGTGGGTTAAAGCCTCTGCCTTCAGCTCAGGTCGTGATCTCAGGGTCCTGGGATCGAGCCCCGCATAGGGCTCTCTGCTCGGCAGGGAGACTGCTTCCCCCTCTCTCTATGCCTGCCTCTCTGCCTACTTGTGATACCTCTCCTCTCTGTGAAATAAATAAATAAAATCTTTAAAAAAAAAAAAAAAAAGAACGGTGAGAGACTGAGAAAGCCTGCAACCCTCCCTCCATAGGGCCTCCAGTGATTTCGGTGATTTCGTGATTTCCCCAATTGTGAGAGAAGATTCCCCCAGCCTTATGCAAATTTTGTCCCCGGGACCTGCCAAGTTTCAAGTGTAAGGTTTTTTTTTGTTGTTGTTGTTGTTTTTTTTCAAGTGTAAGGTTTGACCCTACAGAACAAGAGCTTCAAACCTGAACTTGCTGAGTTGTTTTTCCTAATTCAAAACACATAAGAGATGATCTGACCGTGCTGATCGGAACATGATTCTAAAGCCGAATGTGATTTTGTGTGTGTGTGTTTGTGTCGCTGCATTTTTACGATGTTTGCCATCATCCCAGGAGGTTCCTGGTTTCTCAGTGATTTTTTTCTGAATCTCAGTATTTTTCAAAACTTTTTTTTTTCCAGGCTGCCCCCAGTGGCACCTATAGGAGTCAGTCAGCGTTAAGAGGACACACCGTGGGCTTCCTGGGGTCAGGACACCCCGTCCAGAATTTCTGCATTGCCTGAGAAAGAGGGGCCCCTTGTGAGCCATGCTTGTTAGCGGTTTTAGGTCTCGAGGCTCAGAAACTTCGATGGCACTGTCCTCTCCAGGACTGGTTCCTACTCTGAAAGCCTGAGTTGCGGGCAGCCACTGGCCTCCCCTGCAGGGGCAGGGGTGGGGGGTGACCTGGGAGCTCTAAGCAAGGGCCACTCTGAAGGAGAGAGAAAATAAGCAGTCACTCCTCCCATCTTTTAGGCCCTGCGATGGTTAATTTTAGGTCTCAGCTTTACTTGGCCGCAGGGTATCTAGATACCTGGGCTGCCAACAAGCTGCTCCCCCCACCTCTCACTCCTCACTGCCATTAGGCTGTTCTACATCTGTACGATTATGTTATTTTACAAATATTGTATAAATGGCATCGTGCGGTATGTATCCTTTTGAGATTGGCTTGTTTTCACTCAGCATATTTCCTTTGAGGTTCATCCAAGCTGTTGTCTATATCAGCGGTTCCTTTTTTTCTTAACGGCTTTATGGAGGTGAAATTCACATGCTATCCAAGTCACTTAAAACAGACAATTGCCATGTGTGGCTCAGTCAGTGGAGTGTGTGACTCTTGGTCTTGGGGGTGTGACCTTGAGCTGCATGTTGGGTACAGAGATTACTTAAAAATAAAACCTTTAAAAAAATAATGGGGCACCTGGGAGGCTCCGTGGGTTAAAGCCTCTGCCTTCGGCTCAGGTCATGATCTCACAGTCCTGGGGTCCTGGGATCGAGCCCCACATCAGGCTCTCTGCTCTGCAAGGAGACTGCTTCCCATTCCCCCCCAACCCCCACCCCTGCCTGCCTCTCTGCCTACTTGTGATCTCTCTCTCCGTCAAATAAATAAATAAAATCTTTTTTTTAAAAATCTTTAAAAAATAAAAATAAAATGGACAGTTTGATGGCTTTCAGTATATTCATAGAATTATGTGTTCATCACACAGCCAATTTTAGAACATTTGAATTACCCCCAAAAGAAATCCCAAGCCCCTTAGCTATCACTCCCTAAACCACCCTGATGTAGGAAAAATGTTAGGGTTCAGAGCTGATGGCCAAGAAAGAATTCTTGAGACACCTTTGGTGCAAAAGGGTGGTTGGTTTTATTAAAGTATGGGGTCTGCGGGCAGAAAGAGCTAGAGTGAAGCATGAGGAGTGGCCCGTCACATACTCTCAAATTGGGAGAGGATTAGGGATACCATAATTCTCTAAGGAATTTTTGCAGTCAAATGCCCTGCCACTGAGCTATACCCCCTCTAAGGAATTTTGGAAGCAAGGTTTGCAGGACCTTGAGGGGGCCAGCTATTGTTGGAAAAGGGTCATTTTATTATTGTCTGCTAAAATCTTAGTTGTGAAACCGTTCAGATCTATATTGATGCTTGGGGGATGACTGCCAACATGTATCTTGGGGGGGGGGGGCGGTCAGAGATAATGAAGTATCCAAAGGAATTTTTTTTAAGGTTTTATTTTTATTTAGTTGACACAGAAAGAGACACAGCGAGAGAGGGAACACAAGCAGGGGGAGTGGGAGAGGGAGAAGCAGCCTTCCCACTGAGCAGAGAGCCCCATGTGGGGCTCGATCCCAGGACCCTGGATCATGACCTGAGCCGAAGGCAGATGTCCAATGACCGAGCTACCCAGGTGCCCCTCCAAAGGAGTTTTTATATGTTAAAGACTTATGGGATCGTAGGGGTAGGCTAAGATTGTCTTTCACCCTTAGCAAAGTATTAACATCAAGGCAGCTGAATTCCTAGAGGAATATTTAATTTTTGTCTTTTTTTCCCCCGCACTACCCCCCAGCCGCCCACCCCTCTCTGCAAATCTACTAACCACTAACCTATTTTCTGTCTCTCTAGATTGCCAATTCTGGATTTGTCATATAAACGGACCACTGTGTGGTCCTTTGTGGCTGGCTTCTTTCACTTGGCATATTTTCAAGGCTAAGCCGCGTCGTACCTTGTATGCGTCCTTCACATCCTTTTATTGACACATAACATCCCATTCTATGGATCGCACATTTTGTTCACCCGTTCGTCAGTTGACGGACACATTTGCGTGGTTTTGACTTTTTCCTTTGCGTTGCTGAGTCGTATTCCATGATCTGGAATTCTTACTTTACTGTTCACCTCTTGAGGGACATTTGAGTAGTTTCCAGTTTTCTGTGTGAAAACAAGTCTTCATGCCTCTGGGATAAACACCCGGGAGTACATACGCTGGGAAGTTCTTCTAGAAGTGTGGTAATATCTCATTGTGGTTTTAATTCGCGTCTCCCTGCTGGTGAGCGTGTCAGACTTTCCCCGCTCTGTTTGTTTGATGTCTGTACCTAGATCTTCTTCAGGGAAATGTCCCTTTGTGTATTTTGCCAACTTTCTGATTGGGTTGTTTCTTTAACATTGACTTTTGAGGGTTCTGGATATAGTCTACCCACAAGGCCTTCCTCAGATGTGTGATCTGCACCTGTTTTTTGTTTTTGTTGTTTTTTCTTTCCTGCCCATGCCTTTCTTTTCATTCTTTCAAAAGGTGTTTCGTACAGTGAAAGTTCTCATTTGGATGGGGCTCGGTTTATTAATGTTTACTTTCATAGGTCATGGTGTGCTCTTGGTGTCATGAACTTGCCTACAGGTTGGTCTCAAGATTTTCTCCCTTTTTCCCCCATAGAGGTTTTATAGTTTTCCCTTTTTCATCGAAGGCCGTGATCCACTTGGAGTTAATTTTTGTGCCAGAAGCCAGACTGAGATTGAGGATCCATGTTTTTGCCTCTGGGTATCCGTTGTTCCAGCCCCATTTATTGGAAAGGCCATCCTCCTCCCCTGACCGACTCTGCATCTCTCCTAGCAAACAACGG
Organism: Procyon lotor; assembly: GCA_028646535.1. NCBI lineage: Eukaryota > Metazoa > Chordata > Mammalia > Carnivora > Procyonidae > Procyon > Procyon lotor. The sequence goes on from CM053609.1 coordinate 12,358,273, forward strand.
GTGTATTCCCATGGCTGTACTTCTAGGCTCTTAACAAAGCATGCATTTTAACTGGCTTTTTGTGCGCTTTCTCAAGCCTTCCTAGCTTGGGGGGCGGTGGTCGGTGGCACGTTCCTTTTGGGCTCCCCTGCAATGCCTGCCACAGAGAACTCTGAAATGCTCCCAGATCTGCAAGGAGTGGAGTGGAGTGCCCCGGTCCCACTGTGGGAAGCTCCCCTGGGAACTGGGGAAGCAGCCCAGGTATAGAGGCCCAATGGGCCTGACATGAGCTAACCGGGGTCTCTTTGGCTTCAGGTTTTGGGCCCTTCCGGCAGCACCTGGTGAATTCCAGCTGGGAAGCAGTGAAGGTAAATAAACGCCCACCAGACCCAGACCCCACAGCTCAGGGCCCCACCCGTTCCTTTTGTGGCTGAGAAACCCAGTGTGCAAGGCACCTTGGTAGCCAGATCCACATCAGAGGGGAGAAGACAAATACTCAGGACCCTGGCAGAAGGACTAGCCTTTGGTCCTTGGGTCGTGATTCGTCTGCCCTCACGTGGCCCTTCTGACTATGTCCTAAAGAAGAGACTGTGGGGATCCTTCTGGGAAGGACAGGGAGTGCCCAAAAGCAGGCTCTGCTGCCCCAAGAGCTAGGCTCCCATGACCCCTGCCCAATTCTGGCCCCGAGGCCTCGGAAAGTCACTTCCCCCAGCTTCAGTTTCCTTATGCATGAAATGGGTGGATAATAGTGCGAGTGTTACAGAGGAAGAATAAAAGAGACAAGCACATAAAGCAAGTAAGCATGGAGGTGTGTAAAAACAGCATTTTATGGCGCCTGGCACAAGGTAAGTGCTTAACAATGGTCGTTATTATAAAGGACACACCCTTTTTATTATTTAAATTCAATTTATTAACATAGAGGGTGTTATTAGTTTCAGAGGTAGAATTCAGCGATTCATCAGTTGCATATAACACTCAGTGTTCATTCCATCAAGGGCCCTCCCTAATGCCCATCCCCCAGCTCCCCCATCCCCCCCACCACCTTCGCTTCCAGCAACCCTCAGTTTGTTCCCTAGAGTTAAGACCCTCTCATGGTTTAGACTCAATCTCACGAAACAAACTGAGGGTCGCTGGGTGGGTAGGCGGGTAGGGATAGGGTGGCTGGGTTATGGACATTGGGGAGGGTGTGTGCTATGGTAAGTGCTGTGAAATGTGTAAGCCTGATGATTCATGGACCTGTATCCCTGGGGCAAATAATAAAATTTAAAAAAGAGAGAGAGAGAGTCTCTTATGGTTTGTCTCCCTCTCTGTTTTCATCTTATTTTATTTTTCCTTCCTTTCCCCTATGTTCATCGGTTTTGTTTCTTAAATTCTACATATGAGTAATGAAGGTGTGTCCTGATATCATGTGATTTCACTCATATGCAGACACACCTTTATTTTGAAGGAAGTAGCTGATCAAGAGAAAGCACGTCCTGGGATAGAGTGAGAAGGGGTCAGGGTCTCATCGCAAGAGGGGAACACCTCTCCTCCTTGAAGCAAATGCCTCCCATCAGTCGTACGTGGGTGTCACTTAGTGGCTTAGAACACAGCTGGCTGTTGATTCACACTCTACCGTCAATTTCATGCCTCTGTTGGATCAAGTCAAAGGTAGGGGCTTGAGTCTATTCTCAGGGCTTCCCAGTGGAGCTGAAACTGCCATAAGACTACTTGAGTCACGAGTTTGCAGCCACCATATCATTGCTTTTCTAGCCTATCTACACAGATGCAGTCAGGGAACTCTTGAGTTAGAATTTGTATTGTTTTGTTGTTGCTGGCTTTTTTTTTTTTCCCCCAGCCAGAAAAAAAAGCCCAGAGAACCCCAGACTCACTGCCAAGCCTCACTGCTGTACACATCGTACTAGAAAGGTCAGGTCAGGGCTTTCATGAGCAACCAGGTGTCTGTAGCCTTTTCCTCGAAAAACAGAGCTTTTTCTTCGGAATGCTGGATGGCCCTGAGTCCTTGTATTTCTTTCTGCCGTCATGAAAAAGGAAAAGAGCCAGGCCGCTTGAGTTTGCCCCCTATTTACTGTAATCTGTGGGATCCAAAACAAGTCCCCCAGCTTTTCTCTGCCTCAGTTTCCTTATATGCAAAGTGGGCTGGTTGTCATGATTATGGGAGTTAACACACGTAAAACCCTTGGAATGAGGGCACCTGGGTGGCTTAGTCGGTTAAGCATCTGCCTTCATCTCATCAGGATCTCATCAGGATCCTGGGTTCAAGCCCCAGATCGGGCTCCCCACTCAGTGGGGTGTCTGCTTCTCTCTCTCTCTGCCTCTGACCCTCTCCCCACTCATGCTCTGTTTCTCAGATAAATAAATAAAATAAATATAATATGAAATAAAATATAAATATAAAATAAATAAAATAATATATAAAAATAAATAAATAAAAAATAAAATAAAATAAAATCTTAAAAACAAAAACAAAAAAACCCTTGGAATGGGGCAGGTTGCACTGCCAGTACTCACAGATATAATCCTTATTACCAAGAAGCTATTCTTAGTCAGGCAGTCTTCTCAGCTGTGGGCCAATAGATTCGGAGTTTGGAGAGTCACACAGGAAGTGGAATGATGGAGAGGGTTATTTGGGAGACTCAAGATTGACGAATAAAACCAGAGAAACAGGGCAGAAACAGAAGCAGGCTAGGGACTTCTAGGCGATGGAAATAGGATGTCAAACTAGGTGCTCTGAGGGGCCCTTCCCCTATAGATAAACTAGAGAGGACAGAACTTCTGTGCACTCCTGGGCATGCAGTATGATGCTTTCCAGGAAAGCTTGCGTACATGACATCATGTGCCTGTGCCCATCACACATAGGAAGGGCTGCTGCCCCAAGGAGAGACACAAGAGGCAAGTGGGGGCAAACACCACTATTGGCAATCAGCAGTGAAGGGGCTTGAGATGAAACCAAGACTTGAACTATAAGCCAGACCTTTGGAAGGGGGTCCTGTGGCTTCTAGGACACCAGCTCCCAGCAGAAGCCTATGCAAATTCTCTGGAAGATTTAAAACCTCAGATTCACCATAAACAAAGACCAACCAAACAATAGTTTCCATTCAGATCTCACCAAATACCTAAAGAAACAAACAGCTTTGAGGAAAAATCAGCAGATTTAGAATCTCAAGAACATGAGATGCTAAATCATTCTCCTAGACATCATCATAAAATGGCATAACTGTGACATAGAGAAGTAAAATGGGATCATGGAAATGAGACTATCAGGGAAAAAAAAGACTATCAAAAGATCAGGTAAATTGCAAAAGGGAGTAAGAGAGTTTATAGAAATTAAAAAAAAAAAATTGTTGAAGTGAAGAATTCAACAATTTCTTAAGTGAAAGAGGCCAGTCACGAAAGATGACAGTGTAGGATCCCATTTAGATGAATGTCCAGATGAGGCAAATCCTTTGAGGATTTGTAGGTTAGCAGTTGCCGAGGGCAGAAGAGGGGGAGTTGGGGGAAATAGGGTATGACTGTTGATGCGTACAGGGTTACTCCAGGGGTGATGAAAAGATTCTAAAATTGGTTGTTGCACAACTCTATGAATATACTAAAAATCGTTGAATTATAGACTTCATTTTTTTAAAATTATAGACTTTAAATGGGTGCATTGTGAAATATACACAGAAATATACATATGTATGGCAGTTTAGAGAGTGATGAAGAGAAAATTAGTGAACTAGAAGATGGATCTGAAGATATTATTCAAAGGGCAGATTTTAAAAAGGTGGAAAAAGAAGCAAAAGAAGAAATTAAGAGGTATGGATAATAAAATGAGATATTCTAACAGATGGCTAATAGGAGTTCCATAAGACTAATGGAACTCCTGAAATGGAGAGACTAATAAGAATGAAAGAGAAGCAATATTCAAAGACAATGATTGAGACAATTCCAGAAGTAATGAAAGACATAAATCCAGAGATAAGAGGTACAAAATATACCAAGCAAAGACTAACAAAATCCATACTTACCCACACAGTAAAACCACACAAAATCAAAGACAAAGATCTAAAAAGTTGCCTAAGAGAAAAGATAGTCCACCTGCAGAAATTGGCCATACAATAAGACCGAGAGTAAATTTCTCTAAAATAATAGTAAGAGCCAGAGGACAGTGGAGTAATATCTTCAGAGGGCTGGGGGGAAAAATGTCAACCTGATATTGTTTTTCAAGAAATTATTTTTCAGGGGCACCTGGGTGGCTCAGTGGGTTAAACCTCTGCCTTTGGCTCAGGTCATGATCTCAGGGTCCTGGGATTGAGCCCCACATTGGGCTCTCTGCTCAGCAGGGAGCCTGCTTCCCCCTCTCTCTCTGCCTGCCTCTGCCTACTTGTGATCTCTCTCTCTGTCAAATAAATAAATAAAAATCTTAAAAAAAAAAAAAAGAAATTATTTTCTAAGAGCAAGAATGAAATGAAGACATGTTTATAAAAATAGGCACCATGAAGGGCACCTGGCATGCAGGTCACCTCAGTAGCATAACAAACACACTGCTGTCTCTCAGGAAATTCCAGGGGTTTGGAAGCTCTGCCTGGAACTAGAGACAAAAAACAGATTGATCCCTTCTTATACCACAGTTCCTTCCAGGAGTTTCCGGTCTGGGAAGAGGAAAGGCCCTTAAGTAAAATCTTTACTCAAAGCAGATTCTGAGAAGCGCGACGCTGTGAGATACTCTGAAGAGGAAGAGATTCACTTCATTCTGGAGAACATATGGAGGAAAAGAACTGAAAGCAAAATGGGAGGCAACTGTCCCCCACCCCCGCTCCAGAGGTCCCCTGAGATGGCCATCTAGTGGATGCATGATGAAGGACAGGCTGATTTCTAGCAAGTGGGAACAAATTCTCAAACCATCATGTGCTGGGTACCACACGGGACACTTCAGGCAGAGGAGCTTGTGGAGTTCTTCCTGCAGTCCAGAGAAATTAGTATTTATTCCCATTGTGCAGGTGGGGAAATGGGTGCACGGGGAGGTTGCGTATCTGGTCCGAGGACATATGCCTTCTGGATTCCAGCCTCAGATGGTCCTGGTGAGTGAAGTCCAGGTTCATCCTACTTGCTTCCGTCTTCCCCTGGGGGAAGACGGCATCTGGTTCAGAAGAGGAGGACCACTCCCAGCACAATAATGGCTTATAAACTTCCTAGAACTCAAGAAACATCCGGAACCATACTATCCAATGACCCCCAGATGAGCAAAGTGAGGAAACTCACCCAAATGCTTTCACCCCATGGCCATGTCATCATGGCTGACCATCTGCTGTGAGCTCATCTCTGCGCCCTTCCCAGCTCTCCCGCCAGCACCTGAAACACGAACAAGGCAGCAGGCTGCTCAGTCTCCTAGCTCACGAGGAACCACAGCGGTGACCAGAAGAGAAGCCACCCTAACAGCCAATGAGGAAGCGAGCCCAAACCCAGCTCCCAGCATGCCCTGCCACCCCCATTTGCCTCCTCCACCAGTCCTGTTCTGGGTCTCTGGTTTCTGCTCTGCTCTTCTTTCTGGCTTTTTTCTCCAGGGCAGAGTCGCTTGTGATGAATTTAAGAGGCTCTCTTCACTCTGAATCCGCAGGACCGTTCTCACTTCCTGGGCTGCCTGGGGGTCATTCTGTGGCCTCCACTAACATGTCTGCAGACTCTACTCGGTGTTAGACTCTCTCCTTCCGGTTTGGGACCACACTGGTAGCACCCACTGAAAGTTACCAGCAGACTGCCAACAGAACATCCTTTATAGGGCTAATCGTCTAAGCAGCCATACTAAGGTGAAGGTCCAACCTAGTTCATGTCCATACGTTCGACCCATTATGCATATATGGAAACTCAGATTGGTAAATAATGCACAAAGGGGCACATACACTACCTGTGGGGACCTCTATCACATGAGCCCATCCCCACAGAGGATGAGGCATGTGTTCCAGTGGCTGGATACAGGAATGAATTCTTTCTGTTCTTTCCATTCCCTCTGCTCCCCTCCCCCCTCCTCTGCCCCCTCCTCCTCTCCCTCCCTTAAAAAGATTTTATTTATTTAGTTGAGAGAGAGTGATTAAGAGGGAAAGAGCACAAGCCAAGCAGAGAGGCAGAGACAGAGGGAGAAGCAAGCTTCCAACTGAGCAGGGAGCCCCACCTGGGTCTTGATCCCAAGACCCTGGGATCATGACCTGAGCCAAAGGCAGACGCTTAACCGACTGAGCCACCCAGGCACTCCAATGCCTTTCTTTTCTATCCCCATGCTCTCTCCTAGCAGCGTCAGCCTTGTCAATATCATGTGCATTTTTAAGGAGCACTTACTCCATGGCAAGTCTCATAAGTGGACATTATGGAATCACAAGGAGGAAAAGAAAGTCTTATTGCTCACCTACAGCATCTCACCTCTAAGAGAGGGGAGCTATTAACAAATAACTTGAATGCGGTTTTGGTGACGTTGCTCTTAAAAGTTTTTATTCCAGCAATCTCTATACCCCGCATGGGGCTTGAGCTCATGACCCCGAGGTCAAGAGTTGCATGTTCCTCCGACAGAGCCAGCCGGGCGCTCCTTGTAGCTGTTCTTGAAGGGGAAAAGAGTGTTTTTAAAAAGAAAGAAAATATAGAAAAATAATATAAATTCTAGAAGCCCACAATGAAAAGAGGCATTTGCTACAAGCTCCCAGAAGGGTGATTTAATGCTGTTTACCAACAGCATGTGCCAAAGTATTGGCATTGAAATTGACATTACGCTGCCCCTTGGTGGGCGCCCCTTCCTCCCTGCCCCTACGTTCTATCTAGTGACTTATGAATGCAATGGCTGCATCATTATCTCCCGGTTTTTGAACACTTTAATTTTGGAGCCAGGACCACTTCACATTCTTTCAAAAGGAATTATGTCCTTAGCTCTTCTACAAGTGCCTGAGCCTGGAAAGGCAGCAAATAAAACAAAAGTTTTGTAAATCACACTATGGGTCAGTTGGGCCAAGACATTATGTAACCGCAGAGAAGATAAACTCAGCCTGGGTGGCCAGAGGGTCAAGGCTCTTGCCAGATTTCATAAACTTGATACAGAATAATTTCTCTTTCCTCCAAAAATGAAGTGGCATCGTGCCTTTATTACTTGTTGCTTTAAAAAATCATCATAATAAAGAATAAAGGGCAGCGCATCAAAAGATATCAAGAAGCACCGTGCTAATGAGCACTTTACAGGAAAGGGTGGGTCTTGGGGACAAGCAGGGGACTGTTTGCCTTTCCGAGTAAAAGTCAGTTGTTTCTTTGATTCATCTGTATCTTCTCTTGTAGGAAGGCTTTGATTCATTTGTTAGATTGCTGCTTCGTGGATTAGTATTATTATTATTATTTAAACATTTTATTTCTTTATTTGAGAGAAAGAGCATGCACACGAGTGAGGGGGAGGGGCAGGAGGAGAGGGAGAAGCAGACGCCCTGCTGAGCAGGGAAACTGACATGGGGCTCACCTGGGGGAGAACTTGCCATTTGCAGACAAGTGAGTCAAAGGTTTAGTTCTTGCTAAACCCTAAATCTCTTCCCACATGCACAGGAGGACAAACCCGAGAAGCCAGAGTGAGATCTTTCCAAAGGACAGCAGCACTTTCCCAGGGCCTGTCTGTGGGGTCCCCGCCCCCTGCCCTCCAGCCAATGCAGTCTTCAACTCTCCCCCACAACCAAAGCAGAGCTGACTCTCTGACTTCTCTCCTGTTTACATCAACTTTTTACTTAAAAACACATTGAGATGAAGGGCGCCCAGGTGGCTCTGTCAGTTAAGCCTCTGACTCTTGATCTCAGCTCAGGTCTTGATCCAGGGTCATGAGTTCAAGCCCCAGGATGGGCTCCATGCTAGGCGTGGAGCCAACTTAAAAAAATTAAGAAATAGGGCCCTTGGGTGACTCAGTTGGTTAAGCGTCTGCCTTCTGCTCAGGTCATGATCCCAGGGTCCTGGGATCGAGTTCCGTGTTGGGCTCCCTGCGCTTCTCCCTCTCCCTCTGCCTCCTGCTCGTGCTCTCTCTCTTGCTTTCTATCCCAAATAAATAAATAAAATCTTAAAAAAATAAAATAAAATAAAAACCACATTGAGAGGTACAGAAAAGTTGTGATGATAGCACAGAGAGAGTTTCCATAAATTCCCCACCTACTTTCCCCTCTTATTAACATCTTACATCTGTATGGTACTTTTGTCACAATGAATGGACCAATATTAACACATCATTAACTCAAGTCCATAGTTTATTCAGATTTCCGTAGTTTGCACCTAGTGTCCTTTTGCTGCCCCGGGATCCCATCCGGGATATGACATCACATTCAGTCCTCAGGTCTCCTTAGGCTCCTCTCGGCTGTTACAGCTTCTTAGCCTTTCCTTGTTTTGTGGCTCTGATGGCTTTGAGGGCTACTGGTCAGGTATTATACTCTTCCTTCATTTAGGATCTGTCCGGTGTTTCTCTCATGATTAGACTAGGATTAAGGATTTCAGGGAGGAAGAGCTCCAGAGGTCAAGTGCCATTCTCTTCCCATCAGATCAAGGGCACATCAATATGGCGGATCACCATCAATGTTGACGGTGATGGCCTGGCTTGTCAGGTTTCTCACTGTAAAGTTGCTCTTCCCCACCCCCTTTCCTTATCATACTCTTTGGAAGGACAGCACTAAGCCCCGCCCACCAATGGGGAGTAGGGAGGGACGCCCCACTGAGGGCAGAGTATCCACAGAAAGTATTTGGAAGGCACCTGCAAGCAAGATTTGGCCCTTCCATCCCCTACCTATGTATGTATTTATTTCATCATTTCTTCACATCAGTACGGACTCCCAGACATTTATTTTATACTTTGGATTATGGTCTGAATTCACCTCTCTTACAATCCCTGATCACTGAGGCCCCTCTCCTTCAAAGGAAACACCTGACTCCATATTTCATTTTCCACCAAATGCTTGGCTGTAATGGGTTCAACTAAGGTGGACGGTTTTTAAATAACTGCACTCGTTTGATGTATAAATCTGAGCGTATTCTCCTGTGCTCCTTCATATTCACCCATCATATTTTATTGATGCAAAAAGCCACTTAAAAAAAAAAAAAGCCCTGGGGCATCCTCAAATTAGATGAATCTTCCAGTCAATTGCATCTCACGTTTTGCCATAGTGGAGCAGAACTTTTGCTTTCTTGGTAGTTCATCCGATAATCCTTGGCGTTCCGTGTCTGAGGCTTAGATTTGATGAAATTCGTCATGTCCTTTCTGGATTACACGTTCTGTCGGCATGGAAAGCACTCTAGCCTGTTTATCTTGCTTTGTAAAGTCTAGACCAGAACTTTTGGGGGATTAACGCTGTATTTGTGCTGCTGTAGGTATTTGTGTGTATGTAGGTTTCATATGGATGAAACTATATTCTGCAACACACACAGTCCAACACCAGGGGAAAGTACACAAATGAGCATGACCCTGGAAATCATGCCACTTACTCAGCCCACCCCCCATCCCCCCCC
>CM053609.1:12368234-12389132 GCA_028646535.1 Procyon lotor
AAACCATCAGTCAACATGACCTAATTGACATTTATAGAATACTCCACCAGGATCAGCAGAATACACACTCTTTCAAGTGCATATAGAACATTTTCCATATGTTCAAGATAGACCAAATCCTGGGCCACAAAACAAGTCTGAAGACATTCAAAAGGATCCAAGTCATGCAAAGTATGTTCCCTGGGCACAGTGAATTTAGATTAGAAATCAACAACAGAGTGATGTCTGGAAAATCCCCAAATATTTGGAAACTAAATGCATATCTAAATAAGCCATGGCCCAAAGAAGTCAAAAGCGTTGTTAGAAAGTCTTTGGAAATGAATGAGCATTAAAGCAGAGCATATTAAAACGGATGGAGTGCTGCTAACGCAGAACTCAGGAGGAAATGTCTAGCGCTGAACAATACTAGTGAAGAAGAAAGGTCTCAAATCAATGACATCAGTTTCTGCTCAGGTCATGATCTCAGGGTCCTGGGATCCAGTCCCACGTTGGGCTCTCTGCTCAGTGGGGAGCCTGCTTCCCCCTCTGCCTGCCTCTCTGCCTACTTGTGATCTCTCTCTCTCTATCAAATAAATAAATAAAATCTTTTTTAAAAAATCAATAAAATTGATAAACCTCTAGCCAGACTGATTAAGGAAAGAGAGAAAGAGAGAAGCAGGGAGGGAGAGATAGACAATGATTTCTACATTAATTTTCAAGTTCATTTACTACTGTCTGGCTTCCAGCCTCAGTTCTACACTCAAACTGCTCCCATCAGTCACCAAAACCTCTTTTTTTTTTTTTGCAGTTTGCCTGACCTCTCCAGGGTCCTAATGATCTTTGTGGTGGATACTGTGTGGTTATTGTTCCCATTATACAGGCGGGAAGACTGAGGCCCGGGTTGACCAGGTCCTCCTTTCTTCTCCCTGTCTTGGCTTGAAAGGCAGCTGTGAGCATTCAGTCAAATACACTAATAACCTGTGAAGTCTTAGTTCAGCTCGTATACATCAAATAAACTTTGAGTCATGAGCTTCCCTTAGCAAGACCATCTTCCAACTGGCTCGCCATCCTCTGACCTCCATCTCCAGAAAAACCCGGGACTCAGTGTTGGCCCCGACTTTTCCCGTGTTCCTGGGGAGACATCCACACTTCGATGGTCCTGGGTTTGCAATATAGCCTTTATGTGGGAATAATTGCCTTCCATAATGACCTCTCTTTAGGACCCCTCAAATTCTGAGACACTTTCAGTAAGCCAACAGCTCAGATACTGTTCCCTTTCGGACTCCCCTGCCCTCATCTGAGAAGATGACTTCTAGGTCTTGGTGCCATAAAACACTAGAAGACTTTCAGATATGGAGAAGAGTAGGCTTTGTTAAAAGCCCCATGTAACAGGGGCGCCTGGGTGGGTCAGTTGGTTGAGTGGCTGTCTCTTGACTTGGGCTCAGGTCATGATCTCAGGGTCCTGGGATCAAGCCCCATATTGGGCTCAATGCTCAGCTGAGAGTCTGCTTGAGGATTCTCTCTCTCCCTCCCCCTCTCCTTCTCCCCCGGCTTGCTCACACACACTCTCTTTCAAATGAATAAATAAGTATTTTTTAAAAGCCCCATATAATTATTAGCCCTGTCTAAAAGATGGCGGCATCAGCCTGAGCCCAGTCACTGACAATTCAGTCTTTCTTCAGATCACACTTCTATCCGGGCTAAAGAATATTGGCCGACGAGCATGGTGGTGAGGTCCATCAGTTTTTGTTAAACTATGACAAAATAGAAATAATAGTAGATTTACCATTTACTCCTTTGAAGTATATAGGTTGATGGCATTAAATACATTCACCTCATTATACCATCACCACCCTCCATCTCCAGAACTTTCCATCATCCCAAACAGAAATTCTGTCACCATTAAACCATAACTCCCCATCTCCCCCTGGTAACACCTTCCCATTTCCCTTCTCTATGAATTTGACTGTTCTAGTTTACCTCATATAAGTAGAATCATACAGTATCTGTTCATTTGTGTCTGGCTTCTTTCTCCATAAATCTTTCTTTCTGCTTACATTGGCTACTGAACTTGGCCACTTCCCCACCCCCCCACCCCCATTACACTATTCTTGGTATCTGCCTGTCTCCTCCCTTGTCTGTTCCGGTCTCCAGTTCATCATGGTATCTAGCAAGACCTAGAACACAGTAGGAGCAAAATTAATATATTTGGAGGAATATCGTTGTTAAAGAAATGCTACTTCCCCAAGGAAGCAAGAAACACACACCTTACTTTTAACACATGTTGTTCTTTTTTTCAATTCCAAATGAGTGGTTACACAAGACCTTCAAAGACCATGAGGAAACACAAAGGAAAACAGATTGTAACACCAACACCACCTAACAAAATAGTCGAGTGTGTGCCTTCCCAATCTTTATTGTCATGCTCTGCATTGGGTACGTATTGCTGGGTGTCAAACCACCCCAGGACTTACTGGTGGCCAACAACCAGCCCTGTGATCTCTCCCAGCGCTGTGGGGCCACAAGGCTCAGCTGGGCCGTTCTGCTGATCTTGCTTGGGTCTCTCATGGGTTGCGTTAAGATGGAGGCTTGGGCAGGATCATGGAGACATGACTGGGGAGCTGGGACAGCAAGGCCTCCGTCCTCCCCACGTGAGGTCTCCCCAGTAGGGTAGCCAGCCCCTGAAGGTGTAGGTCAGGCTCTGACCCAGCTGAATTCTCTTAGTTAAAATGAGTCACAGGCCAGCTCAGACTCATAGGGGGAGGAAATTACACCAGGGTGTGAGTATTAGAAAGTGCACTTCACTGGAAACCGTCTTAGTCAGCTTGGGCTACTATAATGGGATACCATGGACTGGGAGCTTAAACAACACACATTTATTCATCATGGTTCTGGAGACTGAAAGTGTGAGATCAGGGTGCCAGCAAGTTTGGGTTTTTGATGGGGCCCCACTTCCTGGTTATGACTTCACACAGACTTTCTTTCATACACTACAGACAGAATTCTAGTCTCATCCTAACTTTCTAAGGGACACTAATCCCATCGCAGGGGCCCCACCCTCATGACCTCCTCTAAACCTAATTGTCTCCCAAAGGTCCCACCTCTAAATACCATCACATTGGGGATTAGGGTTTCAACATATGCATTTTTTTTTAAAGATTTTATTTATTTATTTGACAGAGAGAGAGAGATCACGAGTAGGCAGAGAGGCAGGCAGAGAGAGAGGGGGAAGCAGGTGCTCCACCGAGCAGAGAGCCGGACATGGGGCTCGATCCCAGGACCCTGAGATCATGACCTGAGCCAAAGGCAGAGGATTTAACCTACTGAGCCACCCAGGCAACCCTCATCATATGCATTTTGAGAGACACATTCAGTCCATAGTGGGGGCATCCTAGAGCTACCGTGTCACATGAAACAATATTCTGCCTCAGAAGAGATGGACCAATTCATCCTTCCAGCAGCAGGGAATGTGAGTGTGGTCGATTCATATACACCTCAACCTGCGGGGGAGGGATTTTTGAAACTTTTGCTAGTCTGTTTAGTGTCCCATTGTTCATATAAATCCTAATAAACCATCGCTCTTAAATCAAGAGTCAAAGATCAAAGTCAATGAAAGGAGTGGAGAAGTGTCATGAACTCAGTCCCTTTGAGTTTCTTGACTGGTCACTTTGTAGACGCTGAAAATAATCCCAATAATAATAGATTGTATATGTATGTTTGGAAAATTGTCCCAGGTTTTTTACAGTTGTGGATCTCAAGTGGTGTGGCTTGTTACTCGTCATGACCAGTAGGTCGCACAGGCCAAAATATCTCCCACGTTGGATTTAGGAAAATAAACTGAAAATAAAATTAAATGTAAACATCCTCCTTGCTCATTTGGATGACAGGACTTCTGGTCCCTTCTTCAGGGTGTTCTCCACAAGGCGCTGGTCACTCAAACCTTCAGATTTCCTTGATTAGAAATATTGTTTGATAAAATTCTGTAAGTAGGCAGAATTATTATTGTGTTTTGTTTGGGTCAATCCTGGAATCCCAGTGAGGAACCCCACCATTGGGGATCTGTGGGGACGCCGTTCAGGGACAGGCTGGTCACTCCCTGCTGGATTCCCTGACATCTGGGACACACCTGCACGCCGGGTCCTATTTAGAGCCTCAGCCTCCATCCCTGTGGCGCTGGCCTTCTGTGGCAGGAAATAAACCAGACAGAAGTCAAAGTTAAGCAAGACAGTGTCAGCGAATGTGAAGGGCCACCAAGCGTGAACCCAGGGTGACACAGTGGGCGGTGCCCGGGGAGCTCCTCTCGCAGACATGACCAGAAGACCTCTCTGAGTAGGTGACATTCCAGCCAGGACTTGAGTGACGAGGAGAAGCCAATCTGGGAAGTGTTCTAGGCGGAGCAGCACCTGCTGGAAATCGTGGGAAACATCATCATGGGACCACAGTACCCGAGCCAGGAAGAGAGGCAGAGGGGAAGTTGAGGCAGCCTGCTTGCGCCTCCACTTCACAGACCCACGTTCCTTTGACTACAAGCTCCCAGCTAAGTAGAAACCAGACCTGCTAGAGGAATGTTCTTTTGGGATGAGATTACTTTGGGTTAATTGTTCTTCCTTGTCATTGACTGGGAAAAAGTCACTTGTGCTGAACAGAATGAGGGTGCGTTTCCATTCTCTTGCAGAGACGAAATTCCCATGGAACAGCCTCGGAGAGTCTGGAAGCCAGCTGATACTCGGCATTTCATTCTGTAAAATGGCTCCCTTGCTGGGGCTATGCGACTGCGGAAGTGCCCCCTCCCAGCTCTGGCCCCCACAGCGCCCCCCCATGGGCATCTAGAGCGGGAGCTGGCGCCCCCTTCCAGCCTGAACAGCCCTCCCAGTCATGTTGATGGTCTGTGGAAGCCTCCTGGTTGCTGAGAAGAACTGGGATCTCCATAAGCCAAAAAAGGGGGGGTTCCCAGAAGCCTAAATCTGCCCAGACTCCCATATGGGGACTGGAACCTTCCAGGAGCTGAAGGACACTGTTGACAGACCATGATGGTGTGGCCTTTTTCTTGGAACAAAACCACTGGAGATGCATTCAGCCAAGTCTAATGGCTTCCTTTCTGGCCGACTCCCCACTGCTATTCTTTGGCGAGACAGAGGTGATGATTGCCTCCTGTCCTTTCTCTTCCCCATTCATTCCTGTCCAGTCATCATGGGCCAAATGCAGCTGAGAAACTTGTAAGTTAAAATGCAACATCCCTAATATGTAAAGAGCTACTATGAATAGAAAAAAAATGGCAAATAATGCTATAGAAAAATGGGCCAAAGATGTGAAAGGACGCTTAGCAGAGAAAGGAATACAAATGGCGCTCCCCCATGTGATACTATGTTCCAACTTGTTCATATGAGAAAAGCAAATTAAAACTATACTAAGATCAGGTTGGCAAAAGTCCAAAAGTGTGACAACTTCTCTGCAAGGCTGTGAGGCTGATGGGTATTGTCGAGCCTTGCTAGTGGGAACGCAACGTGGTTCAATCCCAGTGGAAGGGAACTTGGCACTACATGACAAAGGGACATATGCTTATAGCGTAGATTCCAGCAAATTTCTAAGAAGCTCTCCCAAAGATATGCTGGCAAATATAAGAAAATACATATGCACAATGATGGAGAAATTATATAATAAGAATGGAGAGGTATTGAATAAATGTTCCATATTTGTTTATGATAATAAAAAGATGGAAGGATAAATCATGAAATTAAAAAATGATTTCCTGTGGAGGGGAAGGGATGAGACCACATTTCTCTGAGTTAAGCTTGTTTTGTGGATATAACTTTGGAACCATGGAGGGTATTTTGCATACTAATAAAACAAAATTACATTTTTTTTTAAAGAAGCAATCCATGGAAATTAAAAGCAAATTGAGTTAATAAGCTTCAAAGTGTATCTAGTTGGTGACATGATCACACATAGAGGGTGGTTTTGAAACGCAGCAATTTACTTTAGGGATAAAAACAAAAGCAAAACAGAAATATCTTCAACTTTTTCAGTAATTGTATTGTTGGAAGTGGAGTTAGTATTATTACTGAGGCCACTGTAGGTAGAGGGTGGGATAAAATAAAATGTGCATTCGGGGATATTCAAGCTGTTGACTTCCTATACGTGGCCAGTAGGTTTCCCCAAAACACTGGAAACACCCTGCATGTGTCCAACACCCCCTCGGGGACAGCATCACTATGAAGAGCCAATGCAAGGACAGAGGTCATGTCTCAGTTTTACAGATAAGGCCTGTGACACTTCTAGAGCCTTAGTCGTTTGTCCAAGGTCGAGTGCCCAAGCTGGTGTCTGGGGGGGCACGTCTGGAATTGAACTTGCATCCGCCAGGCTCCAAGCCTCTTTTCTGAACTCCTACAAAGTAGAATGTCCTCCAATTTGGCCCTGGTCTCTCCTGCACACCCTCTACTTGTTCTGAGGACATTTACTTCCCGTGGGCATTTCCCATTCACAGTAGAAACAGGGCAGTACAGTGGTTAGTGGAAGGAAGAGCTCAAAAATACAAAAAAAAAGTGAGTGAATGAATGAAGGAATGAAGGAATACAGAGAAAATCGTCTTCCTTCCTACTTGAACCAAAAGCTAGGAGGAAAAAAGAAAAGAGAAATGGTTCTTTTTTTTTTAAGATTTTTTTTTAAAGGTTGCTTCATTTTTTTATTTTTTTAAAGATTTTATTTATTTGCCAGAGAGAGACACAGTGAGAGAAGGAACACAAGCAGAGGGAGTCAGAGAGGGAGAAGCAGGATTCCCATGGAGCAGGGAGCCCGATGTGGGACTTGATCTCAGGACCCTAGGATCATGACCTGAGCTGAAGGCAGTCGCCTAATGACTGAGCCACTCAGGGGCCCCCTTTTTAAGATTTTTTAGAAATTTATTTGACAGAGAGAGAGCAAGAGAGCACAAACAGGGATTGTGGCAGAGGGAGAGGGAGAAGCAGGCTCCCCACTGAGCAAGGAGCCGGATGTGGGTCTCGATCCCAGGACCCCGGGACCAGGACCTGAGCCGAAGGCAGACACTTAACTGCCTGAGCCCCCCAAGGACCCCAGGAGAAATGATTCTAAAGGAAGAACCAGGACCCAAGAGACACTGAGAGCCCCCTGTGTCAGGTGGTCCCTAGACCATCCTTAGGCTCCTTAATACATCTGACTCAGAACTCCAAAAAGCTGTAAAAGATTAAAATTGGCAAAGGGAAAAGGGCGTGGAGCAAAGGCCAGGGGCACGAGCTTCTGAGCATCGTCTCCTAGGGGAGTTCTGGGGATCCATGTTACTCTCCCAGCAGTGACCCATGACAAGTGTGCAGTGTTTTCAACCCAGAAAACATGGAGCCTTGGTTTTTATTGAGGGTCAGTCCTATAAACAGGCAGTGCCCATGCAGGTGACCTTAGCTACTCAGACTCCAGAGCAGAAACAAATCGCACTGTTAGCAGAAACTCTAATCAACTCAATATGATGTGACCCAATGCCTCAAGGATACAAAACCACTCTTACCAGGGAGAACATCCCAAGGGCCCAGAGCTCTTCTCCCAGGAGCCAGCCAAGGGCCAGTCCTGAAAAGAGGTCTTTCTTGGGAATGTGTAGGATTTGAGCAGCCCAGGCCTCCTGAGGCAACCCTTTCCTTTCCAGTCCCTAAACAGAGGTGTGTGGTCCCCCCCACCCCACCCCCTTCCCCAAGGTCTTTCCTTGGGAAAATCAGCACCAACTTGAGGACATCAGCTGGACATCCATCTGGTGCTGGACATCAGCACCAACTTGAGGATCCAAAATCAACGGGATTTGCAAGGTGATCCACTGAGCTATAGGATGAAGACATTGGGATTTCCATTTCTATGTTTTTTAAAAACTGTGATGGAAAACATAAAATTTGCCACCTGCACCATTTTTTAAGTGTACCGTTCAATAGTTTTAAGTATATTCACATTGTTTCGCAACAGAGCTCAAGTCCTCTTGCAAGAGTGAAACTCAATACCCATTGAAAACAACTTCCCATTGCCCCCTGCCCCCCACCCCCCGCTGCCCCCGGGGACCACCATCTTAATTTCTGTCTCTACGAGTTTGACTACTTTGGGTCCCATGTGTAGGCAGAGTCACACAAGATTTGTCTTTTTGTGACTGGCTTATTTCATGGAACGTCGCGTCTTCAAGGTTCATCCAGATTTGTAGTGCGTGTCAGAAGTTCCTTCCTTCTTAAGGCCGATGGATATTCCATTGCTAGTGTATGCCACACTTTTGTTCATCCATTCATCCATTGATGGACATCTGAGTTACTTCCGCCTTTTGGCTGTGGTGAAAATGGTGCGTTGAACATGGGCGTGCCAATATCTCTTTGAGATCCCACTTTCTTTTGGATGTATACCCAGAAATAGGATGGAAATAGGATGTATGTTCTTTTGGATGTATACCCAGAAATAGGATTGCTGGATCATATGCTAACTCTATTTTTCAAGCACGGATGGATCGCCATCCTGTTGTCCACAGTGGCTGCACCATTTTGCATGCCCTCCAATAGTGCAAAGGTTACAGTTTCTGCACACATTCACCAACACCTGTTATTTTCTTTCTTCTTTTTTTTAAATTTACTCACCTACCTTTTAAAATTTTTTTAATTTCTTAAATTTTATTTTTTAAATAATTTTTTAAGATTTTATTATTTATTTGACAGAGAAAGAGAGATCACAAGTAGGTAGAGAGGCAGACAGAAAGAGAGGGGAAAGTGGCTCCCTGCTGAGCAGAGAGCCCGATGCGGGACCTTGATCCCAGGACCCTGAGATCATGACCTGATCCGAAGGCAGAGGCTTTAACCCACTGAGCCACCCAGGCGCCCCCCCCCCCCTTTTTCACAATGGCCATCCTAACAGGTGTGAATTTTTATGTTTTTAGTCTATGAAAATAATCAAGAAATTAACCTTGACTGATGTCTTATAGCTGGACTGCTGCTGGCCTTGGTGCATAAGGGCACAGGGACATGAATTGTAACACTGCCCAGCATTGTGTAAAATGTAAAATAACACATTTTTCATAGGGCCAAAGGAATATGTCACCCTTGGGGTGAGGGATGCTTTTGGTGCTGGAGAAGCCCTCCTTCTCTGATTCACTTTAATGTATTACAATGATTTCAGCCAAGTTAATGGGTTTCAGGATGATATTATACAGTTTTAATTAAACTAATCTTTAAATTAATCAAGGAACACTCACAAATATAATCTGCGGAACCCCACAGATAAAAGATAATGTGATTCAGCCGAACCCAAGCAAATGTGCGAAAGTAACTGGTACTCCTCCTTCTTCAAGGAGCTCTGTACCAGCCAAGGTGTTTACAGAAAAACAATGACCAGCTGATAAGATGTAGCCTCTCCCCCCAAAAGAGGAGGAATTAAGAAAACCATTGAAATTATGGATTTATATCCATTTAGGAACAATGAAGCCTATTTGAAAGGTGTGTGATCCCCTGAGACATTAAGACATCAGCTAATGGAAGTGTGTGTGTGTGCGCGCGTGCGCGTGCGCGCGTGTGCATCTGTGATCAAAATATTTGGAAACAACTGCTCCAGGTAGAGGTTTGGGAATTACGGAGTCTCTATTTTTTTAATATGGGCTTTTTCAGACCATGACCCACAAGCGTGGGAGGAATGACTTGGAGGAGTATTTAAGGACGGTCATCACATACGGAGAAGGGAACTTGGCATTGTTAAGGAAAAGAGAGTGACCTTTTTTTATTTTTAAAGATTTTTTTTTATTTGAGAGAAAGAGAGAGAGAGAGAGAGAGTGTGTGTGTGTGTGTTTGCGTATGAGTGTGGGGGAGGGGCAGAGGGAGAGGTAGACTCTGGGGCTCTAGCCCAGGACCCTGAAATCATGACCCAAGCTGAAGACAGGTGTTTAACTGCTTAACCCACTGAGCGACCTTGACGCCTGCAAAGCGACCTTTAAACAGAATCCCAAGGTTTCCCAAATCACTTATGATTTCCTAAATTACTCAAGTATTTGACCCCACTGTGGTGCCTACATAGCCTTTGTGGTTGCTTCCTTCCAGAATCCCTCCCTTCTTTTAATCGTATCCTCTCTGGGCCTCAGTTTCTTCATCTGTAAAACGGGGCCGTTGTCAGGAGGATTCTGATGAGGTGGGCATAGTGCCCTACACAGCAGATTTCTCCAGAAGCAGCTAGTCTGATTAGGGAGCTGGTTTTTTGTTTGTTTGTTTGTTTGTTTGTTTGTTTGTTTGTTAGATTTTATTTATTTATTTATTTGACAGAGAGAGATCACAAGTAGGCAGAGAGGCAGACAGAGGGAGAGGGGGGAGCAGGCTCCCCGCCAAGTAGAGAGCCCGATGCGGGGCTTGATCCCAGGACCCTGAGACCATGACCTGAGCTGAAGGCAGAAGCCTTAACCCACTGAGCCACCCAGGCGCCCCTCCATTGTAAAAATCTTAAGAAGACTATACAAAGAGATAAGAATTGCCCCTACATGTGTCAATTATACTGCAATAATAATAATAAAAAGAGAATCATCCTAACTCTTCCCTGAAGGAATACTCATTTCAGTATGTTTCCATTTCCATGATTGACTACAGGAAATAGCCTGAGATCCTGTTTGTTTTTCTCTTTTTAACTTATTTCTTCTCAGGGGTTTTCCTGTGTCAATAAATTCATTGTAAAGGGAGGGAAAGAGGTCGAGAGAAAGGGAGGGAGGGAGGGAGAGAAGAGTGTCTGCACACATCTCTAAGCTTCACTTTTGCTTTCCCTAGCACTGCCCTGCTAATCCTCCAAGTCCTGGCCAGAGCCCCCTCCTCCCTGCAGCCCTCTCAGACTGCAACTTCATGCATACAGCTTAACCTTTACAGCAACCCATATGATGTTGGTTCCATTTTACTGTGGTTTACAGATGGGGAAACGGAGGCTCAGCAAGTTTCAATGACTTGCCCAAACTCACACAATTGAGAGTGGGAGAGGTAAGGTTTGGGCTCCTTCTCACCCCCCCCCCCAGGCTTCTACAGCCCAGGGGGGCTCAACTCAGACATTCCCGCCAGGATCCTGTCATCACCTCCCATTTCTAGTCTGTCTCCTCTAAGAACGTGACCCATGGGGACGTTCTGCTCTGGCTAAGCCCAGAGCAGAGGACAGCCCTGGAGGCTCCCCGGAGTTTTGCTCCAATGACTGAATGAAGAGTCGCATCCTTGCTTGCCGGTCCTAGCCGCGAACTCTCATCCGGTAGGGGAAGCAATCACATTTTGGAAAAAAACAGCAACTGTTTTTCCAACACCAGTTGGTGCCCCAGCCTCGGTGGATTTGAAAAAATTCAGAGAGCAACTGGTGTCTTTTTCCCCTCCCTTTGGCTCCCTTTGTTAAAGTGCCATGTGTTCCTGGTGACCAGATTTCAGGCGACGCGGAGACAGGAAGAAGTGGGAAAAGGAGGCAGAAGGCAGGCTCCCTGCTTCCCCAGGACCTTTGCACCTGGTGGGGTTCGGGCTTCTTTGAGGGATTGCGGGCCCTGCGTGGGCACTCGGCGTCCTGCTGGGCCTTGTCATTCCTCTGGCTGGCACAGTCCCTGGGATTCCACTGTGGTAAGTGTGGTTATGCCAGGCTCCTCTCCCCTCCTCGAGCACAAAACACTGTGCACTTCTAGCTGGGAAGGGGTGCCAATCCGGGAAGCGCAAACCTCTGGCTCCCTCCAGGTTTGCAAAGAACCTCCATTCTCTTTGCTGAAACAACCAGCCCTTCTCGGCAGAGAGAGGGCCTGCCTTCTGCTTAGGCAGAATGTTCGACTCACTGTTTCTGACAGGCCCCAGGCTCATCAAATTCCACTAAATGTCACTTTCAATAAATCCGTGCGTGACTTTCTCAATTAGAATGATTACTTATAAGCACTGATCCCTCATATAAATCCCTGACTGTGTACCAGGCACTGTGCTGGGCCCTTTTTTTGGTGAATCCTCTTATTATGCTTGGACTTTTCTTTCTCCCCATTTCACAGATGAGAAAACGGAGGTGCACCCAGGCTAAGTAACATGCCCTGAGTTCGCCCAGTGGAAGGTGGCAGAGCCGGGTCTTAAACCAGCATCTTCCTGACCCCAAAAGCCCACACCTTTCCCTGTGGCACTGTGGCTGAGGTCCGGCTCCATCTGTGTCCCCCTTCTGCCCTGCACCCTCTTTGTTCTCGATTGAGGCTGGTGATGAGCACCAGCTTGCCTTTTTTTTTTTTTTTTTTGGTAAAATGCCTTTGACTGCCATGGGCCCTGGGTAGGTGGCCCAGGACACCGTGTGTGTGTGTGTGTGTGTGTGTGTGTGAGAGAGAGAGAGAGACAGAGAGAGAGAGAGACAGAGAGAGAGAGACAGAGAGACAGAGAGAGAGAGAGAAAAGCAAACGAGGGAATGAGCGGACCATCCCCATGAGGCAGTTCTTGGAGACTCTATCCATGATGTCAAGTTAGAAAAGTTTCCTTAATATCCCAAGTCAGCTTCTGACGGCAGGTCCCAGGCTGTGCATGAGATGAAGGTCCCAGCAGATTCCGTTTCTGGTAAGGACCCTCTCCCTGGCTGGCAGAGGGCCACCTTCTGGCTCTGTCCTCACGTGGCAAGGAAAGAAAGGTTCTGATGTCTCTTCCTCTTCTTATCAGGACTCTAATCCCACCATCCTGGGGCCCCCACCCTCCCGACCTCATCTGTCACCTCCCCAGGGCTTCGTCTGCAAATACCATCGCACTGCGAGGGGTCGGGCCTGTGAATGTCGGGGAGGGGGAACACATTTCAGTCCATAAGACCCTCTTATACTTCTACAGTCCCCCTACCTGTCCTGGTGACCTCGGGATGGCCACAGGCTTCCCACGGTTGCCCAGGCGGCTTGGCCAGGGCCCGGGCGAGGCCTGCAGCCTGTGAAGGTACAGCTGCCCTCCCGTCTGTCCCCTGTCTGCCGTCGGCTTGAGTTGTCCTCCACCCCCCCTACCTCCCCCACTCAAAGGGCTCCGGGGGACCCAGCTCAGGCATCTGGACTTGCAGCCGCACAGTGTGGGTGGCGGGGGGGGGTCACCTCCTCCCAGGGCCAGCTCTGCACTTGAGAAGAGTCGCCGGTGACAGGGGCAGACCCGCCAAGCTGCAGGCTCTTCCCTCATCAGGACGACAGTGGAGAGAAAGAAGAGGGTGGCATTCTAGTGAGAAAGAGAACATACACCAGGAAGACTCTGAAGGCACCGCCTGGACAAGTTCAAGTCGACACAGGTCCACAAGCCCTTAAGTGCAATTCTCATATCCAAAGGTCTCTCTACAGAAACTATAAGTTTTTCTTCATTGACTGGGTGGCAACAAACGGCCGAGCTGATGGGACACAGCACATGGCACCTGTCCTTATCCTACCCAGAGTCCACGACCCTGTGTCCCGCGCTGCGGTTTCTATGGGGCTGGCCGTGGGGCTGGGCTGTGGCCGCGGACTTCCACTGAAATCCAGGGGTTGGGAGGGGGGGAGGCACGTGAGTGCCCACCTGCGGTCAAGTGCGTCTAGGCATCGGATTGGCTGCTTGAAGGGAAACGCATCCTGAGTGGAAGCGGGATGCTTTAATCTCCTGGGAATCATTTGGCAGATAAAGAAAAAAACACAGAGGGGTCAAGGCGAATGTCAAATGCTGTCCATCCCACAGCGGCTCTGTGGGTTCCCAGGAGGGTGACGGTTCAGCGACCCGGCACTTCCCGCTTTGGCGAGGGTGATGCCATCGGCTTTCTGGGAAGCACGGCCTCAGACAGTTTCAGGGGCTGAGCATCCTTATAAAACGGGGGGACTTGGACTGTGAGGCAGCCGAGCACAGAGGGAAGACGAGGGGAAGCCCGCAGAGACACCGCGGAGGCCCAGGGCTATCCGGGGCTCCCAGAAACTGGAAGAAGCAGGTAGGGTCCCTCTCCTATAGGTTCATGGCCCTGCTGACACCTGGAATTTGGATTTCTTTCCTATGGGCTTGGGTGATAAAGTTTGCTGCTAAACCACCCACTTTGTAACGATAGCCGCAGGAAACTCATGCAAGGGAGCTCCCCAAAGCCGGCCCCGGGAACCCCTGGCAGCGGCTGGGGGACCTGTGAGATGTCCAGGGGTTGCTCGCTTCCTCTCTCCTCTCAGCTGGAGTGGCATGGGTGCCAAGAAAAAGCTGAGGTAGGGGGAAAAAAAGAGGGGGTGCCCCGCTGCGGCCTGCTTTGATCTGGGCTTCCGTGTGCGAACCCAGAAGCAGAGCCTCATTCCTCTGTGAAAAGAGGGGGCTAACCAGTCACCGCCGGGCTGGCTGCGTGCTGGGCCCGACCGGGCCTGAGCGGGCCAGCCTGGCTATGGGTGGCTGTCCCCATCCCTAGGGCATCGCGTCTTTGCAGGCTTAGTGAGCGTCATTACTTGACGTTTTCACTGACAACGGGGCTACAGCAGCTTCTCAGGGGGGACAGCTCTGAAAACAGATTCCCTGGCAACTCCCTTTGGTTCTGGGGGTCCTCTGCAGGCTTTGCTCAGAGCCAGACCCCGTGAGAACACCACTGAGTAGAAGAAACTAGTTCTTTGCGGGTGACTGCGGTCTGAGAAGCAGCCGGGAGCCAAGCCACGGCCTCCTCACCCTCCTCATGTCAAAGGCAAAGGCCTGGCTGATCCCTGCCTCCCATGGGAAACCTCCGGAGGGGTGAAGCCTCCCTGCTTCTGTCCTGCTCATTCCCCACAGGACAGGTCGAGACAGGGACACAGAAGTCAGAACCCCCCCTTGGTCCGTCTGGCCCTTGGAATGTCCATCTGGAAGCTCGGCCTCCGGGCCCCCACCCCAGGCGACCTGGCCCTCCTGCCTGCCTGGGTGGGGGAACTGGGCTTCTGAGTGGGTGTTGGGGGTGGGGGGTGTGTTGCTGAGCCGAGCCCCTCAGGACCAGCAAGCTGGTCAAGGCCAGACCTGAGACACTGAAAGTCGGCCAGAAGTGCCCTCCTCCGTAATAGCAGCAGAAGCCGCTCTGGGGCCCATCAGCCCTGCCTGTCTCCTCTGAACAGGGCAGGGCCCTGGGATGTTGCGTCTGTGACCCCTGGGCAGGCCTGACACGCCCGAGAGCAACCTCTCTCCAAGGATGCATGCTCCTGGATGTCCCAAACTGCCAGGGAAGGGAGGCAGGAAAAAGAGGTGCTAATCCGAAACCATCCTGGTGACAAGCCCAGCTCCCGGAATGGGGAAAGGACTCGGCCTCCAGGTTTCTGCATTTAACATTTCCCAACAGCACACGGCACAGGCCTACGATCTCACTCCCTGGCTTTCTTCCTTTCAAACTCCTGCCTGTGAAGGAGGGTGCTCCCTGACCTTGGGTTTTCTCCACAGGCCTTCTTTCCTCTCTCTGCCCCCACTGCCCTGCCTGGCACGCCCTTCCCCAGCTTCTTCATCGGGCTTGCTCCCATTCGTTCTCTACATCTTCGCCGCATCCCCTTTTTGGACTATGTTCCAACCGGCAGGCTGGGTCAGATATGCCGCGGGGGTGCCCCGCTTTTGGGGCCTTGAGGGGCAGGAACTGTGACTCTCCTGCTGGCCCCTCACTGCCACGTGAGCTCCTTGAGGTCAGGGTCCAGGCCCACAGAAGACCCTGGGAATAGAGTGAGTGACCCACTTTTCAGGGACGCCCGGGTCCTCCCATCAGGGTGAGTCTGCCTGCTTCCTTCTGCAGGAGCTGTCCAAGCTGGGCCTGAACAGTGACCTGGGGGTGGAGCTGCGGATTCTCCAGCTGCCAGTAGATTACAGGGAAGTGAAGCAGAGGGTCACCAGAATCTGGGAAGATCTTAAACCGCAAGTAAATGATGGCTGGGGAGGCAGTGAGGCCGGGGGCATGGGGTTGGGGATGATGATGTGATGGAGTCCCAGAGCCTGTGAATGCCTGGACCCTGGTTCTAGCATTGATGGCTGAGGGACACCCCACCCCCGTGTCCCACCAGTAAGGTCCCAGCTAATTTTCTAAGGTTCCGGGTCTGTTCATAGAAGTTTAAGCTGAAATACAGAGTGGATCTTGGAACAAGATTCTGGAGACCAAGAAGGAGGAAAATAAATGGAATCTTCATTCCTCGCCAGGACTCAGAGAGAGTTTCCACCCAACCGATGGGCCCTTGGGTTGGGTCCCAGCCATACAGGGCAGGTTGGCTGCCAGGTGAAACAAGAGAGGAGGACCCTTTGGGCCTGGAAGGGAGATTGGCAGGTGGCCCGTCTGGGGAGGTCCCATCTTCATCACACCCAGCCTTTTTTATCGAAATAGAATCATTATATAAAAAACTGGTACAAATGTCCAAAAAGTAGGAAAACCAGCTGACGAGGTTAACACAACGCACAGCACCAAACCATGAAAGACGACTGCCCCGGGTGTTTTGATAAAACGCGCTGCGGCTATTTTTTCAAAGAGGAAAAATAATCAGCTCAAAAAATCCTAGCGATATTTCATCCCATTGTTATTAACTTCCTTAATTAGGGTTTCACAAGAGAAGCAAGTTTCCCCGGAAATGGTAAGCTCCTCCTGTGCTAGTCTTAGCTACCAGGGGGAACGCCCCCCCTCCGGGAAAAGATGAGGAATACATCTCCCTGCAAGAATATTTGCCCCTAGAAAAGTAGTTAAATGCTGCATGGGTTTCTATTTAGTTGTTTTTCATTCCCGCACATTCCCTGCGGGGGTGGGGGGCTCGGCGGGGAAGCCCTGAGGCTGTGTGCCAGGGTCTGGGCTTTGCGATGCTTTGCACCCTGGGCTCTCGCTGGGCTTGGCCCTTCAGCCGCAACCAGGGAGCAGAGCAGGCCTCAGTTTCCCTAATCTCTTGGCCATCGCATATGCGGACGCAGCTCGTTGTGCACATCGGTATGGACGCCTCCGCCAAGGCCATCGTTCTGGAGCAGTGCGCCAAGAACCGGGGCTACCGGGACGCCGACATCCGGGGCTTCCGGCCGGCGCGCGGCGAGTGCCTTCCGGATGGCCCGGAAGTGATCGCGTCGGAGGTCAGCATGAAGGTGCTGCGCAAGCGCGTGGCCGTGGAGGGCGTGGAGGTGACCTTTTCTCGAGATGCGGGCAGGTACTTCCCACGGGTGTCGGGTCCTTGAGGGAATAGAAGAGGGGGTCAGGGGTCCCCGAGGGAGTAGAAGAGGGGGAATGACCGCAGTGCCTCCTCCGACCAGGGTCTGTCCCTGGATGTCCCCCTTCCCCACGGGGAGGCCATCCTGTGCGGTCGGGCTGGGCACTTGCTCACGGGGTGCCACCCCAGGGTGGCCCCTGCTGACCACCAAGTTGTCACCCCTGCCCCGGGTCTCGGCTCCAAGGCCCCCGTCCCCCCACCCCGGCCTTGGGTGCGTGGGTAGAGAAGAGATGGGAAGGCATGTTTTGAGGGCCACTAACGTTTTGTGGATGCTTTTTTATTTTTATTATTATGGCTCAAGTTGTGGCCCCACATAGAGATGAATGTACCTTGGTTGGTCCAAACTCTATACCCCCCCCAGTAGGTAGTTTCACACCCCCCTCCCCAAGAATGAATAAACAAGTGACTCAGTAGACTTGAACGAGAGGGGTTCGGGGTGTAAAGATGTTTGGACGAGTCGCTTGAAAATCTGGTCCCTTCCCAAGCTCTGCTACTTGCTCATTGTGGGACCCTGAGACCAAGAATCAGTCTCTCCCCGGTTCATTCCCATCAACTCTTCTTTCTGAGGCAGAAGAACAAAACCTAAATCTCCCTGGGTGGCCATCCGAAGTCCTCATACTTTGGGGATGCTGCATTGTCCCTTATGCTTACATCTCGCTGGGATTAGAGGCTGGCTCAGGGAGTAGTAACGTGGCATTTCATGTGGTTGCAGATATGTCTGCGATTACACCTACTACCTGTCTTTGCATCATGGAAATGGGTACGCAGCACTCATCCACGTGCCTCGGTTATCCCATTGGCTCCCAGCCAGTCTGCTGGGCAGAGCCCTGCAGGTCATCATCCGGCACATGCTGGAGGAGCTGCAAAAGCCTGAGCTCAAAGCCTCGTTCGCAGAAAACTCAACCATGGCGATTCCAGCCCAGGGGAGCCAATTGGAGGACTGCTCCTTTAGAGAAAATTAAATGTTTCAATCCTGTGTGCAGAGTTCAACTGTGCTTTGAGAGACTTTGAAAAAATGGCTTGTAAAGCAGTTTACACGAGGAAAAAAAGCTCTGAATTAGCCCAACGAAATCGCAAAGGGTTATTTTATTGTCAGAAGAAAGAATACTCTAAAAGGCAGACATTTCACAAGGGATTAACTACCTTCAGTTATGGTTTTCATGACAATAAAATGAAATCCTAGTAATTTTTTTTTTTCTCTTAAAAAGACTGCGCAGGAGGGGCACCTGGGTGGCTCAGTTGGTTAAGCAACTGCCTTCAGCTCAGGTCATGATCCTGGAGTCCCGGGATCGAGTCCCGCATCCAGCTCCCAGCACCACGGGGAGTCTGCTTCTCTCTCAGACCTGTTCTCTCTCACTTTCTCTCTCTCTCTCTCTCTCAAATAAATAAATAAAATATTAAAAAAATAAAAAAGACTGCGCAGTAGCTTGTGGGATCCTGCTCAGATTGCTAAGACTGCAGACCTGCTGGGCAGACCTATTCAGGGGGTGGGGGGGGGCTTGATCTGTGACCAGCTGGCCAGGGGGAAACATGGGGAGTGACCGCTCGGTCCCCCCTCCGTGGCCTCCACACTCATGCATCGAGGTGTTGTGCGTGGCTTCTGATCCTTGACTCTCTATTGTTTGGTTTTTCTTTTTCTATTCTTTTTAAAAAATTGTATTCAACACGCATGACATAAATTTACCCTTTTAACCATTTTTCAGTGTTTATGGACATTCACTCGTGTGCAGTCATCACCACCGTCTATCTCTAAAACTTTCTCAGCATCCCAAACGGAAACTCTGTCTTCATAAACAACATCCCTCCCACTCCCCCAGCCATTGGCATCCATATTTCACCCTCCGTCCCTGAATTTGTCTACTCTAAGGACCTCGTATAAATGAATCATACCATTTGTCCTTTTGTGACTGGCTTAGTTCACAGCACAATGCCTTCGAGGCTCATCCATGTTGTAGTGTGTGTCAGAATTTCCTTTTTTACTGAGTAATAGTTCATTGTATGTGCAGACCACATGTTTATCCAGTCATCCTTTGGTGGACACTGGGTTGCTTCCACCTTTTGGTTGTTATGAGAACTACTACTGTGTAGGCTGGTGTGCAAAAAAAATATGCTAGAGTCCCTAAGTTCGGCTGTTTTGTTTATATACCTAAAAGGGGAATTGCTGGATCCTCAGGTGTTCCTATGTTTACGGTTTTGAGGATCCGCCATACTGTTTTCATGGCGGCTGCCCAATTTTATATTCCTAGTGGTCGTGTTTGGTCTTAAAGCAAGGGCTAGTAGCTAGGTTTGGCTTCTCTTCCAGGTTGGGTGTTATCCCTACCCTTTTAGAACAAGAATCGCTCCTTTCGAGCCACCATGTTGCCTTTGGGGAAACACTGCCCTGGCTCTTGTGCCAAGCTGCTCAAAGCAACGTTTTGCTTGTCTCCTGTTTTCTGGGGGCAAATATCCATGGAGATACATTGGTTTTTGGAGGAAGGGGTTGACGGCAGTGGCTAAGCTCTGGGAAATTTGTTGCGGTGTTGTGCTCTTTCACTTAATTATCACTTAACTTATCACTTTCACTTACTTATATATATATATATTTTTAAAGCATTGTTTTTTCTGTGTCCAGATTCTTTTGACTATAAGGAAGAGCATTTGCCAGTTAACAACAATGGAACCGGGCGGGTCTTGCTTGTTTTATCATTAGCTCTCTAGCATACTTGAGCCTTTGGTACAGACTACATGGGACGCCTTTTGCAAATGAAACTGGCTTAGTTGGCATGAAACAGACCCGAGTCCCATTGGAGCAGGTCACCCAGCCAGGTGGCCTGGGACGGCGTAGCCAGCATGTGCAGTTCCCGCCTCATGGCTGTGAACGTAGAGATCCTTCTGTATTTGGAGGCAAACACCTGCCGCCCAGAGCCCTGTCTCCCTCCCCCACTGTGGCTTCTGTCTCAGGCCAGGGGCAAGCGGGGGGCCTCAGGACCCTGCTTCAGAGTTATTTCAGATTGCTTGGCACCAAGCCATGCACATTTTACGAACTTTGAGACGTCATCCAATGAGGAGGCCCAGAGCTCCCTCTTCCTGCACATCTCCATCATCTCTCCCTGTGTGACCTCCGCTGTTCTTGAGGAAGACTCCCAGAGGGCCCCGGGCCCCTCCCGGTCTAAGCAGCTGGCCATCCAGCCCCTGTGGATACGTCCTGGGGCAGTGTGTTCACCCCTGGCTGGGATGCAGTGGGTCAGAGTCGGTTTGAATGCTGACCTGGCGTAAACAGGTTGAACTCTGGGTTGGTCACCTACTAGTAGAGGGGTCTTGGGCAGGTCTGTTTGCTCATCTATAAAAAGCTGAAAACCCTTCTATTGCCGAGTTGTGAGCAGAAGGGATGTGCTCTGAGAGAAGGGCGGTGCAAGGCGGCCAGCGATGAGTGCATGCTCTACACGCACGCCGCACCGAGTGTCGGCGCCTAGCCTGACCGCCGAGGCTGGATGCGGACGCGTCCCCGCTGGCTCTGTGGTCTTGGGGCAGCACGCTTCGGGGACGCGCTGGCATTTGTAAGGACCCGGCACCT
This sequence comes from Procyon lotor, assembly GCA_028646535.1. Lineage (NCBI taxonomy): Eukaryota > Metazoa > Chordata > Mammalia > Carnivora > Procyonidae > Procyon > Procyon lotor. The sequence goes on from CM053609.1 coordinate 12,388,877, forward strand.
GCAGCCTGAGAAGAAACTGAGCTGCTCCCGGCGGAGCACGGGTGCCGAGTGCACCGCGGCTGGCAGGAAGCGCGGCGTGTACCCACGCGGGACACTCCTGTGCCCACCTCCCCTGCAGCCCACGTGCCATCCGAGCCGCAGAAAGGAGCCTGGAGCCTGCCTGGAGCCACCCGTCATCTAGGGCCAATCGGTCGAGGTGGAGCGCCAGCCCCTCCGTGCCAATGGGGAGCAGAAACCCCGGGGCCACCCTGAGAAC
>CM053609.1:12389232-12430374 GCA_028646535.1 Procyon lotor
CCCCCCCCCCCCCCCCCCGTGTCTATGTGTCTCTGGTCTGATTCCAGAACACTTCCGGCTTGTTTCCTTTGAACATATATTCATACTTCTTACTACGGCCACTTCCCCCGGCAATAAAACGATGCCTGGACTGTAGAGGCCTCAGGACAGGCCAGGATCATCGGTTAGCAAGTAACGTTCTGAACACCTCCCCCAAGCCCCGTGCTTGTGTGTGCCTGCTTGCTTCTGACCTGCATCCCGAGCATGTGTGCTGGCTGCGAGGCACCAATAAGGACAGGGAGGTGGGAAGTGGGAGTCCTTTGTCCCAGAGTCCCTTAAAGCAGACCTGCGCCGCCTGACTTCTGTCAGTGGAAGATACAGAAGTCTACAGATCAGTCAAAAATGAAGTACAGATTTCTGTATCTTACGTATTCAAATTTTCTTCGAGCTGATTTAATGGAGTGAGAAACCGAATAGCTTCCCTGTCTTCACCAGCAATTTGCATGCTGAGAAGGTTCAGCTGTCAGAAAGCAGGCAAAGCCTTTCCGCAAAACACCTCTGAGCGACATGTGTGAACACACAGGCCACACGTGGTTCGGCTTCCCTGCCTCAGAAGCGTGGCGATTCTTCCAGAAAGGGAGGGGAACCAAATCAGAGACCAAAAATGCATACAGAATTCTTTTATTTAACTTAAACCATGTAGTACTTTAACTACTAGAAAAAAAGCAGAGTAAGAGAAACTAAAGTCGCCTTAGCTTCAGCCATTCAAAATAGACAAAGTTTTTTTTTCTCGTAATGTAAAGAATCCAGAGTATATCGCAGTAACAGGAATAAATTCTTACAACAGAATATACAAAAACATTTTGAAATTTTTTTCATCTACTGATTTTTTTTTTTTATAAACAGAGGAATTTTTATTTAGGAATAATTTATACACAGAAAGTCATTTTATGTAACAAATTGGCCATGTTATTACCTTTTTTTTTTTACTTTTTTAAAAAACTTTTTTTTAAACAAGAAAACTCAGAAAATGCATTATTTGCGATGCATCCATTCCATTGCGCCTTCTGGTTTGATTCTTTTTTTTTTTTTTTGTCCCAGAGGTAGACATACTCTGGCAAACCTCTCACCTCAACCTCACTGGCTTAGAATGCAGACAGGTGTTTTTGCCAAGCACCTTTTCCACCTGTGGATGTGTCTGTGCAACGCCAAACATCTCAATGGACAGTTGAACAACAAAAAAAACCCTGATTGTTTCTGGACCTTTCTCCCATGTAGCGCAAAACATCCAGATGTTTCTACTGGAGATTTTGTGGCGAAGTATAGACATGGCCAATAATCCATTGGGAGCTAGAGGAAATGGAGCCCACCTGAAACACATTTTTGTGTGTTTGTGTCGTTTTTACTTAAAAGGACTTGGTTTGGACTGGAAAAATGTGTCTTCGGTGTTCTGCCTTAAATAAAATAAATACGGTCTCTTCCTTGTTAAAACAAAGCGCGAATCACGATATGAGGCATGTAAGCGAACGGCCTGTGTGCACCAGAATTATCATTGTTCGAGTGATAAGTCTGTATGCTGTGATCGCTGTGAAACCACCAGCTGTGCGACCCAGGCCTTCCCTCCCCAGGCATTGCACGACAATGGTGAAAACCAGCCCAACCCGCCAGATGCTCACGAGTGCCACGGGCGCCGCTGGGCTGCAACACCTCTGCTGTGTCCTTGGCCAATGAGGTTCTTTCAGTCTGTTAAAGTACCTACACTCCAAAGGGAAATGACCAGTAAAAGATGATCCCCTTCCCAACCAGAGGGTTCTGGAAGACCAAGATACTGAAGATACAGAACTACTTAAATCATCATCTTTCCTTTGTTATAAGCTAGGGCACAAAGCATGGGGGAAAAGAGGGTGAACCAAGGCCTGGGTCAGGGAGCAATCCTTTTTTTTTTTTTTTTTTTGGCATATTGTAAAGCTAGCTAGGAAACAGGTGTCCTAAAAAAAAAAAAAATGGATCACAAACACACATTTGCACACACAGAGGAAAAGAGTGTCTTTAAATTATTTCCGGCAATTATAAACTACAAACATTTTATAAAATTATTCTATGTTCTTACAAAAATGCAATGAAACATTTAATTAGTTCTTGTAAACCAGATCTTCGTCAACTGACTACCCGTAATCTACTGGACTTAAGAGCCCTATTGAAAACGCTAATGAGTGACTAATTAGGACAATGTTTACCAGAAAGATGTGGACACACACAAACGTGGACATACAGATGAGTGGTCGTTATGTTCTTGCGTCAACAAAGTAAAACAAAACCCTATAAAGTCATGCCCCAGAACTGACAACTGGCGGGTGCGGTGCAGTTCGCGTTCTCGACCGATTTCACTGAACTCTGTGCCAACAGTGTCCAAAGGAGGATGTTCGGTTTCTTTGTCGAAACCCAATGCCCACGGGTGACTGCTGATCCTCGATGTGGTCTGATACCTTCAGAAACCATCAGGTTCAAAGCATGGCCCACACTTCTTCCCAGCCCCGTACCCTCCTGCTTGCCAGTCTTTGCTTGGCGTCACGTCATGACCCCGCTACAAGTGGTTTCCTACTGCCTCATCACCCCACCGTCAAGGGTTGTCCAGTCTGCTTTTTCTCTAAGTGATCAATGAGTCATCTAAGCCGGAGGCCCGAAACGAAACCCTCTGGCCTGTCCAAGGTCTGTATCTTCAGCATCTCTGGCAGCAGAGGTTCGATCTAGACAACATCCTCTCTTGAAATTCTCATTTGTACCACCGACTAGTCAGAGGGGAATAAGAAAGGTTGACTTTCATCCCTGGGGCTTAGGGGGTGGGTCTGGTCCAAATCTCCCAATGCTGCTTAGCCCAGGAAATTAAAAAACAAAACAAAACAACAACAACAAAAAAAACCACACAGCCGACAAACACAGAAGTAACAGTAACGAAAGAACAAACCCCAAACCTTAAATGCATTAGTGGGACTCCTGGAATGGGCCAAGGCATACTGTGGAGCATTACTGCCATCTGGATGGTGCCCATGTTTTGGAAGGGAGTTGCCTTTGACACCGGCCGCCCTAGGGGGACCCGGCGGCGACAGGCGCGGACCTTGGACCGAGCACCCTAGCCGCCTCACCGATCTGAGCTAGTGTGACCTCGCCACGACGGCAGCCTGCGTCACGCCCCGCCACGTGCCAGTGAAGGGGAGCTGCTGAGGACAAGAGGCTTTGGCGGAACAAACCGGCCTAGAGTTTGGCATCATGCTTGGCTCGTACGTCTGTTATCCCAACCGGAGCCCGTCACCTCCTGCCAAGCATTTTGCCGTTGGGTAGTTCCACAATAAGCACTTTTTTTTTTTTTTTTCTATTTTACCGAGCCACGTTTCCTCCCATCGAAACGTTGTCCCAAGTCCTAAGGAACAGGCGGGAAGGAGAGGCCAGTGTTGGCCACGAACACGGTCTTCCGTCTTCCGCGGAGGAAGCGCATTCCAATTGTGTGCCAAACGTCGTGACATCCCGTAAAGGAGGGCTGGGTGGTCTGGGTCTCGCACAGCTGACGTTCGACAGCGTCTCCAGAACGCAGCAGCTCCTGCTGCCTCGGGGAAGGGCTGTGTGTGCTCATGTTTTGATGCTCACATCAATTCCGTGATGTGCCTCAGTGGTTCGCGTCACTTCAAGCAGTGCGAGCTGCGGTCAGAAGGAGGTTGCGTGGAAAATGCCACAACTCAGCGTGATTAGATTATTTGGAGCATACAAAAGAGAAAAATCAAGAAGAGGTGGGAAAATCAGCATAAAATGAGGCGAGAACTGTGGATAGATGATGCCTTAGGGTGGTCAAGGTGGGCGGTTTGGTCCAGTAAAACGACTGCACCATCACGCAAGCGAAATTTTCTTTTATTGAAGTGTTTCTGAAGCATTTGTTATGGTGGGCACTACACTATTAGTGTTTTCTTTCTACTCAAAGGAAAACCGCCTACATAAAACAAAAACAAAAGGACACCAACGACTCGGACAGTTGAAACAAAACCCTTATAACCAGCTGAATGACCTGTAGAGATCCAGTTGTGGAAACCGGTAGGTATGTGCAAAAAAGGAACGGCCACTATTCCAAGGGGTCACCTACAGTGTGGAAGAAGAAAACCCTGACCGAACAGTATCTCTCAGTGACCTTGGGATGCCAGGGCCCTAGGGCAAAGAGGGTAGTGTTCTTGCAGAGGGAAGAGGGCTCCTGAGCTTAAACCTCAGCGCTGGGACCGAAAGCCCTCCCTGCTTTGGGAAAACCCCCACTACCTTTCCCAGATCGGGTCACCAGTGCCTATGAGAGCAGCTGCTGGAATCCGGACGTGCGCCCTCCACCCCCGTGAGCAGCAGGAGGACGGGAGGGAGGCGCAGCCCCGGCAGGAGGCACGCCACCCCACAAGGGGGCTGGGCGCCGACCACTGGCCCTTTCCAGCCTGAAGGTTTGGTCTCTGTTTTCCCCTGGAGGGGAGGAGATGAGGGTCAAGTTGAGGAAGAGTCTGGGGCGGGGCGAGGGGGCTCGTCTCCTCCGTAAGCCCTGAACGGGACCGGCTGGCAGGTCAGGAACCTCTGTGTTCCCCCACAGGAGGCCTGGCAGGCCGAGCTCTCAAAAGCGCTGCCGTGGCTGTGCCACTGAACTTGACCCAGCACCTCGACAGCACATCCCTGCCTTGGGCAGGCCTGGCCCACATCCAAACGTCGCAACTTTCCAGGTGGGACTCTAACCCAGAGACTGTCGGCCTGCCCCCCCAGCCCCCGGGTCCTGCCTGCCCTCCAACCCTAGGAAACGACAGCTGTTCCAGTGCCAGAATCTGTCTGTCGTTCAGGCCGCACGAAGTCCCTTTCCAAGCCGGCCAGGCCGGGGCAGCTGAGCGGCCTCCCCGCTGCTGCTCGCTCTGCTCGCCTCCCAGCAGAGTGTGGGCGCCCCGGGCCGGGAGGAAGGAAATCCTGACACCTCACAACCTCTTAGGGAAACCAAGTTGGGAGAAGAAGAACGAAAGCAACACAAAACGAGACATCTCAGGAAAAGGCAAGCTGTCTGACGGGAGTGGAGAGGTGTATGTGTTGCCTCGACCCCGGGATACAGCCTGGCCTCTCCCTGCCTCGCCCGGAGTGTGCGGCCTGTGGTGTGGATGAGGCTACCGGTATGAGCGGCCTATTGGCAGGTGCTGAGAAACGTGAGATGTATTCTTTTGTATATATACACATATAAAAAATAAGAGTGAGGTAGATAAATGTTTGAAAACCAAAACAAAAAAACCAAAAGCAAAAAAAAAAAAAAAAAAAAAGCCAAACCCAAAAACTGTCCTGTCTTAGACACACACACACACACACACACACACACACACACACACACACCCTTTTCTCAGTATTTAAATTCATAATGGGGCTTCTCTACAGTGATTGAAAACCGGTATCAACAAAATAAATTAAAAGAAAACTCCTACATATAATACCTTCTTAATTAACTTTTTTCTTTTTTCTCATTTTTTTTTAAAGGGAAAAACCTATGGGACAGAGGCTAGAGAAAATTGGAGGACTGAAGCTACCGACAAGCAGAAAAGCACTACGCACTTGCTTTCTCGTGTTTAATCTCCAATCACGACTAGCAATCATCAGATCCAAGCTTTGTTCTTACTCCTAATTTAAACATTTCCATCCCAGAAGCAACTCGTTGCTGTCATCACTCTGGTGAGAAGTGCTAAAAACTAAACAAAACAAGACCCCCGGGCCCCGAGGACTTGGATTCCTGGCCGAGGAAAAGCGCACCAGCGCCAGGGCTCCGATCCCCCCTGGGAGCAAGCATGGGGCTCCCCGGCCACCGTGGCGGTGTTTGCCCCGACCGGGCCCTCCAGCCGGCAGACCTGGCAGGGGGGTGGGCTTGCCCCCTCCCCGCCGGCGCCAAGGAGGGGTCTGGGGATTTTCGGGTTCTAGAGACAGGTAGGTCGGTCTGGAGGGTGGCAGCGGGAGCCACAGCGGGGCCCACTGGGCCACGCCCGCTGCACCCTGGGACTCAGCAGCTGTTTCTCGTGGGATGGAAGGATTAAATAGCCATTAAAAAAAAAAATAGTAATCCAAATGCCTAGTGTCTGCAGTGAAAACTGCTGTTGTACCCAAGAATTAAAAAAATAGATATATGTGTGTCACAACCAAAACAAAGGTGCGGGAAAGAGGAGGTCAGACTTTCCAACAAGGGCGACTAGAAACACTGAACAGGGATGTGCGAAATATTTAACCTTTTTTTTTTTTTCTGACCTGAGTTTGTATCATGTCTTGCACTGTAACAGACTCCAGCGCTGTGGGGGGAGCAGGCTGAGGAGCGGGGTGCCGGTCCGCCAGGGCCTGCCCCCCCCCACCCCCCCGCCCCGGGGGTGCCGCCCGCTACCCGCCTGCTTCCCTCGCCGGCTTCGTGCCCACAGAGCCTCCGGGTTAGAACGTAACTAATGGGCGGGGGGAGCGGGGAGGGGAGGGGGTATTCATAAAAAGGCATCAAACAGTTCACGGCAAATTATGTTATAGAAGTATCGGTTACTGGGAAGAGAGGAAGAAAGTCACGCACGCTAGTACAAAGCATAAGAAGTTTCTTGGAGTGAGCAGAAAGGGAAGAAGGGTAGACCTGAAGGTTTTCATAGATTAAATCCACAAAGATAGAGGACAAAAAAAATAGCAGCTTTTTTTTTTTTTCTGTACAGACGTATAGATGAATATCTGAACCGTAAAAAAGTTATAAAAGTGACATTAAAGACGATGTGTATGCAAATGTTTCATGGTCTAACATAGAACTGTAAGACCCATGAAGAAGTCCTAGTAACAGAGAAAATGTCAACAAAGCTTAGAATGCTTGAATCCATTTACTGCTTTTCTTCTTACTGTTGTGGTGGTGGTTGAATTCCTTTCCTTGCAAACCTGCATAAACAGTTGGGCTGAGTCCCTGGAAACCCCTTCCCATCTGTGTCCTGGGGGCCGGGAACGGGGGTGGGGGGGGCAGAGAGGCTGAGGTGGGGGGACAGGAGACTGGCATGTGGACGACCTTTCCTCAAAGCCTGTCTGCCAGGCTCTCGACAGGGCCTGTTTTCTCCAGAATTCCTGGGGGCTGGCAGGTGGGGGTGGGGAAGAGGGGATTCAGCCTCCCCCAGTCTCCACTGAGAGAAAAATCCCATTGTGTCCACTTCCCCCAAATAATAACCTCGTCAAAAGCAACTAGACCTGTGTGAGCGTAAGACTGGAAAAGAACACCCGGGGCGCTCGGAGGGAGTGCGTCCTCAGCGTGGCTCCTAAATGGCGTGACTCGACACCGGGCTCGCCCCACGCCTCCGGGAACAAGGAAGCAGGTGCCGGGATCAGGGGGGAGGGAGTTGGGGGGTTTGGCAGAATTTGGCAGCATTAAAATGGTAACGACCTCGAACGAATGATGGCCCCTTTTCAATTTCGTCTGTCCCTATAAAGGTGAAAGATAGTTAAAAAAATTCCGTCTCGATGTGTTTTTTTGTTTTTGTTTTTTTTTATAAAGACCTGCGGCGACGGGCAGGTGTGCGCGAGGGCACTGTGGGGCCGCAGGGAGGGGGACAGCCAGGTCCTCAGTCTGATCGGAGGGGAGTCCCAGCTGGGCTTGTGGCAAAGGTTCTTCTATTATGAAGCAGAGAGAAAGAGAAAGGAGAGAGAGAGAGAAAAGGGAGCAAGGGAGGGAGACAGGTCTGAGAGAGGTGAGAAGTGACGGGGAAAGCGTGAGGAGACTCGATTCTCGAATGTTCTGTTGCTATTAAGTGTTGTCATTAAGGTTCTTAAAGGCCCATGTCAGTTAAGGGTTTGGGTAGGGAAATAAAAAGCTGCTTGCATATTGAAAAAAGGAACATCCCCAATGTGTTTACTGCAGAGAAGCCGTCTCCCGGGGGCAGCACTGGCAGTTCTGAAGATCCACTGAGGTACAGGAGGCTGTGAACAGATTGTTAAGACTCTCCCCCCCACCCGCCGCCCGGCGTGCACACACGTTACTGTTTGCACGGGACTCGGGATCCAAGGATCAGCAGGTCGAAGACTGGGGCAGAGGCAAGGCCCTCTCGTTCTTGCGCCCCCCGTTCATGTGCGCGTAAGGCTGTCTCTCGTCGAAGCTGGCTCGGAGCACCAGCACGCCAGGGCCTGGGCCGTTCTCGGCCTTGTGTCCTGAGTGTCTGTCGGGCAGCGGCAGGGACGACGACGAGGCGGAGGGGTCCAGCGGGACGCTCTCCATGTTCTCGGGCTCCAGGTCCAGCTCCTCCGGCTCGGGCGGCTTGTTCTCCTCGCTGTAGTAGAAGGACACGTCCCGGAAGCCGGGCTCCATCTCGTCCTTGATGCTGCTGATGATCTCCAGGAAGGAGGGCCGCATCTTGGGGTTGTACTGCCAGCACATGCGCATCAGCTCGAACCTGGGGACGGGGGGGACACGACACACGGGAGATGGGCCCTGCCGCCCGCGGTCGCCGGGGGCCGCTCGCCGTGGTCTCCCTGCTACGCGCGACCTCTCTGAGCCTCTGCCTTTCTCTCTTGATGGCCCGGGGAGCCTTCAGCTTCTCCTGTCTCACGTCCGGGACCCGGGACCCAGGACCCAGGACTCTCCGCGAGGCAAAACCTAAGGGCTCGTTGCCTGAGGACGACAAATCTAGGTTCACACACAGTCTGTCCTCACAGGTGTTACGGTGACAGTGCTAAGACATAAAAACAGGTGCCTGGGTGGCCCAGTCAGTGCAGCGTCTGACTCTCGGTTGTGAGGGCTCTGTGGGACTCTCAGCTCAGGTTGTGATCTCAGGGATGTGGGATCGAGCCCCCGTGTCGGGCTCTGGGCTCAGCAGGGGGTTTGAGATTCTCTCTCCCTCAGGCCCTCCCCCTACGCTCTCTCTAAAATAAACAAATCTGGGACACCTGGGTGGCTCAGTTGGTTGAGCAGCTGCCTTCGGGCTCAGATCATGATCCCGGGGTCCTGGGATGGAGCCCCGCATCGGGCTCCTTGCTCAGCGGGGAGCCTGCTTCCCCCTCTGCCTCTGCCTGCCTTTCTGCCTACTTGTGCGCTCTCTCTCTCTGACAAATAAATAAATAAAATCTTAAAAATAAATAAATAAAATAAACAAATCTTTAAAAAAGAAAAACAAAAAACATACACAGCATTCTATTTAAAGCATCTCTTATAGCCACTGATGGAACATTATTTCCAGAATCAGGGCTCTGGTGTCTCCATGACAAGGGTTAGAAGCTATCACAGCTATCCCGACAGTGAGCTCCCTTTTAATCCCACCTCTGCTATTTCTAGGCTTCCCCCAGTGGCTGGGGACAGCCGGCAGGCGACCTGTGGAACAGGCTGTGGGGTGGCATGGTGACAAGACGGAAGGAGAGCATGTTCCAGGTCGCCCCGGGGCCCCATCCAGCGCCACCCGGGCTGCCTGCTGTGTGCCCCGTGACACAGAGCCCGGCCTCGGATCCAGGCTGCTCCGAACTGAGTGACAGTCCCAGCAAAGTCCCGCAGCCAAAGCCCAACACAGAAGGAGGGGCCGGCGGGGGCAGGCAGCGGACACGGTATGGCGCCCGTGTGGGGTCTCACCAGCCGGACTGCGATGCACTTGGGCTGCAAACCTCTGAGAAGCCCTCACAGCCAGGTGACCTCTGGGAGTCTTCCGGGCAACGGGACACAGTCCCCCCCCCCCCCCCCCCGGGAGCCGGAGCCTGCGCCCGGAAGGAGACAGGAGGAATGGGGTGGTGGGGCCAGCTGACCTGGGGGAGGCCTGGGCTTTGACAAGAGTTCAAGGTGGCCGGGGCAGGAGGGGATACTTCTGATTAACCCACAACGCAGACAGACCCAGAAGACCTTGGGAGCAGAAAGCAGGGTGACCGAGCAAACATGCGGGCCGGCCCCAGAGCCAGAGGAGGCCAAGGTTCCGAGAAGGGATTGGCCAGTGGCCCTTTCTCGTGTGAGCTTGAAACAAAAGAACCTTCCCTTCCCACTGCTGTTCTTGCCAGAAAATTCTATTCTCTGTAAAACATCTAGCTAAAGAGATGCTTTTCAATAACAATGGCTCCATGGAACTCCCCATATTTAGGGAGCACAGAGCCCCCGAGATGGGCTTCTAGCCTTCCCGTGGGCTGGCCATTTGACTAACAGAGCACTTGCTTGTGTCTGGCCCCAGGGAAGAAGCCAGGGAAGAAGCCCGCGGGACACAGAACCCGGCCTGCAAAGGGAACACTCCTAGGCTAATGGCCCCAGCTACCTTGAGAGACCTGGGGGAAAGGTGTCACATGGATTGGAGGGAACAGGATGTGACCTTGAGGGAGGGTGGACACAGGAGAGAGGCTTTCTGCCGGTGTTGCTGTTTTTGAAAACCGTGTTTCATTGGGACGGCCATGCCCATTTGTCTACAGACGTCTGTGGCTGCTTTCAAGGGACAGCTTCTAGTTGAGCCGTTGGAGCAGAGACTGGCCTAGAAGCCCACAACATTCGCTGTGTGGCCCTATACAGAAAACGTCTGCCACCCGTGCTCGGGCAGAAAAAGATCGGGACGCAATGTGAGGCCTGACCAGGTTCCTCCCCTCCCCACACTACCGCCAACCCCCTGGCCACGCTGTCACCGCGTGGCAGGACAGACCCCCACTAAGGTGCTCAGTAACACACGGGGCGGCAGGCAGGGCTTGGCTCGTGTGAGCTGCCTTCCTCCTCCCAAGCCTGGGAAGCAGGTGCCTTAGAATACATGCCCATTTCGTGGCTCAAGAAATGAGGCACCAAGAGATTCCACGATCTGTCAGAACAGTGAGGGTGGGCAGGAAGGGGCGCTCCCCTAGACAGTGGGGCTGGGCTCTGAGCACCGCCTACCTCAGGGAAAAGGGCATTTTCTCAGCCTCAACAAGAGCAACCGTGCTCCCCCGAGGAGACTGGGTTCCTCTCCTTCAGTCTCAAGTGCTGTGAGGGATTTACGCTGATCAACAGGCAGCTCCGGCCTCGGGTCTGATGGTGAACAGGCCCGCCTTCCCTGACCTCCCATTAATGCCTGAGGAAAAGGACTCCCTTCTCCCCCAGCCCCCCAAATAAATCAGGCCAGAGATACACGGGACCCCTCTCTGTGGCTGGGCTGTGATTTCCTCTGGGCTGACTGACTTGTCCCTGAATAGGGGCGCGGCCGGGGCCAGGAACACATGATGTGTGCTGGCTCAGGGATGCTGGGGGGTGGGGGGTGGGGCTGCTGAGGAGGTGCCCCCGGCAGGGGAGCGACTGGAGTGACATCAGCACAAACAAGCCACGTGACGCCTCTCTTAGCGGATCCCCGAGTCACAGCCGTCCAGGGCTGCCCATAAAAGGAAGTCTTTTTCACTCTGTAGGATCCAAGACCTTGTTTACACTCTCTCCACAAGAAAACTTTCCAGTAGACTCCAGAAGGATTTATGGGCTGATAAAACTCTTCTTTAAAAAAGCACATGTTTTACAACTAGCTGGCTCTGGTGAGGCCGAGCCGTCCTTTCCCGAATGCCCCCTTCTGGGGGCTGGGAAGGAGATTAAACAGGGCTGCTGGCTGCCCTGCCCAGTGGTGAGGGACGAACCTGCTTGAGGGAGACCAGTGTGGCCCGGGGGGAGGGGGGCAGCGTGAGGGAAGACAACTGGCCTGCCCCCTCCCATCCGGCACACTGAGGGCCTCTGGATGGCCACCCTACTCTCGGCCCTGCTGTGCACGCGTGCAGGTTGTGAGCACAAGCCACGATGTGAGATGCAGCCCAGCCTCCATCCACGTCCACGTGGCGGCCACCGTCGCAACAAAGACCAGATTCCAGAAAGGCCCGGAAAGGCTTGGTGTGCCCCCTTCTCCACCTCCTCCTGGCAGCCTGGAACAGCCAGGATTGGCTCCTGAGCCCCTTCTCAGCTGGGCCGGCAGCGGGACAGCGGGACCGCCTGACCCCTCACCCCACGCCACTCTGCCTTTGGGCCGAGATCAAACGCAGGGCCCAGGTGCCACAAGACAGCCCACGGTCGCAAGGCTAAGCAGGCGAGGACGGCCATTCCTGACCGTCGGGATTTCACTGCAGCACCGGGGTCCACAAAACGAGCGCAGGACCACCAGCACCGAGAGAGCCTCAGTCAGCAAGAGGAGAACCCACCAGGACCCACTGAATCTGTCTCAGGCTCATCTCGGAGTCGGTGAGTCTCTGGGCTCAAAAGCTCAAATTCTGTCCTGAGTGCTGTGTCCTGAAGATCGCCCCTGCCTGGCAAGGGTCCCAATGAGTGACACGGCAGAAGTTTTACCGAAGACCATACGGCTTCTTGGCCCAGGGCTTACGATCCCGGGCGTCCCTCTGCTCGAGCTCCAACCTGCAGCGTGAGAGTCCTGTCCCACCGCCCGGCTTCTGAGAGCCAGGACCCTGCCTTGTGGCCATCTCTGGGGTGTCAGCAGCCAGCATGTAGGGGACTCAAGGGGACTCATGGACATTCGTGGTGTAAGTACGGAGCCCTGAGATGGGCTGTGTCATGGATTTAAAATGCGGAACCACCAGCGAACCACAAGCCAGATCTGGTCTCGTGCCTTGTTAAACTCATTCAAACCGAGTCTGGGTGTTAAGATGCCCCCCACCCCAGCCCAGACAGGACTCTGTGGCTTGGACTACGCTGCCTTTCCTCTGAAGCCTCGTGGCACCTGGCCGCTGGGGGACAGGGAGTACCGGCCACTGCAGAGGCGTCCACTTCCCCTGCCCACGTGGATGCTGAGCTGAGGGCCCCCGGCAGCCTCTGCTCCCCTTGTCCCCACGTTATCCGACTGGCATGTTACCCAGGAGCCACACCATCTCTCTCCCACATGGAGGCTCGGCAGGGCTTTGGGGCAACTCCCAAGAGCTCAGTGACACTCCTCTCCTCTGGGAGAAACAGGAGTCCGATCTTGCCGTGCCCATAACCAAAGAAGTCCTCGCCCAGCACCCTTCTTTACCCAAGCTCATCGGTAAGTTCAAAACGATGTGTATGGGGACACAGGCTCCCCATAGAGCCAACTCGCCTCCTTTCATTTTGTTATTTTCTTAGACGGGAGAACAATCGGCCAAGGGGGGTTCTGGATGGCAAAGCCGAAATGCCTCGTGAGCTGAACATCTACTATCCAGCGGGAACCTCTCCGTGTGAGTTTCCTGGTCACTCTGTGCTGGGAACAGAAGTGCACGTCCTTCCTGTGGCAGGTGGGCGGCTCCCCAGGCCTTTCAAATTAATATCAAAACTGCACTCACCGGGAGGGAGCTCAACTCTGGGAGTCCCACAGGTTTCTCAGCGGCCGACATTTATCCCAAAGAGGAAGCTCAAAAACAATGCCTCTCCTCCTACCACCCCCAGACCATGCGAACAAAATGCACGCCTGCTTTCCCGGACCGTGGAAGCTTGCTACAGCCCCGCGAGTTCTAGCCACCGACTCTGTTCTGCATCAGACACCTGGATGCGAATTCAGTGGGCATCGCTGCTCGTGCTCCACGACTTAGATTTCTGCCCTGAAGCAAGATCCTTCTTATAATGGGCTGACAAGAACACAGTGGCCACACTGTTCGGAGAGAACAGCCCCCAGGGGCCCCCTGTGATCTCCAGATTTTTTTTTTTTTTAAACTAAGTGACCTTTTGAGTCTCTTCTAACTTTGGGTCCTGACGTAACAACAGGCTAATTGGGAAGGTTCTTGAGGGACCTGGGAAACCCCGTTGCCTCCTGCCCTGTCCCCACCCCCCACCAACCGCACTGCCTTCTGGGAAGAGGGCAGTGTCACTGGCGGGCCTACTCCGTGCCCCATGTTGAGGACCATGTAAAGTTCCTATAGCTTGGACGGGCTTCAGCTGAACAAACATCCAGAAGCGGCAGCCCCAGAGCACGGGGCCACCACACTGAGTCCCCCCAGTCCGCGGGCCCTGCAGCTGCGCAGTCAGGGCCATGGGAACCAGGCCGCCCATGTCTCCGTGGCGCTGGGGAGTCAGTCTTGGGAGCAACCCAGTCCTTCAGAAAAAAACCACAGAACCTTGGTTTGTTGATGGACAATGGTTCCTGCTTCTCAAGCCGTGGCAGCCAGACCCCAAGATGCCGGACGAGATTCCTGCCCCTGGAACCCCTCACCTGAGGGGTCGCACTGAGGCCTAGGACGGGATTTTACTCCGCTATTTTGGTTTTCTCATCAGCTGCTGCTGAGTTAACCAAAACGGAGATTTTCTGGGGTAGATGTGGCTTAATCAGCTAAAAGAAATGGTACATGCCATGGAGAGGTGTTCTCGCTGGCCCTTAAGAAGTAAACTCCTCGGCTGGGGGGAGACCCAGTGTCTGGGAGGGTGACGGCCCCGCAGCCACCGGGCTGAACCCTGGTGACAATCCGAGCCTTGGGTGACGGTGGCCCCGGCCTACATCTGACCTCAGTCTGGTGAGACTGAGCAGAGGGGCCAGCACTCCTGCGTCGGGATTCCTGCCCTGAGGAAACCGCCGAGAGACTCAAGCGAGCGAGGCTTTCGTGACTGTTGAGGCCAGTTTCCCTGGTCTCCGCCTGACACGGTATCTGCCTCATATTTGCAAACCATCCGGCCCCTTGGAGGCGGGCGCTCACTTGGGGCAGATCTAGGGGCCTTCCACGTAGACACAGAGGCAGCCCCACAATTCCTCTGGGATCTTTCCTCACGTGAAGCCAAACAGGTCCTGAAAAGCACTTCTGGAAAATTCCTGAACTGGTCCTGAGCTACCAGTGCTGGTCGCCCATCTTCCACCCATTGGGATCCAGCAGGATCTCCGAGCCCCACCGTCACGAGCGTGTTCAAACCAAGTGCACGGCTCCCTACCCGTCCCTGTCCCTGTCCCGCCCCCGACGACCCAGCCCCAGGATGCCATCACACCCTCTGACTTGTTCCTCCTCCGCCCGGACAGGGAGGCCCAGCGGCCTTCCGCAGCTCTGACCTGCGCCAGATTCTCCTCAGAACGCCGAGCCGTGAGGCCCGGGGGGGCACCGGGGACCCCGCGTTTTGGACAAATCTCGGGAACGCGACGTGGAATGTTTTTGTTACAAAGCAGTGGTGCGAGCTGACAAGTCTGCCAATGCCCAAGGCTGGGCTCGTCCGGGACCGTGTGTCCGCAGGGAGGTCAGAGGGACCACGAGCCGGGCCCCCGGGGCGCAGTGCAAGAAGCTCCAGGGAGCATGTCACTTACGCGGCTTATGACTTGTCAG
Source organism: Procyon lotor (assembly GCA_028646535.1). Classification (NCBI taxonomy): domain Eukaryota; kingdom Metazoa; phylum Chordata; class Mammalia; order Carnivora; family Procyonidae; genus Procyon; species Procyon lotor. The sequence goes on from CM053609.1 coordinate 12,404,404, forward strand.
TGCTCAGCAGGGAGGACACCTGTGGGCCGCCAGTTGTCGCGGGCCTGCCCACGGCTACGGGAGGCTCTCGAATGGGGCTAAAGAGTGCTCAGTGTCACGCTAGTGTCCCCCACAACCCCCTTTTCCTTAAACTGTGCATGGAGAAGACGGTAAGGATTGCTTTGGGCAAATGCTTCACAGGGGTGTGTGGCCTGAGAGACCACAGCGCCAGCTGGTACATAAGGGAGACGGGGTGAAACTGAGGCAGCCCCCCCCCCCGAAGGCGCGGGTTCCTGCCATCAGGATGACCCTCTTCTAAACCGCCCCCAGCAACCGCGGCTCCCGCGGGCCCCAGAGACTGGCCCCCAGAACTGCCCCCCACCCCCCACCGGGGTCACGGATCAGGGAACGCAAAGGAGAAGCGGCGAGGGCCCAGGGAGGACGTACAGCATGTCGGGACAGTTGTCCGGCTTGTCCAGAAGGCCACCCTCCATAACGAAGCGAAGGACCTGCTCGTTGGACAAGCCCTGGTAGGGCTGCTCGGCCAGCGTGGCGATCTCCCAGAGCACGACCCCGAAGGACCTGCGGGAGAGAGGGGACAACGTAAGGGCTCAGAAAGGGGAGGGCAGACCCACACTGGCCCTGCCCGCCCGGCACCTCCCGCCCCGGGGTGCAGCCGAGCACACGTCCTGCAGCAGGTCTGGTGCACGCCCGGCTCCCTCGGTTGCTGCTCACATTCCCTGCACAGGAGATGAAGTCCCGGGGCCCAGTGGAGGAAGCCAAGGTGGAGGGGGTTCGCAGGGTCCCCCGAAGGATGAGGAAGCCCCCGAGCGCTCCCGTGAAGCCCGGACAAGCTGAGTTCAGGGTGCCAGCCACGCAGTGGGCAGGACTGAGCATCCTAAACGCGCTTTATCCTGTAATCAAAGGCAGATCCCCAGCCCCTGCCGGGACCGTGGCACGGTGGGCTCGAATGCAGCCTGGGACAGCCAAGCCGGCCAACGAGCTCCCCCTATTTGGGAAGAGAGGCCAGTGGAGGCGGTGGGGAGAGGAGCCCCACGGGGGCTGGGGGAGCTGCTGGCCCGTGGGGGGGCTCAGTCTCACGGCAGAGGCGGGGGGAGCGAGGAGGGCCGGACTGGCTGATTACGGGGCTCCCGGGCAGCCGGGCGTCCTTAGGCAGAGTTCAGCCGAGGGGCAAAGGGGTCGAGGAATCAATTCAGCAAGGGGAGCAGTGAACGATTCTGCCAAGCACGCAGTTCTGCCTGTTGGTTTAGAAGATCCAACGACCGGAAACCAAATTAAAATACACATACGCGCACGCCAAAAAGGTCAGGTGGGTAACGTTTAAAGAGGTGACGCTGTACTCTGCAGAGTGAAGTGCCTTCCTGACACACACTGCCGACTTGGGCAGATTCTCCTCGGTCTATTTTGCCTTTACATTCGGTTCATTTCAGCAGAATAAAGCAGGCTCGCCAGCCCCCCACGGCCCGAGGGGCTTCTGACGGGACCGTGCAAGGCCAGGGGTGCTGGCAGAGCTGCACTGAACATTCTGGGGCCTGGCGCTTCCCGCGGAGAGCTCTCGGGATCCTGGCCGGGAGCCTGAGCCAGGAGGGCCTTGGACTTCGGACCACAAAGGTTTCTTCACTGTCTCAGTGAGGGCTCCTGCGCCAGGAGCAGAGGGCTTCTGGGCAAAGCTGCTGAGAGCAGGTGTGGGACACAAAGACAGAATCTTAGCAGAGGACGGTAAAGCGGACCTTACTGCAGGTCCGCTTTAATTTCCAGTGACCAAGAAATAGTCTTTAATGTTGCACAAGAGACTGAGGAAAGCCAGAGACCCAGAGATCCCTAGGTCCTCGTGATCACACTCATGAAGTCACACGGCGGGTAAGAGGCCCGGCTCTCCCCCAGAGTGACTCCTGTGTGACGTCAGTGTCGTTCGTCATCGAGGGCCCCTTAATGCTGGAGTCTGGTCATCCTTCACGGGACGCGACGAGCTGCAGGGAGTCTAATGGATGGAGGCTAAACCGACTCTATCCAACACCAACATGACCCCTCTGGCATCACCCGTTGTCACAGGAGCCATTTAAACATCGATCAAGCTCCTGCGGGCCTCATAGGGCGTGCAGACATTCCTCTCCTCACAGACGGAGCAGCCAAAGCCCAGAGGTGTCCCACAGTTTGACCAAGGCCACACGGCCAGTCACGCACACTGAGGAAGAGGCAAATCCCATGTGTTTTCCAAAGCAGATAATTTGCAATGTGGCCCATTTTATGTGGACATAAAACCAAATCATGAATTCCGTGGACACAGTTCTTCCTGAAACATCACACAGATGCCTTTGGGTGCCGTCTTTTCTGACTACGAGCATTGTCTTCCCCAGAGAGGGTGCACCTCGCTGTGAATCTCACAGGTCAGTGCTGGCACTGCCTGGGGTCAGCGTTCAGGGACTGTCCCTCCGCATGCCAAGACGGGATCGTGTCGCTGTCCCACCTGCCACAGCAGCTCAAGACCTACAGAGACAGCCACGTTCCCCTCTCTCAATGAGCCACTAGAGAAGCACATGATTGTAAGTGGGTGCAACCAGCCCTGGGTATTTGTGGCCGGTCCGGATGCCCAGGAAGGGAACACGCTTGTGCTTCCTGACCCAAAGGAACTGCTGGCAGGGACACAGGGCTAGAGAGGAGCCAACAACACCAGGTCCAAGGGCCTGGGGATAAAAACCTCAAAGGGCCGCAGAAAAATGTGGAAATGTTCGAACTAGAGAAAAGAGACCCCTTCCTTGTGACTCCGAGGCCCGTCTTATCAGAAACACAGCACGGCGTGCAACTCTGTCCCAGAGAAGGGCCAACAGGTATCACCAAGAGACCAATGTAAGCCTAGTATGAGCACGGCTTGCAAAGAGCAAGGATGTCTTAAGCAGTAGGGTGCTCTGTTCGGGAGGGAAGGAATAAGCTGTCCCTGGAGATGTAGGCAGAATCTCCTTAACTACTAGCTATCAGGGACTGTGGATGGGACCCTTGGGCTGGATGTGACCACACGGATGCCCCCCCAAGCCTGAGATTCTGGGGTCTCCTTCTCAAAGTCAAATAGAATTCTTTGTCTCTCTTTCTAGATTTTCAACCATTTAGGAATGACTACGCTATTAAATATATTCTATAATGACGAGGGCACCTAGGTGGCTCCGTTGGCTAAGCGTCGGCCTCTAGCTCAGGTCACGATCCCCGGATCCTGGGATCGAATCCCGCATTGGGCTCCCTGCTCAGCGGGGAGTCTGCTTCTCCCTCTCCCTCTGCTACTCTCCCTGCTTGTGCTCTCTCTGTCAAATAAATACATAAAAGCTTAAAGAAAAAAAAAGAATAAAAACCTTATAAAAAGTGATTTCCTTCGACACGGAAAGCTTTAAATCCTAGGCAGCTGAGAAATCTTCCATATTTACTAACGTCTTGGCTGGCCTACCCTACCTACCTGTGTTACCCTCAAAGGCTGTGTTAAAAAAACAAAACAAAACCTTAATGCCTTAATGCCTGGACATTGAATGGAACGAATACCAATACCAATATACCAATACCTACTCTTGTTTATAAAAATGGATTATTGGTTCATGACATCTACGCATCAAGTGGGAGAACACCGGCATCAAACACTCTATGTCCCTCTGTTGCTGCTTGTCACAATCGTTGCTAACCTGAGTTTGGGCAAAATTAGCCTGGAGATATTAATAACTAGTTTTATCTTCCTATTCTGCCCCTTGTTTTCCCTGGCTCTCACAGTTTTTCTATTTTATCATACCGTAAGCTGACCTTGGAGCTCTTGGAGGCATGGAGGCTAGAATAATGAGATGCACAAACAGACCCAGGCCTGTCCACTTGCCATCATCTGTACATCTGAAAATGACGGTGAGCACTTTGATTTGACAGCAAAGAGATAACTACCTTGGACAGGCTGATTGCAAAACAGAGCTCATACGTGAACTCGAGAAGCAATCGCGCTTTGCTGGGTCATACTCAAATGCTATTTCCAATTTGCACCTGTCTTCAAAGTAAGATCCAAGGCCCTTGAACTGTGAAAGGTTCACGAGGTTAAAAAAAAAAAATGATGTCGGTCACTATTTAAATAGCTCCTCAGTGTGGTCATCCAGACAGGTGGAATAAACAACTACCGTTTCTATGACACACCAGCAATGGGATCTCCCGAGGGGACAGCCAAGGAACTAGCTGACGTGCTAGAAGGCAGATGTGCCAGGACCTCAGCCTGCCAAGGACCTCAGTTGTATTTTAGAACCTGATCTCTCCCCACCATGTTGCTGATGAATCACAATATACGGTACTCCTGAGAGTCCTTCGCACTCTGCAGCTGGTAACTACCCCAAGATATGGTTATTATTAAGGGAGATGTTTTGCTTTCCATACCATCCCTGGGTCAACGATGATGGTGCCCATGGGAAAAGGACAGAGAGTAGATGAGACCAACAAGAAAACACATCCGGACTCATGAGCTTCTTGTCTAAATAAAGTAATGTCTGCAATGTGAAGTTTGAATCAGGTGAGGCAGCCATGCACCCACAAAGTATCTGTTGGGAAAGATATAATGAGAGCAGGTAGGCAGGGGAGAAGGTGAAGTTCTCCGACTCATGGTGCTCTTGGCCGCTTGGTAAGAGGCTAAGGATCAGAGGAAATGTTGGTCCTCTAAGTTCTTTAGTTCCCACAAATGCCCTTAGCTAGCCTGCCCACAATAGGAACCTTAGACAATGCAGGAGTGTGGCCCACATAACACTTATGGGCCAGAGCTAGAAATGGGGCAAGAGTGAACAGAAAACGGGAGAAAAATGAAGCCCTCCAGATTGAGCCAATGGGATCTGTGGAGGCTGGAGAGGGCTCCAGGCTTGTATTATAGGAAAAGTCTCTCATACCAGACATCAGAGTGAGTGGTGAAGACTCCGTCCTTGAGCGACTCGGGGGACATCCAGCGCACGGGGAGCAGCCCCTTTCCTCCTTTCCGGTAATAGTCTGTCTCGTAGATGTCTCTCGTCATACCAAAATCTGTAAGGTGGAGAGAAGGCGCCAGAGTGATGCACTTTGAGCAGCTCTCAGGGCAGAAGCAAAGATGTCCTGTCCCTGCTGCAGGGGAGGGCCCTATACCTACATCCAAGGGGGAGCCATACTTTAAGGAGGCTGGACCTCAGTGTTCGCAATTGTATAAGGCAGAATCGATAAGGGATAATTGATTAATCGTGTGACAAGGAAATACCAAGAAATCTCAGCTTTCAAATATGTTTCTGATTTGACTCTTTAAAAAAGTTCTTTCCAGAGGTACCTGGGTGGCTTAGTTGGTTAAGCATCCGACTCTTGATTTCGGCTCAGGTCATGATCTCAAGGTCGTGAGATCGAGCCCTGAGTTGGGCTCCATGCTCAGTGGGGAGTCTGCTTGAGATTCTCTCTCTCTCTCCCTTTGCCTCTCTCCCCCTGCTCTCTCTCAAATATATAATTTTTTAAAGAAGTTAATTCCAAATAAATAGTTAATTTCTTTATTCACTTAAAATGAGAAACATTTACAAATCATCAAGTCTTACAGTTTATTAAGAAAATATGTACTGTGTAGACCCAAAGGTCACTTATACGTGGTTTTAAAACCTGGTGAAATAAACAAGGGCACGTTGACTCTTATTGACTTGGTAGCCCTGCCACACTACCAGAGGAAACAAAGTAGTTTTGCTGCTTAATATGGGGGAAAATATTGAAAATACAAATTCACAGGGGAAAAAAAGTATCCAGTAAGATGCCTAGGAGAGGCTATTTACTAGGCCCCTGGAGCTATTACTCGATAATGTTTTTCAACATAATACTCCCACTCGTTTTTGAAAACTTCTTCCATTTACCACATCTCTAGAAAATGTCACATAATTACGTTTGATGGCAGGCTTGCTTTATAATCCTAAATTATTGCTTCTTTGTCAGATTTTGATTTTCCACTCAATCACACAACCTTTTCTTACAGGGACTCTTACGTTCTCCTTCCCAGGAGAAAGGGCTGCTCTCCTTTCTAAAATGTTCATTCATGTCTCTAACTGTGCCACAAAGCCATAAGGCTACAAAGCAAACAGAGGGAATAAAGTTCCTTGGGTATTAACCAACACAATTTACTTGTACTGAGCTGAGGGCCATCAAACTGCCTCTGGTAAAATTACTTCTCATGTTTGTAATCCAGAGGACACTGGGCATAGGAAAAACAGGGTTTCTGAACCCTAGTGAAGAATAAAAATGAAACGCTAAAGTCTTATCTCAGAATTACTCCAGTGACATGCAAATAAGAGGACTTGCCTTTATTGGCACAAAAAGGAAAAAAAGAAAAAGAAAATCCCAGAAAAAGAACACAAGCTATTTTTTTTAACACAAAAGAAAAATCTCACATTTTAGTGACAGAAATCACAAGTATCAAGAAAATGTCACTATAAATGTGCCACCTGCTTAAATGGCAAATATGGTCCTTGCTGATTTGGACTTCTAATAGCAAGTGGCACAATACTAACTCTCCCACTGTGATGTGAACCCAGGAAGAAAGTGGCATGAACCGAGCTCCTGCATGTGCCAGGAAGAGGGTGGAAAGCATGATGTCGATGGCTAGAGGACACAACATCTACCGAGGACCTGCCCCAGTCAGACATATGTGCTTAGAGATTCCCTGAACCCATTTCTTCCCAGCATCTCATGGGTCAGCATGCCCATTTCAGAGGGATAGAGACTGAGGCTCACAGAACTTAAGGCACTTGCCCTGAGTCTTATCTGTAATTGGCAGAACCAGGATCTAAGCTCAAGCCTTCCAGGTTCCCTGGTGCTGGGAAAGCGGAGCTGGTTGGCATCTCTGTGGAAACAATCTGAGTCCCCATGGAGAAGGGAGGAGAAGGCAAAAGGAAGGGGAAGTGAGCAGGAAGCACAAAGAAAGCCCAGAGAGCAGCCAGGGGGGCTCTTCCTTGGAAACCTAGGGGTGTGGCAGCCTCTCAGGCTTCAAGGGGCACCAGATATGCAGATGCCTCAAAGGGCCAAATCCAGGGACCAGTGGCTCCTAAATGATAATTCTGAGGACCAAGGAATGTTTGTTCTATGATATCATTCCATTCATCACTTCTGTCTCCTACAGATGAAAAGTTACTCCTCATTTGATAATCATTCCGGAGGGGATATTCATTGTTCACAACTACAGGGCCAAAACAGTTCATTCAAAATCACCGCTAAAGGAAAAAAATTATTGCTAAGGAAAGAATAGACAGTTCAAGAGCTAGACAAAGAGGTTAGTTTTATATTACTTTATTATTATCTTTTCAGTACTTTGAATGCATCATGCCATTCCCTTTGGGCCTGCAAAGTTTCTGCTGAAAAATAAGCTTACAGTTTTATGGGTTTCCCTTCTATGTAACTGTTTTCTTTTCTCTTGCTGCTTTTAAAATTCTCTCTATCACTACTTTTAGCCTTTAGGATTATTATGTATCTTGGCGTGGACCTCCTTGGGTTTATTTTATTGGGAGCTCTCTCTGCTTCCTGGGTCTGTTTCCTTCCCCAGATTGGGGAAGTTTTCAGCTCTTATTTCTTTATTTTATATATTTTCTTTCTCTTCTCCTTCTGGTATCCTATAATGTGAATGCTATTATGTTTGATGGTGTCACTGACTTCCTTTAACTTATCCTCTAACTTCCTTTAACCTACCTTCTGTTCCTGTTCCATTTGGTTGCTTTCATTACTCTCTCTTCCAGCTCATGGATTTCTTCTTCTCTCTCCTCTACTACTTATTCCCTCTAGTGTATTTTGAATTTTAGTTACAGAGTTCTTCATTTATGATTGGTTCTTTGGTATATTTTCTATCACTTTGTTGAAGGTCTCAATTGAGACCCTCCGCTCTTTTCTCAAGTCCAGTGAGTATTGTTATGACCATTACTTTAAATTCTCTGTCAGGCATATCACTTATCTCTGATTTGTTTAGCTCAGTTGTTGTGATTTGGCCCTGTTCTTTCATTTGGGACATATTCCTCTGTCCCTTCACTCTGTGTGTCTGTTTTTATGTGTTGGGACAGTCAGCAAAATCAAAGAGGTTAATTTTAAATAGATTTTGGATGTAAAGTGTCCCCTGCAGTTTCTTGGGATAAATATTTGATGTTTTTCTGAACCATCATCATCTCATAGTAGGAAGATAAGGGTCCTGGTAAGAGCAGGTGTTTTCCTGAGCAGCTCTGAGGTCGTATGTGATTTTTGTTTTCTTTTCTTAGATCTGGATTAAGAGATCAAGGCAAAACCTAAAGGTTGAAATACATTTCTAACTTGCACCAGAAATGCAATCCAACGCCCAATTTTTTTTTTTTTGGTGTTTGAGTGGGTGGTGGCAACAAGAGGTCTAACCAGCAGGTTGGTCAGCTAAGGATTATAACAGGTCAAGAGTTTAGAAGTTGATCAACCTGGGTGTGAACCCCAATAAACAGTGATCTTCCCTTGCCTGAGGGATTGCCACCGCCCTGTCACTGCTCCTACTCTGTGTAGGGCCTTCATCGTTAGGCAACCTCACCTCTTAGAAAACTCCATGGACCACTGGGAAGACAAAGCTCCTTTCAAGCTCAGAGTATCGGGGGAAATATTGGTAGTTTGGACGGCAACTTTTATTCCCAAGTCAAAATCACCCGAGGATGTCGCCTCAATTATTTCTGCAACTAATGCTTAGAACTGTTCTGCCAAGAAATGCCTCAAGTACCAGGAGAGGCTACCTCAGGGACCATGGCCTCGGTCCAACCTTGCCCACTGTTGTTCCGCTGTGTCCACACATGCCATTGGGATTTGAGCCAACCCGGCCAGGTTTGCAACTGACTATCAACTGGAAACAACTACATTATTCCCAAGAACAAGACTCTGTATTCATGGGATGCATTGGAAACCTCTTCACACATAGGCTATGCCAACTTGGTCCCAGAAACATGTGTGAGTTTAGTTCTTGCTCAGCTCTGGAAAGCTAAGAACACACCTCCGATTTTGACCGTGAAATCTTCGGCCACCATGCAGTTGCGAGCAGCAAGGTCTCTGTGGACAAACTTGTTGGCGTTGAGGTATGCCATGCCGTCGGCAATCTCCCCAGCCATCTGGATCATCTTGCTTAGGCTTGGAGGTGCTAGGACTGGATTATTCTGTTGGAGATGAAAAAAAAAAAAATTCACATGAGAATTTAGGAGTTCTTCCCACCCTACATTCTTTCAGGGTGTGCAAATCCATCCTGGTTCGATCTGGGTGCCGCAGGTCATTCTGCTAAGAAACAGGACTTGCTCAGAAGGAACGTATTATTATGGAGACCAGAGCATTGGCTTCGTGGTAAAGTCATGTGCAGGCTCACTGACCACATCACACAAAGCTGCAGAGAGAAACGCCAATTAACACAACTTGGGACCAGCATTTTCTATTTTGGGTACTGCAAAAATTATTTAAAGTGAAACTAACAATTTCTGATATTACGAATTCTTGGTCACTCCAATTTTTATTAGTTCCTATGTTCCTTTTATTTATTTTAAAAGATTTTATTTATTTACTTGACAGAGAGATGACAAATAGGCAAAGAGAGAGGGGGAAGCAGGCTCCCTGCTGAAAGCCCGATGTGGGGCTCGATCCCAGGACCCTGAGATCATGATCTGAGCCAAAGGCAGAGGCTTTAACCCACTGAGCCACCTGGACGCCCCAGCTATGTTCCTTTTATTTCTAGAATGGAAGTCCAGGTGAAAGGATGGAGAGAATATTACAAAGGCCAAGCGGAAATAAGTGTGTTTCCCAAATGGACACTGTACGCTTTAGTTCCCATGTAAGCACTGTTGTAAATTATTCGATCTTTTTCTTTCTCTTCAACTTTCTTCTAAAGCACAAAAATATCAAGATTAATGTTTCTGCCTTATGATGTGGTGTTCCTTAGATTATCATTTTCCGTGGGCACCAAGGAAAACAGGCACTTGCCAACTAATTTAAGTCCAGGTGAAGGTTATTTCAGAGGGGGGTGAATACAAAACAGTGACAAATAACACATGAGAATTTCCTTTTTGAAGAGGGCAACACATGGGCTTTAGAATTAAAGAGCAATACCTCCAAATAATAATAATAATAATAAATCCATTTGGAAAAAAGATTTTATATAAAACATGTAGCCAGATCGCTCCATCCTCAAAAAAAAAAAAAAAATTACAAAGCCATCAGCTTGCCTTGTTTAGATGCTAACCACCTCCTGCTCGTGCTAGTACATAGGTTTTACCTTGCTTTCCCTGACTATAGAGACTCTGTTACGATACTGCAAAGCCATGTTGCTTCAACAGGTCGCACATGCCACCCGCCCAGCTCAAACCCTGTGGACGGTGGGCACAGGATGGCTGGGTGGGGAGGACATCACCCCAGGACACCTCCCCTTCAGGGAGGACGAGCTGGGACCACACATGGAAAGTGCCTGCCAGTGCCTGGACCCTGGACAGGGTCCGTGCTCGGTGGAGGTTGGCTTTGTCCTGGGACGTGCTAGTTTCTGTTGAAAGCTGTCTTCTAGAAGCAAGGTTAACAACCCTCCAAGTACTTCCCCGTTAGTCCCCTACGCTTGACATACATTTATCTCCTGGAGAGACTATCAACACGATCTCTGGTGATTTAAAAATACTTATCCCCGAGTTTCCTGGGGAAGTGACACGATATCCCCAAGGGTAAGCCCGAGCCACCACTTTCTTTGACACAGGAACCTTGTTTAGACAAGCTGTTTTTCCCCCTGGACCCACCATTGCCTTTTAAGCTTTTCGGGGCTCTAGAAATGCATGGTATGCCAGGAAATCCGCAGGTGAAATGTGCAATATTAAGTGCATGTGTTTACTAGACGTGGTCATTCATAATTAATATGAAAACAGACTCAATGAAAGGAACCTGGTTGTAAGCGTCGGAAAAGAGGGCTGACACTTTGTCGGCTCGTGGTGTCACAATGCCGTTGGTTCAGACATTTTCGAGAGCGGAAATCTTTCATTTGCTACAAGCTACCGAAGACATGTATACACAAATACCCACATTTAGCCAAGTAAATGAGCAAATCTTCACTTGAGGAGAAGATGCCAAGTAGAATATAATGAATCTGCAGGACAAGCATACATATTTTTATACTTGACATGAGTTAGGAAGAACAAGTTTAAATCTGACAACTCTGAGAGCAAATTCTAGATCTGAAAAGGACCTGTGTAATCATCTTGTCCAACCCTCTTATTTTACACGTGCGCAAGCCACGGTGCAGAGGCCCGGAGCGGCTGCCTGAGGACGGCAGACAGCTAAGCAGCCGAGCCAGGACTGAGACGTGTTCCAAATGTTGATTCTGGGCCTGAAGCCGGGGAGGCAGGGAGTGAGGCTTCTGTACTTTTCAGAGGTGCCTCAAACGAATCTGGTAAGAACTCGGCAGCTGTGCCTGTCTAGCCGCCCATCCGAGGAAGCGGTTTTCCTTCCCGCCTGCTGGTGAGTGAACAAAGTGAGACGGGAAAAGGCATTAAGCTCCAGGGGAGCTGGGGACCCACGCCGGCAGGGGGTGGGGGGCGGTGTGTGCTGCCATTACCCTGCCCGCGGGGTCCGGGGCCACACTCGGCCTCTTGACCCTCCCAGAACCACAGGGATCACCTGCTGTGGACAAAGGAGACCACACGAGAACAGGTGCTCAAACTAAGGAGCTACTACAACGTGGGGGATGACCAAGTTGCAGAGTAAAAGAAAACCCAAGATTAAACTCCAGTAGGGAAAGGCCATGGGCACTCAAAAGGGGTAGAGAGAGGGAAGGGCTCTGGCAGAGGCGAGCAAGCACAAAGTCTGCTGGATGCCGGGCCAGGTCAGGGTGAAGGCAAGGACTTTACAGCCACCGAGGCAGCCCGGGGAAAGGCAGATGTTGCCGGAGTCATCTGTAAGCGTTTAGTCTCAAAGCCGCACACTGTGGAATGCGGGGGGGGGGGGGGGGGGGGCGGCGGGGGGCAGGTGCTGAACCCAAGTATGTTTAAAGACACCGCATCGGGGCACCTGGGTGGCTCAGTCGTTAAGCGTCTGCCTTAGGCCCAGGTCAGATCCCAGGGGCCTGGGATCGAGCCCCACATCGGGCTCTCTGCTCGGCAGGAAGCCTGCTTCTCCCGCTACCAGTCCCTCTGCTTGTGTTCCCTCTCTTGATGTGTTTCTCTCTGTCAAATAAATAAAATCTTTAAAGACACCGCATCTCCTGGGGGAAGGCTCTAAAGAAGAGAGGGCGGGTAACATGCGAAGCCGGTTAAAACCAAAACTGACCTCTATTTCTGGCCTCAGAGACCGGAGATAGCTTTTGAGATCCCCCCGTGTCATCAGTTCCATGATGACCAGCGTCGGCTGGCCCTGGGACACCACGCCCAGCAACCGCACCTGGGAGGAACGACAAAGGAGAAGGGCTCAGGGGGGTATGTCCCCACGACGGTCCCCACCCACGATGCTGGGACTGTGGGGTGCGGAGCCCAGAGGAGCAAGGCCCCCGGGGGGGCTCCACTGGCCGGGGGCCGCCTCCCACGCACAGACGTCTAAGGGTGACCTTGAGGCTATGGGGAGGTTCCGGAAGGTGGTGGGGGAGGAGACACCAACCCCTCCCCCCCCCAAGTGAGGCCATGGGGGAGGGTTTTCCCTGGGTCAGGTTCTGGTTCCCCGGGCTGTCTCTTACCACGTGGTGGCAGTTGAACTCCTTCATCACTGAAGCCTCATTGAGAAATTCAATCCTTTCACGCATGCTGGCGGCCTCGTTCACTGTTTTAATGGCCACCCGGGTTTCGGGCTCATCTTTAACCACGCCTTTGGCAACCCCTTCGTAGACCATCCCGAAGGAGCCCTGCCCCAGCTCCCGGCTCATGGTGATCTTCTCTCGAGCAACCTCCCACTCATCAGGTACGTACACTAGAGAAGAAGGAACGGGAATTGAGCCAGGTCAGGCAGGCAAGGGGCCCCTGGGCAGAACGTGCTTTTGGGAGGGAAATCGAAGAACACAGATGCCATTTCCTACAGCCCGCAGAGAACATCAGCAAACAATGACGCTGCTTGTCCTGAAATTTCTGTAAGGCTGCTATCCGGTCAAATCCTGGAATTTCAGGTCTTCAAGGATTCTGCGAGAATCTGAGGATACTATCAGCACAGAAGAACCACAAAGGAGTCCAATCGGAAGTGTGCCAACTGTAGAATTCACAACAGGTTTCAAAGACTTAGGGGTGCCCAGCTGGCTCAGTCAGAGGGGTGTTTTACTCTTGATCTTGGGGTCATGAATTTGAGCCCCACGCTGGGTGCAGAGATTACTTAAATCTTTTTTTTTTTTTTAAAGATTTTTTTATTTATTTGACACAGAGAGAGAGAAAGATCACAGGTAGGCAGAGAAGCAGGCAGAGAGAGAGGGGGAAGCAGGCTCCCTGCTGAGCAGAGAGCCCGATGCGGGGCTCTATCCCAGGACCCTGAGATCATGACCTGAGCCAAAGGCAGAGGCTTTAACCCACTGAGCCACCCAGGCACCCCTATCAAACTTCAGAAAGCCAAAAAAAGCTCACAAAGACTTAGCACAAAAAATCATGCAAATATTTCAATATTTTATCCTGATTACATATTAAATTGATATTTTGCATACGTTGGGTTAAATAAAGCATATATTGTTAATACTTATTTCACCGGTTTCTTTTACATTTTTTTTTTTTTTTCAAATGGCCACTAGAAAAACCTGAGGTTATATATGGGGTTGGCATTATATTTCCACTGGTAGCATTGTTCTCGTCTAGTCAAGTGTTTCCAGCCTCACCAAAGACCCTGGGGCGTCTATACGGGTACGAAAGCAGCTGAGCTCTGGCACAGAGAATTCAGTGGTGAGCGGGGACGGTGGAGGTGCAGCTGATGAGCCGCGGGGTCTCGCCAGGGCTCTGGCTTGAGCTCCATGAACTCAGGGACCTCTCATAACCAGGGGGTGAGGGGCTGGGAGGTGGGACATGCTAAGACTGAGCCCATCTAGGACTCCTCCAGCCCAGGCTTTCCGTCAATCTGGTTTAAGGAATTAAATAAGTCATTCCAGGCAGACAGGGATGAGAAAGAAAGAGGAAAAGGGAGAAGGGAGGTAAGAAAGAAAAGAAAACAAAACAGAGGATCCATCCCCCAACTGGAATGGGCAGGATGAAAACTGAAGTACGCCTCGGAGGACGTGTCCAGTATGGCCTATATTGATCAATCTAGAATTTTCTCTCATATGCATTTTTGGATTTCACGTTACATGTGTGTTCTGGAATTTCATAAGCGGAAGTCTACCCTCTGTATGCCTTCGGCGCCGCACAGCCCCCGAGAAGAGAAGAGGCGGATGCTTGCTTAGGAGGGTAAGTATGCAAGCCAGGCTGGTCAGAAGGCTCTTCACAACGTCCCTCCGAAAGTGTAAAGAGACACTGCCTCTATCCATTTATCTCTGCAAATCCAGGCTTGCTTTTAATCAGAATTAGCTATGTAGCACACCATAAAGTACCGAGTTAAAACCAATCACAGTCCTTCCTCGGGAGGTCCCTGAAGTCAATACTTGCAATCCTCTGCTCTCTAAATTCAACCCAGCAGCTCTGCCTGGAACCAGCCAGCTAAGCCCCGCTGGTTCTGCGCACAATGTTATCAGCACTTCCCTAGAGGGGATTTTCAGTGTCCTCTGGAGAAGGCGACATGCAGATTAGCTTTTGGAGAAAGGAGTTTTGAAAGCCTTTGCGAACTGCAAGGTCCTTTTGTTGCCCCTCGAGGAAACTAGTTATGAGGTGCCCGTCAAAGGCCAAATAAATTAAGTTCAGATGAGGTGACAGAGTTCCTACCTCTTGGCCTGGGGGGACAAGGGGTTTGGGTTTTGTTGATTTTTATTTTTAATTTTTTTTTAAAGATTTTATTTATTTATTTGACAGAGGGAGATCACAAGTAGGCTGAGAGGCAAGACAGAGAGGGGGACGCAGGGTCCTCGCTGAGCAGAGAGCCTGACACGAGGCTCGATCCCAGGACCCTGAGATCGTGACCTGAATTCCAATCACCAGTACTGTCTGATATCATTGTATTAAAGTTCTTTCCAAACTTCCTGGATGCTTCAGAGTCAGAACTACAAATGCCAGTCTCCTGTGCTTGATTTCAAAGCAGAGCAAAGTCTCTGGTAGAGTCTTAGTCCACCTTTACCAAGAGGGAAAGTGGCTTTGCATTTCCCCCATAAATTCCATTAAGTGTGTGATGACTCCTTACCTTACTTTTTTTTTTTTTTTAAAGCTATCATTTATACAAACAATGCATAAAAATCTTTTTGCTTTTTTTAATAAAGAAAAAGATCCTCTCCACAAGTGACTACTACCTTCTGGAAGGTGTGTATCCTTCCATATGTATACAAATATGCGTATATATGCCTATTAAAAATAAAACTGTGAGAACTTTATAGAATCAGGAATTATTCGGCACTTGATTCCTACTCGGGGAGGCTGCTTTTGATTGGTTTTACTGTAAAACGAACTGAATTAGAAGTTATTAGAGAAATCACGGTGAGACTTTATATGGTGCTTTAGAGAGTCAAAGGGTTTTTCTCATGTTTTGCATTTGATCAGGATAATCAATCAGAATAATCATGAATCTATGTCATATCTCCCACACGTCCACATCTACTTTCCAGTCACCTGAAGCCAAGAAAGAGGTGAACACTTTTTCTAAATGCATCTCGATTTCACACACTTATTCACTCACTTGAAAACTTATTCACTCACTTGAAAAACCTAATCAGGCTCCTCCTTACGGGTCGTCTTCCCCGCCCACCCCAGGACCTCACTGTCCTTTACCATGGTGACTGCATCACGCTGTTGATGAGACCCCAGGGACTGTGTCACCTCGACTTCTCCACTGCCTCGCTAAGTGACCTGGGCAAGCTTCTCCCCGAACCTCCCTGCGTCGCCTCCACATAGGCGGGCCCAGGAAAAGCCACCTTACGCAGATGTAGGGACCAAACGGGATGGCATTTATAAAAGTCCCCAGCAAAATGGCAGGTCATGGTGCTAGCGTCACTGGACCCCAGGACCAATGCCCCGCACTGACTTTGAAACGTCTGGGTTCAAGTCCCCAAGGGAGAAGAGATAGCAAACAAGGAAAAAGAGAAACGCCCATGGACTATAACCCAACTTCTAAGTCAGACCTTGTCAGTCGCTGAACTAAATGGCCCTCATGAGTTATTACCCAAGGGTCTGTGAAGGGGCCGTGAGGATATAAATCGTGTGATCCCAGTCGGGAGGGGATGGACAGAAAAATCTCCGACACAGAAAAATGCAGGGAGGCCGTGAGTGATCAAAGACAGTCACAGCGATATGAAACTCAAGCTGAAACAAGTTTAAGAGGACTTGTTTGGTCAGCTGCGGCACATCCCCTGACTAGATGTCAACAATTAAAACGGCTTCTGTCATTCTAGCATAAAATTTCAGGCAATTAAGTAAATTGACTACTGCGCTGACCAGTCATCTCTGAAGCCTGTTTTTCTTTGGGGGCCTTCCACACGGTCCCAGAATTTTTGATATCCTCAGCGAACTTGCTGGAAACTTTGATTAAAAAAAAAAAAAAGTGATAACCAAGACGTATTCTGAGGCCAAAGTTACCTCAAAATAACGCAAGCCTCTTCCCCCTAAGTTAGACACACTCCCGAAAGTTCCCCGATCTGGGACGTCCCCAGGCAGCCACCCTGGCTTAGCCGCTTACCGTCGGCGGCGCTGAAGTACTCTGGGTTCACGGAAGCATACAGCACTCCATTCCCCAGCCTGCTGTTGTTCCTGTCAAAAGGACAAAATTCAGGTTAAAAAACCCCATCTCCACACGTGTCATCTTGGCGCTCTCAGTTCTGTCGTGTTTCCTTGAGGGGCTATCCAGGGGAAGGGGGTGAGGGGTGAGGCCTGCCTGCTGCCCTTACCTACGCTCCCCCCTTGGGCCACGAAGCCACCTTGCTAACATGTCCTTGGGCTTCTTCAGGGCCCTCGGGTTGAAGCTTTTTAAGAAACACCGGTTTCTTTCTTTCTTTACTTTATCAGAATCAGAACGGCCTACTGGACAGAAAAGGCCCGACACTGGGTTTGGAAGAATCTCTGAATGATCGGCAGGATCTGTGAGCAGAGGGATGAACCACCCCGGCCCCAAATACATTTTCTGTCATTGCTGAATCCACAGAAAATGTTCTCTCTTTCCTGCGAGGAATGTGGGGCGGGGAAATCGGGTTTCCTGTTCCATAAAATGTTCCCTCAAAATCCTCAGGACGTTGCCCTGCCCCTCGGGGTCCAATCGCCAGACGGCGCAGCCACCACAGGTGTCCGAGCTTTTCCCGGAGTCACTCACCTCTTCCTGTGGAAGACGTACAGCATGATGAGCAGACCCCCCACTATCAACAGGACAGCGACGGGCAGGGCGATGATGAGGTGGATGAAGTTTTCATACGTTACTGCAGAAACGAGGGAAAGGATAAAAATATCATGAGGTGCACAGGCCGGTCATGTTTTGTTTTGCTTTGTGTACTGTTTTGTTTTAGCTGGAAGTATGGAAAAAAAAAAATCCCCCAAAATTCCTTTACTGCCCTCTCACAAACTAGGAATTCTGAAGGTAAACAGTATCAGATAGGGAGGAAAAAAAAGATAAAATGAGTGCACACAGAGGCGTAAACTCATTTTTACCCTGAAATAATAGTTCACGTGGTGGGCTTGAGTAAAGTCATCTTTGTGTGCAATTTAACGACTACTAGTGGATACACACACGCACACGCACATTTGCAAAAATAAAG
This sequence comes from Procyon lotor, assembly GCA_028646535.1. NCBI lineage: Eukaryota > Metazoa > Chordata > Mammalia > Carnivora > Procyonidae > Procyon > Procyon lotor. Next base: position 12,422,177 of record CM053609.1, read on the forward strand.
TGAGTGGATGCTTACATATAAAGAGCCCAAGTGGTACTGGCCCTTGTATTTAGATCATAAATGTATTATTTAATCTATTTGGTATGAAACTAGTGTCCTAGGAAGCTCTACTCACCTGCGTCTGTCTTAAGATAGTGCCACGGACGATTTAAAAACACCTAACTGGACGGCACCCCCTGGCCAAAGTTGCTCTGAAGTCTCCCCAGACATTCGGGTCTAGTTACAAGCCTGACCGCGGCCCGTGCTCATCACTGTCACCAGCACTCAGGGGACAGGGGCCTGGCTGGACACCGGGGACGCTGCCGCACAGCCTTGAAGGCTCTGCCGGATGTGGGAAGTCAGTGTGTTCGCAAGGGGCGCCAACAACCAAAAGGCAAACCGCCCACATTCTGCAAGAATGGGCAACATCGCAAGGATGCCCACGTTGCAAGGCACCGAGAGGAAGGGAGAAGCACGAAGGGAGTCGGCGAAGTTTTCCAAGCACAGAGGAAGGACTGGAGATGATACTGGGGAGAAGCAGGGCTGGCTCCCAAGGGGCCTGTTTAAGCCAAGCAGTTTGAACCTCATTCTGCAGATGAGGGAAAGGGAGCCAGTGAGAGCTTCTGGGCCCCGCAGTGAACCAAGCAGATCTGTGTATGTTGGGAGGGCGGAGCTAGAGGACAGCCTGCGGGGGGGATGGGGGGGCTCGCTGGTGGCACGGAGGGGGCACGGCCACGTCTCAGAGGGTGCCAGAGGCCAGGAGGGGACCTGGCTGTGGTCTGCATTATCCAGCGCACACCTCACAAAGAGACCAGTGCTCCTTTGCTTTGAAGGAAGAGGGCTCCCAGAGATGAACTGTCCTCCCCAGGGTCACACAGGCAGCTGGGAAGCCATGGTCCCGGACCATTCCTGCCCCCACAGCTCAGACCTGCCCCCCACGGCGAGCACTCTGCAGGCTGTGAGCGGAGGCAGCAGTGGTGGCAGAAGGGGCTGGATTTCAGTGACACAGAAGAGGCAGGATCAATAGGACTGGAGGTTGAATGGGAAATGGGTGGCTGGAGAGAAGGGCAGGATGTAAGGTTCCAGGCTTGCGTGGGGCGCGGATCATGGCGCCACTGACTGACCTTGGGAACAAAGGACAGAGAGATACTCGGAGGGCAGAGAGACACTCGGAGATTTCGGTTCTGGTACTCGAGGGAGTGGGAGGCACTCATGGGACACCCAAGTAGAGATGTCTATGCGGAAATGATGGAGCTCACTGGGGAACCAGGGACACCTAGTAGAAGTCACACGCCAGTGATTATTTCGCCACTAAAAATCGTCATCACCATTAGGCCTCTTTACGGATTATTAATGTTGTTTTAATTTTTAAAATTAAAGGACATTTTCATCCGATCGCTTTCAGCATGGATGGATCTCCTGCATCTTCTAGTTCTTGGAAACACTCTCAAATTACCCCTGCCTTGGGGAAGCCAGCCAAGTTTTGGTTTTTCCTCCCGAGGACGACTTCTTATGTTCGTATCACTCAGCCTACTGGTCGGGCTGTACCGTGTTCTGAGTTTCACATTTCAGTGGGGACACAGAGAAACTGGAACATAGCCGGAGAGGAGCAAAACGAAATGGCTAGAGAACCGGTCTCTGCGACTGGACAAGAAGAAAAGGCCAAGAGACTGGAGATTATTTAGTCTGGAGAAGAAAAGTCTGAAGAGTCGTTTAATAGCATTCAAGCACATGAAGGGTTCCTAAAAGGATAGCGGTTGCCGGCAGGCTTGAAAAGCTTCTGTCTCCTCTGAGGATTAAACAAGAGGAAAAGAGGCTACGCTGTAGCAGGAGAGTCTTGTCTGACATAAGGACAAACAATAAAGCGGGCATGCAGATTTTATTTTCCTGCAGTACCCGCCAACTTCTGCTGGACGGAGTCCATCAGAGGGGCTCTCGGGGTTCCCACTGGCATCCCGGCACTGCAGGGTTAAAGACGGGGTAGCAATGGTGGAGGGGAACGTGTCCTCTCCGAAGAGAAGCCAAGGTAGCTATTTCAAAGACTTCGGCCTGATGCTGCACCCGTAGGCCTAGGCTCTCTTCCTGAGGGATGGATGCAGAGAAGAGAGGAAAAGGGGGAGAAGAGAAAGCCAGCCACGGCTCTGGAGGGGGTTCTAGGCATTACTGTGAAGGTTCTAGGCCTGGACTGGGTGGCAGAGGCTCGCTGGGGACAGCAGGTGAGTGGGCCCCACGGAGAATTCAGACTCTCTGAGTTGATGGACTTATCTTCCTAAGCTATCTGTTTACCCCTAAAACCTGAACTCAGGCACAGTGCCAGGCTCACAAAATGCTACCTCAAGGTCTGCAATCCTATGCACGCCATCCTTCTGTCGATATCTGTACTGTTAGGATTTTCAAATACCATCTTTGACTCTTAGGTACTAACCAGGTGGACGGCTGGATCGGTTGAATCCTGAATTTAAAAACTCAGACGCCGGATCAGGGCAGCCCAGATGTGGACACGTGGGGGGGAGGGGAGGGGGGACCCTGGACATGAGGACCACCCACTGAGCCCAAAAGTAGCATCGGTAAGTGCGGTGGGCTGCTCTTTGATGTGGGGCAGTGAGGAAGAGCGTCAGGCCAAGTTAGATCCCATTATCTGAACATGAGCTCATCTGAAAAACTGGGTTCCTGATAAGCAATGGAAACTCAATGTAGAAATAACGAGGAATATCTATGTCATCAAATAAAATACCGCCTTTTCTCGGCCCAGCAAGCACAGGGCCTGTGGTGTACTTTTAAGTATTACGAAACTCAGTTTTCAAATCTGAAAGCCTGGCCTAGTGCGGCCTTCTAAGAATTCTGTCTTGTCAACGGCTCGAGCATAAGATCACAAGATGGCCCAGTCTCTGTGCCAGACGATGAGCAATGTGCGCTTTCCATGTGTGCGGGTGCTTTAAAAGTGCATCTGTATTTTTACCGACAGGCAGTGAAGGGGCAAGTGCCTTAGTCTGAGATGCTGTTACAAAGACTCGTGCCCTGAAATGGGCTGGACTGGATGGCCCGCAGGTTTCAGTCACCCCTTAGGATTCTAAGCCCCAAGTCTGAGCCCTAACCAGCAGCCCGAATAGGACAAGAGGCGGACTGGTCAGTTCGGGGCTTTGTAAAACGCTTCCCACGTAAAACCAGTTGAGAGCAAAGTCCTCTTGCTGACCCCCTGACCCTCAAAAGGGGTGCAGACCCTCTCCCTGCCCATCACATGAGGTGGGAACTCCAAGCAGCAGCTCCCTCTGCTCAAGCTCCCAAAGGAGGTGCTGGCAGAAGTGGCATCCTTTTGAAATCTGGCCAACTCGGTTCCAGCAGGAAATCAGAGGGGCAGAGAGAGCCCCGCCAGCCCGGGCTTGCCCAACCCCGGCCCGGCCTGCTCTCGTGTTTTCCAGTCACTGTCTCCCCAAGTCTTACTTTTGGCTGGGACATAGAAGAACACCGGGTCCGTCCAGGACCCATTCCCGGAGAGAGAAGTGGCCTGGATCCGGGCCGTATAGTTCCCCGGGTTGAGCCGGTTAAGCTTGGCGCCTCCATACTTCCTATACTCCTGTCTCGATACGCACTCCCGCTGGTCCTGGAGCAAATAGAACACAAGTGCCAATTCCCCACAATTCTCCTCTTGCTGCCCCCCTCTCTCGCGCCCCACCTGACAGCGATCCCGATTTGCATTAATACAGGGAAGGAACTGGGTAAAGTGCCGGACGGCGGCCTTCCGGTAACTATAAACACACTCAAGTTCTAACCAAATATCTATTTCTTTTGGTCATCGAAAAGAGCTCCAGAAAGATGAAAAGTTCCTAAGGACAATCTAGCTTATGCTGAAAGACCGTTTTCTGTAACAAATTCATTTCTTATGGGGGAGAAGCAGCGCCCTCCTCATATACGCTGAGTACTGTCCTCAAAGCTCGAGGAACCAGTGGAAAGACTTAAGTCCTCACTGATTCAGCTCCTCGTTTCCTGGGCTTAGGTCCTCCGCTAGCCCAGGCGGCCTGTCCTGCCCTGCCAGCGCGAGCCATCAACGGGAAAGGGGACCCGGGTGCGGACCACTGAGCCAGTCTTACCTCAATTTGCGATCCGTATTTTATTTCATACATTAGAATCAATCCGTTGGGATTCTCAGGTTCTGGCCACTTGAGGAAGATGGAGTTTTCAGGCCTCGGCTCCCAGGTCACTGGCCCAGGAATGTCATCTGCTCCCTCTGTGTGACGGTTTAAACAAGCAAGAAAGTCGGATTCAGGTACCCTCCGTGCCCTCCCTGCCTCGCCTGGGGTGGATGCCCCTGGACTCGCCCGCCCGGGGTGGGCGACCCTGGACTCGCCCTTCCCCAGTCCGTGTGTGCAGGGCTGAGGGCGGGGACCACACAGACTCCCCCGGAACTGGCTGCTCCCATGCAGCATGGGGTTTGGAAGCCAAGCAGTCTAATGATGAGTCTCAAGATGCCCCACTACCTTGCTTCCCCTCAGTGACCCAGCGCCCCCCTCCCCCCTACAAAAAAGCCTGCTCTATCAAGTACAGTCGGAAAATCCTGGCAGCCCGAGTAACTTATTTCTGGTATTTGGCTTCTATCACCGGAGAAGGGAAACTATGTGATGCCATCAAACACAAGCCGCATCCAAAGGCTCCTTGTGAGCAGAGGAGGCGGCCGCAAGCCTCCAGGTGGCGACACAGAGCCTTCCAGGTCTGTATCTACGTGGGGCAAATGCAACTTTGAGGCAGGCACGAAGGACGGCCCACCAGCTGGGCGTCTGTCCACCCTTCCTCCAGCCACGGCTAGCTGAGGCTGGGGGCTTTCGTGCTCGCTGCTGCTTAAAGCAGTAAGCCGAGCTGTGAGCTGGAGTCTGCAAGTCACAGCCGGGGAAGGCCCTGAGAGATGAGCTGGTTTTCTGTCTCTCCAAGAAGAGTGGGGAAACTGAGGCCATGGAGCTGACAGCAGCCTCGAGACACGCTGTGCGTCAGCGCCAGAATGGTGTCTTGGAGGGCCCCAATCCCAGACTCTCTTTCTTCTAGGCTCCTTCTCTACTACCCACTAACCCCGGGCAGGATGGATGGTTGGCAATGTGAGCAAAAGTCAGCTTCTAACTTCCAAAGGGAGGGTGAAGACCCAAGAGGCAGGACCAACGGCTACTGCAGCAGCTGACCTTGAGGAGAAAAGGTCACTCTGAGTCAAGGCAGCTAATGGATTCCATTGAACCTGATGACTCAGGAGGGACTGGGCAAATTTATATAGGGCCGTGGGAATGTACAATGTGAACCGAGTGGGAGGAGGGGAGTTGACTCTGAAGGGCGGTCCCTGCTCTTGTAGGACTCTGTGCGAAGACTGGTTTGGAAATGACGTCATTATGAATGGACTCCATCCCCTGGGCTGCTGGTCTACCATGCTGCCTACAAACACCCACACATTCTCTAATAAGTAGGATGGAGACTAAGGGTCATTGCCCTGGATGACAGATTCTGTGTCCATAAAACACAAGCTTCTCCACTGGGCTGTGAGTGAGTCAGGAGTTGGGTTTGCTGGATCACACCCTACCTGCAGGCATGGTTCTTGCAAAGACAAAGTTGGAAGCGCTGCAGCCCAGCTTCTCAGCCTCGTGGTTGCAGCTGTGGATGTCAATGCGGTACAATGTGAAAGGCCGCAGGTTGGAGATCACAGTTCTCTCCTTGTTATCCACTCTGCTCTCAAAGAAAGGGTATTCTGTCTCGAGCTCTTCTGGGTCTGTGATATTATAGGCGTCCGCCGCGGTGGTGTTCCTGCTTCGGCTAGATATGGTGGTGTTGGTGATTTGTGCGACGTCTCTCCGCTTCCTCTCAGGTCTGCAAGGAGGAGAGAAACCTGGCTTGTAAGTGACTCTACCTCTTTTTGTCCCTTCTGTGACTCGGGTTGGAGTAAAACAGAAAGAAAAGGAAAAAAATCGTAACTTTGGATGAAAGGAGTTATTCAGCCCTTTTGGACAAGAACCGACAAATAATACGAGGATTTCCTTCTTCGTTATTTATTTTGCTTTCTCTATTCCACGAACCTCAGAAATCGGCACACGAACTGCCCCCTGGCTCCCACAGTGGTGACTTGATTGTGTCTAGAGGCAAACAAATGCCTCAGTCACTCCTGGCCTTCTAGACCCCTGGCCCTTTGGTCAGAATGTCTGTGCTACCTGGTCTGCTGGCCTTACGGTTAAGCATTAAACCAACCCACTGGCCACACGAGATTTATTAGGGGGAGGGGTGAGCTGGTGGTGTAGGCCCCAGAGGGGTGGCTTCGCTGACCCCCTTTATGGAAAGAAAAATCAAGCAGCAAGCACTTGCTTGGACCCCCAGACCCTTCCCTCTGGGGCTCCCTCTGACCCTCTCTTCCTCTGAGACCCCAGTGTCTGTATTTTTCACACTCCTGGAGGTCAGTCCAATGTGGCTTGCCTCCCACTCAGCAGCGACCTCCTGTGGCCTCTCCAAGGCCCTGCTGTTGCCAGGGGTAGGGTCACTGTCACCGACTGGACTAGGGCTCAGAACAACAGCTACAAAAACAATAGGAGAGCAAAAGAGAAATCAAAAGAGCAGAAAGGACAGAAGAGGCGATCCACGCAGCTGGAGAGGGTGACTGTTCCAATGGGTGCTGTTGTGGGATCCGGAAACAAGGGCTTTGGGTTCGCCCCAGAAGCCTTATAAACAAGCCCCCTGCATTTACAGGAAGCAACAGCAGCGGAACGTGAGAGTGAGCACCCGGACAAGAAACAGGGCCCCTCAGGTGAGCCGCCTACAACAGCGGGAAGCAGGTTCCGGGCCATCCCACACCGGGGCAGTCAGCCGGCCTCGCTCATCCTGTGCACAGGCGAAGGGTGGGAACGAAACAGGACAAAGCCCATCTGGGAAAGAGAACGAAGAGCCCAAGGCAAGGAGAAAGATGGGAAAGTGGGAATGGCCATCGGTTCTCATGTAGGGGAGAGAGAGAAGTCCCACGGGGAATCAGGGCAGCTGAGAAGCCGTTTGGGGCCCAGCTGACATTCAGCAGGTTTCTTACGGGTCCTTATTTGCCTTGAAGTGAAAAACTTGGAAGGGAAAAGCAGGGAGCTTGGGGAAAGGGCTTCTGGTTCCCCAGTCTGCCCGGCCCATGGATTCCCCGGTGGAAAATGCCATCACCGCTTTTGTGCAGTGACCCAGTGGGTCCTAACCTAAACCATGAACCCTTCACCCTGATATGCTCATTCCACCAGGTAGAGAACCACAGGGTCAGGCCGTGTACTGATGGTCACACTGTGCTCGCTGTCATAATAATGGGGGAGGAAAGATTAGGAGACGAGGCTGATTATTTCCCATCCTCACACCGTGCCACACCAACCAATCTTCCTGGAAGGGAAGGACATAGGAACTACATTTATTGCTAGGGAACCCTTTTCTGACATCTACCAGAACGAATGTCCTGCCTTCTCTTCAAAACGAATGCAACCCGTAAACCCAACGCAACATACCTTCATGTCTATAAGAGAGAAGTTGCTTGGGTTTAATCCACTGCAAAATAATACTCTGCCCAAATCCCTCCACCAGCCCTTCCCCATTTACCTGGCATTACACCTGCTACTAGTGACACCAAGTTAGGGACTAGGGGGAGGGAGGCCACACGGGACATTATCAGGAAGACAAGGTATGGGGCAAGCTGAACGGCACACCCATGATTCTTTGTAAATAGCCGCGTTTCCAAATATTGTGACAAACAGCAAGGATCACTGTCAGCTTTCCCCACTCCCGTCCCATGACCCAACCTACTCCACTGGAAAACCTTTCAGTCTTCAACATCTGTCAACCTTTCGGTTACTTAAACCCAGCTATGTGATTTTAAAAAAATAAAGGCTGTGGTCAAATAAAAGACATTCACCACCAGATATGGGGACTCCAGAAAGCAACTTAACAAACTCTAGCTTCCATTCGACTTCAAACCTTACGGGACACATTGGACAATACGTAACATACCAAACCTGATTTGACTGGCTTGTTCTTAGAATCAACTGAAAGAGGGGCACCTGGGCAGCTCAGTCAGTCAAGCCTCTGCTTTCGGCTCAGGTCATGATCTCAGGGTCCTGGGACTGAGCCCTGCACTGGGCTCCCTGCTCGGTGGGGAGCCTGCTTCTCCCTCTCCTCCCCGCTCGTGCTATCTCTGTCACGATCTGTCTCTCTCTCCAATAAATAAATAAAATATTTTTTTTTTT
>CM053609.1:12430874-12445133 GCA_028646535.1 Procyon lotor
AAATTGTGTGGACATGAGATTTATACCCTCAGTAGGAGGCATTTAAAAAAAAAAAACAAACAACAATTTGAAGTTTGTATAAATTGTAGCCGCTCGCTGTGGGCAAATAACAGTGTTTATATTCATTCTATGAAAAGACAGAAGAGCAGGTCAGACTTGTCTTAGGAGAGAGGATGTTGGGGCCAAACGGGTGGACGCATGCATTCGTCAGGGGGAGTCTGGCATAGAGGAAGCCTATTTTGAATTTGACAACACAAGCACGGGGCATTACTAATATTTGTGTCAACCACAGCTCTGCCTTCACATCGCCTGATCTTGCGTTCCCCGTTGATGAGAGAGAAAGGTGCTGCTCTGTGACTATAAACTGAAAGCTCGGGGCCCTTTAGCAAAACTTCTCCAAAGCCTGGGCTCATAACCTGAACTTCTAGTGGGCCAGTGGGATAGGACAGCAATGGGGCCAACAGCTTCCGCTGGAGAATAAACCGACAACTCCTGCCCAGCCTGTCTGGGACACTCTGAATCCATCTGCTTCTGGGTCCACAGGGAGTACCACTAGCTGAGCTTCTGCTGGCATAGGGGGAGATGGCCCACGTTGAGAGGCCGTGCCACCAAAGGGCAAGAGCCCTAATGTGTCAAAATGTAGGGTCCAGTCCCAAATGGATCGTTCAATTAGGCCGTTCGAGAAGTCACTAAGCCTGAATTCTAGTTTGTTTTTTTTTTTTAAAGATTTTATTTATTTATTTAACAGAGGGAGAGATCACAAGTAGGCAGAGAGGCAGGCAGAGAGAGAGAGAGAAGCAGGCTCCGTGCTGAGCAGAGAGCCCGATGGGGGGCTCGATCCCAGGACCCTGAGATCACGACCTAAGCTGAAGGCAGAGGTTTAACCCACTGAGCCACCCAGGAGCCCCTGAATTCTAGTTTTTAAACCTCTTTGAGCTCCTCAAACGCTCTTATTCTTGGAAGTACACATGACCTGCAGAAAATTGGGACTGACTCGAGTTGCAGCCCTGGCAGGAGAGGTCGCCCCTGGAGCAGGTCAGGGGGACCCAGCAAAGGCTCTCCTACCCCCACATGCCAGGGCTTTCAACTCCTAGAGAGGAGAGGAGAGGAGGGGCAGAAATGCATTGAAGCAACGAGAAACTTCCTTCTGAAAAGAACGCCCGCCACTCTAAGAGGTCTTTCTTTCTTAATGATTTTTCGAAGTCAAATGGCTATCTTGGACTATTACACAAATATCAGGAGAGTCACTTGACAGGAAAAAAAAAATCACTTTAAAAGCCATTTGTTGCTACAACCTAAGTAAGCCTTTAAGGGCCAGGTCATTACAGAGTAAGTAGAAGCTACGGGGGTCTGGTGCCTCTCAGGGTCGGGGGCAGCAAGAACAGCGGTCAAAAAGAACACGCTGGGCGGTGGGCTGGCGGCGGGGGCGCCGTGGGGACCGGCAGTGCGAAGGTGCAAAGATGAATACAGCTCCTCTGCTCCCATTCCAGGCAAGAGGCTGTTTGCAAACACCGCACCATAATCTTTCAGGAGGAAAAGGGAGACGAGGGCCGCCACTCTGCTTTTCCATCTCCTTCCCCAGACATGGCAGGCCTACCCTGCTGGACTGCCCTCCGTGTTTTTGTTTTTTTAAACCATTTCTTATTGTGGTAAAATAATATTTTTGAAAAAAAAAAATCCTGCCATTTTAGCCATTTTTAAGTGTACGGCTCAGACACTGATTGCATTTATGTGGCTGTACCATCCTTACTGCTGTTTCCAGAATTTTCCATCACCTCAAACAGAAGCTCTTAGACCCATTAAGGCCCAACTCCCCATTTCCCCCTCCCTCCCCTGCCCCGGCCCCTGGAAACCTCACATGCACTTCCTGTCACTATGAATTTGCCTCCGGTAGACACTTCATAGGTGCAGAATTCTACAGTATCTGTTCTTTTCTCGTCTGGCTTCTTTCACTTAGCGTAATGTTTTCAAGGTCCATCCCAGTGGTGCCCTGTGTCAGAATCTCGTTCCTTTTTATGGCTGAATAATATGCCACTGCGTGGCTAGAGCATATTTTGCTTCGCCATTCACCCGCTAATGGGTTGTTACCAGCTTTGGCTACTGCACTTTGCACCTTGACCTCCCTCCACTTTTGTCCCCACTTGGCAGACCCGGGGACCGGAGCTGGGGAGCAGGGAGATTCCTGGGGGCAGGGGCTGCACTGCCTTCAAAGGCCATCCTCTCTGCTGCTTCGCAGACCCGCTCGTCAAGGATGTCTGTGGCACCTGGTCGTGCTTGGAAGCTGGGCCACTTCCAAAACTCACTCTGGTCTTCTCTCTTGCTTCACTTCTCTACTGCCGGGAGAAGTAGGATGGCCAAGAAGGGCTCATGGGCCGGCTCCTCCGTGGGTCTCCGTGGGTGGGGGCCTCTCTGACCTTCACTTCCCTGTCCCCACAGCTGAGAGCCCACCTGCCCTCCGGGGGAGGCCTTATGGCTGAGGCAGCGGCACTGACGTGCCCGCGGCCCCCAGCGGCATGAGCCCCCGGTCCCCGCTTCCTTCGGTGCTAACTGCCTTCTCTGGGCACCCCACTCGCCCAAGCTGATGGCTTGTTCTGCTGTTCCCCCCTGATGGCCACAGAACCTGCCTGAGGAGCGCCGGCCCGGAGACATTTTCAAACGACACCAGGTACCTGGGCACAAAGATGGAGTTGTGCAGGAAGTTCTCGAAGACTTTGCGGTACTCAGCCTCCTCCTTCTCGGCCTGCTTCTCAGCCTCGGTTTTGGGGCAGGCGCAGCAAGGGCCCTTCTCTCCGCCGCACACCTCGGTCTTGGGATTCTCCGTTACCTCCTCGACGTCGATGGTGCCGTCGGCGTACTTCCTGATGGGGATTTTGTCTGCCCGGGAAAGAGAAGCCCGAGAAGAGCAGACATGAAAGCCAAGTTGGGGGGGGGGCGGGGGCAGCCATCAGCACGCTTGATCGAGAATGTGGCCGGTCTCCAAAGACGGGCTTGAACTGTCAAGGGGGCTACGCCGAACGTCGGGGCAGGGATACATCAGACGGCGGGAATTCGGTTCCCCATGGGGCCCCCCCCTTACCTTTGGAGCAGTAATTGTGCCGGTAAAGGTAGCTGTCCTGCGGTTGCCGCTGCCACCGCACGATGTAGTAACTGAGGTTGCCATTGGGCAGGGACGGCGGGTTCCACTTCACGATGAGCTGGGAAGAGGAGTTGGATGCGGAGAGGACGTCCAGCGGAATGGAAGGAACTGGAAAGGGGGGCAAAGGCCACTTCAGAAAACAGAACGAGCCCTGAATCCAGGCGGTAACTGGCTCGCTGAGTCACGGCAAGCCCACAGGAAGCCACGGGTTCGACCCTGACACGGAAACGGTGGTGAATGCGGACACGCAAAACGAGAAGGGACCCTTGTTTTGAAATCGTATTAATTTAAACGCCCGCATTTCTCTTTGTGCTATCTAGGCTCAGAGGGGAGAGGCCCGCGGGGGAAGGTCGGCGGTGAGGGGTCCGCCAGGGTTACAAGTGGGTGACTTGAAAACCCGCAGCTAATTCTAACACTGGATGGTTCCCATTTTTTACGACCGCCGGTTTCCAGATCTGCCTGACTCCAGCAGTTCTAGCAAGTGGTGAAACGGACTGACTTGGGTTTCACTTGAGGTTCTGGAGCTCCGATAAAAATGGCAAGATGCTGAAATGAAACGGGGAAGTGAGAAACGGCGGGAGTGTGTGCACACATGGGCGTGTGTGCACGGGGTGCGCAAGGCGTGGAGGACGAGTCTCTAGGTTCTATAACCACACTTGCATGGGATGAATGAGATAGAATGAGGAAAAGCAATCTACAAACCCAAACACACGGAGAGCCCCGACTGCAGAAAATGGCCTGTGACCAGCCAAAGAATATTCATTTACAGGCAAAGCATAATAATCTGGTCAAGCTTTATTTACTACTGCCTCCGAAACGGAAACTCAGAGCTGCCTTACGTATAAAGGGCAAACGCCTCCCAGGACCGCTGGAATCTTCTTTTCCTTGGGATCAGAAGAAAACCCTGATTTTGGGGGGCTCTCCAAAGTGCAAGAGACCTCTTTACTGTCTACCACTTAAACAACATGGTCATCCAAGCCAGTTTTAAAATTTCAAAGGGGCCAGGAGCTTAAGGGTTCTTCAAGGCCCATAATATCATAGACAAGGTTCTAAACTCCTGTAAGGAGTGATGCTTTAGAGAAAAGGTGTGACTAACGCCAGCTTCTTCAGGAAAAACATAACCACTGGGTGCTCGACCGCTCTCAGGTTTCCAAAGTCAAGCATTTCAAGAATAAAGAGCTCACCCCTAGATGTTCTAAATGTAAGTGTCACCAAAAAAAGCAGAGGCAGAGGATCGAGTCTTCCTCTGTCCCAACCACTTGTAAGGATAGGGGCCAAGAGGTAGGGAACGAGCCCAATTCCTGTGGCGCTTAGTTTCCCATCTCTGGGGAAAGGAAATCTGTCTCTTAAGAATTTGTCATATAATAAGGGGCGCCTGGGTGACTTAGTCGGTTGGGTGGCTGGCTGTTGATTTCAGCTCAGGTCATGGTCTCAGGGTCCTGGGATCGAGCCCCACATGGGGTTCCGTGTTTGGTGGGGAGTCTGCCTGAGGATCTTCTCTCTCTGTCTGTCTCTGTCCCTCGCCCTACTCACTCTCTTTCTAAAGTAAGTGAATGGATTAAAAAAAAAAAAAAAGAACTTGTCATAATAAGGAAAGATGCTTATTTTTCCTAGCTGGTTACAAAAAATTACTTCTAAACCTAGGAGAATAACTCGTTTCGTTGCCTTTGTTGCCTCTGCTACACCACCCCGCACGCAGAATCAGAAGCCTGTGCCAGATTTATTTCCATAAACACTTCAGGGCCCGTGACATGAGTGTGACCACTTATGGGATCCTTCAGGCGGGGCGGCGGGGGAGGGAGTGGGAATGAGGCACGTGTGAGCCAAAGGTTTTTCCCCATCAACACTTTTTCCTCACCCTCTCTGCCATTTAAATTTATTTCGTGCTACCTTATGGGTGTTTTCTAAAACAGCGCCCATCCAAGGATATTTATCACTGCCTTTAGAAATAATGTGCATTTTCCTACCTCTGAGCTGGTTTTCATATACTTGGCTAATATACACAAACGTTTGCTTTCATTAGTTCCAGATTCTGGAGCTGAGAAAAATGAGGTGGTTTCGAGAATGAAGACAGAGACAGAGGGAGGAACATTTTCACCAGCAAATTTCTGGAACGTCCACAGTACACTCTGTCTGACGCTTTCCAAATTCTGTCTACCTCCTTGGAACCCCTGCCTTTACAGAATGAAGATGGAAAACCCACGAGCCACGTGAGATAAGTGGAACACCAAATCAGCATGTGCTCAGTTCCTGGAGGTTCAACTACGAAAAGGAAACAGTGGGTTGAATCCTGGCTGGGTCCTCCAAACCAACCACCCCGGCCCCCTAGAAGGACCTAGGTTCGCTGGCACAGAGCAGGCGATCATTCCACAGATGATGGAAGAGGGGCCAGAAAAAATGGCCCGGGAGAGCCTAGGGTATTGGGACTGGGAAAAAAAAATAGTATGATACAGGATTAGATATTGGTAAGAAACACAAATAAAACACAGACTGGTCCAGGATCGAGACATCTAGTAGTAAGCACGGTGGGTGTGTGGCTACCTGAAGCATTGGTGCGAATGTACAAGATTTCACTCTTGGCCCCGCGGATGTGGTCGTTCTCCACCATGGTGAGGGTCACCGCCTTGACATACACGGCGTACTGCGTCCAGGGCTTTAGTCCGTGCAGTAAAGTGCCGGGCTCGACATCCTTGTTGGGAGGGAGGTCCACATCCACCATGTTCCAGCTGTTGGAGCCACAGGCATCTTGCCCGTCATACTCCGTGACGTTTTTAAAAGGTCTGGGAAGACAGGCATGAGGCTCAGAGGAAGGTTTAGGTCTCTGACATCAAAGCTCCCTGAAATCTACCCCAGGGCCCTGGCACGTCACATTTTCTATAACGGGAATTCTAAATAAAACAAAAAGTCCATTGGATTTGTTTCAAGGAATTAAATGAAGCAACTAGCCCCTAGGTTCCACATTTATAAATGCCCTATAGAACTGCGTACCCCTGCCTCAGGAAGAATAAATTCTGATCGCTACTGGGATTGAAAACATTGCCCCTTAAGCATGCGGGCAAAGACTCTTTTTCTCTCTTCCAATTGTGGCATTCTTCACCATTACGAAAAAAATAAGCATAATCGTTTAATGCAAACATCGGCTACCGCCGACGATTAAAACTTTTGGGGGAAAAAGGACTTTGCTATGAAAAACAGCTTCTAAAGTAGAGATCCCAAAATCTCATTTGCTCACAAACAATTGTGACTGTTTAAGTATCTTATAATATTCAAATATTTAGTTTCCAGATTTGTCTCGGAAACCAGCACAAGCTCCTTGGTGAGATTACCGGCCGACATTGCCAAAGCACTAGGGGAGCTATCAGAGAGAAGAGAGTACTTTGTACATGTGCTTGGGCAGGTAGGGATTCAGATGAAAGGGCTGGACAGCCCTGGCCGCTGGCTTCTGAAACAGAGGTTAACCTACCCCTTCCCATCCTCACGATGAAAGACCATGAATGACTCCCATCCATAAACACAATGAACGCCTAATAACCCTGAGACCCGCTTTTTTCACTGCTATGTCCCTAGGGAAGGGGACCAGATACTGTCCTTGGTGGCTCTGGCTCCAGCTTTGAGGAAGCCAATCACTGGGGAAGGAGACCTAGTGGGAGCAGGATAAGGAGGGTAACTAAGGAGGCTGGTGGAACCACTTAGATAAATAAGGAGGCAAAGGAAGGGGGACCAAAAGAGCTGCCATCTGGGAACAAGTCACAGCGGGAGAGGAGGGTGGATATCATCGGAAGGCACAAGAAAAGCCCCCAGCAGATTTTGGGAGAAATCAGGAAAGGTTCAGAATGTGAAGGTCAGCCTCTCTCCATTTTCCTTCCCAAGTTCATGACCTAGAGCAGAGGACCAGGTCTTGGGAAGGGCTCATGGAATAACATGACAGATCTGTCTGGGGGTCTCCTCCAGGGGCGCTGAGCACCCTGCGCGGTGCTCCTGGAGTACAGGTCCGTGGACACATCCTCCATCCCACTTCATGAGCGCTGGGACTTAACCTCATTCTCTAAAACACAAGCTTTTCTCTTTGAAATTATTTTCTTCAAACCCCTCTAAATTACCCACTGAAGAACAAGAGGCCTCAAGCTAACACTGTGGTGTTGTGATGGTCACCACGGTGACGGGTGTCCCGTGGGAGCGGAGGGGGATGGTGAGGAAGAAGCTCCGCCGGCCCCGCCCACAGCCCCGCCCACGGGGCCCCACGGAGCCCAGAAACTCACGCCTCCTTATAGTAGACGGTGAAGCTGATGAGGTCCCTGTAGTCAGGGGGCCGGTAACGGTGCCACGTGATGATGATGCGATTCTTCGACGTGGTCGTAGAGGTGAAGTGCAGGACGTCGCTTTCACCTGGGGCACAAAGGTATATCTGTGAGTGACAGAGATCCACGTGCTTTTGCTCCACCTGTGGGGCAAGTCACCTGCCTGGCCCTATCTCCCTCTTCTCCAAAGCTGGCTGTACTCGCCAAGCCCCCTCCGGGACTTCTCAGTGGCTCTCTTATTTCTCCTGAGGTCCCAGACATTTGACCACACGGAGCTGCAACAAAGCTCACGCCCTTGTTTTGGCACAACTGGTCGCACTTGGACCCCAATCTGTGATTCCTAACCTGACAGGAAAGAACTGCTTGGTTGAGCAAGGCACCTGGTCTTTCAGCGGACCCCTGAGACCCGGGCTCCCGAGGGGACCAGGGCCCGTGCCGATAAACCTCTAAGCTGGGCTCGATCTTCTGCGATACACTGGCACTCATCTGGTGGTTATGGATCCCCCGCTGCCCTGTGCAACCAGGCGAAAGGCTCAGGTGTGCCATTGGGGGGGGCACTTTTCTGTGTCCAAACTTGGTGTTGACCTGGAAGGATACGGACACTCCTGGAAGGCCTCCAGCTGGGGCTGACACACCAACAAGAACAATGTCACTGGCCAAGCCTCCCGGGCGCCGTGCAAAGTCGCTGGGGAGCTTACAGCAAGGACCCTGACCTGAGCCCCGACTTGTTCCTCCGGCAAGATCCAAACGACCCCCGAGAACCAACCGTCCTTGTCCACCTCTACCTGCCTGAACCCCGACGCACACTCAGCAGGTGCAGCAGAGGCTAAGGGCAGTTAAAACTAAGCAGTCAGTGGGGCAAAATAGGCCGACCTGAGGTTACAACTGAGCTGTAGCTCCTGCTAATGTGTTACTTAAGGAGAAAACATGATTTTTGCTTTCAAAGCCAAGTGTGCAGCTACTGTATTCACAGTCTGACGGGTCAGGCTGGCTGACTGGGAGGAACTGGGGAATGCTCAGCTGCATCAGCCCTGCTCTGGTCCAAACAGGGGGACCGGTAGGGGTTGCCGCGGGCCGGGGAGGGAGAAGGTGCCGACTGCCAGCACGCCAGGTAGCTTCATGTCAGGCTTCTTCCCGATTCCAGAGCTCTCTACGTGTCTAGCAGGTAAGTCCAGACTCCAGCAAAACTAATCAGTCAAATGCTAATGGTTTCAAGTCCTCCCCTCCCGTGTGTGCGTGCGTGTGTGCGTGCGTGTGAGCAAATCACCTCTGATCATGTAGATTACTCTATTTTTTTTTCCTAGTACCCTTCCCTTATTAAGAGCCGATGACAGAGAGACAGTTTACTTCTACGACCCTCTCCAGCCAAAGAGAACCACAACATTTTTAAAAGCGGCTAGATAAACAGGGTTAGATTAGAGGTGTGCTGTTGGATCTCAGATACAAGACCCGAACGTATAGAACCACGGCAAGACTGTCATTATGTGGTTCTCAATGTAAAAATCAGCATCCGTTCAGGGAGGCAGGCTCTCTCTATCCTTTTCGTGTTGGGGTGGGAGCGAGGAGGAGGCCGAGGGAGAGACAGTGGCCACGGTGCTGGGCTTGGAGCTCAGTTCCCCGGCAAAGGAGAGGACTAGCTCTTCCTTGAAAAATGATCTCACTGTCTAGATATGCCATGAAGACATTTAACCCTACATTCTTTTTTTTAATATATATATATATATATATTTTAAATTTTATTTATTTATTTGACAGAGAGAGAGAGATCACAAGCAGGCAGAGAGGCAGGGGGAGAGAGAGGGGAAAGCAGGCTCCCCGCTGAGCAGAGAGCCTGATGTGGGGCTCGATCCCAGGACCCTGAGATCATGACCTGAGCCGAAGGCAGAGGCTTTAAACCACTGAGCCACTCAGGCGCCCTTTTTTTTAAATATATTTTTTAAAAGATTTTATTTATTTATTTGAGATAGAGAGAGAGAGCATGAGAGGGGAGAAGGTCAGAGGGAGAAGCAGATTCCCCGTGGAGCTGGGAGCCTGATGTGGGACTCGATCGCGGGACTCCGGGATCATGACCTGAGCCAAGGAAGTCGCTTAACTAACTGAGCCATCCAGGCGCCCCTAACCCTACATTCTGTAAGCACTTTTTTTTTTTTTAAGATTTTATTTATTTTTTTGTCAGAGAGAGAGAGAGAGAGAAAGAGAGAGAGAGAGAAAGAGAGCACAAGCAGAGTATCAGGGAGAGGCAGAGGGAGAAGCAGGCTCCCTGCTGAACAGGGAGCCCGATGCGGGACTTGATCCCAGGACTCTGGGATCATGACCTGAGCCAAAGGCAGCCGCTTAACTGATTAAGCCACCCAGATGTCCCTGTAAGCACTTCTGTAAAATACTTCCTTTGAGTAGGAGCCTATTTATAAATGTTTAGCACACTCCTAGAGATGCTAAGGAACATTGACAAATACGAATCTGTCATGAATCGGCCCCACTACTGACTCTGAAGATACACACATATACACGCCAAGTGCTGGCTCAGGAGGCCCCGCTGCCCCGCCCCCAACCCCGAGTGAGGCGAGGAGGGGGCCACCCACGGAGCCAGCCACCCATCTAGAGGGACAGAGGGGCCACGACTCGATCACCGCCCTTGGGGGCACTCACAGGAGGCTCGCTCTCCGTTGTTCCTGGTGTTTATGTCCCCTTTGCTCTGGCGCCCCTTAGTCCCTGTCACTTCCTCCATGCGGTAAATCTCGGAGACGCACAATTTGGGATTGAAAGCAAAGTACATTTTCCCAGCTTTGATGGTCAGGTTGCGGTGGTCCCAGTCCCACAGCTGCTGCAAGTTCTGGTTGTCGAGGACATAGAAGGAGTAGTTCCTAGAAGCACAGAAATCACTGTGAGCGCTCTGGCCCTTTCCCAGTGTCCCCTCCCGCCTGCCAGCCACCCCACACCAGTCCTCTTCGGCATGGGGGTCCGGAACACGCTGCCTTGGCCAAAAAAAGACTCAGCTATGAACAGTGTGTAATAGTAGACAGTTACTGTTAACAACAGCAACAGCATGATTCAAGGACAACTTACTGAGATCGATAAGACACTAATTAATTTTAGGACCTCTATTACCAACAAATAATGCTTCTCACACCAGAGGATATTACTGGAGTCATTCCATAGAAATGCCTTTGGGTATTTCTCTCGGAGCCGAGTATGTATAAGGCACTTGAATTCAGTCCGTGGGAGGACAGATATGCTTGGCTACTCAACCGGAACGGCTTACATATTTGATGGAGAGAGTCTACTGTTATCCTTGGGGATAAATCCCATCCGTGCCCTCAGTGGTGTGTGATGAGCGAGGAGACAGAACGAAACAGGGAAACAGACCCGGTGGGCGACCAGCCCTGGGCCCGCTCCCTCCTCAAGATTCACCCCATCCTAAAAGCCCCAGCCACAGTCCCTAGAGAAGGCTGGGGAAGAGAGACGGCCCCCTTTGGGCAGCCCTCTAGGGCCCCCCATCCAGGCAGCAGCGACTCAGTGACCAATACTCCTAGGTTAGTGTTTTCGGAGTGCTGGGCCCGCCTCCCAGAGTTTCTCATTAGCAGGGCTGGCTGGGCCAGGAATCTGCATTGCTAACCTGCACCCAGGAGATGCTGGCGCTGCTGGTACCGGGATCACACTTAGAGGGCCACTGGTCTAACTGGTGCTGGGCACCGACAAGGGGCTGGAGGTCCAAAGCCGACCAAGTGAGATACGGGTCCCGCCCCAGGGGAGGACGCAGAAGCCGCAGCTCCACCTGTTGGCTGAGGGAAAAGACGGAAGGACGGCCAGAATCAGCAAAAGCTATCTCCAGCTACCCAGAGAGAAGTCCATCTTCCGGGAGGTGGGAGCGAAGACCCCACAGCTGAGGGGTCTGGAGAAAGATCCAGGCTGCATAGCTCTTTCTCTAGGGCCCTGGGGGAAGCAGGTAGGCAGGGCCATCCTGCCCATCCAAGTCCTCCGTGATGAGAGGCCTGCTCCCCACGGACCTTGAATCCTTCCTGTCCCCCCTCCTGGTCCCCAGCCTCAGGCTTTCTGGAACTCACTCAAGCACTTTATGCAGAACGGAGTCTAGGAATCGGTGTCCCACTCTGAGCTATTGTTAATACCCACTGAACGATCCAACACACAAGCTGCAGAGAAGAGAGGATCCAGCCCTCTTTGCAAAGCCAGGAGAGCCAGGACAGTCCGGAGCCCGCCTCGGTCCCGGAGGCTGTGTCCCTGGAGCGCATCTCTACCCCAGTGGGGTTCCCCGCACATATCACACCAGCACCTCTACCCGTCGGTCAATCCTCAGCCCGAGCCTCATCAAGAAGAAAGCAAAAGTTACGGTTCTAATGCTGCCGAGCAGACTTGTGACACCTGCCTGGGAATTCACAAGAAAGTTCCAAGACGAGGGTCCACGACCACAGACGTCATTAATGAGCCACATGGCCAGAGGCAGTCCCGTTGGGACTCTCTGTAGCTCTCCCTCCGGTTTTCTTGTAGGACCGGGGGCAGGGCCACGAACACACACTGACAGGACCAGGGCTGTGAGCATCTGAGCTCTCTGTTCATTTTATGAGTCCAAGACCCTAGTGCCTGGGAGGCATCACAGAGCTGAGGGGGAACCCGCCCCATCAGCCTGAGCCCAAGCCCTCCAGAAGCACTGGGCCCCGTGCACAGACGAGCAGGGGGTTGGGACTGGGAGCCCTGCCTGCACTCGGTTCAGCGAGCCAAGGGAGTGCAAAGGCAGCACCTCTAAAACCATGTGAGCCTTCTCACTCAGACGTTGCCCATGTGAATCGAGACTTGGGATATGCAACGCAAGGCAGCGTATGCAGCTGGGAAACGCTGGGACAGGGCAAGGTGAGCCCTGATGCCCCTTGGGGACAATCGCCACCCACATCTCCTCGCTCCCCCAGCACCAGGCTGCAGCTGATGCTGGGTGATGACCGAAGGCGGGGTTTGCAGGTAGAAACAGAGGCCTCCTAGGTAGGCCTGTTCTTGTCCACGGATACCTCCGGTTCCCAAGGACACTCCGCAGGGCCGGGGCCGAGCCCGATGGGCCTGCCTGCTTCCAGCTTCCTCAGCCGGCTCCCGCGGGACAAGACCTCCTTGTCAGGGCAGAAACCTCTAGGCCGGAAGGAAAGGCCCGTTGACCTGGTCAAAAACCTCTGTCTCGACGCAGGATGAGGCTTCTTTTTGGTAAACGAATTTCGCCGGCAGGGAACAGAAACGGCGCTGAAAATACCTCCTGAACAAAACGGGCTTCTCCCCATGGGAGGAGGCATGAATTTTAAGTCAGGAACTTGACAAATGAATGGCAGGCCCACTGAAATTCTGTGTGTGTGATTAATCACTTTGAAAAGGAAGATTATCTTTTTACAGTAAACACAAACATTTTTTTACAACACCGAGAAGGCCTGAAGCCAGGATACCAGCATCAATAAAACTCAGGCATTATGGAGCCTCTGTGAGCGACAGAAAAATAAAAATAAAACCCTCATCAGCATAATAAGCAAGCCATTCATAAGCTGCCTGTCAACACTGCTCTTGGTTTTCCAACCCCAGGTTGGGGCCTGGCTCCCCCCACATCCCCCTTCCATGATCAGGTGACAATTAAGAGATGGTAAAAGGCAGGGACCTGTCTGAACATTTTACACACACACACACACACACACACACACACACACCTTTTCATTGTCTCCTAAAGGAAATGACTATTAAGTCAATTACTCAGTAAACGTGATTTCCTAATTGTTCCTAAACTTACTGCCTTTACATTCAGAGACTGTTTTTAAAAATCAAGTGGTTTATTTTTTTCTGCAGCTTACACAGATGCCTGGGTTTTACAGGAATTGGTATCCTGACTCCCAGCCCTCTTAGTGCGGCAAAAGATGGTTGTTTCTGTACTTGGGTGGGCCCCATTTGACAGAATGTAGACTCACTGAGGTGAGTTGGAAGCAGTCGGTCATTTCCGCGAGGATATCTATATATTATCTGTATCGATCTTCTGAATGCCTAGTGCACACTATACGCAGAGGTGTTTTACTGATGGCTCCAGGCTTGGAGCTGTCTTAACCTCTGATTTATCAACAACCACCCACCTCCTTACCTGCTCTGATGAAGGGCAGGAAGGATGTGGAGGCAGAAGGAAAGTGAAAGTGCTGGGGATCCTTGTGGTGCAAAGAAGATAACCCCGGGCCGGGGTTTGGAGCATCGCTTTTGAGAATCCAAAGATCGGGGTCCGACCGACATCTCCACCACTTACTAGAGCAACGACACTAGGCAATGTACTTAATTGGCTTCTCCCAGGCCGGGGGCAGTGAGAGTGGAGGTCTGGGAATCCAGATGATGGGGGTAGGAAGGGATATTCTACCCCCCACCTCATCCCCTTCAGTCCTTACTGACAAATTGGAAAAAAAAAAAATCTGCGCATACACAACCAATTATTCCCTTTCGCTTCTTAGAGGAGAAAGCATGGACTCTTTCTGGCTGTCTCTAGGGGGCATCAGAGCCCAGCACACAGGGACCGTCTCCAGCATCCTAGCAATCTGCAACAGACACAGGATTTGGCTTTTTCGCAGATGCTCACACCACCACGTCCAATCTCCTCCAAACCCAATATTTACACCAACCTCGGGGGTTCAGCAAGGGCGGGATTTATGTTCAAGTGGCCCTGGGTACCAAAAAGAAACTCAGAACATGTTTCCTCTTTGAGGGTTTCCCAAATAGCTTAACTGAGGAGGTATAATTTACCTACCAAAAATTACTCAGTATTACTTAGTACTAAGTAGTTATTTTAGTACTAAAGTACTAAAGTAT
>CM053609.1:12445233-12461149 GCA_028646535.1 Procyon lotor
GAGCACCAAGTGTTGCAAAGGCAAGCGGTGGGGTCGTGAGCATGGAGATGCCCAAACGCACCCAGGAATTTCAAGTCTTAGAACCCTACTACCTCGATCTGCTTATAGGCTTTTCGGGGCAACCCTTCTGGTGGCCCGAAAGAATCCAAAATTTTACCTCCTTCTTTGTCTGATGCCCTAAGAAAATAAGGTTGCCCACTTCAAGGAACTGTCCAGATAACGGAAATATTCGGTTTTCTATTCAAGGGCTTAAAAGTGAGTCATTTTGTAGAAATCTCATACATGTGTATTACGAAATCCACTTCCTTCTTAAACAGCAGAAAAACCTGGATTTTCTTAAGGTCTAAGGTTTCTACGCTAGAAATACATCACATTACGCAGACCAAGTGACATCCTCTAAGGAACCCGGATGACTGAGTTCTTGTGGACAAACCGACGACCGCCTGATGCCATCCAGGCCCCATGTTCTCCGGCCACTGGCTGCCCTGGCGTCTGTTGGAATGTGATTCTGCCTAAATCTTTTACCACCTTGGAAATCTGATGACAAAACTGGCTCGCTCTGGATACAGACTAGAGCTCTACTCCAGCCACACTGCTTAGATTCCGTTTTCTGGACGTGACTCCGTGGTCTGGGCTGCTCAGGGGACTTGGTGGTAGGTCTCAGTTCCAGTTTGGAAAGCCAAGGTGGTCAGATACAGAGGATGCCAGCACTTCGAATTCCCCATCAAAACAGAAGGCTGTAAAACTCCCATCGTACTGAACCAAATGGAGGCACTTCCTTACGTTCTCCTTGGCTGGAGACGTTCAAGAAAAATAGTACTTAAAGGCAACAGTGTGACAATTAAATATTTAGGAAAGAAGGCAAAGCGATTTGGGGATTCACATATGAGAAGAAGAAACATCGGGACACAGCAGTGGTCTTTAATCTTGGCTACACAGTGAAATTACTTTGGATTTTTAAGAAAAATCATTGACGCCTGGATCCCACCCCCAGACATTCTGACTGAATTGGGAATGCATCTTGGGTTATTGGGATTGTTGCTGTTGTTGTTTTTTTTTTAACCTGGCCCCACCCAAGATGGTTCTAATGTCAAAGCCTGGGAACCACTGGGTAAAAGTTATCTCGGCTTAAACCAAAGATGCACACAAATGAAACGTCCAGGTGGCTTTGCTAACACTCCTGCAGTTCAAAAGCCTCGACTACATTCCATTGCCTACCTAAATTATAACCTCCACGCCCGGGTGCCTAATACCTTACGTAATTCTAATACCACTACCTCTCTGGCATTATTTGCCAAACAGGTCCCAGGATGCCCCAACTCGCTGCCTTTGCTCTTACTGCCCTATCCTGAATTGCCTTCTTCCACCCTCCGCTTTCTGAATGTTTCTGGAAACCCTTCAAGGCCCATCTCAAATGCCACCTCTTCTTGAAAGCCTGTGGGATCTTCTTAATCAGATTCTCTGCCTCTTTTTCATGCCTGTGGCACGTTCCTTTTCTTTCCCTCGTAGCTCCCTTGCAAGTTCTGCTTTGCACTGTATCAATTTATAATTTGCATGTATCGATTAGCATATTCCTTTCTTCTCTGCCTCTCTCTGACTCTTCCCTCCCTGCAGGAGTGAGGTGAGCCGGTCAAGGGCCGGAACTTGGTCCCTTTCCTGAGTCTGAGGATGCACGATAACTAGTAGAGTTGTTGCTACTGGTCACCCCTGACCAAAGAACTGTGGGGGCATTTGTCACAGGTGAGGATGACCTACACCTCTTTTGATCCTGGGTCAGGAAGGTGGGTGAGAGAATCCAACTCCTACCAAGACAGGTGAGGTTCTCAAGCACCCCACCTAAACGGAGAGCATATAGGTAGGAAAGGTTGGCAGGACGGTATCCTCAAAGCTGCAAGGGCCCCAGAGCAGCAGCAAGGTATGAAAACCTAAGGCCCACTTGCCTTCCCTTGTCATCTAAAATGCTAACAGCAGGGCAGGGGCCTGAAGTGTACTTGAGCTTGGAGGAGTCCCACACACCTGAGCAACGGCAGCTTCCCCACGGGGACCTCTGGTTTGATACAAGTTTCAGATGATGAGAATTGCACCTTAAATAGCCGTGCAAATAAATCCGTGCAAATAAAAATCCAGTCTTTGTTCTCAGGTCCATTATAAGGGTATAATACTTTCAGTTAACACTTGGCTAAAAAGTAATCCTGTCGTGTAATAATTCCTCATAAAAATTACATTCTTGGGGTGCCTGGGTGGCTCGGTCTAAGCATGGGATTCTTGGTTTCAGCTCAGGTCATGATCCCAGGGTTGCAAGATCGAGTCCTGTTTTGGGCCCTGTGCTCAATGTGCAGTCTGCTGGAGATGCTTTCCCTTTCTCTCTCCCTGCCCCTCTGCTCCTCCCCTGCCCTCTATTTCTCTCAAATAAATTAATAAATAAAATCTTTAAAAAAAAAATTTAAATTTTCCTTCCGGTTTTCCCCTCTATGTCTATCACTTGTTCAGCCTGGAAAACGAAAATGTGGATCATTCAGCAGAAGGAAAAGTTGCAGATCTCCACCTGCCCCCCACCCCTGGCCCCAAAAAAGAAAAGTGTTTTCCAACACGAGGGATTCCAGAGACACAAACCTACCTGGAGAGGGTAAAAAAAGAAACGTGCTAACATTTACAACATTCACTTTCAAACGTAATACAACTAACGAGAACCAGCGCCCCAAAATGGCAGAGCCCCAGCGTGCTGTGCTCGTGACCTGCAACACTCTCGGGCTGGGCACTGTGGCAGCCTCCTCGGATTTGTGAGGCGAAAGAGGTTTTTTCCTAGGGAATCAGAGTTCCCAGTGGGGAGGACAGTGTGCTTTTCAAGGATGGAATGAAGAGCTGCCCTCGTGCTTCAGCAGTATCAGAGGATGGAATTTTAAGAATTTGAGACTGACCAAGAGTTAGTCTGAGAAAAGCAGGGAGGCTGTAAAGAAACCCTTATGGGGTAACTTTACCCGGTCGGGGCAGATAAATCAGCAAGGACAACCTTTCCCATGACCTTCCCACCTCTTTCTTTCTTAAGTTATTTCCCCAAATTCTCTTTGGAAGGAATTCGCTCATGAATGGATGCCTCCTTTTATTTTGAAGCCGTAAGTCAGGCAAGAGATGTATTTCAAGGGAATAGGAAGAGAAAGGTATATATGCAGAGGTACCCAGAGGACAAGTGCTGGAGAGAAACTATAGCAATGAGCTACAGCTCTTCTCGATCCTGTGCTGAAAAGCCTCTGGTTAGTTTGAAACCCCTATCACAAAGCACATCTCTGCAGAAGGCAAAAATTCTACCAGTAGTGCAAATCCTATAGGCTCGTCAATTAAACAATTTTGTCAATTAGGATTTTTTTTTTAAGATGATTTATTTATTTGTCAGAGAGAGAGAGAGAGAGAAATTGAGAGAGTGCCAGGCAGAGGGAGAAGCAGGCTTCCCACCAAGCAGGGAGCCTGATGCGGGGCT
This sequence comes from Procyon lotor, assembly GCA_028646535.1. Classification (NCBI taxonomy): domain Eukaryota; kingdom Metazoa; phylum Chordata; class Mammalia; order Carnivora; family Procyonidae; genus Procyon; species Procyon lotor. Next base: position 12,448,709 of record CM053609.1, read on the forward strand.
CAATCCCAGGACCCTGGGATCATGACCTGAGCCGAAGGCAGACGCCCAACCAACTGAGCCATCCAGGCATCCCTAGGATTTCTTTATAACAGAATGAACTATCCATACTCCTCCAAATCTCTTAGGTTCCAATATAAAGTTAACCTGATAACATGGGGGTTTGGGCGCCGACTCTCTGCACAGTCACCAATTCACGTAGAATTGTCAACGTCCTCCAGACTTAACTACTAATAGTCTACTGTTAATCAGAAGTCTTATGGAAACAGTTGACTAATACATATTTTCTATGTTATATGCATGATATACCGCATTCTTACAATGAAGTCAGCTGGAGAAAACATTTACAAAATCATAAGGAAAACACATTTACAGTCCTCTACTATATTTCTCCAAACCAGACCAAATTGTGTCTAAGTGGACCTGCACAAATTCAAACCATGTTGTTCAAGGGTCAACTGTATTTTCTTTTTTTTTCCTTTAAAGATTTTATTTATGTACTTATGTGAGAGAGAAGGTGGGGGGGAGGACCAGAGGGAGAGGGACAAACAGACCCTGTGTTCAGTGCAGAGCCTGATGTGGGGCTCGATCCTATGACCCTGAGATCATGACCTGAGCTGAAATCAAGAGTTGGACCCTCAACTGACTGAGCCACGCAAGCGCTCCTGTATTTTAAAAGATGGAATGGTTTAACATAGTAGAGAGCATCCTGGGGATAAGAGTCATGTCAGTTATGATTTCACAGAGGGCTAAGCACCTGAGACCCATTCCTGTTGCCCTTGGCACAGAGGGTCCCCCAAAGCACCACTTTGTCTTCTTTCCACAGTCACGGTCAGACAGGCAGCCCTTGACTGAGAGGTCACAACACGGTTTTCCAGAACAGCGATATCCCAAGGATGGAGAATCATGGCTGCCCAGGACTCTGCCCAAGGGGGCGGGCCATCACGTGGGTGGCACCGGCCTTCCCTTGGCTTCCATCTTTCATCTTTGTAACAAGAAAGAGTCCTCACCTTAATAATGTGGAGTCCTGCAAGTGTGCTCCTTGTTCTGTAATAGGAGCACGTCAGCCCACGAAATCGGGAGCACTTACCCCTCCAATTGCTCCTCCCCTAAGATCTGGCGAAGGTTTTTTAGGAAGGACAAGGAGACCAAGGCGTGGGAATGGCTGATCTTCACATAGCCGGTCACCACCTCGATGAGCCCCATGAAGTTCTCCAGTTCTGAGGCAATGTTATCTGTGGGAGGGAGGAGGGGGCCGTGTTAGCGTTCGTGTTGTGCAAGGATGACACGCTCAAGTTTCTCGCAAACACGTCTGGAGAACGATTCCGTGGCAGGTCTTGGGGCCCCTGAGAGGCTCAGGCTGCTGGCACAGGGCCCGCCATCCTTGTCAAAAATGTACTTTCCTGGCCTTGACTTTCAACGACCTCTCCCGGGACAGGGCCCCTCAGAGGCAGGGGAAGGAGACTCTCTAGAAGGCCGGTACTGTAGCTCTCGGGCCGATTAACCAAATGTAAAACCATAAATACCAGACTGCCAATTAGCTAAGGCTGACAAATCTAGGGAACGTCTTTTAATATGCTCTGTCAACAGACAGCATTGCCTCCACAGTACAAGGGCATGACTAAATAAACAACATTTTCTCGGTCTCATTAGGAACTGCCTTTGCTGCATTTCCAGTTCCTAAGATACAGGGATCTATATTTAAAGAGTCGGTCTTACTAAGACCGGGAGAAAACACACCAAAATGTTAACACACCACGTTATCTGCTGGTGATTTTTCAAAATTCGTTTCTGGGCTTCTAACTTTTCTGTAATGCACACGTCTAATTTTCATAATGAGAGGACAGTTAGAAAAATAGTTACCACTACTACGTATGTGAAAACAATGTAATATATACACACTGTATCTCCATTAACCTTCCTGTTTAGCCTGTCTTTTCCTCGTAGCAAAAAAAAAAAGGAAAGGAAAAAGAAAAAAAAGAACATCAACTTTAGTTCGACTTATGCCAAAATTACAATAAACACTATAATCAGTCGGGTATGGTCCAACTAATGGGATTTTATTGCCCCTGATTTGTTGAAGGCTTACTTAATGAGAGGTTCTATTTTGCTTTGAATTGATACAAATAAAAGAATAAGGATGTTGGCTTGGAGGGCTGGGGACTATGCTTACTGTAGAGTTTCATGGTTTTTCTCATAGGAGAAATTCAAGTTATAAACACAAGAAGTTGCCTGCGGTGGATATTTCAAGAAAAAGACCCTGGATTTTAAACGCGGGGCGGGATGGATGCCTGTGAGTTGAGCCTGGGAATGCTCTTTCCACCGAGATGTCTTATTGCCCGTATCCAGCCGAACTCTCCCATTGGGCATCAACAGGAAGACACATTTCATCACCACGCATGAATATGCACCGATTCCTTCTCAAATTCTACTTCTCCATGGATTTAATTCATGGATTAAATTCTCATCTTCAGGATATGAAAATTAAAAAAAAAAAAAAGGAGGTTTAGGTACTTCAAGGGGGTGTTCTAGGGATGAGGGCATCTTTTCAAAAATTAGGGAATCTACTAAGAGCAAAAGGAATAAAACCTCATTATTTATTCATTGGTTTATTTTTAAGTAGGCTCCACGCCCAGTGTGGAGCCCAACGCTGGGCTCAAATTCGTGACCCTGAGATGAAGACCTGACCTGGGATAGAGAGTCGGGACGCTTAACCCACTGAGCCACCCAGGTGCCCCAGGAATAAAACTTTAGAAGTACCACGAGGGTAAGAGAATTCTGGCCATGTGGAGGCAAACTTGTCTCTGTGGTGGAGGGCTGAAAGGGTTCTGGAAAATGAGGAGTACCAAAAAATCCAAAAGGACTGAGCATCGACGTGTTTCCGTCATCTCTAAACCATAAGAGCACGGCTCACTCACCAAACAAACAGTATTAAGGAGAAGTAAATCCATAGAATAAATCAATCAGTCATTTTCCACCCCACCCTCCTCAACCTTCAAAAATCTCTCCACAAAAGGATTTAGGGGGGAAAAAAATCCTTTCAACTTCAAGGCCTTCTTATGACTTTTATAGATTATGAAACTATCATAGGTGCCTTGACCGAGTGGTCCCAGTGGTGGAGAAGGTAAGGCTAGAAGCCTTGTCAGTTAAAGATCAGAGTGTAAAGAACACCGAATAAGTCCATGAGTAATGTTTTTGCACACACGCAATCATCAGGAACGCCGTCTACTGCAAATGCCGGCGATCCTACGGGGTGAGGATCGAAGCTTTAAATATGGGATGACACACCCTAGTATTTTTGTTTTTAATTTAATTTTTTATTTTAATTTAATTCGATTTTCTTTTTGCTCTCTAAAGTAAATTTGGAGATTAACCACTCTTTGGACTTCATAAAATTTTAAAGGGGTATCATTAACATCTTCCCCTTGCACAGTCCCCTCCACAGCTCCCAGGTAACCAGACCTCTTTGGACTTGAAGTCGTGGGGTTCTGGCTCCAGCTGGAGGCTGCTGAATGACACTTTTGATGCCCCAGCCTCCTCTGGGGCTTGTGTATGGGGGACGTGCATCTCCTGCATGGGGCGGGACTAACAGAAAGATGAGCGATGACCTTGGGCATGAATCAACACAGAGCCAATAGCTGCAAAAATAGACTGCCTTTCAATCTGGTGTTTTTGTTTTTGTTTTTTACATTTGAGGGAAACTCAAAAAAGAGGCATTGAGCACGAGGCTTATGCCCCCTGTTGTTTTTCCAGGCCCAGGCTTCAGGTGTGTGTCACGGAGGGGAAGGAAAAGCAAGTCAATAAAGGGGAAGGAAAAGCAAGTCAATAAAAGAAAACCAAGCGATCCAGCCACCTCTTCCAGGGGGGACGGGATACTTACTGCCTCGGCGGATATTAATGAGCAAATTGCCCTTGAAGATGGTGCATCCTTGGAGCATTTGAGCGGAGGTAACAGAATCAATGGTCTTTGTTTTCTTTTCTTCCTCGCAGACCTTGGGGCAAGGACCTTCACAAGGGATGCAGTACATGCTGGTGAAGATAGAGAGTCAACCAAAAACACAGAGAACAGAGTCAGGCTCCTTGCATTAAGAAAAAAAAAATCATGGAAACACGCTTTTATTCTAAGTTGTTTCTGAGGTCGGTACACGTTACCAAAAAGAAGCATTCACGCGGCCACACCGTATCTCATCCCGAAGCCACCCAGGATTAGCCCTTCCAACTACAACCAAAAGAAGAAAGTGCCTACAAAGGAAAAGCATTGCCTCTGGTTTCCAGACAAAACATGTGATGCATCCTTGAGGCATGTGTGTATCGGAGGCTGTTGGCTGGGGAGCCAGCTGGTTCCGTGTGGGAGAAACAGCCTTGAAGCAAGGACACAGTGGTGGCTCCCGAGGAAAAACGGGGCTGCTCTCTCTGTTGTGGTCCTGCCTGGCACACCCTGGGGGAGCAGCTGGGAGACTGGACAAGGAACAGCGAAGGGACCGCAGTGTCTCTACCACTAATGGGAGTCTCACTCTCTCAGTCGGCATCCCAGCAAAACCCAGCAAGGAATTCCCAAGTGCATGGGGATGAACATAGAGCCATTATTGTCTTGCTAATGTACAACTGAAATTATTTCTTGACAGTGTTTTGCAGAAACTCGTAAATTGATCGGAATGTTGTTTTTGCCACATATGCGCTGAAACCAAGGAATTTCCGTTACTTTGTAACGAACACATTTCAGATGTTATCCCAAACGTGCTGCAGGGCCGCCAGGAGTCAGCGATCAGTGAGCAAGACTGGCATGTTTCCTGCTTACGTACCATTTATTTAAGAAACTGGGGACAAAATGCTAATCTGGCCACTGAACCACAGACCGCGTATCAAAGTTGGGTTAATTTCGAAACAAATGCTACCACTTTAAATCCTGTGTGTTCATGCGCACACGTGCGTGCGTGTGTGTGTGTGTGTAATAAGTAGGATGGGGAATTGGGGAGCCAGGGGTGTGTGTGTGTGTGTGTGTGTGTGTGTGTGTGTAATAAGTAGGATGGGGAATTGGGGAGCCAGGTGTGTGGACATTATTGAATGATCTTTTAAACTTCATGAAGGAAGTAAAAAAATTCAAGAAAACAGTGTAAGTGTTGGCTTACATGAAAGTTTTGTTTTTTTGTTTGTTTTTTTTTTAATGAAACTTACTGCCTATCTAAGGCAAAGATGCAAGGATTTGTTTTGTTTACAAACTTACGGGTAAACAAAATTTCCCTGCTCTTTTCCTATTTCACATGGGGAGAATGCTAGGCAAGGTTTTCCAAGGAACCAGGCTGAGCACAGAAGGGATGATTTCTCTTTCCTAGAACATCATATTCAACCTTCTTATTTTCACTATGGGTAACAGCTTACCGTCACTTTTTTTTTTTTTTTTGGTCTTTTATTCTAATTTATCTAAACACCATTTAAAGCCTCCACCTTCCTTCTTTAAAAAAAAAATACTTTTTAATCCTGAAACACAGATGCACAGAGAGGTACAAAGAGTACTTCCCCCTGGCACCCTTCACCTTGTTTCCCCAGATGGTGACATCCTATATAACTATAATGGAATATCAAAACCAGGAAATTAACACTGGTACAATATATGTGTAACTCCGTGTCACTTTACATCCCTTATGTGATCTTCACACAGTCAAGATACAGAAGTACTTTAGGAAGATCTCCCACAAAACCATCTCCTATCCTCACATCCCTAACTCCGTCCTGCCGACCACTGATCTATTCTCCATCACTCCAGTTTTGTCATTTTGAGATGGTTATATAAATGGGAGTTCTATAGCATGGTGCCTTTTGAGATCAACTTCTATTTTTTTCCCCCCACACACCATAATGTCCTTGAGATCTATCCCCAGTTGTTGTGTATTTCATCAGTTTGATCTTCTTTTTCTGGCTGAATAATAGTCCACGGCATGGACGTACCACAGTCTGTTTAACCATTTCCCTATGGTAGAACACTGGAGCTGTTCTTCGTCTCCGGCTATTACCCTTGTTGCTGCCATGAACAACTGTGCATGTGCTGTTATGTGGACATGTATTTTCATTTCTCTGGGAGGAGTGTCCATGAGTGACTGCTGGGTTGTAACGTTAAGTGTACATTTAGCTTTCCCTGACGTTTTATTCAAATAGCAATTTCTGAACCAAACACCTTTGCCAATATGTCTAGGAATCATCTAGCCCTTTAAAACTGTTTTCCTAAGGAAGTGCTCTGATTCCATGTTTATTGATTAAGCTTCCTTGAATGCATTCGGGTACAGAGAGCGTCCCAACAGAATTAATAAATATAAAATATAAAATATTAATAAATATTTTAAACTCAGTGTCAGATAGGTCTTAAAGGTTGGGAGTGGTATTTATTCTTTCCTGGCGGTGTTTTAGTTTAAAACAGAAGTATATCTGTAACTTTGAAGAGGCTCTAGGAACTAGTAGGGAAAATAACAGCTCAGTTCTTTTGAAAATGCACTGCAATGGGAAAAACAAAAACGCTGAAATGCATAGCACTCCCCTCTCGCTGGCCCCCGCTACATCACAGGACAGTGTATCCCCAGGACGAAGATGGTACCGCCCCCGGTTCAGGCACCAGCTGTCCCATCTCCGCTCCCGCCCCCAGGAGGAACCGTGGCTGAGCCTCTTCTGGATTCCAGGCATGGATGGCCCAGGGTACTGGGAAAGCCCTCCTAAGTTCTAAGGCTACCAAGAAACGGTAAATAAAATGCGGTAGACTTTTTCTGGGTTGCATTTGTATACTTTACAGTTCATTGGGAGTCCTTGGACACTTAGCTTTTAAAAAGTATTCGGAATAATTTGTATTATTATAATAGTAAAGACAACAGATGGAAAGTTGTTCTGTGTCTAATATTATGAAAGAATGGGAGTTTTATCTTTGGTTTGAAGACGAAGGAGGCATTTGGCCCACTGCAACTGAACTGTTCTTTCCGAAAAGTGCTCTGCTCTGCCTAGAGGAGGGAGGAAGTACCCCAAACTTCTGGTCTTTTGCTTCTAGTTCTATAGTTTTGTATTTTATAACGATGCATTATTGCCTTCTCAAAAACATAAACCAACAACGAATTTACAGAAGCCCAGCCCACGTACACCAGACGGATGCCTTTTGCTGTAAAGAGCTCCTTTGCTTCCCAAGTGACGTCTCAGTGTTCTGGAAAGAAAACGAGAGAGACGGAGGAAACCGAGAGAAGGAGACGGTCAAGGAAAAGAGAGAGGAGCAGGTAGGTGCTAATGGAAAACAGGTGCCTGTAAGCTCCTGGTTACTCTTCATGGCAGCTAGGGCGGGCAGAGGATGAAGTTTGTGCTAACAGACCATCGGGCCTGCTGGCTGCCTCCAGGACGTTGTTCGGGGCTTGGCTTGTCTTCTCCCTGGCACTCCCCCAAGACTGCACAGAGCTGGTGCTGGGTGGCACAGTCCTCCCAGGTCTACCCCACACCTGCTTGGCAGGCAGCCTGGGAGTGCAGGGAGGGGAGGCTGTGACCTCCAGGAACCTAGGTCAGCAAGCTAGGTACTTAACTTCAAATGTTTCCAAAACACAATATAAAACCAACCAATGGGGGGGGAGGGGTAGGCAATTGCTCCTCTACAGAATCTCATATAAAATAGTTGGCCAGCCCTCTCCAGCAGATTCAAGGCCCTAAACCTCCCTGGGGCCGTCCAGACAGCAAAAAGGCAGCATCAACCTTCCGGTTCCTGGGGGGCTGAGGGGCCTGGGTGATGGGGGCGTGGGGGTGGGGGGGTCTGCATGACTGACCTCTGACTGCCGTTCCGGATGAAGCCCGAGGGGCACTCCTGCATGCACTCGCCGTCGTGGATCACGAACCCCTCGGAGTCGCTGCTCTCGGCGCTGGGGATGTTGGCGCAGAAGTCGCGGTCCACGCAGCGCCAGCCCTCGAAGCGGTAGGTGTTGGGCGGGCAGGTGGGCACGCAGACGCCGGCGTAGTAGTAATGCCTGCAGGCCACGCAGGCCGTGTCGTTGTCGGGTGCGTTGCAGCTGCCCAGACACTCGGGGTGACAACACTCGTTGTTCTCAGTGCACGCGCGCTTCCCACATGCACTCGGGCACACTGCGGGGGCAGAGGGGACAGCGGGTGAGACTTGGGGGGGCAGGGCGGGTTTGGACGGCCTGCTTTGTCCTGAGCCGCTGGCCATCCTGGGCCGGATCGCCCCAGTGACGGACAACTGCCCACCCACGAAATCCCCACACGGAGCATCCCTGGGGCTCTGTCGCCTGCGGCAGACTTGCACTGCCAGCATTATAGACCCGTCACATTTTATTTAGGCGGCAGAAAATACTCTGCCTTTGGAGTCCAGCCTCTCCTATTTACTCCCTGTGTGCTCCTCACCAGTCATTAGCTTCTGTGACCTTGACCTTCTCTTTTCACATCCATACAATGGGAGTAGTGATATCCCTATGAGAGCTTTGCTGAGGCCAACACAATGCACTAGCCCTATGGGAACCATTGGGCTTTTATTCTTCTTTAAAAGCATTATGTACTGTTCCTTCTGCATTTTGAACATGGTCCATGAAATACCTTGAAAAGTCTTAGTGTGCAGAAATGATTTTAAAAATTCTTTTATTATATATATTAGTACAAGTATTTTTAAGTCATTCAAAAAAATCATTTACTTTAAAAATGATGAAACTGGAATATAGTAAAGATGATACTATTTGGGTTTACAAAATGGCTTTAGAAAAAGTTTGCGTCTGCTTGTATGTCAAAGTTCTTACTCCAAAAAAATGATGGTATTAACTTATTCACAGAGCCTAACCTATTATATAGCCAACAAGTCCCTGCGTCTGATTCTTATTCTCAAATTAAAAAAAAAAGGGTGGGGGGAAGGCAGGTGGTGTCTCTGAGCCCAGAGGACTCATAGCATATTAGAAACCATCTTGTTTGAGTCACTCTGCTAAACTTAAGTGAAAGCATTGTCTAAAAAGCGGAGATCCACAATTCATGTCCCAAGTAGATGAGCTGGCATTTATTTCCATAACAACGATGTAATGATCACACTCTATGGGCCTGTTAGCCTCACTAGCAAATAAAATATAAAGCAACAAAATATGAAATCTGGTTTGTATTATATGTTTCCTACTTTTTCTTGAGCTGGGAAACAACACAAAATTATTTAAATATGTATATTATTGACTCTGACATATATTATTTAGTGAAGATTCTATTATTGGTTTTCGTTATAAACAAAATATGTGCTCAAAAAAACATCAGAGATCACAGACAAGAAATGAAAATACATAGGACATCTAGTCCATCTGCCTCAAATACCCCCTTTATCAATACCTTCATGTGGATCCCCCCCGCCCAGGTCCCTTTCTATGCATGTGAATGTACATATAAATATCTACAGAAAAGGAACAAGCCATCCTGAAACCATTTTTTTTTGTGAATTCCATAATCACTTAACAGCTACATTGCATCTCACAGCAAAGTGTAAGTTACATAACCTGTCTCCTACTATGAAATATTTCGTTTACTCCTGACATTTTATTATTACAATGAACACTGCGATCTTCATGAGAAACCTTAGTTATTTCCTTAGGATCAATTTCCAGAATTGACCTCACCAGGTCAAACTATCCTCTGTAAAGTTTTTACCAATTTACACCCCACTAACTGTACCCAAGAGTTCTTATTTTACTGTGGAAAGGTGAATTTAAAAATGAACATCAGAACTTGGACATTCAAATGAACACTGTCACCTCTGAAAAAAACAGATACATTCTCAAGATACCGTTAAGCTTCTTAAAATAATTTTGCAAGTTTCTCTTTTGAAATTATCCTTTGGCAGAGAAATTATTCTTTGGTAGTTTGCTTTCCAATATTTATTCTTTTTATCTGTTTTGGTAATAGAATCTTGATTTTTAATTGGGCATTTGGCCACCCAGCTAGATATTATATCTCCTAGCGTCTCTTGTAGCTAGAAGTGACATACGTCCTAGCCAGTGAGATATAAGAAAACTTTTTTGGCTGGACGATTCCTTAAAACAGAGTGAGCATGCCCTTCCTCCTTGCCGGCTGGAATTCAGGAGTAATGCATCACGCTCAAGCAGCCATTTTGGTTATGAGGTAGCCCACTAAGAACGCGGAGTAAGATAAAAGGATCTTGGTGCCCCAAAAGGCTAGCCCTGTACTGCTTACCTCTAGACTTGGCTCTGAGAGAGAAATAAACTTTTATCTTATTTATATGCCTGCTATTCATTAGACCCAAGTGAAAAAATCCTGAGACACAACTTCAGAGCTACTTAATAAGCAAGTATCACTTTTGTTTACCAAATCTGCCTCAAAGACTTCTGGCTATTTCCAGAAACTAAGCTATCCAATAAATAACAAGGAGTCAATATCTCTAAGCATACTGAAAAAGTAAGTGTTATAGATAGGAGTTGCAAAAATGTGGCAATACATATATTGCCCACCCAGGTGATCATCTTGAGGAGGGTGACACTAATTTGAATTTACAAGCCTAGAGTATTTGTAGTAAATGTACACACACACACACACACACACACACACGCACACAGGCACACACGAGCAGGTACACGTTCTCTCCCATCAGATCTCCTACCTCAAGACATCTAATATTATCAAACAGATTCAGTGACTATTTAATTTCAAATATATCCATTATGGGGGTTAACTTCAAGGCTCAAGATCTAAAGGAACGAATACATTGTGTATCTCTCAGTTCAGGTTTTTAAGGTAGTGACGGGAACAGAAGTCCATTGACCCTTTAGCTGTGGATGCATTTAGCAAGTGTTTATTTAGCAACGTCCCGCACCTACGTGCCAGCCCCTGCCTGCCCTCGAGGAATGGGCGATATGCCAGGTAAGTACAGGATCGAGTGGAGGTTCATGGCACGCCCTGGGCATCAGGGATGGTTTGGAAGAGGTGCTGAGACTAGAGCGGAAAGATGAAAGATGTGGAGGAGCAGAATAAAGGGTAACACAGAGGAAATCACATGTCACTGTGCGTAAAGGCAATCCAGTCTCTGGAGGACTAGGTGCCTGTGAACATAGCAGGAGGCCAGTGGCCAACTGGTGGGTGATGGGCATCACTGGAGATTTTAGGCAGGGGAGGAGCAACACGGGCAGATTTTTATATTGGAAAGGTCTTCAGGGAGCTGCACAGAGGGCACCATGACCAGAGGGGGCTGAGCTGACAGAAGAGGGATCAGGTGAGGGGAGAAGAGAGACAGAGCTACACAGTGGCCCCTACAAGGTTTCTGTAATGTAACAAACCCATGGGTTCATGCGGTTAACACGCCCCTGGCTGAAGAACCCTGTGCTCACAGTCTCGGATGCTGGCACGAGTGAGCACAAACCCACTAATAGCCTCAAAGTCCCCACCATCGGCCACCGCTGTGCTTTGTGATTGGAGGGAGGGAAAAGTGATGAAGAATCCCACGATCGCCAACAGAGACTAACGGGGGCCACTCTCTGCTTGCCGAGCCCCCTTTCCCTCACTTGTAATTTAAATAACACGCTACATAAAATCGTTAAGTGGCGGGCATTAATATTAAACAGTACTAAAAACTCGAGAGCATTTAAAAGGCTAGAAAAGAACATCCCTGCGCCCTCGATGGGAATCAGCTACACCCACATGCACGTGTTGGGCACCTCCAGTCGGACAAAGAAAAAGAAATCCCCCAAACCTGACAAGGTATCTGCAGATGTATTTTGCATCCCATTCCTCATTCCGATGGTAATGGCATCTCTGGGCAGTGGTCCCCCTGAGACCCTTTGGAAGGCATGTGTTACGTGGAAAAGCACGGTCAGTCAGGGCTTGCCACAAGCAGGACGCAGGCTGGGGAATTGGGGTTTGGTCTGAAGGACTGAAGGAGAGCTCCTTCAGAAGGAATCTCGGCGAAGCTTAAATTGGGTAAAATCCCGTTATTTATAAGCAGAACAGTTCCTCTTAAAGGGATCACAAATCAAGGGGTTCCTTACGGTACGTGATCCAAACAGCATGATGCGTATCGACTACTCGAGGGGAGTAAGAATGGGGTGTCATGGGGAGGGGGGAGAAAGGAGAGGTGACTTATTTGTCAGAGGACAAACTCTATAAATAGGAGACTGCTCCAGGGACAGAAGCCGGGGCTCCCCGGGCCACGGCACAACCCGAGGATTCTGGGAGGCGGGAGAACACGCGGGAAATTTAGGATTAGAGAGTCCTGGAGCCAGCCCAGAAGCCTGCTGTAAATTTTGTCTCATCTCAATGTATATAAATATTATTAGTGTTTAGGACTATTAAGGGATTTCTCAAAAAGCCCCGGGCAGCGCGTCTCGCCAGCAGATGGATGGCTGTTCCATACAAATGCCAAAACTTAAAATTTAGTACAGTCACCAAATTTCCAATTACGGAGCTGTGGGAGAAAGGAAGGGAGCCTCTTTCCCGGCTCCC
>CM053609.1:12461649-12490025 GCA_028646535.1 Procyon lotor
GCCCCAAGATTTTATTTATTTAACAGAGAGACAGAGAGAGAGGGAACAGAAACCAGGGGAGAGGGAGAGGGACAGGGAGAAGCAGGCTTCCTGTTGAGCACGGAGCCGGATGCGGGGCTTGATCCTAGGACCCTGGGATCAAGACCTGAGCCAAAGGCCAACGCTTAATGACTGAGTTATCCAGGCACGCCTTGGCTTGGCATTCTAATTACAGTTTTTTAGTGCTGTTTGTAAATACATTTGCTCCAAAATGATCCTCACTTAGTGCAAGGTGGGCAGTAACTTCCCTAAGACAACATTATCTGAAGATTGGTCGTAGTTTCCGTTACTATTTTGAAGGGTCCTCAAGCTACAGATGGGGGGCTGGGGGGGTTGGGGAGAGCCAGGGGCAGATTACTTTCTAAAGCCTGCCAAGAAAGCCTTCACGGCATGGAAGTTAAACCTTCAACTTCCATCAGGCAGTAAGCTCTTTCTAGGTGAGAAAAAGAATTTTCTATGTTTCAAAAGACTTCCCTCGGCTCTTCGAAAAGACAAAAAAAAAAAAATCCCAATACAATTCTCCCCTAAATAACTTTATTCACATTTTACAAGGGTGAGATGAAGATCCTCTGCAGCAAAGATAGAGACAAGCCTCCTTCCTCTCGGGTAATGAAACAACTCCCTGCAAACCATAAAGAGCTAAGGCAGCACCTCCCTTGTTCATTACTGGGCTAAGGGGGCGGGGACACTAACAGGTTGCCTGAATTTGGGCTAGGTATCACCAGCTGTCATCAATGTTCAAATAAATGGACAGTGCTCCAACAATTCGGGCAACTAGCTGCTCCGCAACTAGTCTCTGCGGTCAAGTTCATAGGCTGCCTCAATTTAGGAGTTCTACAGGAACCACTCAGAAGCTGGCTTGAGAGCGAAGGAAAACCTATTGCCATTATGATTTTTCGGGTCAAAGGAATCTCTTGCAGGATCCGTGGGTTAGACCTCTGAGTTGCAACCAAGAACATGTGCAAAGCTGTTTGAAAAAAAAACCTTGGCTTTGTGCACAGGCACCCCAGGCTGGCTCCTCCGCGTGGAGAGGGGAAGGACAGCCAGCTGGCTAGAGCAGCCGTCAGACTCTCCAGTTCTCACGCCACCTGCACCTCCCTATCTAGAACCCACTGCTCTTGCTTCACCCAAAAATGAGCCCGGGGGGGCTGGTGCCACAGGGACGTTCCCACATCCCGACCTCCCCACTCCGGGCCTGTATCAAGGAAGATGCACTTGTTCAGCCCGCCAGGAAGGATTTTTGTGAATTCCTGCTGCAGGCACTGCCTGGAGTTCTGAGAAGCCGCGGTGAGTTTGCATGCCAGATTACTAAAAAGCTGCAGACGGACCGTGTTAGTTTAGGACACGGTGCGGACGATTTTCCTGAATCATGATGAGGATACACAAACATCCATACACATGCTAAACTAAAACTTTTCATCCTCCTAGCCCCTGCTCCAACCACACTGGCTCCTTTTTTTTTTCTTTCTGGAAGAAGGCGGGCCCTGCCGTGACACTGAGCCATCAGACATTCTGTTCCTTTCTGCCCGGCTTACTCTTGAGCTGCCTCCCTAGCCTTTAGGGTTGGGTGACTGTCTTCACCCCTTTCCTCCCCCGCAAAGGCCTCTCCCCACCACCATCTCTGGGTGGGAGTCCTTCCTGCCGTCACATACCCCTCAAAGCACTGACCACATTCACAATCAAAGACTTTCTTTTTTTTTTTTTTTGCCCAGCGGGAAGGGGGGAGGGGGAGTTATTGTTTCATGGATACAAAGTTTCAGTTGTGCAACAGGAAAAGAGTTCCGGAGATGGATGGTGGTGAAGATTGTGCAACAATGGGAATGTGCTTAGTGCCGCCGAACTGTATATTTAAAAATGGTTAAGATGTTAAATTTTATGATATATATATTGTACCACAATCAAAAAAAAGTAAGACTTGGGGAGCCTGAGTGGCTCAGTCAGTTAAGTGTCAGACTCTTGACCTCAGCTCAGGTCTTGATGTCAGGGTTGTGAGTTCAAGCCCTGCGTTGGGCTCCAAAAAAAAAAAAGAAAAGAAAAGAAAAGGATTTAATTATGTTTAATGCCTCTTTCTCTTCCATGGATGAACAATGTGCCAGGGCAGGAATCCTCTGTTTTTTCCCTCACTGTGTTCCCAGGGCCACGCATGCCCAGAACCTGGTCCACTGTGGTTCCGTGACTCGTGGTTTCCTACACAACTGTAAGCTCTTCAAGGACAGGGATTCCATTTCTTATTTTTTATTTGCCTCACAGCTCCTTTCAGACCATCTTACAAATACCAGTGGAGTCAGATGCTACTTTAACCCTGGGTTACTACTTCTCCAAACTTTCCAAAAGCGAAGACCTTGAGTTTTATAGAAAATGTGTATGGGGGCTTTGTATGTACACATGGGCAGATTTCACTATCTTTCCTCTTTGTCTTGAGGGAATTCTTGCTGCCAACAATTCCAGAGGGAGCAGATTCCAAGACTAATCGTCCTTCTGGCATGGTGCGGTTATCTGGAGGTCCCATGTCATCCAGGGTTTTTTGGTTTTCTTTTGTTTTGTTCTTTTGTTTTTTTTTTTTTTTTTTTTTTTTTTTTTAAAGATTTTTTTTATTTATTTGACAGCGAAAGACACAGTGAGAGAGGGAGCACAAGCAGAGGGAATGGCAGCGGGAGAAGCAGGCTTCCCGCGGAGCAGGGAGCCCGATGCGGGGCTCGATCCCAGGACCCTGGGATCTGACCTGGGCCGAAGGCAGACGCTTAACGACTGAGCCACCCAGGCGCCCCTGTTCTTTTGTTTTTAATTGGACTCTGCCTCAGATTCTCTTTGGCATTAGCCAAGTATAAATTGAAAGCAAATAAGTGAGTAACAGAAGGGAGTTTCCTGTTGGATAAGTACTTTCTATGTTCTGATGATAGTGGATTGTTTTTAGATAAATAACAACGATGACAAGAGTAATGTGAAAAACTACTCTCCTTGCCCCGTCCTAAGAAGGAGGAAAAAAAAAGAAAAAAAAAGAAAAATCAGAGAAGCCACTTTTGGGTGATAAGGAATAAAATGAACCACAGTCCTCTGACTTCACTGCTTGGCTGGTTTTCCCTGAGAATATCCAAAGAAATCACCTGACACTAACACCAAGCCCAGCTTTCTTTCAGGTCATACTTGGTTTTGGACAGACTAAAACTTTTTTATTTTTTATTTATTTATTTATTTTTTTATTTATTTGACAGAGAGAGAGGGGTCACAAGCAGGCAGGGAGGCAGGGAGGCGGGGGGGCGGGGAAGCAGGCTCCCTGCTGAGCAGAGAGCCCGATGCGGGGCTCGATCCCAGGACCCGGAGATCATGACCTGAGCCGAAGGCAGAGGCTTAACTCAATGAGCCACCCAGGCGCCCCTAAAACTTTTTTAATGCAACAATTCTCTCTCTCTCTCAAGGCTTGGATAGAAGTAAAAGCTGAAAGTACTAGATGGGAAGAAAAACAACGAATGTGTGTTATCGCTATATTAAGGCACCCCCCATATATGGGGCATTCACTGCTACATGTACTTGGCTGCACTAATTTAATCTCCACTCCTCCAAGCAGGAGAGCCTATTTTCCCATCCTTTGAGTCAGAGCCTGAGGTACAGAGGAGGGAGGGCCTTGCCCTGAATCACGTGGCTTAAAGGAGGCAGAGGTAGAAATTCCAACCAAGCGAGAGGACTCCAGGGTCCATGCTTCCATCCGGTATGGTACCGTGCCTATGCACCTGCCACAGACTTTCTACTATAATTCTCATGAGCTCCTCTCGTAAGTCAGAGAAAGGAATCAGCAGTATTTCACTGATGAGGAGATGGAGGACCAAAGAGGCTGTGACTCACCAGGGAGAGAGAGGATAAACAGGACACAAGTACTGGAGGCCAGTAGCTCGACTCTAAGACCCTGCATGGGGCTCATTTCTGTGCCTTAAAGATTGGTCGGGGTCATTTGGCACCACTCCAAAGGACCGAAAAGCAACGAATTTGACTACCTAGAAAAGTGGGAACTTCCGTCCTGTGCTTAACCTAACATTAAAATATTTCTCAATTATTTCTACTTTAAATGGCATAATTCAAAGAGCTCTTCTTTTTGTAAATTCTTCTGGAGTTGTTTATTTAACACCTGGGTGCACCTGTCCAGAAGACAGCCAGGTACTGTACATACAGATAATAATTCAAGGTAAAGATTCGTGCCCTAAGAGACACACAACAGGAAGATAAGAATACTCCCAGCTGAGTGGACCACGGAACGGGAGGGTGTGTGCAAGGCAGGAGTGCCTGAGAAAGGGACTCTTAGAACAGGCAAGGGAGCCCTGGCCTTTCAGGGACTGGGGGGTAAGGGATGGGTTTCCCACGTATTTCAACAGAAAATTATAAATTGCCATCTTTATTAATATATAACCAAAATTTTAAAAAATGACCTCCGTGCATTTTTGCCTTTAAGAAAGATTTTAATTCAACAAGATCAAATGTGTTTAAAACATCACAGGATGGGGGCCCCTGGGTGGCTCAGTAGTTAAAGCCTCTGCCTTCAGCTCAGGTCATGATCTCAGGGTCCGGGGATCCAGCCCCGCATCAGGCTTTCTGCTCAGCAGGGAGCCTGCTTCCCCCTCTCTCTGCCTGCCTCTCTGCCTACTTGTGATCTCTCTCTCTCTTTCTCTGTCAAATAAATAAATAAAAAAATAAAAATAAAAAAAATAAAATCTTTTGAAAAAAAAAAAATCACAGGATGAGGTCCAGAGAGAGGCTTCTGCTGCTGTCCAAAGTTAATGCCTATGGATCATCTATTGCTAAAGTTGTTTAGAATGGGCTAATTATTCTCCTGCCCCTGCCTCCCTTCTCTGTCCTGGCACAAGGAAATTTTAAGCCATCTACAATCCCTCCATTAAATTAAAAAATAAACAAACAAACCTCCATTGTGAGAGGCGCCATTGGTGTCTGCCTCCTTGTCTTCCCATCACAAAAGGAGAGGAGTGCTAAAGAACAGACTCACTGGTCAGTTTTTCATGAATTTAAAAAAGTGTAGCAATGCTGCTTGGCCAGACACAGCGAAACACAAAAACCTCAGTCATTTGTTTAAACAAACTCACCAAAACAAAACCACTTCCTCAACATACTCCATGAATTCTAAAAAGGATCACAGGTTTAATATGATTTTTAAAACCTTAACTTTCACAAATTAAAAGCAGGATAATAGGACCAAACAAATGGACATCGCCCCTCTGTCTTGCTTATCTATTTCTGGTTTCATTCAGCTGCCAAAACCAAATAGCACTTCCTCTCATCCCAACAGGAAAATTTCATGGCTCCTGAAGGTCTGAGTCAGACCCGAGAGCTCATGAATATTCTAATTTTTTGGAGCTGAGGCAAGGAAATCACTATAATTGATGACCAGATATAGAGTTACCTACCAAATGTCTGGTCCCCAAAACTACGCTGAAATAATTGATCGAAAGTTAGATTTCCATTTTCAAAGTTATTAATTATAACGAGGGTCTGTTTCTGATTGTTAAAATGAGATTTTATCTTTCCAGCCCTTCTTCTTTTCAATAAATTCTCTCTATATCCTGGGCTCTCCATTGATAAATTCCTTTCGCTTTACCGCGTTTTAATGAAAGTGAATAGAGGGGCACCTGAGTGGCTCAGTTGGTTAAAGCCTCTGCCTTCGGCTCAGGTCATGATCTCAGGGTCCTGGGATCGAGGCCCGCATCGGGCTCTCTGTTCAGCGGGGAACCTGCTTCCCCCTCTCTCTCTGCCTGCCTCTCTGCCTACTTGTGATCTCTCTCCTCTGTCAAATAAATAAAATATTAAAAAAAAAATAAAATAAAAAAAATTAAAAAAAAAGAAAGTTAATAAAAAGTAAACCGAAAAGAACCTTAACTTCTCAACGCGAAATGGGAAGAAATGAGTGTGCCGAAGATTTGTTAGGACCTGCATTTATCAGGTGCCAGGAAATTAAGAGGGTGCACGGGTCCGTGTGATGGTGGCGGGGGGACGGCGGCACTTTCCCGTGGATGGCGCGAGCATCCTGGGCAGTTTTGAGGTGGTCCGGCCACCGACAGGAGCACATAAATTGGGGGTTAGCTGGGAACAGTAAGATCCAAGTTCAATTTGAGAACGCACGCCCATCTTCCCTATTAGTTTTTCTTTCTTGCAAACCTATTTACATCTTTTCTTTTCCTTTTACAGTATGCACGGCTCACAAGTACAAGAGCTACGAAAGTGGAGGGATCCTTGCAAGTGACCTACTCCGTGAGCCTCCCGCTGCGGTGGCCGCGGAAGTCGGAGTGGCTGCAGCGCCCTCTTCTTACAACCTTAGGGCAGCTGGTTTTCCATTGAAACTGAATTATCGCTAAGAAGGGTTTGTTGCGAAACGGTTTAGAACGGGTTACTTTCCTGCCGTAAAACGGATCATCGACATTCGGGAAACCCAAGCCATCTGCATCCCGTGGGAGGCAGCGTGGCTCCGTTACCGTGGGATCGACTCCCCGAGATGGAAACCACGTTCCCATCAAGAAACTTGAGCCATCAAGCGGAGTAGATGGCATGATCGGAATAAATGACGAATGCTTTCTGCATTTTTGCCTATCGGGATTAAAGAATTAGAAAAGGGTAAAAAAAAAAAAATCAGGAAGCTCAGCTCAAAACCCGAACGCCACACCCAGTGGCTCCCTTTCCTTCCACTCTCGCACGTGGCGTCCGGAGACCACAGAAGGTGGCGGTGGGCGGGGCCGGAGCGCGGTCACGTGCCCAGCCGGCCCTCCGCGAGCGGGCACGCGCCTGCCGAGCCCCGCCTTCCGCCAGGCTGGGCTGGAGCGAGCACGTCTGATGCTCTGGAACCTGGTCTGCGTGAGCACGTGCTCTAACTTTAAAGGATGCGCTGGACCTTTTTCCAGCACGGGGGTTGGGGGCTAGAAATAACACTCGAATAAATGTTTCCCAGCTTGCTGTGCTCTGCCGCCAACTTTCAAACGTTCACCAAGGCCCCGCAAACACGAAAGCAGCTCAGTGCTCAGAATCCTGAGTTCGGGGCAGCCACACCTTTAAAAAGCCACTAGTACTGAGCATCCTACCTAATTCAGAGCCATCAGTTCTACCGTCAAAATTCCTCCCTGGTCTGGTAAATGTCAGTGTCCTGGCCACCTCTAATGAACATCTATATGGAGTTTGGGGTGTGTTCAATTCAAGCTCCTAAAATTTAATTCTTGAGGAGTTACAAACCACAATGAGGGGAAAAAAGGGCCACAGGAATTTAGCCCACCGAGTCTGATCTTGCCTGAGTGTGATGATAAAATTACAAACTGGGATGAACTGTAGGGTATTTTAAAACGTAGCCATTCATAGTTCTTTCAAAGAGATGTGTGAACTTTGATAAAATGTTGTATTTGAGGAATATAAATACTTTTTCACCCTTTTAAGGGATAAGTAGAAAGGATTTTTTTTTTTAATCACACTGGTAGGATCACAATCAAAGAACAAAACAGCCCAATTGAAAACAAAAGACAAAATCCAGGAGTAAAGAGTAAGTGTAATGTTTTGGTGATAAAAAATTCAAAATAATGATTTCTCACAAGAATCTGATTTTGGGCTGCTGAAATTGAATTAAATGGGGGGGGTCCTCCAAACTGTTTGCCACGTCAGTAACAGTGAATATTCTAAAAGAAGGACACAGTATCTTGAGCACTCCTTTCAATTACAGCTTAAAAAGCTCAGAGATAAAATTTCATACTCTTAATTAAAGTTCTTATGGTGGTGTAAGCCTTCTTAGCCCATCCAAAACATTCAGGGCTGTGCTCCAGAGACAATCTTCCAATTGTGTTCTCCCACTTAGTCCTCAAAAGCAAGAGATGCTTACAGCCAGGACCAAAATTAACGGGACTGGGGGGGGGGGGCAGTTGAAATCTCCTTCCCTCTACTTCACCTCCTCTGAAGGGAAATACAGCACGACATCTAGAATAACATTCATATTCGAGATTTCTCAGGCTTCGACATATTTTTCTGCTTCACATCATTCATAATTGTCCTCCCAGAAAAAGGGGAGTTGCTACTGCTTTTTAAAAAAGTTTTATGTCCCTCATTTTAAAAATACACAGAGTCCTCCGAGTAGAATTCCAATTACTAAGTGTAGAAAACAGAAAAATCGCCATTTGGCAAACACTGCGGTAATGGATGTTAAAATTAGGAGGTGAAAGAATAATGAGGAACAATAGGAACAACACAGTCTCAAGTGTCTACCCCTGAACGATGCTTCCTAATTACCAAGGTTAAGAGCTATAACAACGGAGGCACTTGCAGAGACCACCTTAACCAAGTAATCAAAATTCACATCATCAGAAATGAAACACCTGGGCATCGTGTGTGTCTCCTGATAGGATGCCCTGAGAAGGGTACGGGGCACTTCCATGATCATCTTGCTAAAACCGTCAGTCTTGCTGTAATTAATCACAAGCAAACACAAAGAGAAGGGACGTTC
Source organism: Procyon lotor (assembly GCA_028646535.1). NCBI lineage: Eukaryota > Metazoa > Chordata > Mammalia > Carnivora > Procyonidae > Procyon > Procyon lotor. Next base: position 12,470,159 of record CM053609.1, read on the forward strand.
TACACAATAACTGGTCCACGCTCTTGAAAAACGTGAAGGTGGTAAAAGCTACCAAGGCAGACTGAATAAAACATCCTAGATTCAAGGGAACTGAAGAGATCGGACAACAAATGTGAGGTGGGATCCTCTGCTGGATGTGGGACCAGAAAAAGGACATCAGTGGAATATACATCCGGTCTGGAAATTCATAGCACTGCGTCAGTGTTAACATTACCATCTTGATAGACCTATGATGGTTAAGTAAGCTGTTGACATTTGGGGAAGTTGGGTAAAGGGTGTTCAGAAACTCGGGTATTTCTGAAACTTTTTTTTTTAAGTCTGAAATGATTTCAAAATGCAAAGTGAAAAGCTGAAAGTCATTAGAAAGTTCATCAAGGAAAAGAAAGGAAGTATAGCATAGCCATCAACTGAATGGACTCCTCTAAGCTACCTGAATGCATGCCAACCCATCGTTGGTAACTTCGAAATCTCACTCTGAATGAGGGACTTAACTTTGTGTGCTTCTCGCTTGAGCCAGGTACTAACGACCCTGTCCTCCTGGACATCGTCCCTAACCAAGTTTCATAACGAAGCTACAGCCCTAATTTGGAGGCAAGGCAAGTCTCTATTTTTTATAGCTGATTCCCAGAGCAGTGTTTTTGCCAGAAGGTAAATGAGGCCGGTGGAGGACCAGGCCGTGCATGTTGGGGGCCCTATCCATTCTGACCTACCGCCTAACGTTTCATTTATCTTTGAATTATCCTCTGAATGGGGGGGGGGGGAGTAAGAAGGAAGATGTTTGAGGAATGCAAAAAGAAACAACAAAATGGACACCAGGATGCTACGTACGACTCTCCTAGAGCCTTGTGACAACTCTGCCTCGTTGCTTGAAAATGTAGTGAGAAATATCTTTTTTCCGAACGGGATCCTCTGTCATCTGCTACAGATAATACAGGCTTCTGCTTTCTTTGTGTTACGCAGTAAAGGGATCAAATTCCTTCAACAGCAGAAGCAGCTTCACTCCATTGGCCGCAACTTCCCAGTACTGCAAGCTACAGTTTCCTGAGCCGCCACTATGTGGTAGCGAAGGCAACAGAAAGCGTTTTTAAGGACTGCACTAAAAATCTCGGCGGAAAAGCTTGATCTACTTTCTTTCTTTTTTTTTTTTTTTTTAAAACCAGATACTGGTCTCAAATGAAATGATCCTCATTGGGGAATAACAGAAAATTGAGGCCAAAAATGAATGTGCGGAAGCTATCGTTTTTGCTCGGGTATTCCCAGCATTGCAGGGTGTGCAAGAGAAGATGAGAAATTTGCTGTAAGCCCTTGTAACCACCTGGGCCACACAGAAGCAATAATACTGAAAGGCAGGGAAGAAGGTGCCGTGGATTGCACCGAGATTTGCACCGAGAATGCACTGAGTGAATCTGTACAAATCCCTTTAGGCAGACAGGAGACTTACGCTCCATGACCAGTCTGACTCAGCCAAGGTCAGGGGGCCGAGGGGACACTCGGGTGCTGGTGGGCTTCATTCCAAGATCCAGGGTCTACTGTATCTCGTGGCCTCCAAAGTCAAAATAAAGTTGGCTTGCAGGGCCTGTGACAAGGGAGAGGTGTCCAGGGGAGTGGACGGGGGAAAGCTGGTATCTCCTAGAAGGAGGGACTGCTGAAAAGGCCCAAGAGAACTCTTAAAAGGACAACAGAGAGGTACAAAAGCACTGGAAATGTATAGCAGAGTCTCCCTAGCAGGGTCAGCATGGGCCAAACAGAAGGACCAGGGTGGGACCTAACAGCAGGGCAGAGACGAACCATACCAAGCGGACGGTTGGTAAATATGCCTCTTCGAGCATATTTATCTCAAAGTGAAACACAGGGAGGCTTCTAAAAATTCTACGTCCTTACACTAGGTGCTGAAGACCAGTCTAGGACACAGAATTAGGGACTCCGTGCCTTTTGAAAATGTTTTGTGACCATGACAAGAGTCTCCCATGTGGATAAATGGGTTCTACTCATTTTAATTCTTCCAGCAACTGTCATATTATGAGAGAGAGAGAGAAACAGAGACAGATACATGGATGCAGAGAGAGAGAGAGAGAGGTAAAGGGAAAAAAAGATGATCATGCGAAGGAAAAATACGTCTCACAGATGGACACCACACCCTTCCAGAACTCAACTGTCCAGTGATATGTGTTTCTGGGGTGCCCGGCCGAGGACCGCAAAGAAGCTAGATCTCCCAGCCTATTTACTCTTACATACAATTCTAACAAGCTTGGAAATCCATTTTCAAAGTACCCATAGCAAAGAGGAAGTGGCAAATAATCACCTACAGAGGGGTGGATAGAGCTTTCTTGTCTTACTGCAGTAAGTCTATTAAACAGAAATGGGGACATAAAAATGATAAAACCAAACCATAAGAACACAATAAACACAAGAAATCTTCAATATAGGGCAAACTGCCTCCCACTATGCCTTGAGGCTATCACCATATTATGCATAATACAACAATATATGTTCACCGATGTCCCCAAGTTGGCCAGAAATGATTAAATTATATTCGCTAGAGTAAGAAGCCAAGAAGTACATAATTTATATTGGAAAGATTTCCAACATGACAGCGTGCGTGACACTGGTGGTCTCAGCTGTCCCGATGGCTTTTACGGTACTTCTTTGCCTATTCACTCTTTCATTTGACAAATTATTTTTTTTTTTTTTTTTAAAGATTTTATTCATTTGACAGAGAGAAACACAGCGAGAGAGGGAACACAAGCAGAGGGAATGGCAGCGAGAGAAGCAGGCTTCCTGCCGAGCAGAGAGCCCGAGGCGGGGCTCGATCCCAGGCCCCTGGGATCTGACCTGGGCCGAAGGCAGACGCTCAACGACTGAGCCACCCAGGTGCCCCTCATTTGACAAATTATTGATCGAGCACGCTGGAGAGAGCGCTATGAGAGGCAAGGTTCCTGTTCTCATGCAGTTCACCATCTAGTTTGTACATTAGATGCTCAAACCCACATTCCTACCAGGAGAGCTTGCACAAGCGTTTGGACTTCTTGCGGTCAGTGCTATGTACTGAGTCTGAAAGTCTGAATTTATTTTTGGGTCTGAGCAACCAAAACCTGCCAAAGTCTTGGATCAGACAGAAGTCAAAGAGCAGTCAATACCTGAAGAAACAGGACCCATGACCAAGGCAGGCAGCTTTGCCTGCACAAAAATCTAACAATACCAGAGGCCAACAGAACTACCATCCTGAGTTGGCTAGCTCTTTCTCCTTGTTGAGGAAATTAATTCAGACACACACGCCTTCTTATATTTAGGCTATAACATCCTATACCTGAATCACTGTACAGTTAATCAATGCATTTGAGAATGGGACATGTATATTTTAAGTAGGAATTATTATTTTCTTTTTTAAAGATTTTTATTTATTCGACACAGAGAGAGAGAGAGAGTTCACAAGCAGGCAGAGAGTCAGGCAGAGAGAGAGGGGGAAGCAGGCTCCATGCTGAGCAGAGAGCCCGATGCAGGGCTGGATCCTAGGACCCTGAGATCACGACCTGAGGCGAAGGCAGAGGCTTTAACCCACTGAGCCACCCAGGCGCCCCTCATTTTTTTTTTAAAGAAAATTCCTAGTTTGATATTGTTTGAAAAATTTACAGGGTCACAAAAACCATGCCTTAATCAGATAACCTAGATACAATAAAATTACTTTTCATCTTCTTATTGTTTCAGTGACACATGAGTTTCTTTCCCCTTTTGAGGGCAAACCTTAAAAAGCGGAAATTTTTGTTTGTTGGTCCGTTTAAAGATTTTTACTTATTTGAGAGAGAGAGAGAGAGAGAGAGAGAGAGCACACCAGGAAGAGTGGGGTAGAGGGAGAGTGAAAGACGGTCCCAAGCAGACTTTGCGCTCAGCAGGGAGACTGACGCAGGGCTCGATCTCAATGACCTTGAGATGACGGCCCAAGCCAAAACCAAGAGTTGGACACCTAACAGACTGCACCAGCCAGGCACCCCTGGAAATTTTTGTTTTAATGAGCTCTTTCTTGGAGGAAAACACGCGACCGAACATTTTCTCTAATTTCTGGGTGCAAAGGTTGTGGATGCACTAGAGGGTCGGAAGGCACATATTTTAGAATTGTGGGTCTCTGGGTTCCTGTACTACCTCCCAGGTTGTGTGTTGACGCATAGCTTATTTTCTCCAGGCATCCATTGGCTCAACAGTAAAACACGGTAGGATCGACCCCACCGGCTATTGCCAAAACGAAATGAAACGCCAGTGTGTAGTAAACTCTCAATAAGTAAACGTGCCGAATTTTCAAACGGACTCTGATATCCACGCGCTTTGTAACCGGAATGATAGCACAGGGGAGCTCAAACCAGATGTGTTTCTATATCAGACGTGAGCTTTTGCTTTCTCCTTGGAAGAGAGGCTCACCTTCCCCTGAGGCTGGGCTTCCTAGTAAGCTGAAGTTACTAAGGAACAACAACAAAATAAAAGGGCAGAGTGAGGGAAGGAGTGTGCTCTGGAGGCAAGGGGATGGCCTGCCACTATTTCCTGAAGAAGGGGGTAAGCTGCTCCAAGGCCTATTCAAACACCTTCTGGTGTTGCTGGTCCCAGATGTCAGATGGGTTTGGAAAGAGGAAGTTTCAGCATCTATAGCCTTGACAGACACTCATGGGTTGTTCAAAATAGAGCTCTACAAGAAGGATGACTTAAGATGGAGCGAATGATTTCTGCGCGGCAGGCCCTGAGCTGAGTGCTTGCTGCACTGGTCGGCTGTGCGGCCCGGTCGGACAGCCAGGGCCCCGGGAGGGCCTCACCCGTGTTTAGGAGCATCCTGAAAAGCACTCTCTCCCTCGGAACCTCACCATGCTCGGGGTCTTTATACCTCCATTAAATGGCTGAGATTGTCCTTGGGTACTTGGGTGGATTGATGTTATTTCCAAAGTATGCAATTTATTTCAAGAGAGGAGAGGGAGGATTAAGTTGGAAATATTTTTCTATTGAGAAGAAAAATTAAATGTAAGTGGAAATGTTTTCATGAAAATGTTTTTACATTTCAACATTTCCCCGAAGCACTCTGATCTCAGTATAACACAGGACTGTGCTAGACTAGAAAGAATGAAGACAAAATGAATTTAAATAAAATTGAAACTGACTCGCAGGGTTGTATTCTCCCAACCTAAGGACACAACAAAGCCGGGGTGGGGGGTGAGGGGAGAGGACCACGGATGATCCAAAAGGAGAAATAAAGGGGTGCCTGGGTGGCGCAGTGGGTTAAGGCCTCTGCCTTCGGCTCAGGTCATGGTCTCCGGGTCCTGGGATCGAGCCCTGCATCAGGCTTTCTGCTCAGCAGGGAGCCTGCTACCTCCTCTCTCTTTGCCTGCTTCTGCCTACTTGTGATCTCTATCTCTCTCTCTCTGTCAAATAAATAAATAAGATCTTAAAAAAAATTTAAAAAAAACAAAAGGAGAAATAAAAATAAACTCCACTAAAATTTTAAACTCAGATGAGAGTTTCAATTTTGTTTCAAAATTTCTAAAATCTAGCTTATTGTTACAAAAGCTTTTTGAATGTCCATGAGCCAACAGTCACTTGATAGAGCCATAAAGACCTTCTTGATTATTTTCTCTCAACCAAGAAACCCACTGGTATTCAGTTATAGAAGGTGATGCGCTTGTTTTACAGTTCCTAGGTTATTGGGAGTAGGCAGTACTTGCTGGTAATCAAGGCTAACAGCTCAGATGATGTGTGCAATTAGACAGCTGGTCTGATTGTGTCGCATTTTTTAAAATTTGCACGCCCCCTTTATTAGCTGTAAATAGGACAGGGAAAATGAAATGCACAGGTCTTAGCTACCCTTATCAAAATAAACACATCCTTCAGGAGGAAAGAGTTTTATCGGTTAATTTTCTATCTAGATCTGTAGTGTCTAGTAGCCACAAGCCGCAAGTGGCTATTCAAATGTCAACTGATTGAAAATGAACTAAAACCTGAAATTCATCTCTTCGTCCCACTAGCCACATTTCCGGTGCCCCACTGCCGCACGTGGCTCAGCAGCTACCTTACTGGGCAGGGAAGACAGAGTACATTTCCTCCATCACATAAAGTTCTATAGGACAGCTTTAGTCTCACAGCTCAGGACAGAGCCGTGAGCTTTGGGTATTTACACTGAGTTTTAAAGACGTACACGACACGGTTTACCTGAACTCGGGGGTCACTTTGGGGCAGTGTCTTTCATAAAAACACCTTCCCCTGGCACACAACCACTTTCTCTAAACCACCTCAATGCAAACAAGCCAAGGAAAACCCAATTCATAGTGTCTCTTCTCCACCATCTCCAGCTTGTTTTTTTAAGTAGACTCCACGCCCAGCGTGGGGCTCGAACTCATGACCCTGAGATCAAGAGTCCCAAGTTCCACCACTGCTCCACGGACTGAGCCAGCCAGGCACCCCCTCCAGCTTACTTTCAATCGTAAAACGGCTCTCTTCCCAAATAACAGAAGCTCTCACTTAAAACATGAACAGGATTCCTACTGCCTATAGAGAGAGGAGTTATTTGCAGGCAAAAGGACAAATCATTATTTTTAGATGGAAAGACCTTCCCAAGATACATTTAAATATTAACACACATAGCAGGTGTTAAATATTAAAACACACAGCAGGCTTCCCCCTATATGGCCATCGTCACACTTCTATTTATTTAACGTCTGCATTCCCTGTCCAAGTGTCAGCCCGATATGAGCAGAAAGCAAGTGTTCTGTTTGCTGTTGTACACCCATTACAAGCACAGTGCCTGGGTCAAAACAGATGCTCAGATTTTTGTGGAATGATTGAATGAAACTTAAGAAGAATGGTATTTTGCTAAAGAACAGCAAACATCCTTTTAGAGCCTGGATCCAATTCTTTTATATTTGGACAGCAATGCACCCTTTATTTTCAGATGCAAACCTAAAATAACTCAGCAGACTGATTCATGCAAGCATGCAAGCTACGGTTCAATATTTCCCATACTCGGCCATGGCTCCTTCTAAAAGGCGCAGCAAAAGGCGTAGCACTAAACATTTCACATGGGCCATCTCAGCGGCCCCTCACTCTGGTATCTTCTTTGCTGTGAGGAGGAGGAAATCCAGGCTTAGGGAAATTAAGTGACCTGTCCAAGGTCATAAGAGCTACAGACATAGAGTTGGAAAAGCTCCCCTGGCAACAATTACGGATCATGCCCGTCATAACACCTCGTTGGATAATTAACCCAATTGTTTGGGTCAGGAAATCTACAAGGGTCCTGGGCACTCTTTCAATGGAAGGAGTGAGTCTGTATCTTCGCATCCGCGGAGTTTAGCAGAGCATCTGCTCTGTAGGCAACCAGAAATGTTTGCTGCACAAAGCTCAGTAGTCCTAATGGTTCAGGAGGACCTGGCATCAGGGAAGGGGTGTACTAGGTCACAGGAGGGGGCAGAGCTCTGCAAACCGCCCCCCACAGTGGTGGTGGGGAATCACAGTGACCCCGCCCCCTACACAACAGCTTCATGCCTTGGCCCCTTCATGCTTGCTTCTGCACCGAGGACCAGCTGCATGGCCCTGGGAGGAGCTGGCAGCATTTCCAATGTTAGCATTTTTCTCGCTACTCAGGACTTCTGCCCCTGAACCCCGTTACTTTAAAAACACACTTGATGAAGATTCAGTAAGGATCCACTGGACCCCAGGTGTTGGTCCCATAACTCAGGGGCTCAGACTTTCTTGTTTGGCCTGGATACCCTCAGATTAGAAGTTCCAGAAGTCTGGGCTGTAAGCGTTCATTTTCATTAAAAACAACCAAAAAAGTCACTATCAATAAAGAAGCGGGTTCTGAAATTTACACACAGAACGAGCAATTTTTATTTTTGATATTTACGGAGGGTTTGCCGAATGGGGCCCAAAAGGGCCTAAGCAGAATAAGAGGCGCCTGTCCTTAAGGAAGAAAAGTAAATGGACATTAATGGGATTCCCTACTAAGTGACTGTGCCGAATTCTCAGTAATTCTCTCACTGGTCCTGTGAAGTGGGTAAAATGTCAATCTACAGCTGATTAAAAAAAAAAAACACCGTTACAACAACTCACCATCACTGAGTGCCTGCTCGGTGCAGACTTGGTGCCAAGCACAGTTAAGCCTCACAGCTTCCCCAAGGGAGAGGTATTATCACCCCCTCCTACTGATGAGGAAAGACGGGCTCCGAGGGTCAGTCATGTGTCCAAGGTGCCAGTGTGTCTGGCTCCGTCATCCAGGCTTCCCATAATACGACACGGCTTCTTCCCAGGCCCAGGGGACACACAGGAAGTAAAGGGTGAACCTAAGACCACAGAGGACACACCCCAAGAACGCATCGGTTTCCCACACATCGAGGAGAACAGAACTCACAAGAAAAGAGTGCAGAGTGGCGGGGGGATGGCCTCAGGAGGGGCAGTCTGAACTTGGTTCTAGAAGACAGGGCCCATGGGGCACTGGGGAGGCTGGGTAAGTTGAGGCCACGCGAGGACCCCACGTAGTCACGGGAGCACAGGGCAGTCTGGCAGCTGGCAGACTCACAGGCAACGCTGGGGGTGGGGGGGTAGTGGGGGAGCCGGAGGCAAAGGCTGGCTGACGTCAGATCGCAAGTGGGGCCCAAAGCGGGGAACCCGAGACGCAACGGTGGGGGGATGAGAGGCGTGATTTCAGGAGATCCAGGTGATTCAAAACGTGCCTTGAGGCACTGAGGAGCTGAGCAGCCGAGGCTCTTCTGCTCCCCCCACGCCCGTTGAACCAGAGAAAGCCACTTGGCTCCAGGACCGGCCTGCCCTGGCATTCTCCAGCAGGGAAACATGCTTTGGTTATTCAGACGTGACTTCCTGGCACAGAGAGGCCGTTGGCATGGAAAAATGAGCCGGCTGACCTGGCCAGAAAGGAGCAGGTGACGACGCAGAAACCCAGCAAAAGAGGAGCTCGACGTGCCATGCTAAGAAGGAGGAGGCTCCCGGGAAGGGCTGCCGAAGAGCAACCCGGGAGGCAGAGGGAGAGCCGGGGCCCAGCACCAAGACAGGCACACTTCTGAAGGTTTTTTCCTTGAGTCCTTACAACATCACATAGACGCCACTGTTCCCATCTCGTGCGGGGGACACTGAGGCTCGAAGAGGTGAAACCCCCAACCCCACCCTTCCCACTGAGCTAATTGGGACCGGGGGGGGGGGGGGTGTCAGTCTAGCACACTTCCTTGTAGTGTCCTGCCTGCAATCAATTGCTTAGTTGATAACTTCCCAAGGTGTTATGATGATGCAACAGGCAACTTCATGGCCGTCAGGCGGAACTCTGCCCGGCCAGGCCCTCTCCCTCATCTGCTGTCACCTCTGGACTCAGAAGAGCCCCTTCTCTCAGACTCAGGAAGTGACAGTTGAACCCACACAAACAATAACACCACGATTTATGTTAATTTGATCATCTGGGAAAAAATATTCCTAGCTGGGGAGGGAAGATAAATGGGCAATTAGAGGAGGAAAAGGAAAGAGGGAGAGGGAGAGCGGGAGAGAGAGAAAGAGGAAGAGACAGGGAGAGAGAAATCCTAATCAGAGGTGGCAGCTAACTTGAAATAGGACGGGTTTCCTGGGGCTTAAGTAGGTCTAGAAGCTGCTCTTGCAAATCCTGGCCACCACGTGCCATTCCTTACATTTACGCTCGAAATGCATCTTTCCCCCTTTTTCATTCCCTAGAAGCATGTCCAAAGCTCCAAGGCTGCAAAAGTACACAGGTTGCAGGGCTGAGATGGGCCCCAAGCTTCCTCTCTTCCCCATGGCTGCAGCTCCAGGGAATATTCCTGAAATTTCTACAAATCAAGAAGTGGTTCTCTCGCTCTCTCTGTGCGACCGTGATGCAGAACACGAAGGAGGCCTAACCTCCGCTCAGCAGACCCGAACCTCAAAATCATCATTTTTTTTGTGGACAAGGCTTCTCACAAAATACCCCAAACAAGCCACGTTCATAGCTAACTTTTCCTTTCTTTCAAAAAAGAAAAGCTAAAGAAGACTGGATGTCATGTGAAATAGCAGCTCCTAGAAAAGGGCATTTTTGAATCGAATGCCACATGCTGTATTTTGCCATTTTGCCTGCGCTTCCTGCTTGTGTAAGGAGCCTATGTAACATAGGAGCCTCAGACACTGGAGCTGCTCCAGGCCACGCAAACTCCGCTCCGCATCTTCCAGGCAGCCCTGTCGCAAATAATTCATGTCCACTACGCCCCTATCACACTGAATACAACCACATTGTGCAGCTGGAAATGGGAAACCTGATTCAGATCACAGAAGAAGGCACAAAAACATTTAGTTCAACACAATGCTGGCTTTTTTTTTTTTTTTTTTTTTTGCAGGGTGTGTGTTTTCGTATCTCAAATCTACTGGCGGTAAGGGATTCAAGACCCATCCTGGACGAAAACGCAGAATTAAAATAGCATTCCATGTGTCCAAAAACAGCAACAACAACAAAAAACCACCCAGTCCTCCCCGAGCTGCGCCTGTTTCGGCTGCAGCAGCGTTTCTACCCAAAATCAATGCACGCAATTTAAAAAGGGAGCACGATCTCCGCAGAAAATGGTGCACGTTGACAAAGCATGACTTGTCCCACATGGACAAGAATAAAAGGAAAACAAGCCTGATCACAACCCAGACTCCTTTAGTCTGCGGACCAGAGGGTGGAAAAGAAAAAGGCCGGAATAAGGGCAGGGAGGCGCGGGCAATGGAGGACGGGGGCCCAGGAAGATGCTTCTGCCCTACAGGATTTTGGTAAACAGCAGCCTGTAATGGCCACTGTTAGAGAGAAGGGAAAACAGACATGGAGGGAAACGTGTTTACAACTGCAGCGGCGGCGGGAGGGAGGCGGAGGGAGGGAGGGATTCCCCGACTCTGCGCTCAGCCCGCTCTGCTCCAGAGGGGCCCCAGGGCTGGGTAGTGCTTCGAAACCCCCCCCCCCCTTGCTTTATTGGGGGGGGGGGGATTGCTTGTTTATGGGGAAGGTTACTCCTCCTCCGCTCTGGTGATCGCGTCCCTAATACTCCTGCTGCATCCTTGCGGGATGCCCGCTTGACTGACAGCTGCCCCAGCCAGTCGCCGCCCGGGCCCCGCAGAAAGGTGGACTTTCCCAACGAGCCGATTGGACGGCGGGGAGGGCGGGCCCTCGTGATTGGCGTGCTACTCGGAGTAGAAAGTAGTAAACAACCTTGGTCCACCGCGGCGGGGAGGGCGCGGGATGCCAGCTCGCTCGCCCTCAGCCCGAGCTGTGGGCAGCACCCGAGACAAAAGGAACCCGCAGCGGGGGAGACCGACGACGAGGGGCCGCCCGGAAAAGCAAACGCGAGTGGGCGCCCTTCAGAGCCCCTGGGCGAGAACTGCTGACTTGCAGCTTCACATCATTTTTGTTCTGTGCAAAACCGTTAAGGTTTTGTTGCCGCGATTCTTAATCCCCTTCTTCTTTGGGCTTAAAAACTCTCCGAAGGGGGCGAGAGCCAATTTAGTTGACCCTCCTTCCTGCCAGTCTCCTTCTCCACCGCCCCCCATTAGATTTTTAGTTCTGGCTTTTTAGAAGTTGATTTAAATACCTGCACTAAAAATTGTTTCCTTACACAATACAACGCCGCTCATGGCACAGAGGCGAAATGCCCTGTTAGACCGAGTCATCGCCAAGTTTCTGGAGCTGGCTCACTCGGAGGTGCCTGTGTTCTGCAGCATGTATAAAAAGAAACTTGAGGGGCGCCTGGGTGGCTCAGTCGTTAAGCGTCTGCCTTCAGCCCAGGTCAGATCCCAGGGTCCTGGGATCGAGCCCCGCATCGGGCTCCCTGCTTGGCAGGAAGCCTGCTTCTCCCGCTACCATTCCCTCTGCTTGTGTTCCCTCTCTCGCTGTGTTTCTCTCTGTCAAATAAATAAAATCTTTAAAAAAAAAAAAAAAAAAAAAAGAAAAAGAAACTTGAGACGACGGCATTAAGCTCACTTGACAAGAAATAAGCGGTTAACTTGCATTTTCCATAGAGGGTGTAGTTCACCCGGGATACTGCAATCGAAGGTAATTCCCCATCTGGTCTGACTTGAATCACAATCCACGCCTCATTCTGTGGCCTCACCATCCTCGGGACCACAGTGGGGAAAATCTGCAGCGTCCAGCATCGAGGCACTGCTCTCAAGTGCGGCAGCTCCCAGGGCTGCCTCCAGGAGGTGCCTCCTCAACTCAGAGGTCAGGTGGACACAAGCAGCCTCCCGGAGAGGGATTCCAGAGAGGCCCCTCTCTGTGCCCATGGAGGACAGGGAAGGCCAGAGAAGGGGACCAGGGAGCTGGAGCCAGGAGGGCTCTTCACTCCACTTGCTTCCTCACTGACTCTACACGGATGATAAGCCACACTGTCATTGCTGGCCAGATAGCAAGATGGACCAAGTCTAAAACGTACAAAAGAGTCCTTGCAAGACAGAGTTTAGGGCAAACTGGGCAAGGGGGGTGGGGAGGGAAGGGTCCTCTTCTTTACCCCAAAGCTCACCCTCCTCTCCAGGCTATGGTGTCTGTGTGCTCCAATCAAGCCTCACCCCAAGCTGACCCTGGGAAACCTCTCAGCCCTTCAAGTCACCGCTCCTGTAAAAAAGCCTGCAGAGTAGAGTCAGTCCCCTTTGGACCCCCCCGACCCCATGCATGGGGCCTCCCTTCCAAGCAGCCCTTCTATTCCTGTCCCAGGTCCCTGCACCAGCCACACACACACACACCCTTCACTCAGACTGTTCCCTCTGCTTTCTAGGCCTTACCCCTGCCTGCCCAGGAGAGGCCACTGTTTTCCACCTCGTCCCCTGTCCCCGCGGACCTGCTCTGAACTCTGTAGCACTTTTGTCAACACCACTGAGCTTCCAGCACTCTGTTTGGACTCGGCTCGCAGGCCCGTCCACCTCAGTAGACCCTGAACTTCCTGAGGTCCAGGGCTGTCTGTGTCGTATTTTGACGCGAGTATCTACTGGAGATACGAGCCCACCCTCAACACGCTCCAGACCTGCCGAACATTTGCATGTGGTCCCCATGCTCTCCCTGCCCCCTCCTCCAGCCAGTTCCCATGTTCTCCCAGCGGCTCCTTGCTAACATGCTCCCCCAAGTCCCCGGATCAGAGACCCTGGCAGCTCTGCCCCTGCCCACCGCTCAGAGAGGCTCTGTCCACAGACACAGCCGCTCTTAGCTCAGGCTGCTTCCCTTGCAGGTTAGATCCTTTTCTGCCTTTTCTGCTCAGCGAATTCCTACAATTCACTCCCTACCTGGGGCAGGCCTTCTGCAAGCTCCACCCCACTCCTTGTTCCCCCTGCATTTTGCAGAGTGAGGAGGCCTCTGGGCATCCTCTCCTCCATAACTAGGGGACCACGATGGGTAAGTTCCAGGAGCAGAAAAGCAGATTCACAAAGTGGTGCCCCCAGGCAGCTGCAGCAGAAAGCTCTGGTCTTCGGAAGGACAAGGACCGCCGCGCCGGGCCATGTTTCAGGCTCGTCTCCACCACAGGGCCCCTCCCTGCTCTTTCTTCTAGAAGGTTCCTCTGTGTCTGAGAGTGGCTGGCTGCTTCTCAACCTTCAGGTCACCGTGCCCACCTGCTGACCACTATCACACAGATCTGTTTAATTTCTTCATGAGATTTAACTATCATCCTTCTTATCTGATTATCCACTTGTTGGCTTTGTAGTCGGTCTTCTCCCGTCCCTGGCGTATGAGCTCCAGTTAGGAGAGGACAGTTTCATCTGCTGTACTCACCACGTCTTCAGCACCCCGACAGAAATGCCTGCCCCGTGCCAGACGTTCCACATTAACTTTGAGCACAATAAAGGTCAACTGAGAACAAATCACTCAGCACTGTAACCAGGTAAAGGTATGAGAAGCTTCTGGAGAAGGCTTGCTTTAGTAAATATCCTAAGACTGACAGTCTGGTAAACATACAAGAGAAAGACAGGATGAAGTTCTGTGGCCTCACTTGACCTAAGGAGTTCCAAGTGCTCTGAGAACCCCAGGGTCCCCCACCTGGGACTCCCGGACCATCTATGCCCAGTGTGACACGTTCTGTGCACCATCCCCTGTATACTCCCAGATGGAAACAGATGAATGGTGGGAAACGGTACACTGTTATTGACAAACTTAGTACTTTCAATAAGAACCAGCCCTGCTGGGGCGCCTGCATGGCTCAGTCGGTTAAGCTGCTACCTTCGGCTCAGGTCATGATCCCAGGGTCCTGGGATCGAGTCCCTCGTCAGGCTCCTTGCTCAGTGGGGAGCCTGCTTCTCTGCCCGCTTGTGCGTGAGCGCGCGCTCTCTCTCTCTCTGACAAATAAATAAATAAAATCTTAAAATAAAAAAAAAGAACTAGCCCTGCTTTAAGCGTCTTATCATCAATTGAAATTTTTTGGTTTAGGTAGTAACGACATGGCTCAGAAATGAAAGAAGACACAGAGCACAGGCTCATCCCTCTCAGGATTCTTTGCTTTCAGTATTTGCCAAATACGAGTATTTTTATTTCTCTGTTTTACACAGATAATAACCTTTTGTACACCCTGTTCTGCTTGCTATTATGTTCACTTACTATTCCATGGAGATCTCTGTTTTAACAGCTAAATAATATTCAACTGGATGGATAAACCCTAATTCAGTGGTTCCTAAACCTGTCTGTACATTAGAATCACTTGGGGAGCCTAAAAAAAAAAAAAAAAAAAAAATGAAATCTGTGTCCCACCTTCCAATGACTGATTTAATTGGTTTAGGATGTGACCTGAACTTTGAAGAAAAAAAAAAATCCCCAGATGATTATAATGAGCACCCAAGTTTGGGAGCCCTTGCCCTCAGTGATCTGTTTCCTGGATATTTGGGTTATTTCCCATCTTTTGCCATGCTGAACAATGCTATAGTGAATTATTTCACACAATTGCCATTTTGTATGTGTGCAAGTATGTGTATTGGGTAAATGCTTTCCCTAAAGTTGCTGAATCACAGGATGGGTGTGTGTGTGTGTGTGTGTGTGTGTGTGTGTGTGTGTATCTTGAGAGATACTGTCCAATTCCCCTCCACAGATATGGTACCATTTTGTAGCCCTCTCAGCAACTTGGGGCTGCTTTCCCAGGGGTTTGTCATCAGAATGTGTCATCAAACATTTCACTGGCCCCCATCCCCCATATAAGAGGTAAGAAAACATATCTCAGTGAGTTTTAATTTCCATTTCTTTTACAAGTGAGATTAAACATTTTTTCACATGTTTAATAGGTATGTGTATTTCCTTCTCTGTGAATTAGCCGTTCAATGCTTCACCCCCAAATCTGTTGGAATTGTGAGTCTTTTCCTTATCAATTTCTAGGAGCTATAGTGTGTGTTTGCATGTGTTTAAAGTAGGAAGATTTGCTCTTTGTCAGTGACAGAAGTTGCATATAAATCTTTCCCAGTTTAGCATTTATCTTTGTTTATGATTTTTGGCTATGCAAGAGTATTTTGTTTTTTATAATGTATTCAGTTCTTACGAATATTCTCTTTTTTGGTTTCTGTATTATATGCCACAACCAAAAAGGCCTTCCCTACCCCAGGGTTATAAAGGAATTCCCCTGTGTGTTCTTTTAGGACTTTTATGGTTTTGTTGTTTACATTTTTTACCTTGGATCCATTTGGAGTTTAACCTGGTGTATGGTATGATGGATGGACCCAACTTGATTTCTTTTCCAAATGGTTACCCATGTCCCAATGCCAGTAAATGAAGCATCCACCTTTCTCCCACTGATTTCAGAGGCCACCTTTATCAAACACTAAATTTCCTAACATACTCGTGTCTGTATTTGGACTGTGTGCTTTGTTCCATAGTCCTGCTTCTTCACGAACCTACCTCACTATTTCAATTAAGACTCTGTGGACCTGGGGCGCCTGGGTGGCTCAGTTGTTAAGGGCCTTCCTTCGGCTCAGGTCATGATCCCAGAGTCCTGGGATCGAGCCCCGCATCGGGCTCCCTGCTTGGTGGGAAGCCTGCTTCTCCCGCTACCATTCCTTCTGCTTGTGTTCCCTCTCTCGCTGTGTTCTCTGTCAAATAAATAAAATCTTAAAAAAAAAAAAAAGACTCTGTGGATAGTTTAATATCTGATAAGGCTAGGGCTCCCCACTGTCCTTCTACAGTTTTCTTGCCTATCTTGTTTTTTTCATGATCACTTTAGAATTGGTCTAATTGGAAAAAAAGAAATGGTATTTGGATGGTATTTGGATCACATTAAATTTATAAATTAACTTATGAAGAACAGACATCTTGATGATGTTGACTATTTCTCTTTAAAAATATGGCATATCTTTCCATTTACTCAAGCTGTCCTTTGTATTTTTTAATAGCGGTAAGTTTTCTTGTTAATTCTTAGGTATCTTCTTGTTTTCAATGGAAATAAAGTCTTTTCTTCTATAATATCTTCTAACAAGTTACTTACATACTGTAGGATTGTATTATGGCCAAACGGTTTGTTTCTAGCGGAGAACATTCTATTCTGTGCCTTTAGAAAAATACAACGGGATGGAAAAAATAACAAACCAAAGGTTGAATATTCATAACAATAAATAGAGGATCGGTTTTATTTTTTGCTTTTTTTTTTTTTTTTTAAGATTTTATTTATTTGACAGAGAGAAACACAGCAAGAGAGGGAACACAAGCAGAGGGAATGGTAGTGGGAGAAGCAGGCTTCCCGCTGAGCAAGGAGCCCGATGCGGGGCTCAATCCCAGGATTCCCGGATCATGACCTGAGCTGAAGGCAGAAGCCCAGGGACTGAACCACCCAGGCGCCCCTAGAGGATAGGTTCTTAATCAACCATTGAAGTAGTAACCACTGAGATGGCATTGAAGACAACGAACAAGTCGACTAGTGTGGAGCATGCTGCTAGAATGATCCATGCACTGGCAAGGAGAAGACGGTATTCCTTAAGCTGTGGACCCCGCAGATTCAGAATAGTTAGGGAAAATAAGCAGGAAAAAAAAAAATTAAGGTCTGACCTCACAATCATGAATAGATGATTTCATGCCTGCCTGAAGGTGCGAAGGGGTCTTGGCTAGACTAATGTGGTAGCCGTGCATGTACTGAAAATTTGAAAGCCAAGGAGATTGGCACTTGAGCGGGAGCAGGTAAAGGGTGGGTAAGGGCTTCTACCTCCCGTAAGGTGAATACTGCAAGGCTGTTGGTATTCTCCAAGCCGAGGAATTGTTTCCTGTCCCAGAGCCATAGGTTTTCAAGAGCTGTCCCTTTCAAAATAACCAGAACTGCTACTTCTCAAATCTAGAAGTCCCCACTGGGTACATCAGGGCTGTGTGGGCACCGAGGTGCACAGCTTGGCTCCCTCTCAGACAGGACTCATTGTCCAGACATGTGGGTCCCTAGCTGATAGCCTCCAGCTATTGTCTCATCCAGGGTCCACTTCGGCTTTTGGCCGGGGTCACACTCTTCTCAGGGCGGCCTCCGGCCAGTCACTGAGCATGATGATGGTCCTAGGGCCCAGTTATATCCATCCAACAACAGACTCCTAGATGGACCCTCTTTGCTCTGAACTCCTTGGGGGCTGGCAGAACTTCCGTTGGATCAGAATCCCGGACAGATGTCCCCTTACCCCTGGCGCACACCCACCACCCCCTCCTCCTGTCTTCTTTCTGCACGTGTTGCTCTTTAGTAAATGCTTTGCATTCCTAACACCACCTCCAAGTCTGCAAGAAAATCCAACCTGCAATGGTGGTGCTTAGACACTGGGGGGGTGAGGGCATGGGAATAAAAATCCCCACGTGATATTGGACTAGATAATTCTAGGCCCAGAAATAAAAAGACCTCTGATCCCATGTCTCAAACGCACCCCCAAGGTTAGCATCATCAAATTTTAGAAAGCCTCCAACCTTCGGTAGCTATATGTCAGCCTTTACTGCATGCCGGGCAGTTAGAGAGCCTGTCTGGCTTAATTCATGCTCACATCCATCTGGGGCAGCAGGTGTGATCACTTCTACTCTACACACAAGGAGCACCTGATGCAAGGAAGTGGCCGGACTGAGATTCAAGTGCAGGCAGGTCTGCTTGGTTCCAATGCTTGTCTTTTCCTGATCGTGGCCCACTGTCCAACGCAACTGGTTTATAAGCACAGTGTCGCGGAGCTGGTGTAGTCTGGGGCGAGCGTGGCACCCCCAGGGGCTCCTGTGCCTATCCTTAGATACCTCCCTGTACACAATGGGCTGCTGTGTCTTTGCCTTATGAGCAGATATGACAACTGGGGAGTCTAGGGCCATATTCCTGGGTCAAGGCTGTCCTTCGTTTCTGCCAAGCCAAAGCCAGAGCATTCACACATTTAGTTAAACATCTCCTGAGAAAGTGTTGGTGTCATTTCCCTGGATGGCACTGATGGACGAAAGCTTGGGTGGGGGGCCAAGGTGGGTCTCCGGTGGCTTTCGGACACTTTTCAGGCAGCAGGAGACAAGCAGAGCAGTGCTGCTCTTGCTGGAGTGGGTCTCTTAGTCCAGCAGTCAAGACCCCCTTCTTCTCGGCACAGAAACCTCTAGGAACCCTGGTGTGTGACCCAGGGACTAGACAGCATGTCTGGTGTCACCGCGTGGTAGCGTAGTGCTAAAGAAACCAACCAGCAGGCCAGCCCGAAGTCAGCCAACTTGTTAGAGGCTCTACTGGGAGGAGATCCTAATTTTCATGTCCTGGAGTTCCTCCTCCTGCGGTCTGTTATAAGCACAAAGGTAAAGATTCTGCTTAACTTCATTACCTTTCAGTTCTCTCCAACCTCATTTATTATTTAGCAAAGCTGCACGGTTGTGCCTCCACACTGGCCACTGCCCAGGGAAACATGAACGCATCAGTGATGCCTTGATAACTCTATCAGCTCGCAGAAGCACCGAGGAATTAGCGGAGGATGTTAAAAGATGCTGAACAACACATATTATAAACGGATCATCAGCACATGGACTCGTGCTGCTTTGTGTGCATGGCTTAGGGGACTGGTGTTAATTTTAAATTTTTATAAGCCATTGGAAAGAGCCCACTTTGATATTAATGGCAATGAGATGGTGTGTGTGTTGGGCAGGGGGGAGAGAAGTATACGTAACCAGAGAAAATTTCTTTGGTTGATATCAGAAAAACTACAGAAAAGTTAGCAACATAATTTTTAGAAAAAAAAAAAAAGATTAAAAGGAAACAGCCACTGATGATGGTCACATGACAATAGAAGAAAAATAGGAACAGGAAGAAAGGAAGGGAGGAAGGGAGGGAGGGAGGGAAGAGAGCACGGAGGAAGGAAGGACGGAAAACAGAGAAACAGACAAGGCGACCCAAAGACACTGTAAAATTGCGAGCCTTAATCAAGCTCATACCTCTAAACTTTTATTTTGTAAAGCTGCCAATTCAATTTTATAGCACAGAAATTTCATCAGTTAGGGGACATTTGATATTCACCGTATCTACTAGGAGAGAAAAAATATCTTAGGAGAGCTTTTAAAAACACTACTTTGGAACGCTTATGGGCAAACACGAGTTGGAGCATTAATCACTATAATTTCCCACCAAGATCACTAGGTGAGGTGTTCAAAAACTGATGGAGGTAAGTGATGATTCAGCGGCAGCAGAACAGTGACTTGCCAATCAATTGCAAACAGAGTGCTTCACGGGCTTATCTCAACCGGCAGGAAAGGCTGCAACACCAGAAAGACAGAGAAAGGGAAGGAGGGAGAGAGAATATATAGGGTTGGGGCCGGGGGGGGGGGGGGGGGGGGGGAGGTGTGTGGCCAGACAGACTGACTCAATTTCCAAATTGCACATAAACACAAAGCTCCTTGAGGCTTATGACGCCAGCCCTGATCCTGGAATTCGGTGGAATGAAAAAGCAAGTCCTAGGCACAGTTCACAGG
>CM053609.1:12490125-12523585 GCA_028646535.1 Procyon lotor
GGGCCGGGGGCGGGGGGGGGGGGGGGAGGTGTGTGGCCAGACAGACTGACTCAATTTCCAAATTGCACATAAACACAAAGCTCCTTGAGGCTTATGACGCCAGCCCTGATCCTGGAATTCGGTGGAATGAAAAAGCAAGTCCTAGGCACAGTTCACAGGGAAAGGCAGAATGGGTACTCTGCTCATAACCCACGTTGACCAAGTATTACAAGTGACAAGTATTACAAATGCCTCTCCCTACTCTGAGCCCCTTCTGTATAGAGGATACCAGGAGCATTTGCAAAGTGTTGGGCACTGCCCAGATCTTTCCCAGGTTAACTAGGCAAAAATATTCATGGTAACTTCACTTAAATGAGGTGATGGATATGTTAACGAGCTTGATTGTGGATCCCTTCCCAATGTATGCGCACATCAAAACATCCACTCGTACCCCTTGGGAAGGGGGTCAATTATTTTCATTTGTCAATTATACCTCAATAAAGCTGGGGGGGGGGAACCCCAGCCTTCCCATGAAACCCTTTGATGAACCAGCATGGTGTGGTGTGTGGAGAGGGTCGGCAGGGGGCCTGCTGATGCCCTCAAGTTTCTCTGCTCATCTCAGAGGGCTGGCTGTAGAATTATTAATATTTTAAACAATGCAAATGTAATTATAGCTGGAGTACGTTCTCTACAGAAGGAAGAAAAGATTGACATTTAGAAGCTTCATTAAACTTTTGGCCTTTTCAAGGCTAAGTGAATCTTAGGGAAGAAATAAAAAAGTTCCCATTGATTGATTTAAAAACAGATTTCTTGCAATTAACAGATTGAGATCTGTGAAAAAGGGAGCATTAATAGTAATTTCAAAAATCTCTCCCTTCCTCTGGATATTTGAAAAAGAGTGTGTATCTCTTTCTCTGTATATATATATCTCAGCAAAACTTAACCTTTTATTTTCTAATATCAAGGAAATGTTAGTTACATGTGCACAGGTGTGACTAGGTGAAGCAACTTCTTTACAGAGAAGCATGCCTGCTGGAAGATTTGGGGGAAAATGTGTTCGTCGGCCCCCACCCCAATTACTTTTTATAGCAGAAGAGTTATAAGAGCATCTTTGGAGAACATTAAAATGTTCAGCACTTAGAATATCCCTTTTCTTCTGCCCCTTATCCCAACACACAAATTGGGATGATTTGTTAAAAAGATGTAACTAAATTATCATATTCTCTTCATCTTCCAAATTTATTTAGACTTGCTATCCTGCTCTATCTCTGGAATTTCCTTTGCTTTTTCTTTTGTCAGTAAACTAAATTACTTCTCCTCCCACATGCATAAAAGCATTAATTTATAAAACACATAGCCATATGTCATATCTCATGTAATTCTATTTTACATTTCACCACCACCCAGACTTATCTAACATGAACAAATAGATATTATTTACTGTAGTCAGAATGAGAATTATCTAATGCCACTTACATAGCCATAAATTGATTTTTGATTAATGTTTAAGCAAAAAGCAAACAAGCCCATCTGCTCTGAAAACAAACAAACAAAAGGAAGCAGCAGAGAACACAGTTCACAGGAATTTCTTCGATATTAGTATGTTTCAGCGGTTGGTGAGAATCTTTTTTTTTTTTCCTCCCCCATTGCTATTATGAAAATGTACTGCTAACAAGAATATAATTCTATATCTAGATGTAGTTTCTCCTCTAGCAACTGTTCACTTAATAGACTATTACTTATGGTTAAATAAAAACCAATCCCACTCTTCAGAAAAACCCAGAAGACCTGTAACAAGCAGTGGATTTCGTCTGGACCGCTCAGTGGTTAGCACAGGAAATCTCACACGGATACATTTCTCTTCTGTCGGGGCTGCTCTCCATGGTCACGTTAAGAATCAAGACGAGTGAGGTATCCTGTCTACACAGGGATAGCAGGGGCCGGAGGAGGAAGACTTAAAAATATTTTAAACTGTCGACTGGGTTTATGAAATTTCCTTTTCAATGCAACCCAGAATTGGCAAGCCTCTAAGACCAAAGAGAAATAAAGAAAAACAAGTTAAAAAGGCTTCATCCTATCTATTTCTGGAATCTCCCGGGCACGCTGGCACACAGCACAGTGTAGCCTAGCTTAGGCTGATGCGGCAGCTCTACCCCACTTGCAATTCACCCTACTTCCTGCCACACTGGGTGGGGGTTTCATGAATACCGATGAAATGCCAATATTCTGATTTTTGGGGGGAGAAAAAAAAAGATATGCAAAAAAGACTAACCCCAGTGATTAAATTTTGAACTCAAATAAAGAGCAGGTACGTGTCTGGAAATGTAGCTCAGCTGGTCAAAGGATGAAGGATTGGTTAGGAGTTTTTTCAGCAACCAAAATGATGCAAGAACACACATGTGACACAAGAACACACATGCGGGGGGCCAATGGAAGACACGCCCGAAGGAGAAATTCAACTCACAACTTTCCCAACTGAATCCTAAATCTGATAATGAAAAGAAAACTTTCAATCCTGTTCACCATGCTATATATATATATAAATACCATACTGCTCTTTGTCAGTAGCCTACAGACAGAAGAGCACAACGGAGTGCCTGTAGGTTTTCTACAAATGTTTATTCCAGATTAAGAGAGACACCATTAAAGTGAACAAGTCATTCGATGACTGTATTTCAGCTTTGGAAATGTTGGGCTCCCAGCTGAATGCTTGCACAAATCCTATCACAGCTCCATAAAAATGATCCCCTTGCAGGGTTTTTTGGTAAGAGTTCATTTCAAAATTGTTCTTTAAAGTGTTACACACACACACACACACACACACACACACATACACACATACACAAACACTAGCCTATGCAACAAGGACCTTTGTCTTTCGCTGCCAAAAGACAGTGTTTCTTGAGTCCTGTTTTTGCCTTCGACGGACAGTTCTGATTTGGGCTTCAGAAAAACCTCAAACAAAGATCGTTAACATATCAATTACATCAACCTTTTAAAATTACAACTCTGCATTTCATTATTCTCCAGGCAAAATGAGTACCTTAAGTTTAGAGCGCCAGGTAAACAAAACCTTTCAGGGTCCCTGTTTCTGAAGTTTGTTTTTATAAACATTCCCCCTGTCCCCCAAACCAAACTACAGGAGCACAATGGTCCCATTGTTGAGCACGGCCTTGACCTCTCCAGGACAATAGACTGGTTTTTCTCTTAGCCCACTCAGAGAGAAATTAGTTTTAAGAAGGAAGCCTCTTCCTTATTAAAGGATGTAAAAGAGTAAAAACAAATTTAAAGAATGAACATACATAATAGCATAGATTTCCAAGCTTAGATTGTTCAAAACTGGTGGGTACTCGGCTTGCCAGGAAAGCGCGTCACCTGCTTCTGCTTCTCTCTAGGGATAGAGATTAAGGGGTCTGTTCTGGAATTTTCCGAGGAGGCCATTTTGGGTATCGTAACAGGGAACTTCCTAGTCAGGAAAAAAACAAACAACAAACAAAAGCAAAACCAAACACACAGAAAATTGTTTCTAAAGGAGTCACAGGAGGGAGTTTACCTAGAAAGAAGCTGCCCAGAATCACCCCTTTTTAGGAAGACAGAAAGGACAAGAGTCCTCAGGCAGCCAACGGTAGTACAGAAGCAAAAAAGCTAGGAAGTCAATGGAGAAGCCCCTTTTCCAGAACCTTGGGAGGAATGGATGAACTTCTTTTAAAAGTACAAGCGCAGCAGGGCAGTTGAGGAAGAGAAGCCCCCAGCACCCTAGCCCTGTAGCGGGTGACCACAACGAACCAGGCAGCTTGTTTTCCAAATGCGCCTCTCAAAGATTTCTGCATGTTTGTCTATGTCTCTATTTCAAAGACTCAACGTGCAGAGGATTGGCTAAACATAGGCCAAGTCACGACCCACCAACCCGACCTCCCCCTGGCTGCTGATGTGAGTAAACACAAGACAGGACTAGAGAAATTACTTTCTTGGGGGCCTGTAGAAATGCCCATGGTAACTTCACTGTGATGGTAAGACTGATTTTACACACACATACACACACACACACACACACACACACATACACACACACTCTCTCTCTCTCTTAATAAAAACCCTAACTGCTAAAGACAATGTCTCTTCAGTATCAGTATCTTTTTTTTTTTTTTTTAATTTTATTTATTTGACAGAGAGAAACACAGCGAGAGAGGGAACACAAGCAGAGGGAATGGTAGCGGGAGAAGCAGGCTTCCTGCCGAGCAGGGAGCCCGATGCGGGGCTCGATCCCAGGACTCTGGGATCATGACCCGAGCCGAAGGCAGACGCTTAATGACTGAGCCACCCAGGTGCCCATCTTCAGCATTTTTTTTAAAGATTTTATTTATTTATTTGACAGAGAGAGAGATCACAAGTAGGGAGAAGGGCAGGCAAAGAGAGAGGGGGAAGCAGGTTCCCTGCTGAGCAGAGAGCCCGATGCAGCCCGATGTGAGGCTCAATCCCAGGACCCTGAGATCATGACTTGAGCCGAAGGCAGAGACTTAACCCACTCAGCACCCCATGCACCCCAGGCCCTTTCAGTATTATCTTCTCCTTCTACGTTCTGCTTTTTTTTTTTTTCCCCTAAAGGTTATGAGTTACTTACTTTTTTTCACTGGTTTAGATAATACCAGAAGAAACAGGATACTATAAAAAGCTCATTTGGCTGCCACAGAAAGCAACATTTAAGGCAGTTGGGCTTCCTAACAGCACACACTGTGTCTTTCGTCAGCGGTGGCTCTCACAGTGTGCTTTGGGCTCACAGGACCCTCCCTTCTGGAATGCCCCCTGCTCAGGGGGCCTCGGGGAAACCCGACAGCCTGCCTGCCCCCACCTCGCTCACAAAAATGTCCGGGAAGGACAGAAAAGAATGCAACGTGCAATTAAAACTGTAAGGGGAGTGATTTACGCGGGCAGAGTTAATCACAAGGGCCGTGCGGAAGTCTGGCCGCACGACTGCGTTTTCAGGAGGGACTTGAAAAACAGACTTACCTGCAAGACAAATAGTATCGTAAAAAGTCTGGGTTATGCCTTTTCAAAAATAATACAGATAAAATGACAGCAAGCCAATGATTTTCCGTCCAAGAATGAAATGACCTGGGGACCTTTTGAGCCAAGACATCCGCTCACTTGATGATGTGACAAATAGCCCAGCCAAGGAGGACTTGGGAGAAGGGTAGCACCACCCCGCAGGGTGGAGGATGGTTCTGCAGAAGCAGGGATTTGTGGAGATACTCTTCTGGACGCCTCTCCTGGCCACCCTGCAGCATGATGGGGCTGTTCGAGAGATAACTATTTCTTTAGAGAATGGAGGAGCCTGCGGGAGGGCGGGGGGGTCGTCCGACTTGTCACTGAGGGGGCAAAGTAGACTCAGGGGCAAAGGCAGCCCACCTGCCCAGCTACTGCTGTCAATCTAGAAAGAAGACGGGATACAGTCTCACGACAAAAAAAAAAAGGGCTGTTCGTCTTGCCGAACACCTCTTCTCTTCCTCTATACAAAGCTAGGCTGGGAAGTCCGAGTAGCGCCTGACCCTCACGTTTTCCCTGTCTGAGGCATCTCCGAGCTGAGAAACCACTTCCGGCCACCTGAGCCATCCAGCCAGACTCAGTGTGGGGGTCGGGGGTGGAGGACTTCCAGTAAGAGGCAGCAGAGACCAGGATCCAAGAGTAGGCACTCTGGAGCCAGACTGCGTGGGTTCAAATCCCAGGTCTGCTACTTTGTGGCTGCGCTTCCTTGCTCAAGTTACTCACCTTCTCTGTGCCTCTGTTTTCTCGCCTCTAAGGTGGGGATAATAAGTGGAGCCATGTGAAGACCGAGTGGGCATGTGTAAAGTACTTAGAATAGTACCTGGCACGCAGGGCGTGCTGTGTAAGTGTGAGCTATTGTTGCTATTGAAGTGTAAGCTTGCCAGCAGCAGGAAGGAGAATCCGGGAAGGCTAGCGAGCTACAGCTTGGCTGGCAGTGCTCTCTGTGAAGCCCAGTGGCCTTTTCACCCCCGAATCGTCCTGCAGTCCTCCTGCCCTTGGTGGCCTTGGCAGGAGTCTGGGGTTGGGTGGGGATCAGGACACCTGAAACTCACCCAGCGAAAGAGGAGCCCCATTCCCCCAGCAGACACTATGGACCCGATTCTTGTATTTTTCCGAGATCGGCTGAGTTGGTCCCAAGAGGAAAGCAGAGGGACAGGAGAACAGAGCCTCGGGCAAGGACACGGGAGCCTGAGCTTCTTCCCCGGGACTACAGCCAGCTGCCATCTAGCCAGGGGCTTATTCAAGTTGTCCCAAGTCCCATTCTGAAGGGATGCTCGGGGCACTGAGGTCTACAGACAAATAGAGCTGAGGGAGGCAAGGGTAACACAGCGTTCAGGTCGGAATGGTCCACTGCCCTTTGGCCTGAGCGTGCTGGAGAGGTCTCGATGGGCAAGAGCAGGAGAAGACCACAAAAGCACAGGCTTCAAGCAGCCAGTCGGGAGCCTTGCCCAGCTGCACACAGACTGCCATCTACCTTCTAAATAGCAAGTTTGGAATTCAAGAAAGCAAACTTAGGCATCCTTACCATTCCCATCCCCTAAATATGCATATTCCAATAAGTCCTAGAATAGATTTAGTTCTTAACACTCCATTTTCAACTGCAAAACCTGGAGGGAGAGGCAGAGAATTTTCAGGGTCATGTACAAGTTTGCACTGCTTTACAGGCAGGACGCATGGGGCATTTTAACGTCCATCTTTCTAAATATAGTTCGGCCGCCATCCCTGTTGAGGAGTCGATTTTGATCCCACAATTTTAGTAGCTGTGCATCAATAATACATCATTATCATCAATTGGTAGAACTGAAGTCAACCTATCTCTCTGATCCCCTTGCAGGACATCCGGCTTTAGATAATCTGCGGCCAGAGAGCTTCGTTAATTGAAATCTACGGATAATCTTAGCAATTCCTTTTAGCCAATAATGTCAATTTTTTCTCTTCTTCTAAGCTTTACCATAGATTTCTGATACAACTCCAGAGATACATTTCATTCCATTCACTGATCTTACAACCTTTGGTGAAGATGCTGACATGAACCGAGGTGGTCAAATGTGGACAGATGGGAAAGAAAGAGGTCTGGATGATATCCCAAGTTGGTAGTGATAGGAAGTGAAAAGGCTGGGGCACCTGGGTGGCTCAGTGGGTTAAAGCCTCTGCCTTCGGCTCAGGTCATGATCTCAGGGTCCTGGGATCGAGCCCTGCGTCGGGCTCTCTGCTCAGCGGAGCCTGCTTCCCTCCCTCTCTCTCTCTGCCTGCCGCCTCTGCCTGCTTGTGATCTCTCTCTCTGTCAAATAAATAAATAAAATCTTTAAAAAAAAAAAAAAAAAGAAAGTGAAAAGGCTGAAATCAGAACATCTAAATTCTTGGGGTGTCTGGGTGGCACAGTCAGTTAAGTGTCTCACTCTTGGTTTCGGCTCAGGTCGTGATCTCAGGGTAATGGGATCGAGCTCCACAATGGGCACCATGGGTAATGGGATCGAGCCTCACAATGGGCCCCATGTGTAATGGGATTGAGCTCCACAATGGGCCCCATATTCAGCATGGAGTCTACTTGGGATTCTCTTTCCCTCTGCTACTCCTCCCCTCTTTTTCTTTCTCTCTCTCTCTCAAATAAATAAATCTTTTTAAAGAAATCTAAATTCTTCCTAATAAGAGTGGACCCAAAACATGTTCTATAGTATCCTATTAAATAAAGCCTGTTTGTAAAGAAATAGTTTTTAAAAATCAGTATCAGAAAGACTCTTAAGCTCTGAGAGCTATTTTTCAAATGGTCTAATAGGTTCGACAATCTAGTGGATCCAAATTAGGACTGTGGTCAAGGCAGTTTGTGGAGTTTCAGTGTCAGGTGAGAAAAGCATTCTTTGCATCCACTTCACTGGTATCTTTTCAACATTTAAAAGACAGCTCCATCCATTTTTTGTCAGTCACCTCTGACCACCCAGGAAGTTATCAGGTGGAAAAATATGGTTCAAGAGTCAATTCAGGGGAGAAGGGAAACGCGTTCTGACAGAAAAATTCCAATGAATAAATAGAAGAAAATAGAAAATTGCCGTGAGAGTATCATAGCAATAATTACTATAGATAAGCAACACCAATGGATGCCAAAATTAGTAAGTAATGAGAAATAGGATATTGGCATAGTCTCCAAGTATCACCCCCTACCCGAGTTATTAGTTACAAAGGGGAAAGTAGTAACTACAGTGGGCAAACCTGGCCGACGCCACCTTAATCAAGTGATCAAGGTTACCATCACTAGTGTGAAACGTATTAACATCACCTTGCTGTGATGCACTGAGGAGGACACAACATCACTCCTGCGGTATTTCTTCCCCCTCAACAGAAGTTGAATCTAATTAGAAGAAAACATCAGAGAACCTCAAGTTGAAGGGCATCCTATAAAATAACTGATCAAAAATCTTCAAAAGTGTCAAGGTCATGAAAAACAAGCAAAGTAAAAAGAAAAAAAAAAAAAGAAAAAAGAAAAACAAGCAAAGTTAGAGAGTCTGTCACAACTGGAAGAGACCAAACAGATAGAGTAAATAAATGCAACAAAGGATGAAGGATTCTGGGGCTGGCAAAGGACAACTGTACCCAAACTGATGAAATCTAAATATGCTCTGTAGTTAATAACATTGTGCCAATGTTAATTTCTTGGTTTTGACAATTTGATTATGGTTATGTATGGTGTTAACATTAGGGATAACTGGGGGATGTTTCAGATACACTCTGTGCTCTCGTGCAACTTTTGTATAAGTCTAAAATTAATAGAAAGTTAAAAAAATAAAAAAAATAAAATTAATAGAAAGTTAAAAGAGAGAAGAAAGGAAAGAGGAGCTGTGCAGTTCTCCCCTAGCGAGTGGGGTCATCCTCTGGTTTTGGGTTCTAGCTCTCCAGATTTTCCTCATTTGATAGATTTTATAATCTTTGGTAGCACTAATATTCTACAGCTGAAATTCAAATGGAGTAGACCAAAGGAAGAACATGAGCAAAGAAGTCACACTGACATTAAGAGGAATAGTTGAGAAATTTAAAAATTCTAAGTACTTTATACCAGCCTCGCAATTCACATAACCCCCAGCCCCAGCCCTCACCTTTTCCACAGGCAAATATCCCTCAACAACAGTGTAGTAATTTGGCAAGTGTCCAAAACAAACACTCCTTTTTCTTTTTTTAAAGATTTTACTTATTTATTTGACAGACAGAGAGATCACAAGTAGGCAGAGAGGCAGGCAGAGAGCGAGGGGGAAGCAGGCTCCCTGCTGAGCAGAGAGCCCAATGCGGGGCTCGATCCCAGGACCCCGAGATCGTGACCTGAGCTGAAGGCAGAGACTAGCCCACTGAGCCACCCAGGCGCCCCAAAACAAACACTCCTTATTCAGAACTTGGTTCTGTAGGAAATACAGTTCTGATAAACTTTTACTATATTACTGAAAGATGCAGAGGCTCCATTACACAGAAAGAACTGGGAGCCAGTGTTCTTCCCAGACCTCACCGGCAGGGAAGACCGCTGGGATGGCTTTTATTTTTCACCCCTCCTTGACTTCCTTATAGACTAAGACAATATCACTTGCTACCAGGAACTTCAACTTTGCCCCACTTTTGACCTAGTGTGCCTAAAATTTAACTAAAATTAAACTTAACTAAACTGAAAACTTCGCATGAACCAAAACAGTTTAAACAACTATGGAAAAACCAACCCTTGTAGAGAGGAACAATTACTCCTGGAGGAAATCTCTACTTTAAAGCCATGGTTAAAATCACTCCGTACTACAACTGTCTTGGAAGGGGTAAAATGAAAGAGGATGATGGAAGACAAGTGCTTCCATTTTGCTGATAAGAGTTAATGGCAGGTGGTCCTACCTGTATAGTTGTATCTTCTCAGTGAAGCCTTCAAATTGTGTGTGTGTGTGTGTGTGTGTGTGTGTGTGTGTGTGTGTGGTATTGTGTTCCTTTTTCTCTTGCCCTGACCACCTAAAAAGCCTGAGTTACTTCTGACATAGGATCACATTACTTTTGCTTCAATATAAGCCCGTAAGCCAGAGCTCAACACGCTCTCCCTCTTTCTCTTTTAAATATTTTATTTATTTGAGAGAGAGAGAGAGAGAAGGCATGAGCAGAGGGAGGAGCAGGAGAGGAAAAAAGCAGACTCCACACTGAGTGCAGAGCCTGACGCAGGGCTTCATCTGACAACCCTGAGATCATGACCTAAGTCAAAGTCAAGAGTTGGACACTTAGCTGACTGAGCCACCCAGGTGCCCAGCACTCTCTCCCTTAAGAATACAGGCAAAACTGTGGATAACCGTGACAACAGTCTTAGTGCAAGTAATAGTACACACCCTAGACACAGAGGTTTGATTTATATCGCTAGGTTTATATCTGTTACTTTTCGACAGTGCCCAGAATGTCCTTCCCAATTAAAACCCTTCCAAGTCCAAGAATGCCCTTGATCTAATGCTTGAGCCAATGGAATCATCCAAGATGGCTTTCCCTGGCTCATCTAGTGAAACTCTGCCTTTCAGAGCTGTTACAAGGATCTACAAAAGTAAGGACATTTCAAAAGACCCACTTATCAGTACCTGCTACTTTCAGGTATGCGTGGTTCCAATTCAGTCTTTTCAGTTCAATTTGTCCCAACCGGACTGGAGCCTTACTGACCCAGGTATCAATTTTGGTGGAGCTAAATGGTGAATAAGAAAAAATGAGGCAGAAATAAGCTTGAAGCCAAGAATTTTCATAGGAATCTGATCTTTAGGGACAGAGCTCACACAATAAAAGCACGGATTATACTGTTGAAGCTGTAATGCTTAATGCCTTCCACTTTTTTAAGAATATCTCCTCTCTAAACAGATGACGACTACCATGGCTAGAGGAAGTGATTCCTCCTGATGTTTCTACCATAAACAGATTATGTTTCTATCATAAATGTAAATCCTTCTGTGCACCAGGCACCACAGTAATGCCAGGGATACCAAGATAAGTCGGAATGAAACTTCAAAGTCTTAAAAAATCCTTTAAAAAGCCTCTGTCTAGCCAAAGATCAAGCTGTAAACATGTAACTACAACATAAATTGTTACATGCTACAGAGATAAAATGAATTATCTCCGGGGGGTGGTAGAGAAGGATCGTAAGGGTAAAGAAGGGTTTTAATTAAGAGGTGGCATTTAGCAAGACTTCATAAACCCAGCAGAGTAGACATCTGGCCACAATAAATCAAACCCCTGTACTCAGGGTCCACATGATTACTCAACACGGATAATTCATGCAATTACTAGAGTTATCATGATCCAACACATAAGTTCACTTGAGGACCCCAACTATGTAAGCATGAATATTTTTTTGGCCGCCTCTAGCTAGCACGTTTATGAAAAACAGGTTAAGTTACTGGCTCCAAATTACTTTTTAATGAAAAAAAGCAAACAAACAAACAAAAAAAAAAAAAAAAGCTGAACTCAATTTTAAGATTTTCTTTTTTAAAAACTGGAAAATAATCTCCCTGTCAAGAGCATGCATGATTAATGATTTATGTGATATAAGCCTGCCTATCTGTGTTCCTATTACATGATTTTCCTAAAGAGTCTTCTGGAACTGATACGCCCCCTCCCCACTCCTACCTCCTTTAAAAAAAAAAATCCTTGTGTAATTTCTGGAAAATTTTAGACTACAACTATCAATGGGCCATTCAAAAATGGTAACTACTGTCAAGTCATTCACATGAAACTCGGAAGGTATTACCTTCAAGAGAATAACTTAACTCCACAAAATGGCTGATGCAAATACTGTACTTCAGCTGAATGCTTGGAACAAACGCTACAAAGCTATCTTCCTATGAACCCATTCTGAGGCGAGACCAAATCAGATTGGCCAGGTCAAAAAAGGAGGACTGAATCAACCAGTCGAGTCAACATAACACTCAGAACTGTTGTTTTCATCATGTTTGAGAGACCACAGGCAAAGGTCTAGAACAAGGAGCGCCATACAATCGGATGCTTTCCAAAGAGGGTGGTTCTTACATTTTCCAGATGGGGGCAGAGGGGTTAACTGTTCAAAACTCTTGGTCTGACAAATGAAAAAAGTGATGTTGATGTAGATTAAATGAGTTAATATAAGAGCCCGGGTCTGTCTGTGTTTTCCAGGATGGCCCACCGCATCCTGTTCTTCTACTGAGTTTTGGGAAAGGGTACCAGGGGACGCCTCAACCCAAAGTGACTTCTCTTTGACAGTTTTGAATTAAAGAGAAGGTCTAAAAGTGGTTCCTGCCATCTTCTATCAGTAACAGCTAGCATCAGACCCGACCCAAACCTATAGCACTGGTTCAACATTCAGGTCCCTAGTCAAGGCACAAATGAATGAAGTCATTACTACAGATGCAGGCTGTTTAGGATCTGAAGCAATTAAACTGATAATAGTACTATTTGCAATAAGGAATTGGTTTCACAAATCTGTGAATAACAGGGACCAGGTGAACGTGCCTAAAATTTTATAAACCATGGCTTATGTTTTATATCACATATATGTACTATATATACACACACAGACATATATACAATATGGATATATAGTAGACATAGCAAGCAAAAAATGTATAGAGAGAGTAGACACAGCAAGTAAACAGAGTTTAGAAAGCCAATTTCCATTTGGCATAAGGTAATTAACTGTGTCTTAAAAAAAGAGAAGAGAAAGGTGCCTAAAGATGCTTCACGAGGCATTCCCACCTAACTTGAGTTTGCTTTTCTAGAGAAAACTGTGAGGCCAAGAAAGGCAACCAAGATTTACATAGTTAATTCACATTCACGGAGACGTGTCAACATATATCTGGAAAAGGATTATGCTTAATCTTTCAGGTTCTTTGCGTAGGAATAAAATGCCCAGGCTGCAGCTTAAAGAAATCTAACTTATGACGAGGTTAACCATCTCAGAGATAACCCAATAATATAAAGTTTTACAAACTTCCCTTCCTCTCTTCTCTCTCGTTCAGGCATTCATTTAAATATGTAATGAGCTTCTAGAAGGAGCTCGGGCCTGTGCCATGTGCCATGTGTCATGTCTGACTGCCGACCCACAAATGAAGCTACGGCTGGAGTGCTTTAAGACGTCTGACCACACACACTCTAGTGTTTTAAGACGTAATCCCTGCCCTCTAGGAGTTTACAATTACCTTGAGTGCACAGAAGCTGTGCATAATGATAAAACTAAACAGAAGTAGAGGACTAGAAAACAAAAGAAATGTGACTTCTGGGATTGGAGAGAAAGAGGTATTCCAGGTGGGAGGGCAGAAATCAAGGACCCAGAAACATGGAAAAGAGGGTAAAGACTATTTCTGGCATATGAAAGACAGTGAGATGCCCAGATAGGAACATGGATGGCATACGTGAGGACAAACAGCTAAAGGTTTCATGCAAGATAAAAAGCAGGGTGAGGGGTTCTAGAGCTGGTCACAGTGAGCTACATTCATTCATGCCTGAGCAGGGTCCATGCAAAGGAGTGTTAAGCTCGCAGGTGGCAAGGCAAGGTGGATTCAGGTGGGGAGAAAGTGGACGCGAGAAATTTGCGTGCGATACTAGAAATCCTGGGAGAGGATGAGAGTGGGACAAATGGAAAAGAACTGGAGTTCATCACTGATGGCAGAGTTCAAGGTTTTGAACTTGGGCCAATACATTAGTAGTAGAGTCCAGGATGCAGGTTGGCTTTGAAAAACCAATGTATTTGGTGTTTCACAGGATGAGTTTGAAATAATGGGGGGCCTTCCCAATGCAGGAGTCTGGTGGACCATGGAGGGAACAAAAAGAGAAGGAAAGCAGGTCCGAGAACCATCTGTGTGGCCCTGACATAGCCATGAAGTTGATAAGCTCCTGCCATGGGCAACACGGAGCAAGGAAGGCAGGAACACTGCTCCAGAAACTCAAAGAGGACCCAGGTGCACAGGAAAGAATCTCCATGGAACCAAGGCTGGAGCTGACCTCAAAGAGTCCTTCAACTTCGCTGAAGGGATGAGGAAAGGGCATTCCAGGCCAGGACACAGTGGGGGAAAGATGA
Organism: Procyon lotor; assembly: GCA_028646535.1. NCBI lineage: Eukaryota > Metazoa > Chordata > Mammalia > Carnivora > Procyonidae > Procyon > Procyon lotor. Next base: position 12,504,179 of record CM053609.1, read on the forward strand.
ACAAGACTTCAAATGACAGGCTACCCTCCTTCTGTCGCCTCCTCATGAGAAAACCACGTTTAATGGATTGATCGTGGTTATCTGAGAAGCAGTCAAGTAGTAACAACGATATAGAACAGCCCCTTACATCCAATTTTACTTTGCTTCTTTCTCTCTTGGTTATTTTCATAAATAAATTATTTTCCAATAAAAAACAAGGTACATGGAGAAAAAGGGAGGGCATCGGGTTTCACCGAAACACTGTGCTCCCAACACAGCAGTGGTCAATTCTGGTCCATCTGAGACAATGTGGTCTCTGGCATTTGTGCCTTAAAAAATTTTTCAAGCCGACGAATGCTAATATTAGAGTGGCCCATTATTTAAGGTCATAATTGCTGCATATAAAAAGATGTCGAATCAGAGACTGTCCCCAAACAGCAGGAGTCCTTGTGGCCTGCCTCTCCCAGGATCCAAGAGCTACAGTGTTCTCCTGCTTCTATTTAGAGCATCGTGAATGCTAAATAGAAATGTTAAAAAAAATTTATTTCACAAAACAAAGCAAGGCAGACATCATCCCCCCATGGACCCGCACCCTGAAGCGGTTCACCACTCAATTTTGGCTTGTGAATTTATTCTTGAAAGCGGACTCCCTGTTTGCCAGCTATAACCCCCAAACTGCCTAATTACATATTTGTGTAACATCCACATAAAGGGAGGGGAAAAAAAACCCCTCAAGTTATTTTTTAAAGTAATAGCCACTATTACTGCGGGAAAAATCACAGGGCAATTCCGTCAAATCAGTACTTTGGCTACTTAGCATCACGTTATCTCAGATGTGGATAATGCTAAAGGCGTGCAGGGAAAAGGGCATCAGAACCGATCTCAGTAACAACAGGGAGGCTAGCAAAAATGTTCTCTCGCAAAGCACATAGCATGTGGCAAAAAAAAAAAAGCTCTTTGAGCTGGACTTATTTGTTAAAATGGCTTGTTTGAATGAAGTCTGAATTGGAGATTATTTTTAAATTAATGAAGTTTCTCTACTGGTAAGGACTTATAATAACAAGAAGGACTTATAATAACAAGGAGCGGTATCCTAAGAAGCCCTCGGGGACTTGTTTTAATGAATAAGAATAATGTGCAATTAGGCCAACAATTGTAACTAAGTGTTTCTGAGGGCTGGAAAGTAGTTGTTCTCAAGTAGTTCGAATATCATCAAGTTCACATAAAAGATTCTATGGCATTTAACTGAATTGGTCAACTCTGTCATGCGGCGGGATATTAAGATGAACAAATGCACTAAAGTGTACATGTCAGGCACTCCCAGGGTTTTTAAAAAAGAAAAACAAACTTCAAAAATAGGAAGAAAAAAAAACACATGCTGAGTCAATATATTAGGATAAATATGAGTTAGAAGAATATTCAGCTCATGATCCCTTTAAATAGTAAGTCCTAGCCATGCCTGTGTTTCTTCACAGGTCGTTAATTACTTGGTGCCAGGCTCTGGGGTACAGGGCCTGCATGGCCAGAGCACGGGAAGTGGGGCTCAGTGGGGTTCTGAAAAGTGTGCATCCTCTTTTCAAAACTTACAAACTACCCCTTCTCTCCCCACGGTTTCCAGAGGCCACTTCATCACCCCATTTGAATCCAATTAGTCAGAAGGGTAAGACATCAGATGCACAAATGAGTCATTTCGCTGTGGCCTGCCTGCCCATGATGTGGCCCACGGCCAGCCCGCCCCGGGATCAGTGCTAGCGACCCGATCAAGGTGCAGTGTCTCACACAACCGTGCCAGAGGGCTCTCGGAGGCTCCTGTTAGCATTCTGGCCGGGACAGAACTCCCTGGGAGTCAAAGAAAAGTTCCCATTAACTTGCTAAATGTAGAGGACTGAATGATAGAATACAGTACACTCTATTTTTCTTGGGATTCCACACACTGTCCATGTTGCAATTTAAATTAAAGGTTTTTGGAAAGCAACATAAAAATGATTTACTTTTCTATAATTGGTTTCCTGAAAGCAAAATGATATTTATGTGAGCTGCAATGAAAGATACAACTTCTCTAAGTTATCGTCGAGGAGCATTTTCAAAGGATATGGAATGACTAAAGCTTAAGTGTATTAAATATTCTAGAGGAAGACATATTTAGGCTATAAATCCAACGACTCCTTTGGAATTTGTTTTCCTTCCTCTCTGCCAGGTGTAAGGAGATTTTTAGTTCTTAGACCTCGGTGGGAGGAAGATTTAAGGTTCCAGGGATACACGTGTATCTCTTTTTAAATTTTCTATTGTTTATCAATGACATATACAAATGTTTTAGGGAAGTGTTTACTGTAACATTACCCACTTTAGCTCTGTGCAGTTGTCTGGCAACCAGTGTGATAAAGACAGAAGAAGTGTATTTTGCTGCTGACAAGGATATCTCGAAAGTGCTAGAATACCTGAATAGGCAGTAAAATACTCAGAGCTGCTTCCTCTATGCGACGCGTCTGAGGGGTTTATAATCAGACCGGCCACATGCCTGCCTAGGCTCCCACTCTCTTCCTATCACACTCAACACTCTTCTTAGGAAAAAACGAAGAGGTAGTTTATTTTAAAATGCAATCGCTAGGTTGCTAAGATTTGAATTTAGTGCTGAGAATAAGCCATTATTTGTTAGAAGAAATGGACTGGTTGAACATTTTTCATCTAACCTCCCCCAAATCAGAGAGGAAATAGCGAATGAAAGTGACAAGGAGGTCTTACTGTTGGCGTGGTCGCACCTGTGTTCAGGAGTCTCAGAGTGAATGGCTCTTGGAAAAACTGCAGAATACATTGTAACAGGCATTTGTAGCCACCTTTAGAATCTGTGCCCCGTGGCTGCTGTGCACACAGGATTTGAATCTATACCTCCAGACACAATCCATTAAGACCCCCTTAGCCCAGATTGCTTTGTTGCATTTAAGTGATGTTAACATTCTTAATGAACCGAAAAGGAAGCAGTTATAGGAGAAGAGCCTGGACTAGATTTCCTTCTAATGTTTATAGGGAGGGTCTAAGGAAACCCTCCGACTTGGTGAACTGAGGCACTTGGAGACAGTGCGAATTAGTTTAAAAGGCCATTTGCGCCTTCTCTGGTAAATGGCCTTTTAAGCCAACTCTAACTTAGCTGATTTAAATGTGGTCATTTAAGCTGCTAGTAACAATCAGAAGGGAATACATTCCCATTGTGGTATTCTGCAGTCGGAGGTGGGGGGTTGCACAGATATTTTTCTCTCCTACTTTCCTCTTACCTGCCAAAAGCGGATTGACCAATCAGGTATTGATTAATCCCTATTGGTAATAAACTAGCTTCCAGTATTCGGGGTAAGGGGGGTATGTATGAAGGTTGGAGATGTGATCCGAGGGGGAAAAAAGAAGGCATCGAGCTAATATTTACTGAATAGTTACTGAACTTCTGCAACATGCAGGTGTCCAGACTTGGGGAAGGGATTTGGGGACCTCCATGATTTCAAGGAGTCAAGTACTATCACCATGACCAGCTGCTTTGTGGGCACTGAGGACTTGCCCGACACATACACACGCCATGCCATTTCACCCCGCCAACCTTCCTGGAGGGGATTCGTCCCATTTGAAGGATACGGAAAGCGATGCGGAGGGCCGTAACAGATGGCTGATAATACTGGAGGAGCCGTCCAGTTCCCAAACCCATGGAGCTGACCCGTCCAGGGCACTAGACAATGCCTTCCAGGTGATGCCAAGCTTGTGAAATTACAGAGCAGAGCAACCCAGTGCATGATCACGTCTTGGTGGAGGAACTGAAGACTACAAAGACAACAAAGTGCTTAGAAAAAACAAACAAGCAAAACACACCTTTGCTAGGCAGTGGTGGTTAAGGAAAGAGGGAAGGAAGACATTCCGATCCAGTGGGAGAGAACATGAGTGAAGGCATGAGGGGGAGAGACAAGGACCCCGCATCTTAGCAGAAGCTTCAAGGAAGCCAGTTCAGCGCCTCACGCCTCTGGGGAGCCACAAAAGACAAGCCTAGGTATGCACGAGGGAGCTCAGTCTACCAGGACGTCGCACCATGGACAACAGGGAGCCCCAGTGGATTATTCTGAGCAGGTGAGTATCTTAACCAGAGCAGCAGCTCCATCCAACGGTCTGCACCTGTTACAGGAAGGACTGGCGAGGAGGAAGCGGGGAGGTAAGTGAGGACTCTAACTAAGTTAGGGTCGTGGCATGGGGACTGAAAGAGGAAGGGAAATGGGAAGCACTTGCGTAAAAGAGTGAAGGATGTGAAGGATGCGGGCTGGGAGGAAGATTCCTTCCACGCTCTGCCTGAAGACGAGGAGCCATGTGACATGCAAACAGAAGCAGGTGGGCGTGCACATGGGCCTGGGCACTGTTCTCTTCTACAGGGGAGATGCAGGGCTACCTGGGGCAGCGCTAACTAACCGGCCTATCATCTCCTGCATAGGTTGAGTCAGCCCGGAGCATCGCCACCACGCTCTGCCGCGACCATCACTGGTTCTGAATGCAGCACACACATTTCTAACTCTTCCCACTTCAGTTTTGTTGGAACCATATCCTTCACAAATAAATGACTGATGGATAAACGATCAACACAGTCATGTTGCTCGGTTTTAGGATGTCTCGTCTCTCCTCTCTCCCTCTCAGAATATGCGCCCAAGAGGAGCAGTTAACCAAGTTGTTTCGGTTTGTTTGGTTTTTTTGCAGTGGCTTGTTTTTGTTGTTTTGGTTTTTTTTTTAAACTTTTTTTTTTTTTTTTGTAAGCCATGGTGGTCCAGTGCAAGTTCACTGAGAGAGTTTCAACTATTAGGTTACAAGCAGAAAACGAAGAAAGGCCGTGCAAAGACCTCCATGATAATGAAACCAGGCAGGTATTGCACTAAAGCACAGGAAATAAAACGTTAAGCTTAAAAACCACAGATCTGTCCCCCAGAAAAGTGCCATGGCCTCACAATCTAAATTGGTATCAAACCTGATCATACCCCAATTTCTCACGCAACGAGAAATGTTTCTGGCCATCTCGGTAGGGCAAAAACAGAAAATAAGATCTGACTCAGCCTTGATGCTTTGCAAAAACCTACTAACTTGTTAAGATGCGTCCTCCACGAACACCTCGGACTAGAGTACTGGCCCATTCTCTGCCTCTGTGCTCTAGAAGTCTGCAGCGGGTGATGGGAGCAGGGGTGGCAGGGGGTGCTTAAGCCGTTACTTTTGTTTTGTGGGCATTTGAAGTAGTTGCCAAGCACGTGATGCCAACTCTTCCAATTGGTTCTGAGTGATGTCACTTTGTTATTCAACTTTGTTTGCATTTCAGCTTCCCCCACTTGCCAGTAATCTCAAGACCTCACCAAGCCAAGTCATTTGGGGGAGAGAGAGAGAGAGAGAGAGAGAGAGAGGAAGAAGCATGTCTTCAGTAGGCATCAAGTGCCAGACGACCTTTGTTTTCCTTCATTCAGTTTATAACAGAACTGGTGAAACAAAGGTTTCAATCAACACCACAATGGTGTGAGACTTTCTTCAAGGCACAAGGAGGGAGATGGGCAGAGGAGTAAAGGTTGCTGCTAATCTTTGAGTATGTTAAATCTGATTGGCTTAAATAAAAATCCTGACAGTTTGTTTTCAAGCAGGAGAGCTATAAAATGGAAACCACACTCAATTCCATGCCAGAACATTTAAATCCTTCACACTTTGGAAACTCAGAGAACATTCCAAATTTAGTCAAATACTACCTCTCTTTCTCTACGAGTCCTCTTAATTTATTTCACCTAACCCTGTTATTTTTACATCAACAATGTGACCACCAGAAGTTGGAGCGACTCCTTTCTGATTTTGCAAATTAAAGCAGTTTACTCCGAATTCTTCCCATCCTCCATACAGTGAGTTGCCACAGAAGTCACCAAGCGACAGAGAAAGTTCAAGCCCCCAGGCTTAATATTATGGACTTTTGGTGTTCAATTCAAAGAAAAAGCTTCCTTGTAGGATAACAAGTTTGAACAATTCACAGGCTTTGCACACCCATACCAATGAGAAGCCCAGTGATTCACCGGCATGAAGTTACACCAGCTTCCTATACCAATGGGTTAAATGCATTTTATTTTACTTATTTACTTTTAAAGATTGATTGATTGATTGATTATTTATTCCAGAGAGAGAGAGAGAGAACGAGTGAGCAGAGGGGAGGGACAGAGGGAGAGGGGGAGGGAGCCCTAAGCATACTCTGCTCTGAGCATGGAGCCCTCTGAGAATGGACCCCAACATGGGGCTTGATCCCATGACCCCGGGGAGATCACAACCCAAGCCAAAAAAAAAGAGTTGGCTGCTCAAACAACTGCGCCACCCCTGGTTAAATGTATTTTAAATTCTAAGTCAGGCTCATTGGGATTTGTAAGACAGGAACTTCTATCATCCAGAACTTTACTATCTCATAGGAAAAGAAGTAACATTAACCAAACATACAAAGCCATCTCAAAGCTAAAACATGCCTTCGACTCTGATCCTGTACTCAGGTGCTCCCTGCCAGAAACATAACGAAGAGACGAATGAACACACTCGGGAGAACTTGACCTTGGCCTGTGGGCCCAGGGCAGGACCCAGAACCACACACGACCACTTCCCTTGTCGAAAATCGTGGGAAGGGGCTCTGTCTCTCAGGGCTGCCTTTTCTGTGGAACACTCACTAGATAACTATTGGAGGGGGGCTCAAATGTTCTGTAATGGTCTTTGCAGGGATGAAGGGAATGTCTACTTTCTGAAGGCCTAACATCTTTTTTTCTTGTATTTTCACTGATTCTTCTCTGCCTAAACTTGCCAATTATTATTTATCGTTTACAGAATAATTCATATTTGCAACATACTCTGTAAATATTTTTAGCACTTCATAAGCCCTTTGTAAGTACATAACTATCTGCTGAGGAGAAGGGAACCAAGCCGGCTTGAGGGGAAGGGAACTTGGAATTCAGAATCCACCATGAAAATAAACGTGTGTGTGCATACGTACATGTGTGTCTCTCCATATGCTGCCCAGCCAGTCACTAATTCCCTCACAACCTGTGATATTTCAAATCTTGGCCCCGTGGGAATGTAAATTGGTGCAACCACTGTGGAAAACAGGACAGAGTTTCCTTAAAAAATTAAAAATAAAAATATCATATAACGCAGTCATTCCACTACTGGGTATTTACCCAAATAATATGAAAACACTAACTGGGAAAGATATGTACACCCCTATGTTTAATGAAGCATTCTCTGCAATAGCCAAGATATGGAAGGAACCCAAGCATCCATCTATACATGAATGGATAAAGAAGATGTGGTGTATATACAAGAGCATTACTTGGCCATAAAAATGGACGAGATCTTGCCATTCGTGACAATATGGATGGACCTAGAGGGTATTATGCTAAGTGAATTAAGTCAGAAAGAGAAAGGCAAATACCATATGATTTCACTATATGGGGAATCTAAAACAAAACAAAACAAATGAACAAACAAAACCATAGAATCTTAAAAACTGAGAATAAACTGGTGGTTGCCAAAGAAAAGGTAGGTGAGGGGGGATAGGTAAAATAGATAAAGGGATTAAGAGGCACATGCTTCCAGTCATAAAAGAAATAAGTCACAAAGATGAAACATACAGCATCGGGAATATAGTCAGTAATACTGTAACACTGGGGTGCCTGGGTGGTTCAGTCAGTTAAGCATCTGCCTTTGGCTCCAATCACGATCTCAGGGTCTTGGCATGGAGTCCCATATCGGGCTCCCTGCTTGCAGGATACCTGCTTCTCGCTCTCTTCCCTGCTTGTGCCCTCTCTCTTGCTCTCTCTCTAATAAATAAATAAAATCTTTAAAATTAAAAAAAAAGGGCTCACCTTTAAAAATAATATCGTAATGTTAACTATACCAGAATTAAAATTAAAAAATAATATTGTAATAACATTCTATAGTGACAGATATTGACTACACTTACTGTGATGAGCAGTGTGTAGAGAATCACTGCCAATCACTGTGTTGTACTTCTGAAACTAATATGATATTGTATGTTAATTATGTTTCAATTAAAAAAAAAAATCTTGGCCCCTTGGTCCCTTGGCCCCAGGCATCCTACTCCTGAAGTTCCTTGCAGAGATCAAACCAAGCAAATTTGGTTATGCCAAGTAGTGTGGGGGGCTAGTTTCATGAATAAATCAGTTGTGCTCCCACCACTAACCAAGGTCAGAGAACTACATCTCATTTCTCTGCCTTGGTTTTATTATCTGTGAAAAAGAAGCCATAATGGATATAAAAATATCTGAGGCATTCTAGAGTATTGGGGATATTCAGCACCTCTCTTACCCATAACTCAACTAGTTAGCAAGCCACCCCTCCCACTTCCACTCCCTCCCAACATGGTTACAAACCCAACATCTCGCAAGGAAGGGACTGCAGTGACTACAGATTCATGATTCTGTTTCAGTCATCTAAACTCATTCATAGTCTACTGAATATTAACTCGTAGCAAGATTAAATATTTAAGTCCTAAGCCCAGAGTAGATCAAAAACAGCCAACTCTAGAGAGTAGGCCTAGAAACAGTGATGATAAAAGCAGTAAAAACAAAACAAACCAGGGGCGCCTGGGTGGCTCAGTGGGTTAAAGCCTCTGCCTTTGGCCCAGGTCATGATCTTGGGGTCTTGGGATCGAGCCCCGCATCGGGCTCTCTGCTTGGACTGGAGCCTGCTATCCCTCTCTCTCTGCCTGCCTCTCTGCCTACTTGTGATCTCTCTCTCTCTATCAAATAAATAAATAAAATCTTGAAAAAGAAAACAAAAACAAAACAAAAACCATGAGGATGCAAAACAAAACAAAAAAACAGAAAACCAAAAAACAACTCTAAAAAACCGACATAGGATCTCAAAAATCAGGCACTCAACAGCACACTGCTGCTCATACCAAAAGCTGTTCTCCACGCTCTTGAGGGCTCGAGAGTTCTTAAGAATTTAAATTTTACTTGTTTTCATTTTAAGTATTATCTACTTTTCTATTTTCCAGTTCATCTATTTAACCTTCTTAGAATTTTGTGCACCAAGTGATTTTAGCATAAGCAATTCTATCAGAAAACCCTGGAAGCAAACACTGTTACTCTAGCTCTTGTACACCAAAAAGAAGGGGAAAGGTGCCCTGAACATCTAAACGTGTGTTTACATACCAGGTGAAGACCAAACTAGGTTGTGCTGCTCTGTGTGAACTGAGGCTTTACAATATTTAAAGAGAAAAGCCAACCGAAGTGTCAAAAATAAGCACTCCATAACTCAAAGGTATCACGTCTCTGAGATCTGTAGTTTATTCACATTTTGAGTGTTGATTTAGTGTCAGCAAAATATTACCCGGGTCATTAAATTGATGCTTGGGTCTGAATTTTTTTTTGGTTTCCGTTTAATATGTACATTTTTTTAAAAGATTCATTTATTCACTTGAGAGAGAGAGAGAGAGAGAGAGCGAGCATGCAATCAGGGGGAGAGGGAGAGAAGCCTCAAGCAGACTCCCTGCTGAGCAGGGCTCGATCCCAGGATCCTAAGATCATGACCTGAGCCAAAATCAAGGGTTGGATGTTCAACCAACTGAGCCACCCAGGTGCCTCTGTACGTTTATTTAACTTAGAGTCATAAAAAATACCTAGAATCATAAGAAGTTTACGCATACTGTTATAGTTGTAGGTATTTAAGTATCTTTATACCAAAGTAATTTATAATGGCTCTGAGGGGCAGTGAATATCTTTTACCTTTAAAAGGGGTCTCAATTACCACAGACAAAAAACACTGCTCTGGGAGCATCACTTTGTTATGTCATCATAGAATAAAGCTACTTTCAGAGTGCTAATATTGGGTATTGAGAAAAAAGAGATTATGTTCCCTATATTCTCTTTAATGCAAGCAGTGTGAAAGGTCCTTTAGAAATATTTCCTTTAAAAATTATTTTACTTGTGCTTAAAAAAGCTGCCTCCTAGAGCGGCCAGGTAACTTGGTTGTCATTTACATAATTAAAGTTTTTCCTCATATTCTTAGAATGTTCTGCTGTTTTGGACATACTTCTGTGATGCAAAAGCACCTAGGTATGTCTTCTAATGACTAGAGAGAAAAGTGAAAATTACACCTAAATGCAAGGAGCTTTAGGTAAAGAGGGCCAAACTCTGAAATATCAACTTGGGGGTATGGAACTCATTATCTGTGAAGAGCCTCAGGCACACTCCAAACAGCATAAAAATCAGGGAACTGACTCTCCGGATCAATGGTTCTTGAAGTGTGGTTTGTTCAGCCCATTGGGTGGGTCTCTGAGAGCAAACTGTTTTCATCACACTACTAAGACGCTATTTGCCTTTTCACTCTCATTGTCTCACAAGGGTATGTGTAGTGGAGTTTTCCAGATGCCGTGTGATATGCAGACTGAATTGCAGAAGCTGAGAGGAAAATCCAGTTGAATTCTATCCCCCAGACATTAATAAAACCTCACCACTCTGCTACTACATTGGGGGTGGGGGTGTGTAGTGTTTTTTCCCCTACAAAAATATGTCAACATGTAATGGGGCTTATTGTTCTTAGATGAATTAAGAAATAATTTTTTTAAAGATTTTATTTATTTATTTGACAGAGAGATCCCAAGTAGGCAGAGAGGCAGGCAGAGAGAGGGGGGATGCAGGCTCCCTGCTGAGCAGAGAGCCCAATGTGGGGCTTAATCCCAGGACCCTGAGATCAGGACCTGGGCCGAAGGCAGAGGCTTTAACCCGCTGAGCCACCCAGGAGCCCCAAGAAATAATTTTTTAAGTTATTCAGTTTTAATGGTTCATAGGGCAAACATCAATAAGTATCACCCTACAAACAAGTTCTTTAGGTTCTCAACTACTTTGAACCATGGAAAGAGCTCCCTAAAGCACTGAGTTTGAAAACCCCTAGATGGCATCCTTCCTACCGAGGCAGTGACAGTCCCAAACGCCTCTCTCCATCCCTGAGCTGCCCTCTGAGCCCCAAACTCCTATCTCCTACTCCCTTTTAGCTCTTCCTGGATGTCTACCAGGCATTTCAGACACAGGAGAAGCGAAACAGAGCTCCTCCCAAACCAATGTGCTCCCAGCTCAGGAACTTGTCAATTCTTCCAGCCCCCTGCTCTGCCTGAGCCCCAAAGTCTAAGAGTTACCTTCATTTTTCCCATTTCCATTCTTCATCCTGTGTATTTTGCAAGTCGCTAAGTATCCCTGGATCAATCCACTACCAAACGTACTACCAACGCAGATCCTATGGTTCTCCACAAGGGATAGTTTTGCACCCTCTCCTTCGAGGGCACATCTGGCAACTTCTGGATAAATTTTTGATGGGCGTGACTGGGGGTAGGGTGGGTGGACTACTGATGTCTCATAAGCAAAGGCGAGCTAGCTATGCTACATGGGACAGTCCCCCCTCCCCACTCCTGGGCTTATCTGAGCCCAGATGTCAATAGTTCTAACATCGAGGACCCAGCTCTAGCCTGAGCCACCGATCTCTCTCCATTGGGTTATCCCAACAGCATCCTAACTGTCTCCCTGCTCTTCTCTTACTATGCCTTCCCAACCCTGCTCCATTCTCCACATTGCAGCCAGAGTAATTGGGTAAAAAATAAAAATCGGAGCACACCAGTCTTCCGTTCCACATTGAGTAAATTCTCACTCCTCCCATGGCCTAGAGGCCCTCTAGGCGCTGCTCCGGTTCTGGATCTGTCTTATCATTCGGTGCTGTGGACTGAACTGGGCACTGTCCCCTCAAATGCTTATGTTGAAGACCTAACCTGTGTGTGATCACATTGGAGACAGGGCCTTTAAGAAGGTAATCAGGATCAAAGGGGGACATAAGGGTAAGACCCCAATGCACTAGGATTCGTGTCCTTATGAGAAATGCCCGAGCTTCCCGGCTCACTCTGCCACGTGTTAACACAGTAAGAGGGTGGCCACCCACAAGTCAGAAAGATAGTCCTTATCACAACCCAACCTTGCTGGCACCTGATCGCAGACTCTCAGCCTCCAGAACTGTAAGAAAATAAATACCTGCTGTTTAAAGCCACCCAGGTTATGGTATTTTGTTATGAGAGCCCGAGCTGACGGATACACCCAATTTCCCTGCCAAATCCTGGCCTCCTGGTCATCAGTCTGTGCCGACCTCACGGCGTTTTGTCCTTGCTCTTCTCCTTGAACTTCCCCTGGCCGACCCCTCACCAACCATCCTAGTTCAAATGCCTAACACAGAGTCCCCAACCACATGCACCCCCCACCCAGCACCCCTGCATTTCAATTACAATACTCTGAGTTTTTTGTTTGTTTGTTTGTTTTTGTATTTTTTGTTTTTTAATCTTCTTCTTGGGTAATCATCGCTAGCCTATTATTCCCTTGGTTTACTGTCTGACCCCCACCCCCCCGAACTCCAGTAGGGAAGGCAGAAACCTTGTCTGTCTCATTCACTGCTGTACGGAAACAGGACACAGAGGGAAGTCTTCATATTCGTCAAATCAATGAGTGAGTGAATGAACCTGTCTTTGCTGGTCTTCAATGTCAAGCGTGGGGCTTTTCCAGCCACTCTCTGAGCCGGTCCACTTTCAGGAGCCATGAGGCCCAGAGAACAGGCCTTACCCCATGACTCATCTCCGCTCGCCCCCCAAAGAAAGTCATCATGTATGTACCAATCTCAGATTTCTCTGGGGACCAAGTGGGCCAGGACAGAATAATTAACTGCAATATCCACAGTGAGTAGTTAATCATATTCTCTCACTCCAGGGAGCATCGAGTCTTAACGTCATGTTGAAACATGGGCCTGGGGGGGAACATATCATCCAGGCACAGAAGAAGCATGAGGGTAGACCCCGATGTTATCTGCAGCTAGAGAGAGGGTGTTACTTCGATTGGACAACTTAAGGGCCCAACTTGAACTGCCTGAAGAGACTGAAGGCAAGTCATGGGAGCAGAGGAGGGAAGAAAAAGGTGGGTCCTCGGGGAGAGCCCCGACAGCTGGGACCGAAGGGGCTTTCTTCTACCATAATCGCAAGTAGGCAGGTGCTTCTGAATGACTAGATCATTGAAAAGGGAGGTCGGGACACAAAGGGCAGGGTGAGGAATGATTCCGTGAAGGAAAATGTCTAACGGAGCAGTAAATTCACAAATTCCTGACGGCCGACTGTGTGCAAGGATTGAGCAGCTCTGGGACGTATGGATGGGAATTTCGTGCAGAGTCGTAAGGAGGGGCGTGTTGCTCAAGTCACAGTCAGACAAGTGAAAAGGGTGATACCCCTGATTAGGGCTACCAGTGAAGACTAGGAAGAAGAGAAATGGATGAAAGCCATTTTGAAGGAGATGCGGTGGACACAGGCGAGGGGGCTGGAACAGTTAGAACAGAAGCCCCAGGTGAGGTAGGGGGGTGGCGAGGCTGGAGTGAAGAGCAGACCTCCAGACCTCAAAGGGCTCGGTGTGCAAGGGGTGGCGGGGAGTGTGCCCACCAAGTCTAGAAGAACGCGCAGCTTTAAAACTGGACATCCACGGGGGGAGGGGCGGCTGCCGGGATTTTCTCACTTTCCCCTAATAATTAGTTAAGAATCAACATGGCAGGTCCAGACTTCAGCCAGAGTGGAGGCAGGGTGCGGGCAAAAGTACCAGGAAAGCATCCAGAAGTAAGAGGGGACGGGAAGGCTCAAACACATGACAAGCTGCCTCTTATCAAGTAAGAGGCCAAGTAAGGCCATCCCTTCTCTCATTCCCGGGACCAGTGCTGGGGATGTTCTGAAATTTCTCTGCCCCGAACACCCAGACACACATGGAGTCACGTAACCTTGTCCCGTACGCCCTACGAGATCTGGGGTGGATGGGACAAGAGGTGAGCCTCCTGCCCTCCTTCCCACATCCCCCGCACCCAACCTCGTCCAAAAACATCAAATATTTTCTTCCATAAATAATTGCAATAGGATGCCGTAGCTTTTCCCAAACAAACAATAGCCTGATTGTGCCCTGTTTGCCAGGGGCCCAGCCCAGCGCACACAAAGGCCTGCTTTCAGAGGCCGGACTGTTCTCTGCTGCAGGATGGATAGGATTCTTCCCTCCCCATTTCTTCAACAACTTCACTGATTCCATTAGGAAAGGAGCAACAGGAAGAGGCTGTTACCACAAGGAAAAGGAACAACATCCATTGTTCCCCAGATTTTCTGTTGCCTTTGACCTTACCCAGAAGGTTCTCCATTCACCAGAAGAGGGCTGTTTGTTCTAAAATCCAAATGACACGGTTTTAGGCTGGCGATTTCTTTTCCACTTTTTATGAAATGTCAGCTATGATTTTACCTTGTAGTAAGTTTCAACTTTAAAATGTTCCTGGTTTTATATTTTATCTATTACCGGTTTTGGAATTAAATAGAGTTTAAGCGAGTGCCTGTATTTTTGTACTCCTGAGTACTTTTCCTGGTTAAAAAAGATAAAAGTATGAAATAAGGAATAAAACGCATTGGTTCCTAGCTGCCGCTTGAAAAATGCATCCTTTAAAAAAAATAAAAGAAAAAAATGCATCCTTTGTCTTTAAAAATACAAAGCATATGTATCCTTTTGGAGTTTAAGGTACAAGGACACACCTCAACCATAAATGCCCATATTTGCCAGTTACAACGTTTCCACTAAGGAAATTTAAAGATCTTTGTATTTCCAATAATTCAGAATGACCACTCTCCCAGTCTGAGCCCCGGACATTAGACACAAAGGGGTTACTTCTCATTTACTCTTCCAGGTTAAATAAAAAGGGAGCTCCAAAGGGCTAACACACTAATAAACTCTCCAAAGGCATCTGGAGAGCTTATACATTTTTGTTTTTCAAACCATGTAAACAAACCCTATTAGCCCACAGAGATCCATGCTGCATCAGGGCATAAAAGGGACCTTTAGCTGCGTGGGGAAAGGGAGCTTCTGATATGATTTATCACTCACACCAGTAAGAGTAACTGAAACTGAAATGTATTTTAAAGTTTAATCTCGGTTTCTCGACAGGATCTGGTGAGGCAAGCAATCCACATTCACGTGCTTTGTGTGTTCTGAAGCTCAAGCAGGAGTCCCTGGCTTACTCACAATCTCATACACTTGAGTTACCTCAAATACCCAAGAGACGCTTTCACATCTGCTCAGGCTTCAGCACGAAAAGTAAAAAACATCAATTATGGTAGATCAGAATCTGTTCCAGATCTTTTTTCCAATGCATTGAGTTACACTGTCAAAAGTCATCGTGATTTTCAGCATGTGGAGCCATGATGAAGGAGGGGATTCTTTTATCCTTGACCCAATTCATCAGAGAAGGCAATTCGTGGTATTCAGGCTCCGCTGTACCTTTTCTAAAGTCTCAGAGCTCAGACGAAAGGAATAGTTGGGGCCACTCTGCACCCAGTAAGACTGCCCTCACTCCCCTACATTTCTTGGTGTGTGACGATCTCAAAGTGTGTCGTGATGTAGGGGTTATCGTTATTCAGGTAGGGGGAGGCCAACAGATCAGGGGATCATGGCCACTGGAAAGACAGTTTGTTACCGTTCCCAGATGGAGTGTTTGTGCCAGGCCACACCATGCAGGGCCCATGGAGAAGCAGCAGGGTCAGTGAGGAGGGAGAGGGAATGGAAGAAAAATGGGGGCAAGAGATGTATTGTAGGTTCTGCAGGAAGAAACTGGGTAAGCAGGCTTACGACTGACCAGAGTTGAGTATTTTCTGTGGGCTCTGGGGGGTGGGAGCTAGCTCTTATTGTTTGGTCCCTGGCCCAGGGGAGATTAGGGGAGGTGAACACTGCCCCTGAGTGTGAGAGCCGTATCCGAGAGGTGGTAGGAGCACGGGTTTATATACGAAAGGTATACTCATTTACCAACTCTAGAAATGGGCTATTCCTGGGAGGCTCAGTCTGTCCAGAATCAGTAAGGCCCCAAGATGTCAAAAAACCACAATTACAAAAGTAAAAAGGCATGATTAATACACAAAGGTGGCACACATCCATCAGATCAGGTTGTCCGTGGCCCCAGGTAGTAACCCTCCCTCAAGTCAAGGAGGAAGATGAGATCGTCTACATAGAAGCTCTCAATTCACTAGCACTGCTAGAAATGCCACTTAACCCACTGCTTTTCAGCTGAAGGTTAGAGCAGCCTAAAAGAAGTGAAGTGGACCTAGGTAATGGAATGATGGTCACTTGTCAAGTAGAGTCCATCCCATGATACGTGGGAAGAAAGCTCATTTGCGGTCAGCCTGGCGGTATCCAGTGGAAAAGCCAAGGACAATGCCTCAAAGAGGGACCTAGACAATATGCATACGAAATTCAAAGACAAGTTACCTAGAAAAGAAATAGGATATAAAAAGATGAAGTTTGGAAAGAGGGTCCAAATTTTACACAACCACATTTTGAAACACTTTAGTAAGAGCAACGACAATGTAAGCATGATGAGCAGTGGAGACAGGGCTAACAGCTGAAAGGCTCAGAGAGTCCAGAACGTTCTGCTGCTCATGTCGAAAACTCAGCAGCATGGGAGGCCTCCAAGGAAGATGACACAGTCTCCAGCTACATCCCAAGGGCCGTGGCATCCAACATAAGGGCCATATACAGTCCTGGTCTGATTTTTACTGGCTATGACCCTCTAAAGTGACTTTTTTAATTCTCACAGACATGGTTTAAAGAGTTGTGAAACTAGAATTTACCCAATGGAGACCAAAAATTCTGAAATTAAAAAAAAATGATAAAATAACGAGAAATGTTTAATCTAGAGGGCTTAATTCAGAGGGTACTGGAAAGATGTCCTCACATTCAAAAGAGCAATTATCTTGAAAAGATACTTGACTTTATTTTTTTATGGCTCATAAGATATAAATAGAACCAACATATATGAAGTTATAAGGAAATAAGATTTTGTTTGTTTCTGTAAGGGAAGAATTTTCCAACCCACTCAAGTTGTCTAAAAATGGAACAAACTCCCTTGTGAGATGATGAGTTTCTTGAGTATAGAGGTGTATGAGGAGAATCAGCTTTTCCTTAGCCAAATACGCTGGTGTTCAGCAAACTTTTTCTGTAAAAAGATTTGCAAACCATGCTGTCTGTGTCACAACTACTCAGCTCTGCTGTTATAATGTGAAAACAGCAGCCATAGACAGACAATATGTAAGCTAATGAATGTGACTGTGTTTCAATAAAACTTTATTTAGAAAAACAGGTGTGGTGGGCCAGATTTAGCAGCGTGGGCCATCGTTTTCCAACCCTTAAATTACATTTCCAAAAATTATTTACAATCTTTGATTTTGCAAGAGTTGCTCACCTATAAGTAGGAATATAAAGGGATGCCTATAGCCATATATGAACATCCCATACGTATTGTTTTCTCCAAGGTGAATTTAGCCAGAGGCTAAAGTAAAAATTTTTGTGTTTTCACCTTAAAATAGTAAGGTTTTGCTTTGGGGGTGGGATGGGGAATCTTACCAAAAACATGTCAGTACTAGCTTATAAACAAGGCATATTAATTGTGTAAACAGTCAGGTTCCAACATGGGATTGATATTAATGTAGACATTAAGCAAACCATCAGCATGTTACTGATCCCAGAAAGCAGAGAGCAGTGCCCCTGTTAGGTTCCCCAGGGATGCAAAGAAAACTGCCCTCCGCCCACTCTGCCTTAGGTTGGATATCCTTGGGCCCCATCTTCCAAAGCTGAGATATGCATTAGCCTTTACTCAAACCACAGAAGTGGCTCTCGTGACCTCTCCCCTCTTAATTCATCCAAATACCCCAAAGCAAGACTCTGCTTGGGGTCAGTTTGTTGTCCCTCAGGACTGAACACCCCTACTGAGCTCACGCCAAGCTCTGTGCCATTCTTGGGTGCGCGGCTGTCCTTCTCCCACAGAGATGCCATGGTAGGGGTGGTGGGTTTTCATTACGTTAACAAAACACATAGGGAACACGATTTTAGCAACTAGGATGGAGAGCAGGAAACCCACGGGAACCACTTCCCTCCAAAGCAGCTGTACCCATTGCAGGCGCTCACCAGGGCCATGCAGACACTCCTACGTCTTGGGTAGCACTGTACGTTGGAGAAAGGAACCAAACAAACATTTTTCTTTAAGTATTCCTCAAAACCCAAACTGGTCTCCTCTGGGGTTGAATCCAGAAACTCTAAGACTATTTGCACAGGATTTATAATCTGGTGTCTACTCAGTGGTGTTATAAAAACACGGAATGGGGGAAAAAATGTCAATTAAAGAGTCTGCTAATCCACTGCCAGTTCACTGTGGTGGTTCACGTTTCTTGCCCGGCAAGCCAGGCAACGCTCCCGATGCCCAAAGCCTTGGCACCAGGCAAACCTCTCCAGCCGGCAAGAGCGGGGAAGTAGCAGAGCTCACACTGACCTCATGGCTCCTCTCCCAGATTTATCTTAGCAGAAGCTATTCCTTCCAGCACTTAAGACCCTGAGCTTATGGAGTCCAATCTCAGTTGCCTTGGAAAAGGCAAATCCAAGCTTACAGTAGGAGGTCCTAGGGCCTCCCAGCACCCTGATGTGCTGCTGGCCAGGCCATGGATCCCCGTGCCACCCTGAAGCTTGGTCCATCCCCAGTACATGCCAGGGAGTCAGGGTCAGGGTGCCGTGGAATGTCAAAGGGCCTCAGCCAGATTCCGGAACATGTGTCTTCTTCCGAGTCTTATTTCCCACACCAGAACAGCACCAAAGCCACTTGGCACCTGAAGGAATTGCAACATACAACAAAGGTGAACATCCTGACAGCCTCTCACCTTAACTGTCTAAAAGGAACATTTCAGGATTCTCTCTCTCCTATCCCTGCACAGACTGCAGGTGAAGTTCATGTCATAGTCATCACCATGATCTCCAGCACCAAAACCCATCATGGCCTAGAGTGTGTTCTCAACGGATGGATATTAAACTTGTCTGCTTTCTAGGTGCCCATGTGTTGTTGGTGACAGAAGTATACACAGGAATCCCCGGGGGGCTTCTTTAATCATTCTTCTTTTTTTTTTTTTTTTAAAGATTTTATCCATTTGACAGCAAGAAACACAGCGAGAGAGGGAACACAAGCAGAGGGAATGGTAGCGGGAGAAGCAGGCTTCCTGCTGAACAGGGAGCCCGATGCGGGGCTCGATCCCAGGACCCCGGGATCTGACCTGGGCCGAAGGCAGACGCTCAACGACTGAGCCACCCAGGCGCCCCCTAATCATTCTTCTTTTTAAAAAAAGATTTTATTTATTTGGCAGAGAGAGAGAAAGAGAGCGTGTGCACAAGCAGAGGGAGCAGCAGAGCGAGAGGGAGAAGCAGGCTCCCCGCTGAGCATGGAGCCCAACTTGGGGCTCAATCTCAGGACCCAGGGATCGTGACCTGAGCTGAAACAGATGCTTAACTGACTGAGCCCCCAGGCACCCCTTCTTTAATCAGTCTT
>CM053609.1:12524085-12541152 GCA_028646535.1 Procyon lotor
GGGAATCGGGACTGGATCTGCGGCTGTGTTTTCCAAGACAGAGGCACAACAACGGAGACAAAGAGAATCCCTCGCATAGGACCTCGGAGTTTGCCTTCTCTGGGGAAGTCTGCGGCTCCGGCTCCGAGGGCATTCTGTTCGGCTTCGTTAGTAGCCGCTCTAATGCTCACACACCCAGCGTGTTATTAAAGGAATTCCCATCTGCTGAGTCATACTCCGTATTTTTCACCTCCCTGTCGTTTTTTGTAAAAAGTGATAAAAAGCGAGAATCAGAAGTTCTTCCTTGTTGGTAAAACGGGGGCTGCCCGTTTATCTAAAGATGCAAAATTCAGGCAGAAGAGGCAACCAATTTCCTACAGAGCTGGCATTTCTAGATCACCCACTTTTAATTTGGTACCGCCGACCTCGAACGCTAGGAACCCTAGGAGGGAAGATACAACCTTAATTCTTAATATTACGTCACAAACAAGTCAACGACCAAGATGCTGCATCTGTGGCCAAGAATCCCCCTGAGTCTGGTCCCTTTTCCATGTCTCCCCCCCCTACCCCTCTGTGCAGCATCACCTAGCACCTCCCAGGCCCAGGGAGGTCTGTGCTTGCAAATGAACCAGCCCTGCTCAAGCAAAGACCCCATCATGAAAGACGAGAGGCTAGCAATCGTTTTAGACCCAGTACCCTTCTTAAAAACAAGGCCTGAACACAAGAGCAGGTTCTAAGTTACTAGGAATGGTTTTAATGCAAGAGTTAAATAGGAACAGAGTGCAGGAAGGGAAGACAGGGATCAAACCATTCTTGTTGCCCTAATACCAGAGCTGTCTTCTGGTGAGTTGAGACACAAATTCACTCCAGGGACAAGATGATCAGAGCTATTATCTGGTCCCCTCCCAACTCTCGCAAAACAAATGGGGCTTCAGAATCACCTATGGCCAAGGGTCTGGGGAGTCCGCTCCCTTTCCAGAAAATTCGACTGCTAATATCACCATCCCTCCCTCATCCCACCCTGCTCCTCAGGCCTGGGGACCAGGATTTCATGTTCCCACAGGCTCTCCAGCCAGGCTCCGGGAGAGTGTAACAGAAGCCCTGGGCACTCTCCTTAGGTAAACATTCATTTCCATCACAGTCTCTCCCCCAAGGCAGCCCCTCCCCCAAGGCGCAGGGACTGACAGCCAAAAAAAACCCCAGAAAATAATTTGGAGATAGCAAATGAATCTTGTGAAATACCTCGTCTGTGATTAAATCGCAATAATTCTATAACCTCTTCAAAGGCAAAAATGTCAAGATAACAAGCTGAGAGCAAAATAAACAAGTCTTATAGAAATTATGCCAAGCTTTAGAAAGAGATTACCCACACCTTCTGGCGGCTGCGCCCAGAATCCACAATAATCTTCATTTTTCTTTTTTTTTTTTAAATTGGTCTCACACCTTCCGGCCACTGTGTGAGAGTTTCTAGTAGAGACCGACAGGTCTGTGGTTCTCTGCAAGTTTTCTGTGACCGCGAACATACTTTACATGTACCCATGATGGTTTTGGGGGAGGCAGGGGAGGGGGGGCGCGTACGTGAGCCATAGACGAGAAACAGATTTAGTGAGATTTTGATACCTAAATTGCCTCTGGCTTAAAATGCTTCTTACACCCTTAGGGTTATCCAAAGACGTGGTAACTTCCCGAGAGGAACGATAAAATACATACTAGGACACCCCTCATTTAAGGAAGTTTGTACCTAACTAAACATGTGATATTGAGCCAGTTATCTAATCTCTACGTGCCTCTGTGTTCTCATTTACAGAATGGGCGCATAGCAACAAAACTGGCCCTTGCAGGGCTGCTGCCAAGGACTAGTCCACCATAAGCATTCAGTAAATGTTAGTCCTTGTTCCTAATGCGGTCACTAGGCCATTCCACTACCTGTCTGTCTCAATCCTCTACTGACTTCCCAGCGTGCAGAGCAGAATCCGAATTCTTCACCATGGCTCCAACTGCCCATGTGACCCAGCTGCGCCCGTGCTCTGCCTTGTCCCCACGACCCATCTCTTCCCTCCTTCCCTGCCACCCCATAGGTCGCTGCCCGTTCTTCGGCGCTGATTGCCTCCCCGACCACTGCCCTGATCTAAGATGCATCTTCTCTGTTCTGGACTGTGGCCACCGTCTCCTCCTACTAGTCTACTTCTAACCGAGCCCCACGGTCTGTTCTCAGCTCAGCAGTTGGTACGCCATGGCTCAGGTCTCTCCTCTGCTCAGAACCCTGCCAGCAACTGTCAGAGTCAAAGCCAAAGTCCTTACCATGGCCTCCGGCCCCAACTGACCTGCTGCACAACGACCTTCTGGCCTCCTTGCTCTCCTGCGCCCCTACTTTTAGGTCTCTGCCCAAATGCCATCACCTCCGAGCACACTACATAAAAGCCCCAGAAGAGCGTGCCCCCCCCCTGCCCCCGCCTGCCATCCCTGCTCTAACAAAAGTGCCATGAAGGAGGGACCTTGTTGTGTCCACCACTCTATTCCCACACCAGCACTGGGCACAGGGTGGGTGCTCAGGAAGGATTCTCAGGGAGTGAATAAATGGCTCTTGCTCCCCAAGCCCCAAGATCTTTCCCACCTGGGGACCCTTCCATCTCACACTCATCTTTCACCGCTCCCCACATCTTCTGGCTCACTCCTGGTCTCAGAGCACCTGCCCCCTCCTCGGGAGTGCCTTCTCTAAGAGCCCGGCCCAAAGTCAGCCCCCCCAGTTACTCCCTCACTGTCCGACATTGTCCCTTGTTTGCTGTCCGTTTCTGCCTCGAGGATGTTTCTAGCCAAGCAGGGATCTGTGGCTGTAGCAGCGCCACGGTGCTCTCGATCTGTCCTTCTGAATGCATGGTGCTCTGTACGCCGATATTCTTCGAAAACCAAAAGCACAGATGCAGGAAAGGGGCTGGGCGACCCCCACCCTGCAGCTTCTCCTTCAGCAAAGCACCCTGGGCCCCTGAAAACACCCCCCTGCCTCCAATCGGCTTTCCATGGTGGCTGGTGGAAACACTCAGGCTTCTGCACAATGGAAAACAGGTCAAAGTTACTAAATAACAGCCCAACATCTGTCACCACAGATGCGTGACTCCGCGCACAGCCAACAGAGGCTGCGTGGCGCTACCTGTCCAAATACCGGGTGACAGGTGTACCTTCTCTCTGAGTGGGCTTTACAGCGGTCCTCACAGCTGCCTGGGAGACAACCATTCAAAGACAGGTGACAACCACAGCCCCGGGTCGCGGAGGGTGATGGGGGGTGTGGCGCCAAGCTCCTGAAGCCTCAGACGCATTTCCTACGCAGCTGGGACATCAGGTGACTTCCCCGAAGAGGAAAAATTACCCTCAAGGCCACTGAAAAAGCAGGTGCGATGCTTAATGGTGCTGCAGTCGTGACTGCGGGGAAGCCAGGAACCGCAGAACGTGACTGTGGGCACAGGGCTCGGCCCCAGCATTGGGGGGAGGGGGGCATGAGGAATGCCAGGGACCTGCTCAATCAGCCAGGAAAAGAGGTGAGAGCAAGCACCCTCACCCCCAAGACACCCCAGGACTGCGGCTTTGAGAGACAGATACCCTCTCAAGACTCCAACAGGATTCGTAAGTGAGAGTGTTCAAACAAATCCAGTGTGAACACACATTCAGCAAACATTGACTGAGCTTTGGTGACTCAGGCTCTGTCTAGGTGCTTAGGAGACTTGCGTAAGGAAAACAACAAAAAAGATAAGATACCTGCCTTTGTAAAGCTCGTAAAGCTCGTCAGGGGGGAGGGTGGGGTGGGAGTTGGAAGGGGAGAGGGAGAGAGAGAGAGAGAGAGAGAAAATATACAAAGGACTTAAACCATTAAGCAAGTTAAATCAACGTCAGAACACAAGTGGAGAAATCCAGAATAAAACCACCAATTACCAGTCATGAGATCCCGGCAGCTGAGACCAAGTTAGGGGAGTGCGGAGAACCAGAGAAGATTCTGCTGTTGGATGGACCAAAGTGTTCCCATTAGAAGGCAAACGGCAGGACCCCGCTCTCCTTGTCACTTTAGCTTTCTGAAAGATTCTCAGCTCACCAAGGGAGCCTGGCACAGAGCAGACATTTAGCAGGCATTTCTCGAAGAAATGAAATGCTTGCCCACCGAGTTCTTGCTTCTGCACTACCCCTGGCTGGTGACTCTCTCGATGGCACTGGGGTTTTTCCAAAGGTGAGGAGCTGGGCTTTGACAGCAAGCTCCAGATAAAACTCCCCCCCCAGCCCACACACACACTTCCCTGGGGCACCTTTACTGTGCTCTCCTCCTGAACCCCCTGAGGCACATGAAGGTCTATCGCGGGGGACACCCACGATCGCAAGCACAGTACCCACCATGACGCCTGGCCCACAGAGGTCACGCCTCTTGTTGGCCACTCTCTTCCAACAGAGATGCCTCTTCCTGTGCTCGTGGAGCAGGGCCGTGCCTGAGCACCGGGCCACCTGCTGGGATATGCAAAGGACCACGGTAGTCTGTCCACGGGGCAGAGAAGTGTGCAAACCACACGTGACAGGCACGGTATCGTGAGTATCACAGGTATTCTAAAGGTACGTTATAAACCTCGATGCTGATCTGGTCATTTTACTTGAGGTAATTTAAATGGGTGCTTCATATTACTGGGAAGAAAACGTGGAGAATACAAAGGGGTTACCCCAAATATCTGGCACGCTCCTGCTCGAAGCAACAATTACAAGAAATGGCAGAGGTAAACTGTGCTTCTTAAAGTTAGGCCATTTCCTCATATTATGTTAGATCGATTCTAACACAGTAATCTATGTGTCATTAAGTGTTTAACTTATTGATACGCGGTTATGCTTTTTTTTTTTTTTTAAGATATTATTTATTTGACAGAGGCAGAGAGAGAAGGGGAAGCAGGCTTCCTGCTGAGCAGAGAGCCCAATGCGGGGCTCGATCGAAGGACCCCGAGATCATAACCTGAGCCAAAGGCAGAGGCTTTAACCCACCAAGCCACCCAGGCACCCCGCGGTTTAACGCTTTTTAAGACATAAAAATACATGACTATTTGACCAAGTTTAGAGGGCCAAGGGAGAATATGGCGGCATATGAGTTAGAGGGAGTTTCTAGGATTCTTTTTCTTCCTCCCTCCCTTTTACCTTGTTTTTCTAAACTTTATTTTTTTATTTATTTTTTCCCAAAGAAAGGCAGACTGCCACGTGCAGCGCCTCATCTGGATGTGTCTGGAGTCCTGGAAGCTTGACTACCCTATGTTCTCCCACAAATGGACCTTGAGAGCTTGTTTGGAGGTTCTAGCCGGGGAGCACAGCTACTCCTATACCCTTGACCGAAGAACGGTCCTCTTCTCTATCGGGGAAGGTCGTCCTCTTCAACCGAGTGCGCAGCTTCGGGAGGGATGCACATGGAGTGGTGAGGGAGGAAGGGGACACCCGCCTAGCCAGCCAGATCAGCCGAATCAACCCTGGCGATCAATGGGGTGACAGATGTCGCAGCCAGATCGCCCTCACATCCTGTTTTTCTAAACTTTAAATATAAACTTATCTTTTGGTTATTTCCTAAATAATTTACAACTGCTATCATATTCAGTTCTTTTCCCACTTAACTTTATCTGTGGACTTGAGGGTTAAGTGTTAGTGCTTTTCACATAATTCAGTGCTGGTCATCAGCAGATCGGCTTCTTCCTTAAGTTGACCCCCAGGGAGGTTCAGGTCAAGGAAAGACTCCTGACTTCTGGTCCAAACTGATACCAGCACTACCATATAAACAGTCAGGTCATGGCTTGGAAGGGAAGGGCGAAGGTCAAAGATTACATAGTACAAATGCTGATGCTCACCAAAAAAGGTTGAAGACTCGGGCCCAAGACAGTGAGGGTCAAGAGGCGGGGTAGTCTTGCTTTGAGGAGATACTTAGAACATCTCACAGTTAGAGGGCTTGTAATCAATCCAGATCGCTTGGTATTTTAAGTGTCTCCCCAACTCCTATAAATGAAGGGCTCTGAAATTTTTCCATTTGGAAACTCATGGCTGATTTTGTCACAACCCAACGACAGCAAGCGTTACTACAGAAGTTTGCGGTCATGGTACGGAAAGCGCCGTGGAGGACATTCCTTGGGAAACGGAATTTCTCACAGACACATCAGAGTGTCACTTGCCTAATGGAGACCGTCTGTTAACAGACTAATTTCCAAGGCCATTTTGTAAACAAAAACAGTAAGAGGCCAATCCTGGGGAAGCATCAGGCTCTTCACAGAGCTGTGCGGGAGGTATGGCCTTAGTCCTCTATGTCTGCTCTTTTTCTTCTCACACATAATCAATCTGAACACCAGCGTGGAAAACATCGGCCCTCTGATAGGAACGTATCCTATAAACCCATGCATGTTTAGGGAAAAATCATCTCAGACAACATCCTCCAAGAGCCATCTAATAATATCCAAAACCACGGCCATGATTCCAAAACAAAGAAGTCCAGGCTGGTTTCTCTAAATATGCCAGAGAGAAGTATTCAGTGTGTGACATCTGATAAACCCACAGCTGCTGAACAACGTCTTTCGGGCACAGAGCTGAACCCAGAGGAGATTCGTTCTCCCAACAGCATTTCCTTTCTGGACAGGATCACACAGGACACTTGTCACGGTCATTACACAGACACTTAGATCAAGCAGCTGATCTAAGCATCGTCCACCTTGCTCAGTTTTTGAAATTCTGAAAACCAAAATTTCACACCTGAAATCATCTTCCTTTTTTGCCTTGTTGCAAAAGCAAAGCTATTAAAATCCTAGCAAAAAAATAAATGCACATATGTCAGGGACCCTTTACCCGAAGGGTCCCAAAGATTCAAGGGTGCTCTCTCTTAGGACAGAGCTGTATCTTTGTTGAAATAAAAGGTCTTAATATAGTCAGGGGCACCTGAGTGGCTCAGTTGGTTAAGCATCTACCTTCAGCTCAGGTCATGATCCCAGGGTTCTGGGATCGAGTCCCACATCAGTCTCTCTGCTCAGCGGGGAGCCTGCTTCTCCCTCTCCCACTCTCCCTGCTTGTGCTCTCTGTCAAATAAATAAATCTTTTTTTTTTTTTTTTTTTTAGAAAAAGGTCTTAATGGGGCACCTGGGTGGCTCAGTGGGTTAGGGCCTCTGCCTTCAGCTCGGATCGTGGTCTCAGGGTCTTAGGATCGAGCCCTGAATTGGGCTCTCTGCTTGGCGGGGAGCCTGCTTCCCCCTCTCTCTCTGCCTGCCTCTCTGCTTACTTGTAATCTCTCTCTGTGTCAAAGAAATAAATAAAATTTTAAAAAAATTAAAAAAAAAAAGAAAAAGGTCTTAATATAGTCTTTTGCCTACAGACCTCTGGATGTAAATTACAGATTGCTGTTAATGCAGTAGAAGAGATTTGAAGCAAAGGATATTTCTTCCATAAAAATCTCAGGCATCAGAATATACAATCTAAGCTATAAATATTTAGCGAAGGACACTATGACATATTTACTAATACTTCCACCAAAATAACCACATCTAAACTGTCATTTTGACAGTCTAGCTTCTTGTGTTTCAGCACAGAGGAGGATGGGATATGGCCCTTTTTCTTTTTAAAGAGAAATGTATCGTGACGGTGCCGAAATCAGGAGTAGCTTAAGTCTGTAGAGCTAAGCCTTATGCCTACGGTGATAAGAGTAACAGAAGCATTTGATTACACATAAGCTGGCTTTCCATAAGCCCTGAAAAATGATGAGGCCTCTATTCTCATGATGAATGTTTGGAAAATGCTTTTAAGATGGATTCACTTATTGGCAATAGGGAATTTTTTTTTTTTTTTAAATTGCTTGTTTTCCCCTCCTAAAAGGAAGATATTTGGCCGCGTTAATTTTCACATCTGTCAGTGACTGACAACTGGCTATGTTGGGTAAACATTTATCCTTTTTTGACAAAGAAACTTCACGTCCCATTCAGCTCTTAATGGAATTTTAGGATCGAGGGCAGAAGAACTTGGGGCAACTTCACAAACGGTAATAACGAAGAGTGTGCCCACCCTAGAGGTTGTCTCGCAGTGGCCCCTGGGGAACAGGCCCGCCTTTGTATCGGCATAGAACACACAGGCCAGAGCTTTTCAGGAAGAGAAGAAAAAAAAAAAAATCAATACAGCGATATACAATGGTAGACAAAGCTACACGTGTTTACAGAGTTTTAGCACATAGAAACATCCGGTTCAAAAGCCTGTTGAACTTAAATGTGTATTGGGACTCTCACAGGAAGCCACCCCCAACAAAATATCAACTCTTATTGAACAACAACAAAAAATTCTTTTGTTTCGACACAGAATACCAGTACAAAACAACCAGAAACTAAAGCAAACTTTTTTTTTAAATCAAGATTTTATTTATTTATTTATTTATTTATTTATTTGACACAGAGAGAGATCACAAGTAGGCAGAGAGGCAGGCAGAGAGAGGGGTGGAAAGCAGGCTCCCCACCGAGCAGAGAGCCCGATGTGGGGCTCGATCCCAGGACCCTGAGATCATGACCTGAGCTGAACCCACTGAGCCACCCAGGCGCCCCTAAAGCAAACTTTTCTGAAAGAAACACATGGTAAATCCAAGGAAAAATATCCGGTTGTTAAGAGGAATGATGATTGTTTAAAATGTGGGCCTTGGGAGTTTGGCATCACACCTGCCTCCACCTAAAGAAGTTAAAATATATATATTTTCTCATATATATATATACATATATATATGTTTATATATAAATGAATGGATATGAAGGAGCCCAGGATTTGCACCAGCCATAATAATCTTAATATGGTAACCTGCATACTAAGCACCCACCAGAATTTAGCCTCTGATGAAAATGGCCACACATTGACATCTTTTATTTCAAAAGCCTCTTTCTAAACAGAGATCAAATCAAAAGACACACTCTGAGATTAGGAACATTTTGCCAGTTTGTCCTCCATGTTTCCAACGACTGAATCTCGCTCAGAAATCTCACTTGTGGGTGCTCCTCTCTTTCAAGATACATGAAAATGTCTCATAAATGCTAAGTTCACGTCACGATGGGGATCCGTGTGGGTGTCAGGCATCTTCGCTCCTTCCTGACGTTACGCAGCTACCATTTGAAGGCTTCGATTTCACCTCCGATACATTTAGACTCATCTGGAGTCTGCCAATGAAACACTCATTTGAATCGGCAGACGAATGGGGGTCAGGTGCGGAGCGAAGAGAGCTGTCAGCCATTTGCACCTTAAAGCTTAATGTTGGGAAGGCGATCCGACTCGAGTAGTCCACAGGGAGGGCATGTGGGGGTTTTAAGGCAAGAGGGAGGGATTCTTCTCGTAACTGGTTGGTTGGCCCTATAAAGGGGAAAACTACAAACCCTGAGCTGCCCTATCCAAGCCCTTCTACTTCATCCCCTGCTACACGAGGATCTATGGCTCGGTCACATACTGGAAGTAATTAGAGCAGAGTTTTCACTCTGCCAGCTTCCCTCTTCCCTTCTGCTTCTCCCCCTCCAAACCGTACCACTGAAACTCTCCATTTGTGTTTGTGTAAAGTAACGGGAACCTTCACGGTGCTACCTTCTGTTTTTGCATCATTGCCATGCACCACAATGCACGTGCCTAGCATGAACTACATCACGTGTGCCTTAAATCCGAGCTCATTCTAGCGCTGTAACTCTGTTTACTGAAATACCCGCAACCTTTGCTGGTCACACAGCATTTTCGCCAACTTACAAACTACAATGGATTCAGATCTAACATGTGGTCTTTTGTGACTTGGCTTCTTTCGCTCAACATACTGTTTCCAAGATTCATCCATACGTTTTACCCTTCATCAGATGGTGAAACGAGTTGTCCATCTGTGATACCAAGGCTTTGGGTTGGAAAACTGTCCTTGTTTCTGACCACAAGTGGTTACACGGTAGGTCATCAGAGACAGAGATGTTAATCTGTTTGAACGGTTCACCAATCTTCTAGGCTTTATCCTTTTATGAGTAAAATTTAATACTAAAAAAAAAAAAAAAGTAACTTCCCCTAATAAGTTTAATAGTAAGTCAGAAATAGTAAGTTAAAATAAATTATTAGAGAAAAAGATGCAAAACAATTGCTTCTGTAAGTCTTTCGAGATACCAGAGTAATATTTGTTCACTTGATGAATGGCTTATAACAAAAGCAACCACACCCACAAGGCCTTCCTGGCACCCTAAGAATATGATTTAGGGACGAAAAGAATGTGCTGTAATGTTTATTAGTCAATAGTTCATTAGGCATCGTTAAGTAATTTCTACTCATGAATCCATCATCATTGAATCATTTGAACATGAACTTGCTGCTACAAAACATTCACAAAAGTTTTGGGACAGTCAGGGCACCTGGGTGGCTCAGTGGGTTAAAGCCTCTGCCTTCGGCTCAGGTCATGATCTCAGGGTCCTGGGATCGAGCCCCACATTGGGCTCTCTGCTCAGCAAGGAGCCTGCTCCCCCCCGCCCCCCGCCTGCCTCTCTGCCTACTTGTGATCTCAATCTCTCTCTCTCTGTCAAATAAATAAATAAAATCTTTAAGACCAAAACAAAACAAAAAAGTTTTGGGACAAGCTTCAGCCTAATGAAGGCTTTGGAATGGTTTCAGTCTGTACGAGATGAGAATTATCTGGCTAAGGGGCATCAGGAAGATTTAAAAGAAAAGGAGGGGTGCCTGGCTGGCTCAGTTGGTAAAGCATGTGACTCTTAATCTCAGGGCCATGAGTTCAAGTTCAAGGTCGTCAGTGCACGAAGCCTACTTAAAGGAACTTTTTAAAAGTTGTAACAACAACAAAAAGAACATAATCTTTGCTTCACATTTACCAATATCATTTTCTGGTTTTGTCTGAAGCATTGTAAAGTAAGTGAATCGAACAGCCATACTTAGGGTAGTAAGTGAGAACTCCCATCATTTGATTTAGCTTGACTACATGATTCAATAAGAAATGGGAGGTGGGCGGAAACAGGTTTTGTAAGACGGGAGAAGTTTTAAACTTGGTTTTAATGCTGTTAACTATTTTTCATCTTATCTCTGTGAGGGGAAAAAAGTCAACCCTTCCCTGCTTCTATATATGCACTCAGGGCCAAAGACAGAAAGTTGTTGCAGTAGGAAGAGACCAGGGAGGCCAGAGCCTTTGCTGGGCGCATAAAGATAGCAAGGCCCAGGGGCTCAGGGCTCCAGGCCCCCGGGCTCTGCTGCTCTCTTCCACCCATGGCACCACAGCCCCATTGCGAGGTGCAAAATGACTTTGAGATCGGCTTCCTCAGCCATGCCTCTACGTGGCAGTTCAGATGTCTTCTGTGCCGGTCTGTCACACCCCCATAGAGGTGGTGACACCTAGAAGGGCAGGAAGGGAGATGTCATCTCTGAGGCTCCTTCACATGCTTCTTTTGTTCATTCATTTTTTAAGATTGTATTTATTTGAGAGAGAGAGAGAGATCGAGCCAGGGTAGGAACAGAGGGAGAGGGGCCGGCATACTCCGTGCTGAGCATGAGCCCAACGCAGGGCTTGACCTCATGACTGATGAAATCACGGCCTGAGCCAAAATAAAGAGTTGGTCGCTTAACCGACTGAGCCACCCAGGTGTCCCCGTACCTGCTTCTTTAACAAAAAATCCAATGACCTTTCTAGGCAAGGACACAGGTCACCCAAGTGCCCTCTTCACTTTTTCGTTGCACTCCCTTGGTACTCAGACCCACAGCATCACCACACGTCCAGCGCCCCCAAAATGCCAGATGTGCGGGGCCACCTGGAACAGCCCCAAGCCCAATGCCCCCAAGTCCCAGCCCCTTCCCCCCAACCCGGTTGGAAGAGAGCCTCTGGTTCCTTCACGTGGCCTCCTCAGGGGGGCAAAGCCTCAGAACACAAGCCATAGGAACTCAATGGTCAGTAGGCATTCCCTCCGGCTAAGTCACAGATGTTAAAGGTTGGCAGATGGGGTATACCCAAAGTAAATCTGAACTATCTTCTGTGTCTGAACTTTCTTTTTCCCTTTGAGCCCCAGAAGCCCCTTCTCTGACCATCTCCCTTCGGAAACTCCACCTCATCGAGTAGACAACCCTCCTAAAGCCCTATGAGACCCCCGGGGTTACGCACTCGTGCCCCGTGCAGGCTGGCTTATCTTTTCCTTATTAAACTGTAAGATCATCATCCAATCTGTAAAGCCCCTCTCACAGAGAAAAAGTTCAACGGCCTAATCTTAAAGGTCCACTTCAAAAGTCACAGATGTATGTAATTACTTTTAAGAAACGGCATGTCGCCTTCTTTGCAAGGCGTGGAATTTTTAGTATTCGAATGGAAGAAACCACCTCCTCCAAGGAAAGGACCAGAAGTCAGGAGCAGGGACGTGGTGGGCAGAGGAAGGGAGAACATGAGACATCAATCACAGAATCTGGAATTGTGACATTTGAGTTTTCTGAGAAACACACTATATATGTAATGAAAAATGATCGTGGTATAAATTAAGACTATGGTTTTTTGCCTTTAAAAAAAAAAAAAAAGGCTAGCCAGCTGACATCAACCTTATCGCCCCCATGGTTCCAAGTGGAAGAAAGTGTCACAGACGCGATCGTACAGGCCTAGAACAATGCGTTCCTGTAAACACTGAGAGGGCTTTTTTTTTTCCCCTTTCAAAGATAAATAAAGAAGGCATAACCTAGAAATAATATAACTACTTACGCACAAAGAAAGAAGTTGGCAGTCGTGATCTGAGTTAGCCTTAAGGGTTTGCTTGTTTGTCTTTCCATTTTACAGAAAGGTAAATGAACAGGAAAGGGAACTGGAAAAACTAAGCCGTGAGCTCACGTGCTCTCTTCTGTTATCACCGCGGTCTTACCTTTGGAGACTTGGAGAGCGAGCAAGCGAGCCGGCGAGCGAGCCAGCAAGCGGGCAAGAAGCCACGGTAAAACTAGTTTCTAAGTTAAAAGTCAGAAAAAAATAACATGTAACTGATTACCGAGCACAAAAATTCTTCAACTGCTTTCGTTAACTGAAATAGATGCTCGAAGTCGCTGCTGAGAAACCGCAGAGAATAAGCAGGAAGCCTAGCGCCCCGCCCCAAACCTTGAAGATCCCAGACCGAGAAGGGAAAAGAAGGAGAGAGAAAATGTGTCTTAGGCTATGATTACGGGAGCTGGTCCTGCACAGCCTCAACCCTGAGCTGAATCACCCACTGGAGTGCAGGAGAGAGGACTGTCCCCCGCCACCTTCCTGGAGCTGTTCAGAGCTCGGGGCCAACCGGGGGCACCCTCAGGGCACTCGAGCAAGGCGGAGCGGTAAACACACAGTTGGGAGAATTACCCAAACTGCGAAGCTGCCATCATTATGCACGTGCAAGCGGGCAAAAGACGTCCCTGCGGAGGGAGACCTGCGTTTGATAAACACCCGAGAAACCCTTTCACGGAAGAGATGTATGTTACGTGTAAACAGACACTGGCATCTCTCAGTACTTAAGCCTCTGCCTTCGGCTCAGGTCATGATCCCGGGGTCCTGGGATCGAGTCCTGCACCAGGATCCCTGCTCAGCAGGGAGTCTGCTTCTCCCTCTGCCTCTGCCCCTCACCCTGCTTGTGCTCTCTCTCTCTCTCAAATAAATCTTTTTTTAAAAAACAAATAAATCTGCAAGTGGAGCACACTCTGACACCTGGTCGTTGCGAAGGCGTATCGAGCACTGGCTCTGCATGAAGCCCCTCAATCCAGCATTCTTCACTGACATGTGGCGATCCTTAATCTAGTTAATCTAGTTAACCAAAGGAAAACACCAGAGAAACAGGGAAAAAGAAAAAAAAAATCCCCTTGCCACTGCTGGACTGAGGACCCAGAGGCAAATCTGTCACAAAGCCCCGGGTGCAACCCGAGACCCTCCTCCCCACCCTCCCTCACAAAGATGCAGCCCTGAGAATCATTCCCATTTCTCCTTTGCCTCCTTTGGGCCTCCCCACGCGTTCTCGTGCCACAAATGGCCCCCGGCACGTGCACAAAAGAACGTGCCCCTCATTCAAAAACCAGAGACAGACCTCGACCACAAACTACCAGCCGGGTATTCCCAATTCTTGCCTTCGGAGATGAGGCTTCTGGCAGTTTCCACACAGTGCTTCTAATGCAGCACTCACTCTAGCCAGAAGTGTACCTGGAGTGAGTGTGTGTGGTCACCTTTCTCAGGATCAGTCAGTAAAGGATCCTTGGTATCTTCTTTCTAAGGGTTCAAAGGCTCTAGTAAAGGTGTGGGTGTTTGGGGGAGGGCTACATAGCTTTGTGTTTGGATTGGGAAAGGCAAACCTCTCTAGCTACGTCTTGCATTGGCTCATGCTCCTGCGCCTTCTCCTGGATTTAGCCAACCTGAAAATCTCACAGTTTTGAGGTGGGTGGTTTGGGGACTAACAGTGTTTGTATCTGTCTGAAGGGGTTTTATTTGGGACAGCCACGGGAGCTCTTTCAGCCCAAGACCTGAAAACAGCCACGCCGAAAAGTCAGGTTAGCAAGGAGATGTGTGGATAGTGACTTATTCTGCTCTGCAGGCCAGACAGATGTAGGAAAGGGCAGCAAATGGGGATACCTCTGTGCCCACATCATGCAGGAGTCCCACTGCTGAGCAGCCAGGGCAGGGATGCCCTCCCACCCCGCCCCCCCTGCAACCTCTACCCTCAGGTCCCATGACCAAGTGCGAACGGGTGCTGATGGATCCCGGGCACTCTTGTGGGTATTTCAACTGCACTGCAGGCTTGGGGAATGTCATCAACAACCAGAAATAGTGTCCTTTCGATCCGGAACCTGGTCTCTGAGCAATCCTCGAGTGGGTGAGAGAGGGAAGGAATGCCCAAGTCCGGATCCACTCCCCCTGACTTAGGGAAAGATTAGGATGGCAACATAGCGAGGGAGAGTGTTTGGATTTCAAAAGTGACTCAAACTGCCCAGATCTCTAACCTCTGATGGTGGAGGCACTTGCTTGATCGTCTAGGGACTGGGGACATGGCCTGAGAACAGTGTCCTCCCCAGACCATTCTAAACAAGCCCCATGAGGGACAATATAGTGCACACGAACCTGGATTTTTTTTTTCGCCCTAACATAAATAAAAGAGAGGGGGTTTCTCGCTGTATTCAAGAGTCAACATGGAGATCATCCGTGTTCGCAAGTCCCACACTGTAACACCTCGGTGCCTTCCTGCAGCGAGACAACTTTCTTTCACGTGGATGATGCATTCGGAATGGTTGATGGGTATTTTTTTCCTTCTTCGTTGTAAAAGAGAATAAGAACTCTTTGCAACCGTGGGAATTATCCGCAGTCTCGTTAGACGAGCCAAAGAAACCGTGTTACACCTTCAAGATCCCCACACCGTGTTTTACTTCCCCTGGCCTGCAGCCAGTGGGACCCCCGCGTGGTTGTGATGAGCACAACCTGTACTAAGGTCGCTGGCAGAAAAACCTAACACTCAGCTACAGACCTCTGCAGCTGACCTGATTGAGGACTACAGGTGCTTGGGATTTCTGGGGCAACCACAGACCAGGCGCAGAAAGGGAAGAGAGAGAGAGGCCAGGTCTGCACTGTACACTGAGAAAACACCTGTAATTCGATCAGGCAGCCCCTGTCAACCCACACTTTCAGTCCACCCAGCCCAGTTAGAGGTCATGTAGGTACGCTTTATTTGAAGGACCCCCAACATCCACGTTCCAGATTTACAATAAAGATCCATTACTGGGGGGCATCTGGGCAGCTCAGTTCATTAAGCATTTGCCTTCGGTTTAGGTCATGATCCCAGGGTGCTAGGATTGAACCCCGGCATCGGGCTCCCTGCTTGGCAGGGAGCTTGCTTCTCCCTCTCCGACTCCTCTTCCTTGTAGTCTCTTTCTCTCTGTCAAATAAATAAAATCTAAAAAAAAAAAAATTCCATTATCGGGCATTTCACATGGTCAGACCTTCCTCCTCTTTGCCCTCCTGCCTGGGGCACAAATCTTGCCAGAAGGAGCTCCCAGGGAAACCAACATGGGTTACCGATTAACATTAATAGTATAATGTAGCAGGCTGCTTCACTCGCATTATCTAATTCAAGACTCAAAATACCTCTAAAGGCACTTATTTATTTCCACTGTACTACTGATCAGGACGCCACGTAAGGTCTGTAAAACTCCTCAGAGCGACAAGGTCTGT
The DNA here is from genome assembly GCA_028646535.1 of Procyon lotor. Classification (NCBI taxonomy): domain Eukaryota; kingdom Metazoa; phylum Chordata; class Mammalia; order Carnivora; family Procyonidae; genus Procyon; species Procyon lotor. Next base: position 12,540,227 of record CM053609.1, read on the forward strand.
TGGATCCCAAAGCCCATGCCCCTAAAGGGCTGATCAACACCAGCTCTTACAATTAGTATTTAAATGTAACATTTGCCACCCTTCCCCATAGGTACATTATTTTTAACTCTGGATTACCTCGCACTGAAATCAGTGAATATAGTCTAGTGGCGATATTACCTGATGTTCCCAAATTCAGTGCAAACACACACACACACACACACACACACACGCGCGCGCGCGCACAGTGCTACAACATCTGACAGAAAGAAGGAAGAAGAAACTCACACTTCAAAAAGAATCTCCAAGTACCTGCCTGGGTACATTGGATTCTTGCTACAAAGTAGATATACAGTGTACTGTTTCTAAAAACAGCCTTGATACAAGAAAATTAGATTCAGTTCCTTGTAACAAGATGTCATGCTGATGAGTTAGAGGTTAATTACCAGAAGACACTAACCAATCAAGGCAAATTTCAGTTGTAAAACTGGGTTTTAAAATTGTAATCATAAAATTACAAGCTACTAGGGACTAGAAACTACTTCCCACGTTAACTGTTTGCCCCTTTCTAAACACACACACACACACACACACACACACACACGTGTGTGTGTGTGTGTGTGTGTTCATATTCTTTCCAGTTTAACCCAAGTCATCAAAAAACTAGACATGATGGGGTGCCTGGGTGGCTCAGTGGGTTAAAGCCTCTCCCTCAGGCTCAGGTCATGATCTCAGGGTCCTGGGATCCAGCCCCGCACTGGGCTCTCTGCTCAGCAGGAAGCCTGCTTCCCCCTCTCTCTCTGCCTGCCTCTCTGCCTGCTTGTGATATCTCTCTCTCTCTCTCTGTCAAATAAATAAATAAAATCTTAAAACAAAACAAACAACTAGACATGTTATAAATTTGTGGTTTGAAATAATAAATTAGAATTATAACAACTCAGGTAAGG
>CM053609.1:12541652-12554729 GCA_028646535.1 Procyon lotor
ACAAGGCAGGGCCCATTCCTGAGCACCCAGGATGGGAAAGGATGCTCTGAAACAAGACACACTCTCGCTGACAACGGCTCACATTAACAGGGTCATACTCAGCATCGCAGCTGCAGGGCCCTGTTAGAAGGGTACAGTCGTCCCATATGCATCCCATTACTGAAAGCGCATCCCACATTCACTGTGGCGTTATTCACAAGCCAAGATGTGGAGACAACTTAAATGCCTGTTGACAGATGAATGGACGAATGTCGCGTGCACGTGCATGCGCACACATGCACGCACCCCAAAATACTATTCAGTCATAAAAAAGAAGGAAATCCTGCCATTTATGACAACCTGGATGAACCTAGGAGACATTAGGCTAAGTGACATAAGCCAGACAGAGAAAGATAAATACTGCATGATCTCACTTATTTTTTTAAATTAAAGATTTTATTTATTTTTTTGAGAGAGAGAGAGAGAGGAAGAGAGCACAAGTTGGGGGGAGGGGGAGAGACAGACGGGGAGGGAGAAGCAGGCTCCCCACTGAGCAAGGAGCCCTCAATCCCTGGACCCTGGGATCATGACCTGAGCCAAAGGCAGAGGCTCACTGACAAAGCCACCCAGGCACCCCGTGATCTCCCTTATAGGTAGAATCTAAAAAGTCGAACCTATAGAACCAGAGGGTAGAAAGGTGGTTGCCAGGGCCTGGGAGTCAGGAAATGGGGAAATCCTACTCCAAAGGTACCAACTTTCAAGTATAAGATGAATACACTATGAGGGCCTAATGTACGGCATGGTGACTATAGTTAAAATACTTTTTTTTTTTTTGAAGATTTTATTTATTTATTTGACAAAGAGAGATCAAAAGAAGGCAGAGAGGCAGGCCCCAGGGTGGGGGGGAAGCAGGCTCCCCTCTGAGCAGAGAGCCCAATGTGGGGCTCAATCCCAGGACACTGAGATCATGGCCCGAGCTGAAGGCAGAGGCTTTAACCCACTGAGCCACCCAGGCGCCCCTGTTTTTATTTTTTTAGAACAAAGCCTTGCGTCCATTGTCATCATGGCGTGGTGGCCTACTTTTGACCCCACCCACCAAACAAACAAGCAAACATGGCCTGGGGATGATTTGCTTGCTTTCCAAGATGGTTTGTGACCCCTAATTCGCATGCTAGAGCACGACACTCCAAATTAACACAACAGAAGGGGGAAGAATCTAAATACATTGAGAAAAATGAAGTTAGAGTGAAAAAATATCTCCCTGGCTAGACTATGTAAGCTGAACACTAGAAGATAAGATGTCCACAGTAAATAAGAAAAGCTGCTCAAAACCCCGTTTAGCACATTATAGTGGCTTTCATTTCCTTACAAATGTTTGCTTTCTCTTTTAAATTTGGCTTTAAATTTAAATCTAAAATTTAAAAATATCTGAATGCATGTGATCTCCCTAACAGAAAAATTAACCTTTGGATGGCAATGCATTTTCGAAAGATGCCTTTTTTTAAATTTATAACTTTTTTTTTCTTTTTTTGGAATAAGTAATCACACAGTTCGAAAACCAAAATGCTATATCACTCGGTACGTATTTCGAAAGTAACCCTTTTCAGTAGTTTCTTGTATGTGCTTCCATTTCTTTACACCAATGTCACAGTCAGTGTACATGTGCAAGAAATGACTGCTGTCATCGGACCAGGCCGGCTACATCACCACTAGAGGTGGGGGAATGCACACGGCGGTCCCCATTGGAAAGCCAGCCGGCACACATCACGCATGCGCTGAAACTGGGACTAAAGGTTAGGGAGGCAAGACTGGCTGCTAAAACAGGTAAAGAATAAAAGGATGTGCAGTGAAGGCATAAGTTTTGTCTGTTTCTCTCCCTAGACAGTGAGCTCCCTGAAAGCAGGAACAAGGGTGAGTTCATCATGATACCACCCCACCCCCCGCACCCCTGCCCACGCCGAGCATGGGGACTGGCGTACGACAGGTGGCCAATAACTGTTACAGGAGTGTGTCTACTGATATATATTCCATCCTGAAGGATTGAAAGGGACCTGAAAGAAAGGAAGGATATGGAGATACCCACAGAAGGCTTTTCTGGCAAGAACAATGGCTCACGCTTGGGGCAGAGGGGGGACGGACTATTGGGTGGAAACGCCATTCGAGTGTCTGCCTCAAAGCCCAGCAGAAAGGGCAAGTCCCCACAGAGCTGTGTGCAGGTCGAGGGCATGTCTGGCTCTGCCCAACTCACCCCGGTAGCTGGTCTCAGACAAGCTCCGGAGTCAAGTCTTGAGGAGTCAAGCCCTCACCCCTGGCTGAGTCCCTCTCTGGGAAATGTTAGCTGAAGTCATTTCCTTACCTGTGCTGAATGTTCACTCCTTTAAGACTTTGCACCCCTTTTTCCCTGTGTGGCTCTCGAATGTGCTCTTCCTCCCTCCTGCCTCTGTCCCTGAAACTCACTGGGGACCCAGTAGATGCTGGAAAGCTACGCAGTGACAGAGCGCTCTGACTCCCGTGGGTGACAATGGTGTGTCTCCATGAGACCTCAAGCCATCCAAGCCAATGACAGTCCGTAACAGATGTGCAAACACCCAAGTTCTGCTGCACCCTCGCAGACATGCCCGTGGGGGAACATTCTAGAACTCAGAGCCAGGCCTGCCTTGAACACAGAGCTGCCGAACCCCCCACAGTAGAGCTGGTCCCCCAGCCACTGGCCAGATGGTACCTGGGCCTAGACATCACCAAGAGGATAGCTTGGCTCTGGGTTAAACTCCTCTCTAGTTTATTTGACATTTGGTACGAAGAGGCTGTTCAGAGTATAAGTCACTTTAAAGCGTTTTAGTAAATTAGACATCAGAAAGCCAATGTATACCAGCCAAGAGAAGAGTTGAGCAACAGTCTCCTCCCTCTTTTCATCACTTGGCCTGCTTCTAATGGTGGGTCATCACCGGGAAACCAAATAAACGCAACTTCTTCCATAATACCCTCCAAGCCAGGCAGACACTGGGAGTTCCCAAAAACAGAATCTCTCATCTTGCCAAAGAAAGAAGAGATCCTAGAAGTTCCTGCATGGCAGTGTAGAGCTGGAGAAGGCACACTCCAGGCATCAGGCATCCGGAGCCGGAGATGGGCTGGCCTCCCTGCCTGCCCGAGGGCGACCCAGCAGGCACAAAAGCTGGCCTGCACGCGTCCGCGCGGACGGGCACTCGGCTCGGCTGGAGGCGCACGGGGTCCCGTGTACACGGTCAAAGTGTTCGGGTCTCACGGTAAATAATGACACTTGTATTACAGCTATCGTTATAAAAATCTGTAACACTTCAAGAGACCATTATGGGGCTATTAAAAAGATATTGCATTCAGTTTTCAAGATGACTTAGGCAGAATGCCATTGCTGCGGTAATTACTTTATTTATCACTATGCAAACGGACCTTACTGCTTCATTAAAAAAGAGAAAAATGACAGTGCTCTCTTGCACTAACCAAGCCCAAGTGGTAGCAAAGGCAGCGGCCCCGTCTGCAAATACTGGTGGATGGAAGGAAGCGAGTCTCTCGAAGTACGGTGGGGCAGGCAGCTGACCCGTCTGAGATGTGCAAAGCTTAGCAGTTTTAAGTAAGTGTCACACACTCACAGGTGACACTGTGGCCGAACCTCACATGGTGAGCGCACACACCCATGTTCACGAATAAGTTTAGGGGCAGTTGAACGCCTAGGCCTGATACACAGGGATATTCTAAACGGAGCGAGTACCCAAGGAATAAAAAAAAAAAAAAAAAGACACCTTGAAAATACTCAACTTGACCTGATATATTGCCCCAGACCCCTACCAGACATAAAGATTAAAAAAAAAAGTTGGTTTTGTTTTTGTTTTTGTTTTAAATTCAGTATAAGGGGCACCTGGGTGGCTCAGTGGGTTAAAGCCTCTGCCTTCGGCTCAGGTAATGATCTCAGGGTCCTGGGATCGAGCCCCGTATTAGGCTCTCCGCTCAGCGGGGAGTCTGCTTCTCTCTCTCTCTGCCTGCTTGTGATCTCTCTCTCTCTCTCAAATAAATAAATAAAATCTTAAAAAATAAATTCAGTATGGAAGAGGTTAAGTAATCTGAGCTACATGCATAGCAACAATTTCCAGGTTCTTGCTTGTGTTGCCAATTTTGCAAGGACATGTAACTCTTTCTGTAGCACGTCTCTGCAGTAATAGGAGTTCACCACACAGACCACAGAGGAGGCCCTTGTGCTGGGACGCGAGGGAAGGTGTTTCCCAAGTCGTCCGACCAACGTCGGACCAAACTGTGCAGGCACTTGGGTGCTTAAATCTGAAGATACTGAAAAATGGGGAAACACACTTAATTCCAAAGGCGAGACTGGCACAAAGATGAAGAATAAGTGCACATAGTTTTCACCTGGTGCCGCAGTCCTTTCTGGGGCACCCCAGCGCCACTTTATATAAATAGCCTGTGAATATAAGCCACAAACACCTGCACCGAGATGCCGATACTAACACTCCCAAATTTGGGCCAAGCTGGTTAGGCATTCTGTCTCAAGGTTTTCAGCTGTGTAGAGAGGCAATGCCACCTGCATGCGTGCGTGCGTGCGTGTGTGTGTGTGTGTGTGTGTGTGTCTCTAACTACACACTTCAGCCATATAATTAACGTTATTAACAAAGATTATTCCATTGCTAGGATGTATTATTCTCGGAATCGAGTGATGTAGGGGAGAAGGTGCTGGGAGTGGGGGGGAAAGGTTAAGAAGTAGAGTGCTTTCGGTAACAGAACATACTCTGGGTTGTGTTTCCTTCAAGGAATTATCCTAATTTCCACAATTAAATTAAGGGCAATCCCGCTCCACGGATGCATCCTCGCTCTCAGAGGTGTTTCCAAGTGCAGATACGCACATCTGTTTCCTACTGCCATCCCAAAACACAGCAAGTAAAAATCTACTCCGGGGCGCCTGGGTGGCTCAGTGGGTTGGAGCCTCTGCCTTGGGCTCCGGTCATGATCTCAGGGTCCTGGGATCAAGCCCCGCATCGGGCTCTCTGCTTAGCAGGGACTCTGCTTCCCCCTATCTCTCTGCCTGCCTCTCTGCCTACTTGTGATCTCTCTCTCTGTCAAATAAAAATCAATCAATCGATCTACTCTAGCACATTCTTTATGGGGAAGATGGTGGCCTGAGTGAACACTCCTGATCCTACCTTCCTTCCCAGTCCCCTCTTGGAAGTAACAAGGACAACTTTCTAAAAGCTTGCAGGTGGTGGGGACTTCGGAGGCCCGGGGTTCCCTAATATCCGTAGAAGAGAGAACAGGCATGGTTCTCCACGGTCTTTGTAGCTGATGGCCCATGGGAAGAGAAGAAGCCTTGTGAGCCTGCTCTTTCCGCTGATCCAGCTAAAACCCAAGGGAGGGAGCTTCAAGGGAAGGTGGCATTGTTCCAAGCCCATGGCCAGGACTGGCTGGGGACAGAGCACTGTAGCAGCGGGGGATCTGTTTTCTCATTGCTGTCATCTTCCACCTGCCACTACCTTTGTGACACCAAGCTGGGACTTGTGTGGCTCCTGAGGGTAGCCATAAGCAAGCAAAGAAAAACCACAACCCACTGAGAAGGACACGGGAGCCCCAGGGAGGGTGAACAAGCTGAACTTCAAGCAGCACCTAGCGAAGTAAAACTAATCAGAGGAGAATTTTAATGGAAGACTAATGAGAACATATAGGGAGATACAATTGAAGTGTAACAACTTCCTGAATCAAAATAAAAAACTTAAAAAAAAAACCTAAAAAATAACTGGAAAGCATAAAGTCTCGGTTAAGCAAGGTGAATACACTGTAAACATCTGCCGTCTAGCACTATCCTTTGAGTCAACAAGTACGATGTACTTAAAAATTCGCTAAGAGGGTAGATCTCATGGAAAGTGTTAGCACAACAAAATAAAATTTAAAAAAAATACAATTTGTAGAAAGTTTCTATTTCTCTAGAGTATGAAATTAATATTTTGGAGGATGAAGAAGAAATGCAGGGGTGGGTGGGTGGCTCAGTCGGAGGAGCACAGGACTCTTGATTTCAGGGTCGGGAGTTCGAGCCCCACGTTAGGTACAGAGGTTACTTAACTCTAAAATCCTTAAAAACAAAACAAAGAAGAATTGTAAGTAATTCAAGGGTAAGGAATAAGAACGTGGGGTTCATGAGTCAAAAGATACGAAGCTTGGAGGACAGATCAAGGAGATAGAGCAAGGAGATAGAGCAAGACAGGAGCTGAGCAAATGCACATCCTGGTGGACAAACCAGTGATTGGATACTGGTGTGCGAGGAGAGAAAGTGTTACTTGCAACCACCCTCGGTCATGGGTGGAACCGAACATAACGCAACTTTCCAGTTAACAAGGGAACTGTTCAGTTAACAGGGGAACTGAGAAACACAACACAAAGTAGGAGGGACAACCACTGCCAAGGTGAAAGCAATAAAGCAATACATCTCCGTGATTACAATCAAAATGGACAAGGCCAAGTGTCCCCATTAGAGGACAAAACTGTGACGCCGGATTTTCAAAGTCCAGCTCTGTTTGACGACAACAACAAAAAGGAACCTACCCAAAACAAAGTGACAAGGTTTATAAATGAAGGGCTGAACAAAGCTGTAACAGGCAGATACAAATAAAGAGCCAGTAAGCGTGGCAATACTGAAATCAAAGGAGAGTTCAAGGCCATCCGCACGGGGCATTAACCGGACAGATACGCAGTGTGAAGCGAATAGAAGAATTATAGATCATTCTGCCTCCAACAAAATGGCAGGTGAGCACCTTAGGCAAAGGTTCTAAGAGACAGTCAAGTTAAAAAATTATAAAAAATAGTTGAACCTATCTTTCAAGTTGACAGCTAATGAAACACAAGGATTTGGAGACTCTAGTTGAATAGAATGCAATCAGTAAATTTGATTCACTCAATATAAAAATATGAAAGCTCTGGGCTTTACTGAGGAAATGATTTTTTAATGACGGTGGAACAATTAAAAATTGATCATGTACTTAGACACAAGTAAACTTTAATGAATCCCTTTAGATAGAGATTTCAGAGCTGTATCACAGATCACAACAAGATATCAAAAGAAGCACAAGATTTAGGGACATGCTTAATCTCAGAATCAAAAGGCAAAAAAATATTTTAATTACAAACCATCTAGAAAATAACAAAATGATTAATTCTCCAAAACCAAAGGTGCATAGCTAAAGGTGTTCCCAAAGAAAAGCGATAGCCTGAAATGCCCTTACTTAAAAAATAAAAGCAAAATGATGGGGCGCCTGAGTGGCTCAGGGGGTTAAAGCCTCTGCCTTTGGCTCAGGTCATGATCTCAGGGTCCTGGGATCGAGCCCCGCATTGGGCTCTCTGCTCAGCAGGGAGCCTGCTTCCCTGCCTACTTGTGATCTCTCTCTCTGTCAAATAAATAAGTAAAATCTTAAAAAAAAAATAAAAGCAAAATGAGATAAGCATTCAACTTAATAAAAACTAAGTCAAAAAGAATGGTAAAAGTGAATTAATAAAGATTAATACTGAAATTAAAGTTAAAAGATGAATATAAAATTAATATACCCAGTTCTTTCAAGAGAATAAAGTATATATATTTCTAACAAGCTTGAGTAAGGAAAAAAGGACAAAAGCAAAAATATGCATGAGTAATGAGAAAGAAGTTATTACAAGGAATACCAAAAAAATTTAATATTATGTATAACTCTATGCACTAAATTTCAGTTTGAGGTAAATTAATTCCCCCAGCAATTAGAAAATATCAAAATCCAGAGAAAAGGTAAAATAACTAAACAGAACAATTGTAATTTATCCTGGAAAACTAAAGAATGTGCTTTAAAAGATTTCAGGGTAGAGTGGGGGAAGACACCAAACCCAGGTGGTTTTCCAGTTGATTTTCCATTAATATTTAAGAAATAGATATCGGGGCACCTGGGTGGCTCAGTGGGTTAAGCCTCTGCCTATGGCTCAGGTCATGATCTCAGGGTCCTGGGATCGAGCCCCACATTGGGCTCTCTGCTCAGCGGGGGGCCTGCTTCTCTCTCTCTCTCTCTCTCCCTTCTCTCTGCCTACCTGTGATCTCTCTGTGTCAAATAAATAAATAAAATCTTAAAAAAAAAAAAAGAAAAGAAACAGATATGTCCTATACTGTCCTATATATATTTTTGCCTATACTGTGTTAAATACTTCCAGCTCTAGAAAAGGATGAAATATCTCTTAAATCATTTTCAAAACATAATCGTAATTTCAATATGGGACAGAACACAAATAAGGAGAAACATCCAGACCCATCTCAAAACTGTAGTCATAAAAATTAAATAAAATATTAGCAAATCAAATTTAGCAACATATCAAAAGAATACCACACTGTAACAAATTCGGGTTTCTTCCAGGAACGCAAAGATGATTCAGTCTTGGGAAATCTAATCAATGTAATTTATTACACCACAAAATAAAGGCAAAAGCTTTCAATTACATCATGCCCCAAAGGCATTTAATAAAATTCATCAGCCTCTTTCAATAAAAATTAAAACATGAACAGATATACACAACTTAAAAATGATGAATTACATTTTCCAAAACTTAACAATAAGCGCATTCAACCCTCACAGCACTGTAATATTTTTATTAAAATCAGAAGAAAGATAGCAATGTTCTTTTCCACAGAAACAAACATACCAGCAAACAAGGATGGTTATCTATACACCATACACACACACACACACACACAAGTGAATTTACTATAACCCTGTTTTAGTAGCAAAACAAAGCACAGGAAGACAAACAAACCCAAAGCAACAAGACTAGTCCTTGACACCAGATTACTGGCTCAGTCATGATATATCCATATTGCAAACTGCTAAAATTTTAACTCTTATTTCATATACGCAATTGACCTAAAATGATATCCATACTTGAACAAAAATGCTACAGAATACTACATACGGAATACTATTTATGTTAACAGCATGATCCCGTTTTTATGAACACCCCCAAATTATATTATAGTATGTACAGAGGTCCATGCTCCAAGAACACAGCGGAGATTTGTCTATATGTAACTTTTATTTTTTATTTGCATCGCTGTTTAACTGTTTATATTTTGTGAAAGAAACTTTTAAAGGGGCCCAGAAATACATATCCACTTTGATAGTACAAAGCACCTGCCAGACGCACAGAATTTAGAAAAGAGATCTTCTGCACGTTGGTTTCTTGGTAAGGTCAGAAGTTTCTTGGCAAGGTCAGAAGGGCATACATTTCAGCAGCTGGCCTGAGATCAAGCTAGGTTTGAATCCCAGCTTTGCTTCCTAGTAAGTTTCTAAGCCTGAGTCTCTACTTCACCATCCATAAAATGGGCCTCTCCCACCCTTCATTGGCCGGTCAAGAGGATTAAACTGTTTGCACCTGACCTGCAAAGCTAGCCATTACTAGTGTCCTTTTATTACCTCTCTCCTCTCAAAAATGAAGACAGAGAGAAGGAACAGAACTTGCCTCCACGCGTGTTTCCCAGGGCTGCCTAGCAGTATCTACATCCATGGCTTTTGCCACTTCTAACTGCAGCCAAGATTGTGTGCGGATTCCTTTGCAGTGTCACAAGTGCTGCCGGCGTAAGTGAGTCTAAGGTGACTGAAAATGTCGGCAGTCCTTAGCTGTCACCTTGGGACTCGGGCACAATCACATCAGCCTTGAACTTCTCAACCGGTATTTAAAAAGCAGCAACTTCTCTCCAATAGTCACAGGCAGACAGACTGCTGGCAGAGGCCAGGGATTTCCTGGAGGAGAGCACGTAAGACTCTTCTGGATAATAAGAAAAGGACAAAGGAGGCAGTGGTCAAGCCCCCTCCTTCCAACTCCGAGGGGGCGCTGGCGATGGCCGGGACAGTGGGGAGCAGAGCTGCCTTCCAAATTCCAGGGGGAAACGGAGAAGGAAAACATCAAGGAGAGTCAAAGGTACTGCTTCCAAGCTGCCTGCATTAATGAAGGGCCATGAAAGGCAGAAAAAACAGAAAAATGGGAATTTTCTGTCACCTCCCTGTCCTGACACGGGTCCTGTTTTTTAAGATAGTGCTGGTTGAGTACAAAATACCGAGAAGAGGGCAGTAAGGCAGGGAGTTAAACAGTGTGTTGAAAATACATTTAGATTTTTTTTAAAGATTTTATTTATTTGACACAGAGAGAGAGAGAGAGACCACAAGTAGGCAGAGAAAGAGGGGGAAGCAGGTTCTCTGCTGAGCAGAGAGCCTGATGCGGGTCTCGATCCCAGGACCCTGAGATCATGACCTGAGCCGAAGGCAGAGGCTTTAACCCACTGAGCCGCCCAGGCGCCCCCATTTAGATTTTCTAAAAAAAGAAAGACGAGGCTTCTCTGAGAAATGAGGTGACCAGGAGGGTGGGCAGGAGCACTACAAAGTCAAGGAGCAATCGCACAGAAGCTCTTCGCAACACTGTCACAGCCAAGCGTGAAAAGGAGAAACATCTCCGCTTAAACTGAAAGTATCCCTTTTCTATTCCAGAGAGAAACTCACATCTTTGTCTCTCACATTCTCCGAGATACTTGTTCCAGGATCCAAGTAATACGAAAAGGAAATAAAACCATCTGTAAGAAGCATCAATTCAACGTGGTTTCACTAATGGGGAATTCTCCACAATCTCCTCCCAGATGATAAGTTAAAAACTAAACAAAATGACTCAAAAGAGACAATCTAATTAAGTATATGAATAAGCTTAGCAAAAAAGTCTCCATGTTCCTTTAGGAATTTATATCGAACTTTATCTGATTCTCGAGCCCCAAACATAGTCCTCATCTCCTCTGAGTAACTATTTTACTACTATTTTTAGGTTTTTCTTCTTGAATATTTGATACGAATTGAAATAATACATGTTCATTAAAAGTTAATTATGTATTATTTATAATAACCCAAAGTACATCGAGTATTATATATATCACAAGGTTGAGCTTGTGATATATCATTCACATGTAAAATACAGTTAGATGATAAAACTTAAATATCGTTAAATGAATAAATACTTCATTCCTTAAAAATGGGTTTACATCAAAACTACTCCACAGGTGGCAGGACCCATTAGGGCTAGAACCCATCAGGATGGCCATATGTCCTGAGTTTTCAGGTATATGTCCCAATTTTTATTAAAAATGACCTGGTTTGGGAAGTAGTCATAAATGTCAAAAGTAGTCATAAACGTCATAAGTCCACAAGTGAATGTTTCGTTGAGAGCATCTTCTTGTTATGGGCTAATGGGAGGGCGATTTGGAAGGGCAAATACTCAGGCCAGGCGTCTGGACAGTTGTCTCAACGGGTTTTGAGACCCCCCTCAATTCAGGACCCAAAGATCTCAGTCTGTACAAATTGTGTATGTTGGGACTCCCAAAAAGACACACACCATGATGCTCTAATTCCCATGTAAACAAACACTAACATGGGTTGACAAAATAAATGTATAATATAAGTAGTAAGGAATTATATATATATATATATATAGATATATAGATATATAGATATTTTAAAGATTTTATTTATTTATTTACTTGACACAGAGAGAGAGAGATCACAAGTAGGCATTGAGAGAGGGAAGCAGGCTCCCCACCGAACAGAGAGCCCGATGTGGGGCTTGATCCCAGGACTCTGAGATTGTGACCTGAGCCGAAGGCAGAGGCTTTAACCCACTGAGCCACCCAGGCGCCCCTATATATATATATTTTTAAAGATTTTATTTACTTGACAGAGAGAGACACAGCAAGAGAGAGTACACAAGCAGGGACAGTGAGAGAGGGAGAAGAAGGCTTCCCACAGAGCAGAGAGCCCGATGCAGGGTTCCATCCCAGGACCCTGAGATCATGACCTGAGCAGGCGCCCCATAAGGAGTTTATATGATACACACTGATTATCTAGAAGACTGATTTGGGCTGGGGAGGGGATGGGGATAAGAGATGTCTACCCAAATCTCAGCATATATCAAAACAGTAGTGCTATTCTCTCTTCTCATGGTTTTCTTATTCGTGGGGAATTTCTCACAAAGTGATCATGAACATCTCGCACACAGGACTTAGGAGCTGCAGTCCAACTATGAATGGGAATAAGTTGCCCGGGAAGCAATCTGGCCATATGGGTCTAGAGCCTTAGATTCATACCTTTCCTCAGGAATCCTATTTCAGGGGAATACATCCTAAGAATTAATTTGAAGTAAAGGACAAAACTTAAGGCACAACATTCATTGCAGTCTTACCTACAATCATGAAAAATTATGAAGAATTGGAATCAATGCAAATGCCCAGCACTGGGGAATGTGTGTCATAGCATCTCCATCCCATGTGACTTTATATAACCTTTAAAAATAAGGCTGAGAATGAGTTTATGGTATTGAAAAGCTTCAAAATGCCAAGAAATAAACCTAATACTGTAAGAGGCTGGATTACATGAACATATATTTAAAAATTAGTAGAAAAGGAGTTCTGGGGTGGCTCAAGAGGTTAAGTGTCTGCCTTCGGCTCAGGTCATGATCTCGGGGTCCTGGGATCAAGTCCTGCATCGGGCTCCCTTCCCTGCTCAGCAGGAAGTCTGCTTCGCCCTCTCCCTCTGCCTCTGCCTCTGCCCGTCCACCCCTACCCCGCACCCCCACCCCGCTCATGCTAGCTCTCTCTCAAAAATAAAGTATTTTTTTAAAAAAACCTAGCTCTCAACTACTCTCGGTGATAGACTTATAGGGGACTTGATTTTTCTGAGCTTCCCCCCCCCCAATTCTTTAGCTCAGGGACAAACTTTATTCCTAGAGGCTGAGTAGCTTTAGGCAATTAAAAGAAGAAGAAGAAAAGGAAGAAGAAAAGAAGAAGAAGAAGAAGAAGAAGAAGAAGAAGAAGAAGAAGAAGAAGAAGAAGAAGAAGAAGAAGAAGAAGAAGAGGAGGAGGAGGAGGAGGAGGAGGAGGAGGAGGAGGAGGAGGAGGAGGAGGAAGAGGAAGAAGGAGAAGGAGAAGGAGAAGGAGAAGGAGAAGGAGAAGGAGAAGAAGAAGAAGAAGAAGAAGAAGAAGAAGAAGAAGAAGAAGAAGAAGAAGAAGAAGAAGAAAGAACAACAACAACA
>CM053609.1:12554829-12599331 GCA_028646535.1 Procyon lotor
TCAGCTTTTACACCTGGAAGACGATTGGATGAGATAGTTCTAGGGTCCTCCTCAAGCACAGTGCAAGTGGTCAGGGAGGCCAGCCCTTGCGACCCTCAAAGCCTCAGGGCATGGGGGACACAGTGAGGCCCGGCCTCCCAGGGCGGCCACAGGGGCTCCGGCGTCCCCAGATGAGGCTTCCTCTCCCCAGCCCTCCCAGTCCCAGCCTGTACCGCAGGCTTGCCGCTGCTCTGCGGGCTGGAAGGCCAGTGCCTCGGGTCAGAGGTTGAGGAATGCCATAAGGGAAGGAGGAGGACTTTCACCGGAGTCCAAGTGGTCTTACTGTATGCAAGCAACTCATGTTCACAGCTTCGTAGCTCTTAAAGGTAAGGAAGGGGGAGAAGAAAGGATGGCCCCTCTTGGATAGAAATCCAGCAAATATTTTTATTCACTAAGACACTAGAAGAATAAAATAACCAAACGAGAAGAGGTTTCTCTCTCTCTCTCTCTTTTCCTCTCTTTTAAGCACAAAATCAAAAGCTTGAAAATATCTATTTTATTTATTTTTAAGGACTTTATTTATTTATTTGACAGCGAGAGACACAGCGAGAGGGGGAACACAGGCAGGGGGAGGGGGAGAGGGAGAAGCAGGCTTCCTGCTGAGCAGGGAGCCCGATGTGGGACTCGATCCCAGGACCCTGGGATCGTGACCTGCCTGAACTGAGGGCAGACGCTTAATGACTGAGCCAACCAGATGCCCAAAAATATCTATTTTAAAAATCTAAAATAATCAAACAATTCTTCCCAGGTGACACGGTGAACATCACAGTGAATCAGTCTATCCAGAAAAATGAGAAGAGTTGCACCACACAGTCACTTGCCTGGTCCAGGCTAATAACAGCCAAATCTAATCTCCTAGGCAAAATACGGTATGATAGGGTTACATAATTAATTTTCCTGTTAGGCATAATTGTTACTGACTTTATGTCATTACAGTGTCAGCTCATCTGGTAGATGATTGCTATTACATCCTAATTACAAAAACACACAATTTGTAACCATTCATTATTAAATAACGAGAGAGGCCACAGCGGCCGATGGGAAAACTTCAAAAACTGAGAAGACCAAGCAAGAAATTAATAAATTAATCCTGATGAAATTTCTCCCTTGTTTTACTAGGAATCTAGCTCTCAGATTACCTGCTAGACATATTTTCCAAGAGCTACACTGTTTAACTTGATTAAATGTCAGAGTGACCCAAATCACTTTGTGTCACCAAGAACAAACAGAAATATAAATATTGAAGATACAGTTTAAAACTTCGGCCTCTGCACACACACAAAAAGACAGCACTCCCCACTGGCTAACTACAAGGCAAGCACAAAAACGCGAGTTTAAAAAAAAAAATAGGTAAATTAAAAGGTATTTACATAATAAAAGGATTTATTCTGTGGCTCCCACTAGTAGGTATTAGTAGAAGTTTATCAAGCTTTTACCAGGGGAGTGTCACAAGAAGAAAGACACACTCAAGTGTCAGGACCTCACGTGGGCTATAAAGCAACCTCAAAAAATCAAACAGAAGCATCTCTGAAATCGGCTTTTAGGTTGCTGGCTCCCAGTGCGCATCATTTATCACTCAAAAAAATGTCGGCCCGAGCCGACACTGCCCATCTGAGCCAGTTAGATGGGCGGTGTCAGAGAGGCGGTAAATAATCTATTAAATTATACTGCCTCGACTCTAATCCAACCTAAACTCAATTTTTTAAAACTAAGAGAGAAAAAAGAAATATAAGCAATGGTTATCTTCTAGGAACAACAAATACTAGTTGAATAATGGGCCAACGGGAAGCACTTAAGTAATGCACATTTGGGGTCTCATTGGAAAAAAAAAAAGAGAGAGAGAGAGAGATGCATCCAAAAGGCCTTCTCCCACCCCAGGGCAGCAGAGAGAGAGCCCTTCTAGACAACCCCACTTGCTATCACATGCAATGTGTGAGTGTATCAGCCCAGCCTAAATGTGACATAAACATCATCTCCCTCTGGCTCTTAGGTCTAATAACTCCTGGAATAACCATTATAGCTGCTGAAAATCAAGTCTTAGGAGTAAAGCAAGGAGGCCTTCAAGAATAAAAGCAATTAACTAAATGTTTGCAGTAAAGATGCCAAAATACGGATTGCCAATGGGCTGATCTACTTACACAGCAAAAAGTTTTAAAACACTCTGAATGCTGAATAAGGCGAGCAAGTCCTACAAGTGAGTATTAGGAGTCATAAACGGGATTTGTTTTAGATCCCACAGCTTTTTCAGGTTTTATGGTGAAAGTCAATAGAAAAAGATGATTTACCCACACATTTTCCTTTTACAATAATCCTGAGGCGTGTACCTAATGGGTAAAGAAAGGACAAATTATACATGCAGAAGTATAAATGTAAAAGCATACTCTGGTCATATAGGAATTATTCCCTATCAGCGATAAGCAAAATCAGAAATAAAAAAATAAGGGAGGGGTATGTTTTTAGTTTTAGAACTATTCAACAGACAAATATTTATCTCTTCCAGATAGATTTCAAAAATCTTTGACCTAACTAATCCCCTTTCCACCCGGCAATACACACACACACACACACACACACACACACACACACACACAGTGAACCATTCTGCTACTAAAGCTAGCATTAGGGGGTCATATTTTTAAGAGTCAGTAAGGAGCCATTTTTCCAAAAAAGTAGTGATACTCACTATCTTGTGCTACAACACAGCTGACCCAGATTTGATCATATTTCTGTCTCTCTCTTGCTTTTGAGAGACACAACGGAACCTTATAGACTTTCCCAAAACTCCCGACCACAGAGTGATAATCCACCAGTCAATTCACTATCCAGAAGGTACAGTTCGGGGTAGCTTTTTTTTTTTTTTTTTTTTTTAATTTTGAAACACCTTCTAGTCACTACCAACCCCCCTCCGGCACCACACAACACAATTCTCACACTCACATGTCTCTTCTTCTAATATTTCGGTGCCAGAGAGAATCGGAAATGCAAAATAACCCATACTGAATTAAATGACATAGCACCCAAAATTACTTACTCTGTTTATAACCTAATAGGAAAAGGGTGCCAATAAATGGGATTATATCAAATTATAAACAGCTATAATTTGAAAGATAGATTGCCGGAGTCACCAGCATGAATGCACTTTATTTCCTGAACATTTGGCTTTAGATAGTTAAATAGCGGACAGCTTGAGAAATTAATCAGGGTGATCCACGAACCTGGTGAATTACAAGTTCATCTATCAAGACAGCGTAGGATCAATGCAAGAGTGAATAAGAGAGCAGGTAAGAATGCCACCACTCCAAAGAAGGGTTCAAAGGGTTTTCTCGCCAGTCCTAATTGGGGAAAAATCAAACCATTCAAAGGCCAAAGAGGTTCAGAGAACTAAGAAGACACACCCATTTGGCCCTTTGAATTCATTACTGCAAGCACCTAGGGACCTCTGCTCTCAAAAACAAAACAGAACAAAAATAAGTTCTTTAAAATAAGGGAGAGTATCTGATCAGCAGAACTTGTGACTTAATAAAGACAAAGAAGAAGAGACCAAAAGAAAAGGACAGGCATGTAGTCTGGAGATACAAACCTTTCTACAAACCAAGATAATACACAAGTGTCCTCTCTACTGATGAGTGTGATGTTAGAAAGACAGAGACTGTGTGAGAAATCCATGCAACGAGGCCTGCCAGTTACATAAAAAGAAGATCCACAGATCCATGCAAGGGGGACGGACTTGCACCTGTCACTTGGGGCTTCCTGAAAGAGGGAACGCCATCATAGATCAACCTGGAGGGAGATCCAAAGTACAGCGGGTGAGAGCACAGAGGGTTTTTTTGCTTTTCAAGTTTTAATCTGTAGAGGTACCTGGGTGGCTCAGTCATTAAGTGTCTGCCTTCAGCTCAGGTCACGGTCCTGGGGTCCTGGGATCGAGCCCCACATCTGGATCCCCGCTCTGCGGCAAGCCTGCTTCTCCCTCTCCCGCTCCCCCTGCCTGCGTTCCCTCTCTCACCATCTGTGTCATATAAATAAGTAATTTTTTAAAAAGTTTTAATCTGTAATATAAGCACAAGACTTCAGATACAAAATGATACGAAAGTGTAAACGATAGGCATGTCATTCCTATCCCTGTCCCCGCCCAGTTTTCTCCACCTGCCCCCACATGTCATCATGCTGACCAGTCTCTTGGTTTTCCTTCTGGTGTGACTCTACACAGACACAAGCGAATGCAAAGATACCGTCTTACTTTGTTCTTAATTTCGCAAAAAAAGAAGCATTTCTTGCCTTTGTCACTTCTATCCTGGAGACCTCTTCACATAGAACGTGAACCCTCACACTTCCGGAGGCTAGGGAGTATTCCATTTTGGGCATAACTCCCAATTTATTAGCCAGTCCCCCCACTGAAGGACACGAGGGTTGTTCCCAGTCTATCACTATCTCAAACAGTGCTGCAATTAGTACGTGCACAGGTGTACTCAAACGACAGATTCCCAGAAGTGACTTCTAGGGCAAAGGTTACACAATTACAGAACTTTCATGGACAGCACCAAGCTGCCTTCCAAGGTGGCACCATTTTGCCCTCTCAACAGCAATGCCTGCAGAGTTCTAGTTTCTCCACAGCCTTGACGATGGAGATGGTTGGACTCAACTTGTCAATTTCAGAGTCGCTTTCACCCTCACGCCAGGAAAGGAAGGGAAATCAAAAGTCTCTCCAAAGAGGAATTGGAACAGGTGCCAGGAGGTCGGCCCGATGTCTTCCTCATAAGCATCTCTGGTTCCTCAAAGATGTTTCTTTTTCTCCCCCTCTTTGACCCTCAGGATATCATGACAAGACCAGAGAGGAGCACGGCGCTCCTGCCCTACTAAGGGCCCCCATGCAGGCCAGTTTCCGAACTCCGCTCTCATTTCAAGTGAGAGGAGAGAGAAGGGAGTAAGGACCCAGGAGGGAGGGACAGCTCTGCCACTTAGAGGTTCCCCAAAGGCCCCACCTGGGGGTCTCTGCCTCTCCCAGCTTCTTCCTGGTAACAGGGCATATCACTGGCCACTCCAGGGACCCCTAGGGTGGCCAACTGGTGGAGGGGGGGGCAAAAGCTTAGTGTCACAAGTGGCACTCCAAGAAAGAATAACCAGTACCATTTTATAACAAAGAATGGCTTTTTTTTTTTAATATAACAAATAGTGGCCATCATTTCATGATGCCCAGAGTATAACAAGGTGTAAATTAACTCCTGTAATTTAGCAGAAAGCTCAATGCACTAAATCAATACACAGATGTTATTTTACTTGAAGAGCGCTTGGCTTTCCCCTCCCTATGCTAGTTAATATTTCTAGAAAAAGGACTAATCATTAAAATAAATGCAATCATCCCCGAAAGCAGTAAGTTCATGTTAAATTTTACTGGGTTAAAAAAAGTCCTTACAAAGCTACACCCAGGCCTCTGGGTCAGAGTGTAAGCCACCATTCCACCCCAGGTGGGCTCAGGGAAGGGAATGGCCTGGGGCCATCTCCCAGGGCTAGGGGGGCGGGGGGGGGGCGGCTGGGGGCTGTTTCTTAACACCCCTCCCCCCACCAGGGTTTAGTGTCCTCCTCTACAAGAAGGTAATGGCAGATGCTACTCATAGGATTTTGCAAGGATCAAACGAGGAAACATATACAGAGCCCATAGTAAATACTATAATAGGACATAAGAGAGGGAGCACTTTGCATTATCATCCTCTTTAAAGGACCCTCTGTCCTTTCTCTTAATTACAAGGAACACCTCCATCTGTGCTTTGGAGCCATCCCAGGTCTCTGGATCAGAACTGGGCTTCCCCCGACTCTCCCCCGCTCCACCCTTCCCTCCTGGCAGAGGCCCCGCGCGCTGGACCCTATTGTCTGTTATAGAAAACAGTCCCCACCGGAAGCCTCCCCCTCCCCAGCTGCCATCCTCTCCTCCCAGGCACAGCCACACTTCTCTGTGTCCTCACTGTCCTCCCCCACAGTCCTGCGGGCTCTCGAAGCTGCTGCGGGCCTCACCCCTGCACTGACTCAGCTCTCAGGTGCGGTTCTCAAGGGCGTCCCTGGTGCAAGACCTGGCAGACGTCCTCATTTTTCTTCCTCACTGGCTCCTTAGTGTCCACGGGCTCCTCTGACCAGCCACCTTCTCCTAAAACCCAATCCCCTGGAACCTTCGACGCCACACTCCCTGGCTTTCCTCCTTGCACTCAGACCACTCGGGTCTTTGGAGACCCCTGTGTTCCCAGAGGCCCCTGGGTCCCCTACCGGCCCTTGAACGCTGCCATTCCAACAGGATCTGTCCCTGGCCTGACCTTCCTTCCCTGAACTCCATGGGATGCTGGACTCTTTCTGCCTTCAAGTGCCACCTCCGCACAGACAACATCCCAAGTAAGCCATCTGCCCAGACCTCCCTCTGAGCACCAGTCCCCACTTCCACAGGCCTCAATGACTCAGAGGCGCCCCAGACTCACCACCCCCAAAAAACAAACTCAGGCTCACCATCCTCATCTCTAGTCTCCCTCCGGCACTTCCTCGCCCCAGCACGAGCGCCCCAGATAGGACCCTGGACATCGCGCCCACCTGCTCCTCAACACAAACCTGGGCAAGTCACCTCCTCACCTCTCTCCATTCAACTTCTCGGTACGTCTACTAGTCCAAGGGTGCTTCATGCTTTGCCTTCCTCACTTCGACAAATTTGTAGCCGGACTCCTTTCTTATCTATTTTTTTTTTTTAAGATTTTATCCATTTATTTGACAGAGAGAAAGAGACTACAAGTAGGCAGAGAGGCAGGCAGAGAGAGAGGGGAAGCGGGTTCCCTGCTGAGCAGAGGGCCCGATGCGGGGCTCGATCCTAGGACCCTGAGATCATGACCTGAGCCGAAGGCAGAGGTTTTAACCCACTGAGCCACCCAGGCACCCCTTTTCTTATCTACTCTTCATGTTGTGGCCACAGTGATTTTTTTTATACCAACATGACATTCGCGCACTCTCTCTCTCTCTCTCTCTCTCTCTCTCACAGACACACACACACACACCCTATCTGTTCAATATTCTACACTGATTTTCAATTGCTCCTATTAAAACCCAACCCTCAAGACGGCTTCTGGACCCTGCCATGGCCTGGCCCCCCACTCCTCGCTTCCCGCCACAGGCCCTTTACACATCATCTCCTTTCCCTCTTGGTCTCATAGCCTTATGCCTGGCCCTTGTGGCAGACATCACAGACGCAATGTTCTGTTTGTGGCTGGTGTGATGAACGTGCCCCTGTCCACGGGGAAGGGAGGAGGGGGGCAGGCGCCGGTGTATGCAAACGACTCTTTGGTGCCCAGTGAGCATTTAATATGTATTTATATAATGAATGAACCAATGAAAGAAGACACGAATGAGTCACTGGCCTGCCCTCCTCCAGATGACATGAAAAACCCAGTTACTGCCAAGGTACCTGGTAAGAACTCTATGTATCTGTGTCATGGAAACACAGTTTACGGTGTTTGTGTTTCTAAATCTTATCAACAACAAATTGTAAAAACAGCAATGTATTTCCATCTTACCTCCTTTATGTTAACATCCATCTAATTAGTACTTTATTTTCGAAAGGCAGACACAGAAGTGCTAGTCTCTGAAAGAAGGGGCAATAAAAAAAAATCTGAAAATGACCTATTTACTATGAAATCATGATTAACTTAACACATGTTTCCTTAAGGGATTTGTTATGAGGGCAATTATCATACTGGTGAGCCCATTTTTATAACAAGTGAAAATAATATTATTTAGAAACAAACCCAAATGATGAGTGCCTGCATTTTTAAAATAAGAAAAAAAAATACTTTTTTTTTTTCCTCAATTTGAACTTCAGCAAATCTGATGCTAGTATTATAACACAGGCGTCCTGGCTGGGAGTAGTTCAGACTGAGCCACGTTAGCCTGGAGTTAACTCTATAAAATCATCTGAATCCCTTCAGAAATTGTTGCAAACACCTTCACGGTGTCAGAACTCCTCGGCCCACACGGATTCCCACGAGCTGGCCCCACGTGCTCCCTCAAGCATTTTCACAGCTCAGCCAGACCAAGGAATTCACCACTCCTGCCTGCTCAACGGTGGCCATGAGCAGCACAAGCTCGGTCGGGTTTATTTTCAAAATTTCACCGAATTCTTCATTTATCCGCAAACGAATCTGTTTTTAGACCTGGCTCCCCGATGTCCATTCTCCAGGCTTGGGCTAATTTTAAACTGATATTTAACGGGCTATGCACGTGGGAGGGCTGAATGCCCTCCTCAGGAAGAAACTCTGATCTTTTTTTTTTTTTTTAAGATTTTATTTTTATTTATTTGACAGAGAGAGAGAGAGATCACAAGTAGGCAGAGGCAGGCAGAGAGAGAGGGAAGCAGGCTCCCTGCTGAGCAGAGAGCCCAATGCGAGCGAGGCTCGATCCCAGGACCTTGAGATCATGACCTGAGCCGAAGGCAGAGGCTCCAACCCACTGAGCCACCCAGGCGCCCGAGAAACTCTGATCTTGAAAGAGGTTTTTTCCCGCCCAGCTGAATGGGGAGCAAACCGTTTCAGGAACCGGCTATGGAAGGAGGTGCTGCAGTCGGGTTTACCAGGCACAGACTGATTCTGAACGGGCTGAGTTCCCTCCCTCACACCTGCTCGGCTACCGTCGCCCCATTCCCTGCCCCCATCACTTGCTACTGCTCAGAGCCTGCCATAAACTAAGCCTCTCAATCCTTTCGAAGGTACTGGAAGTCTTTCGTGAATATGCATGCATACACATGCACACTTACATGTATGTGCATATATACAAACATGAATAGAAATTAGACGAATAAATGTATACAACTGTATTATTAGCCACATGAAAATTCACATGTAGGAAGAGAACAACAGAGATAGGCCTTTTTTTTTTTTAAGATCTTATGTATTTGAGAGAGAGAAAGAGAGCACACGAGCAGAAGGAGAGGCAGAGGGAGACGGAGAAGCAGGTTCCCTTCTGAGCAGGGAGCCCGATGCAGAGCTCAATCCCAGGACCCTGGGATCATGACTGAGCAGACGCTGAACCACTGGTTCAGATTTGTAGTCAGCCACCCAGGCGCTCCCAGAGAGATGCCTTTAAACCTACTTATTGAAAGCTTTACACCAAGACCCGGTTTTATTTCTTTAAGATAACCCTTCACAGCATCTCCTGGGGAAACCCAACAATTCCGAGGGTTCCTCTCAATTAAGCAGAACGACCCTCCAGAAAGGGGAGCGAGAGAAGGCCACAAGGCGGGGAGGAGCAACAGCGACCAGCAGGTACACGAGCACACATCTGCTCTCCAACACGTGGAAATGCGACCCATGAAGCCCCCTTCACTGGCCTGGAAAGGACTTGGCAATTTTTTCTCACGCGGGGAGGTTTTTGCTCATAAGAGTCTGCTGTTTTCCGATGCGACCCTCTGGGGGCCTGGTGGAAAGCAATGCAGAGACTCCCTCTGCCGCAGAAGGAAATGAGCGTGACTGAGTGCAAACCTCACCCAGGAAGGAAGGCTTTTACCTAACCCTGGAAGACAGCCCCTTCACGTAGCATCGAAAAGTTTCAGGAAATGATAATAAGCTGAAAAGCCAACAGGTTGTCAGAGTGCACAGACTTCTGTTTACCCCCAAACTGGGCTCAGGAAAAAAGAACACATTTGAGCCGTACCGAAAGAAAGTGGAGACAGCCTTGAAGGAAAGGAATGCGGACATGTCAACCCAGGGGTTTCTGCGAACAACTTCCCCGAGAGTTATTCTCAAATAGGAAATCCAGAAATGTGAAGTCAGGCTGAAATGTATAGAACATAAAACTCTTCAAAACAAAACAAAACAAGGGCGCCTGGGTAGCTCAGTGGGTTAAAGCCTCTGCCTTCGGCTCAGGTCATGATCTCAGGGTCCTGGGATCGAGCCCCGCACTGGGCTCTCTGCTCGGCGGGAAGCCTGATTCTCTCTCTGCCTGCCTCTCAGCCTACTTGTGATCTCTGTCAAATAAATAAATAAAATCTTTAAAAAAAAATTCAAAGCATTATTAAATACCATTCTTTGCTATTTCTACTCAGTAGAAGGATTTTTTGGACCACAGATACATTCGACTGAGATTTGCTGACCAGAAAGACATCTTGTGGACTACGAAATGGGGTTTCCCGAGGCGATTAAAGTTCACTTGATTGCTTTAAAGAGCCAATCCAGATTCGTACTAGGGAATGGCGGGGGAGAGGAGAGAAAGAGGCACAAGGGAATGAATGCCAAGGGATGGAGAGAGGACTCCCTAAATCAACCACTTTTTTAAACCGTGAATTCTACAATGTTCTCACACGTGCAGCCATAATGCACAGAAGAGAGCTGGGATTTTTTTTTTCAATTAATTTTATTTTTTCAATGTTCCAAGATTAATTGATCATGTACCACACCCAGTGCTCCATGCAATATGTGCCCTCCTCAATACCCACCACCAGGCTCGCCCAACCTCCCCACGCCCCCCTTCCAAAACCCTCAGTTTGTTGCTCAGAGCCCATAGTCTCTCATGGTTCATCGCCCCCTCTGATTTCCCTCAATTCATCCTTCCTTTCCTTCTCCAAACGTCATCCATGTTTTTCCTTATGCTCCACACATGAGACCATATGATAACTGACTCTCTGCTTGATCTATTTCACTCCGCATAATCTTTTCCAGTCCCGTCCATGTTGATACAAAAGTTGGGTATTCATCTTTTCTGATGGAGGCATAATATTCCATTGTATATATGAACCATATTTTCTTTATCCATTCATCTGTTAAAGGGAAATCTTGGCTCTTTCCACAGTTTGGCAATTGTGGCCACTGCTGCTGTGAACATTGGGGTACATGTGGCCCTTCTCTGTACTACATCCGTATCTTTGGGGTAAATACCCAGTAGCACAATTGCAGGGTCATAGGGTAGAGAGCTGGGACATTTTAATACCCTCTTTCATCCTGCCTTCAAGACTCTACCAACCAAATCTTTGCCTTAGAGAACTGGCAAGCCACATATTTACTGTAATGAAAAAAATCTCAAAGCATTTCCCTTTGTTGTACTTTTCTCCTCAAAAAGAGAAAGCTGCTTCTCTCGGACACATCGATTTCTTATGTCATGTACGTCCAACCACAAAAGCCTTCTCGAGTCTGTAGTGTGACTTGGCAAGCAAGGCTGCAGGGAATTCTGAAACTCGGGTTTTGATGGGTGTGCTTCAAGACTGGGTTTTGGCTTTGTGTGGCTTTCTTGTTTTTTGTTTCCTCTCCTTAAAATCTTCAGATTCTTGACCTGTTCAATGCCTTTTTTTTTTTTTTAGCCTTCGTTTAGCCTCGGCCTCATTTGTCATCTCATTAACCACAGCCATGATGTTCTCTGAGGGAAAAAAAAAAAAACTGGAAAAGGGAGTTCAAAAAGCTACGGGCATCCCACGGTGAATTAATCGCACGCACGAGGTGTGGTAAATCAGGGCCAAACATCACTCGTGCAACAAACAGAGGAATGGGAAGACGTTCTGAGGCATCAAGGACTAACCAGAACTTAACAGCACATTTAGCCTTCATGCTTTCACTTTCTGAAGCAAAGAATGGGGCCAAAATATTTTAAGTTGAAAGTGACACTATGTGAACGTGCTCTCAAGTTCCTTCCCGAGGCTTGAGTTTTTCACAGAGCTCTTAAACCTTGTCCCTTATAAACACACACGGCAGCAGGGTCCAGGACACATGCCGGACCCAGTGACGAGACTCCCATCCTCTCCTCCAGAGCAAGTCTCCAGCCGTAAGGTTAATATTTTCTTTTAGCAAAGGTGCCATTTTTTCACAGACTGTTTTTCTACTTTCAGAACAAGTTCATGTAGGTAGCCTAGGTTCAAAGACAAGTTTTTAAGGGAGGCTCTGATGAAGCCAAAAAAGTGTCACTTGGTATCAGAAGACATAATGTCAAACCAATTTATACTTCTGTTGATGATAAAATATCCACGGTTACACTTTGATGCAGAAAAATCGCCCAAGTGCCGCTTTGAGGAAAGAGGTAAAAAATGCCATGTGTGCGTGAGAGCTGCTGGAAAGGACGAGATGAACACAAAGGCATAAGATGGTCTTTCACACAAGACCTCCAACAGGTTCCTAGATACTGCGGCACACAAGCCGTGTCATTTCACAAAACCAAGAATGGCCAAGATCAGCCACCACCATTTCCTGGATGTTCTGCAGTCCCTGAGTCAAGCATGAATCAAGGTCAATTCGGTCTAAAATGCACAAAGAGTACAGCTCCCTGATATACAGAGGTAGCATGAAAACAATGAGCACGTTGTTCCCGCACTCAAAATTAGAACTGTTTTTTTTTTCTTTTAAGCAATGTAAACTTTGAAGTTTTTAAGTAGGACAAAAGGTCATCCAAACCTTGTTCTTCTTTTGTTTTGTGTTTCAGGATATAAGAATATACATCCTGGGTTCAGGGGGAAGGGTGTGAGGGTTCACATTTAAACACTTAAGAAGCTTCGGCAAAAATAGTCAACTGGACCTTCAGTCACCCGGAATGTAAACCAGAGTTCATTATGCTGACCTAAAACAGCAGTTGGGAGGTTCAAAGGAGGATGCCTGGCAAATTGTAACAGGGGAAGGTGGGCATCATTAGGTATTCCAGTACAAGTCTGAATTTCCAGTAATTCTGGTCTTTTATAACCTTAATAAAGAAATTCACCTGAAAATACAACTGAGATTTATCCACCTAGATCTCCAAAAGCATTGGGGGTTGGGTGAGGGGCGGCTTGGTCTCAAAAGGACACAACTGCTTGGTAATATACAAGTCAGGACTAAAATTCTACGGCATGGCATTCTAGCTCCGATATCAATAACCGGAACTTACAGCCAATGACCATACACATTCATAAATAGCTCCTCTCTGGTATTTATCAGGCTTGAGTCATGGACAAGTCAAGCAGGCTCAGCCGTATGGTGTCCAGGGGCAAAGGTGGGCTCTCACCCACATCTAGCAAGGACACCTAGGCCAGACACACAGACACGAGGGCCTCAGGGATGAGCAGTAAATGAGCCTAATTCTGAATAGGATATCGCATCCCACTGGTCATTCTAAATCCTACTCATTTAGAAGATAGCTCTTCATCATCTGGCTTCCCAATAGGACCAAACTGAGGAATAAATCATGTTGTGCTCAAGTAAGGGCTAATGGCCGCCCCCTCCCCCTTTTTGCTATCGTAGGGCTCCCTGAACCAATATAGATATGCGCCGGGGGATCATCATAGGATTTTAATCCAGGCATGCCATGAGCACGACCAACCACCACGGGAAAACCTGCAGGGAAAACTACAACAAGAGGAAACAACCTGCCTAGAAGTGTCATCCAAATCCGAGTGACAGACCTTGGTAAACACGGCTCTAGGAGCGTAGCTGGGGACAGGGAAATATTGTGCCCCTACAACAGACATCCAGAGCCTGAGTGGGTCTTTCCTTGTTGATGCAGCACGAAAGGCACAAATCCTCAAGGGCTGACCAAGGGCCAGAGGGAAGGTTAGAGGAGGTTCCAGAACCTTCCACTCGTTCCCCATCCATACCTCTCGAAGACCTCTCCCTCTCCTCCTCTGACACCACCCCGCTGCTCTCCAGTAGATCTTGGATCAACAGTGATCAACCTGGATCTCAACAGGCTCAGACTGCTTTAAAAATACATGATGACAGGGGCGCCTGGGCAGCTCAGTCAGTTAAAGTGCTGACTCTGGATTTCAGCTCAGGTCATGATCTCAGGGTTGTGAGATCAAGCCCCATGTTGGGCTCCACACTCAGGGTGAAGTCTGCTTGTCATTCCCCCTCTACTCTTCTTCCCACTCTCTCTCTCAAATATATAAATAAAATTTAAGGTGTGTGTGTGTGTGTGTGTGTGTGTGTGTGTGTGTGTGTATAATAACAGAAAGTTTTTCTAAAACCTACTCTTTTCTTCCTCCTCGGACACTGGCAAGGATGGGAGAAGAGGAAGGAAGGAGACAAGATGAACCCTTTGAAGTCTGCTTTTAAATGACTTATTTTTGGAAAATTCCGGCTGAAAAACTTACCTGAGGACAATCTGGAATTTGCCAGATCGCAACAGCAGAAGTTCTGTGCCTCAGCCCACCCTTGTGGATGAGTCCCTCCCAAAAGAGTATCGCTAGGTCCTATCACTCACTCCCTACCCCTCCCAGGCGTGCGCAAGACAGACAGACAGGTCATGCTCTTGGCAGGACAAATCCCCTCTGGGTTCCTAATCTCTGTGCTGAAAGACACCGAGGAACCAACTGGTGGCCAAATGTCACCATCCCAAAACTGCAACACTGCGCCCGGGAGAGAATGCCACATGGCGGCCCCCATGACGATGGGCGGGCCCGCGGCTGCAGGCTGTGCCCACACTCACTGTTCACCCCCGAGCAAGTCACGGGAAAGCAGGAAACAATTAAAGAGAAAGGATCACAGCAGGTACCACGCAGCTGGGCCCACCAAGTCCCCGTAGACGAGGTCCCCCTCCAAGAACAAGCTCCCCCCCTCCAAAATGCTGTCTTCAGCAGCTGGTTGGCCCCAGCGAAGTGAATGACCTTTAAAGGGTCTGATGATTCCTAGATGCTTTTGCAACAGGAAGGAAGGCTGTTAACTGTTTCGGGGTGGGGAGGGGACTTGTGTTTTTCTTTAAAACTAGCCCCCACAGATTAGGAAAACGTATGCGGCCCCCTTGCAGATGTTCAAAGAAGGGCGCGCCTTTTGCAATGTGCCCTATGTCACAAGCAGTGACCGGACTGCTCGGCGAAGAGACGGGAGCCAATGCTGCCTGCCTACCGCCCGGTCAAATTTAGAAAGAAGAAAGTATTAAGTGTATCTCACCAATTGCTGTTTATCCAGGGAGTTGTAAAAGAAGCCACTGGGTTTTTATCATCCAGGCTTTCGGGACAGTTTGAGTTCAACACACACAATGTTTCATTCATGCTGTTAAATGGATAATATTAACCTTTCTTGCTGAGACGCATTAAAAATGCTGGCTTTTCAGAGCAAATGTAATTAGTTCACATTAGTAACCTCACCAGTGGCAGTGACAGGAGCAAAGTGAACTAACAGGATATAGATTAATGCAATCAAAATATCATCTCCACTCGTTAGGCAGCTGGCTGCACTTCCTCTGTTGGTTGGATTTTTTTTTTCTTTTTAGTAAAAACAATAGATCAATGAAATGGATGAATAACTACTTGCGATCCCCCCTCAGGGAAGGACTGAACAGGAAACCATTTTGGTGAGTGATCCCGAAAGTTTTTAATTTGATGTCCCTGTTCAATACAATCGTGACAACGCAGCACTGGTGCAAGGCTCTTTTTCAGGGCAGAGGTAAGTAACTATCTGAGAGAAAGACCCAGAAGTGGTGTGTTTGCCATCTGCAGCACCTCCACGCTGTTCACACGCTGAAATGTGTGTCTGCAAACATACTGGCCATCCACGGCCAGTGAGTGCTGCCCCTCAATCCTCCTTCTTCTGAGCAGAATATCCACATCTTCCTCGGGTGTCCTCTTCCTCCTTGAGGTTCGGGGACCAGTGGCCCGGGCTGGCCCATCGAAGCATCCTTTCTTTGGAACCCACTGGTGGAGGACAGGCACCATTTACAGTGCACAGAGACATAAGGAAACAACGCTGTGTCATTAGACCACAGCGCCGGCTCTTCTGCACTGAATCCAAAGTTGGGGGATACAGGGTTGAAGCTGCTGCTAATCCTTCCGCTGCCACATGGACCCCAAGAATGAGGCCCACATGCTGGCAGTTGAGTTGTGAAAAGCAACCCCCACCCCTGCCCAGGGTGTGCGACTCTTAAAGCCTGCCCCAGTGGGAGACTTCTCCGTTAAGTAAGATGGGTTGTTGTTTTGTTTATTTTGTCTTGTTTTGCATAAAACAGTTGAAATAGTTCCCCTACCCCCAATCCCACCCTGGGACTTTGGAAATGTAAGTGAAGATACAGCATACAACTCATTTCCCATGAGGCCGCAAGGCCCTCCCTGGATTTGAAGAAATGAGGTACAGCTGACTGGGCTGGAG
Source organism: Procyon lotor (assembly GCA_028646535.1). NCBI lineage: Eukaryota > Metazoa > Chordata > Mammalia > Carnivora > Procyonidae > Procyon > Procyon lotor. The sequence goes on from CM053609.1 coordinate 12,570,915, forward strand.
TACTCATCTCCCTTCGTGCTGCGGGATAGCACGGCAGGGAACAGCCCCTCGGAGCTGCCCAAATTCGGAATCCACAGTGCCGATAGCTATAATCCAATCAGCACGGCCACTAGAACATTTCAGGGTCTCAAGCATCACTAGGAAGCAGACACAAGAGGAAAGGATATTGCTGCCGATACTTTTTTTTTTTTAATGCCGGAAATTGAAAGTAGAATTAGACAGCCCTTCCTTAGGACCAGGTTTTACATTTAGGCTGTACAGAATTTTTTTTTTTGGGTTTAACCTACAAACGCGTCCCAGCGTAGATGGGAAATAACCAAATTCGGGACATCGTAAAAAGTAAACAATGCAAAAACTGCACTTAGAAGAAAGTGATTCATAGCTTCCCAAAAGTCCTTTTTAAGTGGGAAGACACCACATTCGTTTAGTTCTTGTCCAAACTCAGGGAGGCATTCAAAGGTTACACAATCAGCCTCCTGGCATCATTAAAGTACAAAGAGCAGTTAATGTGCAGAAGAGTGATCACCAATTAGTCCAAAACATGCACTGATTTATCAAGCTCACAGCTCCGTTTAAGTTTTAAGTTGCTTTGTTAGCACCTGACTAAGCCTGGAAGTGACACGCGTCTGGGGTCAGTTAATTTACTGCAAAGTTAATGCCACTTTTAGGAAGGCTCCCCGGATGCAAATTCCATAAGCCATTCTGGGTACAGAGAGAGAACTCAAAACATGCTACTTTTTTTCTCCATTTGTTTCCATTTCAAGGGGGAAAAAATAAGCATGATGAGAAATATTGAGATTTGATTGAGGCTGACCTACTTGGAAATAAAAAAGGATGCATTTATAGCTGAGCATTTTAAAGATTTTTAAAAAAAAAGGTTGAATACAAAAATGGCATGTTCTATGACTTTAGGTTAATGCAACTGAGCGCAACGACTAGGGGAAAGTGTCTGTTTTTTAGGTCCAGTCACCAAGCCTGCATGACCTTCACGTCCAGTAAGGCCATTGTGGAGAATTTCCAAAGAAAATACAGGACAACAAAAACTTCCAATGGAAAGAGTAGTGTAGTTTCTAGGAATTGGATGTACACGCCTTTGCGCCTAAAGATTCCAACACACACACCCTGCATCTGAGGATCCCACGAGGCGGGCTGGTGTTCCCTGATGCTCGGGGAAACTATTCTATCACCACTGAAGCGTGTTTGTAAAGGATGTAATATCAGCCCCCAGTATGGTCTTGCCTGTTAGCAGGTCAAGCATAATAAATTATCTAGACGTAAGACATGCAAGAAAGGCAAAGGAAGAGATGATCAGAGGTAAACTAGACAAATCCCTAGGCTTTGCCTCCCCAAGGTACCTCCCAAAGCATTGTTCGAGGCCCCGATCACGGTGACTTGGGAAACAGAAATAGCTTGCAAGGATTTTATTACAATGATCCATCCAGATTTTATTAAGATGTGACAACGTGGGGTGGAGGGGGGCTTTCCATCACTTCTCATCCTTATCGGGTGCTTATGCTGCAAATGGCTTGCACTGAGAATACGGGTAAAGATTTTGGAGGATTCTTCTCTCAAATGATAGCGCTGGGGGAAGGCAAGGGCAGTGGAGACTTGATTCCTCCAAGGGCCGAGTGGCCTTGGGTGAGTTTGCTTACCTGAGATCCTCTGGCCTCCTCCAGACCACACGGCAGTGAAACAAACCTCTGACGAAGACTCTGAGATTCTCAAGAGAGCATCCTTCCCTGGGGCCTCCGACGTGCCCTTGGACCCAGTCCTCCATGGAAGGGAGGTTCACTCGGAAGCTCTCCTCCATGGAATATGCCAGACACTCGATGACACACAGATACTCTTCTGTGTGGCGGCTACTCCTTATATAAAGTGTTTAAAAAGACAAAGATTTATCCAAAAAAATGGGCCCTGGCAGCTCTCTTCTTCCCTCCCTCTACAACCCTTCCAAATCACTGGGAGGACTCCCAAAAGAGGTATCCAGTGCTGTTTCCGGCCACATCGATGTTTCCAGAAACCTGCTAGACCAGCTCCACTTGCTCAGGCCACAAGCACCTCAAGTTCAACATGATGAAACTATAAACATTCTCTCTCCTCTCCCCATCAAATTCCTGTCCCGTTTTTTTTTCCCATCCTAGTTAACGGCATGGGTAATCAATCAGCATCGGTAATCAAGCAGCATCTCCAATGGGTCCTCAGTGTCCTTAAAGTCCTTGCTTCTCTTCTACCTTCTCCATCACCTTCTTCCTTCACCATGCCCTACTAAACCTACCTCCAAAAGGTCCCTGATGCCCTTTTCTATACTCACTCTCCACCTATCGGCGCCACCAGCTTCTCTCCCTCCCTCCCCAAATGACTGTCAGGAGAATATTTATGGAGCACAGATCTACTTATAGGTATCTCCTGCTTCACGGCCACCGCCTGTAAAGTTAGGTCCAATCTCCAGAGGCAGGCACACCGACCAGCCCCACACAGCCAGGTTTTTGTCAGGCCCTCTCCCTTACTCGTTGAGGCAATCAGCGTAACCTGATTTATTCTTATACTGCCTTTATTCACCCCAGTCCCCAAGCTCTGCTGCCTAGTGAGCTCCTCTGCATCTGCTGAGGCCCTGCTCAAGTCAGCCTTTCCCTGACGCCCTCCACACCAACGTGCCCCCTTCTAGATGCCCATGATGCTGTAACCACAGCCTGAATAAAATCCACTCCACACTCCTGTGTAGCTTATTCACCTGTCAACCTCCCCCAAACCCAACTCAGGCGAGGCTCCTCCTGGACAGCAGCTGTGGCTCCCCTGTCTTCAGATCCCCCCCACCCTCGAGCTGAGCGTGGTGCCTGGTAGAGGGCGGCAACCTGCAAATGTTGGTGGAACCTGACCGACTGGGCCCAGAACTGAGAGAGCACTCTGAGAGGGACGACACCATGCCCATGAGATAAAGGCAGTGAGTCTAATGCTACCCACTTGGACCTTTCCTGATGCCAGCGACCCCAGTCAACAAGTGGAACCAAACACAACTGTGCAGAAGCATGCTGTCAACTGTCACTGAAAATGCTGACCACATTTTCCAATGGTCTGCTCCGTGTCCTGGACCAACTGGTTAATGACTATTTATGAGTCTCCAACCTGTATGCCTCTAACTAGAGAAGGAACTAATACAGACTCTTTTAATCATTACCCTGGTGTTCAGAAGATAAAGGGGCAGCACAAAGCTAAACGGTCCACAGTACATTACAGGGAATAGGACATGATTTGTGCCAACTCCTGGTCCCCACTCCCTGAAGAGGCGCCCCCTGCCCACCCCCCACCCCCCAGCCCCTGGAATGAGACGCACAAAATTCCAGCCTCAGAACCCAAGGTCACTGGATGCACCGTAAGCAAACAAATCTATGGGAACAGTTATCAGGGATGATTAATCCTTCATCATGACCCAGCTTTTGAAAAATTCATTGGGAGAAACAAACAATAGGCAAAATAACTGAAGTCAAACGAGGGGAGAAAAAAAAAAATTGAACCTTTTTAAATGCCATTCATTCTTAAGGGTTAATGATTACGCAGATACATGACTTTGCGTAGAAAACAAAGAGGCAGCCGAGCAGCTAGTCCCTAATAAGTATTCAGGCCTCAACTAAAATATTCCCTCAGTTGGTATAAACTATAATGTGGAGAAAAGGATTCACACATCCCATGACATCTATTTTTATGCACACAGCCCAGAGTTAGCCATATCACTTTTAATGACTTGAGATTCCAGAAGAATTATCACTATGGTAACATTTCAAAATGGCTGTCAAAGTTACCAGGCACCAGTCCACAACAGTTTGGATCTAGTAGGGCTTTTAGAACAGACCGAGTTATTTTCAAAATTCATCTAATGATTCTGCACACCCAACAAAGCTTGGCGAGAACTTGGCTAATGGGGTTATTTACAAGTGTGACTTAATAGGAAGAATGCCCTGTACATAATAAGCACTCAACTATTATCTGCTGTCACTCTGTCCGACACCTTTCGTACAAAATAATTCACCGGTGAGTACGCTGATGTGATCAAACTCTTTAAATTTCTTTGTACGGATTAAAGTATGAGGAAGAACAGGGAGGTAGAAAATTGGCCATTATTTTTGTTACTTTAATCACTGGCCTTAAATTATTTCACAAAATAGGAATTGATATAAATTATACAAGATAAAATAGATCTCAAATATTCAAAAGTGCTTGTGGGTGGACAACAAAATACGTCCTCCGGTTAGGAACATATACTTAAATTCTTAAAATCCTCCATCCTCCAGGGGTGGCCTTAAAAGAACCAAGTAATGCCCTTCGCTTCTCATTTTCATAAGAAAACAGATGACTGACCTCAAAGGCCCCATTCCACCTGCACTGGTGGCGAGCTTCTCAACTCAGAGGGAACAAACTCAGAGTCAGAACCAGAAAAGACCTTAATAACGTGCTTTTAAAACTACTAGCTGCCCTCCATCCGTTCTCAAAATCTGTTTTAATGCATCTCTTAGCATTCGAATAAAAGAAGGTCTCAGGGTACTAGGAAGGAAGGATAGGAGGGAGTAAGCACTATGTCATAGGTCATATAAAAAAATATTCTAGGAACATTTATTTTAGTCATATACTCATTTTGTTCTGGGGTCCTGATGTAGATCTATGTCTTACTGTGGATCTGATCAAAGCATTTGGAAAACACTGATGCAGTATACCTTTATTTCCAAGAGAGATGAGTTAAGTTACCCCAGGTTAATGCCCAGGAAGTGGTGGTACACTCAGACATTAGAATTGGAGTCCTCATTTTTAAACATTCTCTCCCTTATGTAATCTTGCCTCTTTTCATCAATAAAACACTCAACACAAGCATCCAGTAGGATGAATTTACAAATAACCATATTTAAGAAATCAAGGGAGCCACTGACAGAAACTCTGTTTTTAACTGGGCTGTTCAGACCAGATGCCCTTTAAATGGGCCCTGCGATCCCATAAACTTTTAATTACAAAATCATGGACCTGCAGAAACAGGGTGTTACAAGTGAGAACTGTTCTTTCCAAGGGTTACGCAGGGAAAACCTTATCCAAGTTTGCCAGAAGCACACACGACACTTCCAAGGCCATTTACCAAGGACACACACACACACACACACACACAGTCCCAAGGGCATTCTAAACCAAGGCCCCTGCCAGGGCCTACTGTTTGGACTCTCAAGGAGATGGTGAATCCCAGGCTTCAATCCCTAAGAAAGCCCAGTTCCCACTGGGAAAGGCAAGGAGGCCCCCAGCTAATGTCTCCAGGGAGCTGAGGAGTTCACCAAGACCTCACACTGCACCTGTTTTCACAGAAGGACAATCAGATGTAGAAAAGTCTGCTTTATAAAAACACATTAAAGGGGTTTTTTGTTGTTGTTTGGTTTTTTTAATGCAAAGCAGTGTAACAAAGAATACAGGGAATGGACCCTACCCTACTGTCTGAATAACACCTGTTGACCTCTGAAAAGAATTAAAGCAATACAACAACCATGTGGTCAGAAAATCCAAACGGTGCAAAAAATGTACAAGATGAGCAGTAAGGGTCACCCAGAATCTCCAGTCACTTTCCATGGAAAAATAAGTGTTTCTCACATTCTGGGATTCCCTTCTGGAAAACTTTTTAATGACTGTAACAGCATTTACCAGAATATATTTACCACCAAAAAAATGCGCTTTTTAAAGTCAGACCGGAAGGGTCACGCTACGCACAGTAGTTTGCGTGTTTTTTCACTTAATTCATATAAGCATATGTAGATTTAATTTTTCTCTTCAGGAGTAACTGCTCTGTGAGGCGGCATAGATTTGGTGTGTTCAAGGTTGAGGTGAGTTCAGGGTCTTCCTACAGCGCTACGTTGGACCGGAACGCTTCCGAAGATCTAACTTTTTTCAGAACAGCTGTTCTGAAAGTGAGAATTCTACTCCTTAGAAATGTATGAATCAGAAACTAATTCCATGTGCAATGGAACCCACTGGGTGGCTCAGTGGGTTAAGGCCTCTGCCTTCGGCTCAGGTCATGACCTCAGGGTCCTGGGATCGAGCCCCGCATCCAGCTCTCTGCTCAGCAGGGAGCCTGCTTCCCCTTCTCTCTCTGCCTGCCTCTGCCTACTTGTGATCTCTCTCTCTCTGTGTCAAATAAATAAGTAAAATATTGAGGAAGGGAAGGGGAGGGAAGAATGAATCAGAAGCCAATTCCATGTGTGATATTCTTTGTGCCTCCTTTGCCATCCTAAAAGGATAGTTTAACAATTACACCCTTGGGAACAAAAATATTACAATGCCTCGGTTAGTCTTTCACCCGAAGAGCTGTCCTTCGTCAGGCCCTGAGGTGAGTTCTTTCCTTTACTCCTCAGGACACCCTTGGACGGGAGCTAGCCCCGTCTTACAGAAGTGCCTTAGAAAGAGAAGCCCTTGAGCAAGGTGTCAGAGCCAGGAAGCAACAGAGACGAGACTTTAAGCCAGATCTGCCTGATTCTAAGGTCTCCTACCAGAAGGGACTTTCTTGACATAGGGTGAAGGTGCTGGCTTCCCCACCAGAGCAAAGGAAGCCATCTAAAAGGCTGAACAAAGAAAGAAAGGGCCATTACCCACTCCCTGGGGTCTGACCCAGCAGTTGGCTTTGGGAGAGAGGGCAGAATGGGCTCAACCAAGTTAGCATGGGGAAGAGCTGGGGGCCGCCTCTCACCTCCGTTCTGTTGCCCCCCGAACGGTCTGGAGCAGAGGAGCACGGTCTGGAGCAGAGGAGCGGAGGAGCTGCTCGGGCCTCTCCAGGGGGAGGGGACCGCCCAGGCAGAAGCCAGCTGACCCCACCATTCGCTCCCGACCCCACCAAGTCCGGCCAGCCTTTCCCAGACAGACAGAAGGCCTGGTAATAAACAGAGGCGAAAACAGGCAGGCGTTCTCCCCGGAAACGTCACTTTTCACGAAAAAGCCTATCTTGAATAACTGTGGGTATGTCTACAGACCCGGGAATGTGCAAAACAAAAATACCTAACGAGTCTTGAAACAGTGGGGAGAAAAAGTCGTCTTCAGCGAGTCCAGCGGCTACCTCCTGTTCCTTTTTTCTATGACGGGAAAAGAAGAGGGGGCTTTATTTTGCTTCAGCGGGGCCTCCAGGAGACCTTTTCCGGCCCAGCCGGCATTCCTTTGGGGTGACAGTGCCCGGCTGCGGTTTCCCCATCCTCCCGCAGCCCCGCAAGCGTGGTGACTAAGCCCTCAGGAATCTGGCCCGTGCCCGACCCACCCAGAGGACAGCGAGGACAGGCAGCGGACAGCGAGGACAGGCAGCCAGAGGAAGCCCCAAGGCTGCCCAGGGGCCCTTCCCTGGAAAGGAAGCCCCAGCTCTGCCCTGAAGCCCCAGGTGCCGCGCAGGAGAGCTTGGAGGGTCACTTCTGCTGCTGCTGCGGAAGGAAAAGAGGCCACCTGAGCACAGGTGACAGCCCTCTGGCCTCCACGGGCCTTGCAGAGCACCCGGGCCCCAGACGCAGGCCCGACTTAGCTAAGGGGTCACAAAGCCAAGTTGTAGGCGACACCTTTCTCTCTGAGGAAAAACTCCAAGCAAATGCTGGTTGTTTGCCCGAGGGAGGCAGCATTAAACTCTGGGCAGGCGACCACAAGTTCAGTTTGCCCAATAAATAAAAGAAAACAAGAAAAAATAAATAAATAAATGTAAGGCTGCGTGGCCAACTGATTTTTCAGGAGCCTCATTCAGGGTCAAATCAGCACTCTGAGATCTGATTTCCTGACACTTTATATCTTACTCCCTATATGACAGTTATTTTGTGTGTGTAGATATATATAAAAAGAATAAAAAGTTTCCTGTAAACCACATCTCTTTCTTCCTTTACCACACCCTGCCATTCATCAGAGCTAAAGTGCCACCCACCCCACCCCCCGCCATTTAAAGATATTTTTATAAGATTAAAGAAGGATTTTAAAAAGCAGGGAAAAAAACATCTCCCAGTTAAAAATCAGTTTTAAAAAAAGGTGTTCGATCTCTGATCAGCATCAAAGTTGGGTTCCCCGCATGAAAATAATCCATCAACGTAAAAGTAAATCCTGCTTTAAGACATAGGGGATCTTAAAGACGGAGACAAAGGCAGAGCATTACAGTTCAGAAGCAAGTTGTTTCATAATTAAGCATCTGTAATTTGACCACAATTATGTCACTCCATTTTCATCTCTCCTTTACCTGAAGAGTCGTAAATTTTTGGATCATGTAAAGAAGGGGGGTGGGTCAGGGGAGGGAGAGGGGAGGAGTGGGGGGGAGCCACGCTACAGAACCCTAGTCACTGGGTGGCTATGCGCTGAGGCCCCCTGGCCAGACAGAGCAGGCTCTCAAGTACGCATCACATGTGGTGCCTGGCCTTGTCCAGGGCAAGGCAGGCCATCCAGTCATTGTTGGCGGAGTGTTTACTGGATGGTTTGGGAATGGAGGGGTGGTGGGTGCTCCCTGGGAAATGGTGGCGGGGCAGGGGGCAACAGGGACAGTAAGGAAGGGCCTATGGAATCAAAGAAAAGCAGGTCTGGATTCAAGTTGGCTGCTGAGCTTTGCATGACAGCTTAACACATGGTGTATCGGGTTTCCTGGTGGCCTCAGTTTCTTCATCGACGAAACGGGGAATGGCAGTATCTACCCTACGGACTGACACAGATTAAATGAGAATATTCACAAGGTGCCTGGGACATGCTAATGGCCCAGTGAATGCCAGTCATGACAGCAAATACAGTCCTTCCTAAGAGATTAATTGTTAATTGCCACAGGGATCTAGAGGGCAACCAAGGTCCGTTCCTTCACGTAGAGATCTCGTACCGAAGAACCCACCTCGTACCTGACTCCTCTCCACCCCAGAGCCCACACTCCGATGTCCTAAAGGGGCCTGGCATGTGTGGGTTAGATCAACAGCAACCTCAGGGGTCTAGCTCATTGCAGGAGGTACCAAAGCACAGTCACGGAAACGGACTCTAATCTGCAAAACCTCCAAATGCGGGGGAATCTTCTAAAAGGCTCTGAAGAGCTTAACACTGATTAGCAAAAATGCCCTTTTGTCAACATGGTTTCTAGGGCCTAGGATTTCTATTCACAAAACACTGAGTCATGTAAAGACATCGGACTAGGAGACCAAGATTCTGACCTAATAAGATGCTATAGCAGTTTCTACCATCAGATGAATGGCTTTATCTTGGCACGGTTTGCGGTGTTACCGGTGTGGCTTACCGCACTCACCACCCCCCCTCCAAGAACCCTGGAGGGTAGAAAAGAGAGCAGGAAAAAGGGGGTGATGGCAGGGGAAGGAGAGAGTGTGCCCAGGTGGAGACATGGATGGAAGATGTCCCAGGTTCGAATCTGGCTTGGCCCTCAGAGTCCTGGGCGTGGCCTTGGCTCAATCGTCCCATCCTTTTCCAAGTTAGCATCCCTCTAACTCACTGTGACTTTTCTAGAGGGTAGGATTAACAGAGCATGTGAAGTTATTTCCTAGAAAGTGCTCACGGAATGAAAAATTCTAATTGAACTTATATATATTCCAGGGCCTAAACCTTTTCTTATGTTTTAATGGCAGCATATCTCTGAATAACCAAATCCTAGATATGGCACAGCTCTGAAGGACTCTGCTGTGAGTGACAAGGCATGAGACCAGGTGACTCAGTCTCCTGCAGCTTTCTTTGTGCACTGCAGGAAAAACCCTCTTCTCACTTGCTAAGCCAGAGCCTGTTCCACGAGGGGGCCTCCCCGTCAGGCCCCTCTGACCTAGAAGACCCACCCTCGGTCAAGTATATACTTTCGATACACAAGATGATGGCAAGGCTGTGTCGATCACAGAGGTCTCCGCTTAACTGGAATACAAACATAGAGAATACTAACAGGACTATGTGGGCCCAGGAGAAGTTCACCACCATAGCTGCAACTTCGTCAAAATGGCCGGTGCATCAAAGCACCTGCTGGAGATCCTGTAAGAAGGGATTCCTGAACTAAGTCGGGGAGCCAACTTGATGATCTTCCTTTCCATTCTGAGATCCACAGACACAGAGCATTTTCTCGAACTGGATTCTTCATCCCACATGAGCAGTCCCTGGAAGCCATACGTGGAAGCCAAGCCAAGTGCACAGTCGCCCCTCACCGACCCAACTTGATAGACTACCTCTCTCCTGCAGGAAATTCACGTCTGGGGCCCACACAGAAAATGGTCTCAACGCACAAATCGAAAAAGTTGAGTCTCTTAAAAAAAAAAAAAAATCGGTCTTGTAAGCGCATAGGTTTTGGTTCACAGGTGTTGCTAATGGAATCATTTGCTTGAGGAAGAGGAGAGATGACCAAGGACACAAAAAAGTTAATGGTTACGCACTGTGGTCTGCTTTGGTCTATTAGTTCAAACGTTAACTCATTTGCGATAGCCAGAAATAACTAAACAAAATCCTACAAGAAATGGAAATTTGTTTCTTTCCATTTTCTTGAAATATTGATCACCGATACAATTAACCGTGGATTGGTCTCAACTGCGCCTTGGCGTCCATGTCTGGTCATATGTCTGGACATAAAGTCAGGAAAGGGACTGCCAGTGTCTGAAATCAGGCCCAGAAGATAGTGGCCAAAGCTCTTTCAACCTGCTAATTAAGTCTGTCCTCACTACCATAATAAAAAGTCTAGGAAACCTTGGGTTTCTGAGCATACTACACAGGATGAGAGAATCGCAGCCACGGAGTTCCAATCTCCTGCTCCACTTAATAAACAAAAAACGTTAACAACATAGATTTTTAAAAAATGTCTACCTTATGTCTACCAATGTCTACCTTACGAAGCCACATAGATTTTATGGGTAGACACTGCGAGTCTTCCCACGATGCCCAATGAAGGCATCTTCTGGGCCTGGCGAGTTTAGCTTCTCCCCCTACTGAAAAGGTTGTACAAAAAGCAGTAAGCGTCACAATCCGTGCTCCATGGAGCTGCCACACTCAAACATCTTCACTTTTACAATCTGTAATCCAAGCTGCTCTATTAGCAGGCAGAAGAATCCTGGATAGCTTCAAGACTCCCTCCTCTTTCCATTACCTCAAATGACAGCCCTTCCCCACTACTGTCTTCACATTAAGTATCAGGAGCTGAAAGATGCAATCAATTTAATATTTATTTCTGCCCATTTACATTACGTATTTGTTTCAGCAGTTCCTCTTTGCCACAAATCCTTCCTTTGCCCATTCATGTCTTCATACTTAACATAGATTTAATATTTCTTTAGGCCAAAGATCATACACTGAGTTCTTCTTTGCCTGGAAGACAGAAGACACAAGGAGGGAGGGAGGATGTCTGGAATCCCTTCATTCTCATGGACAGTTCCATTGAGCAATTCTCAAAAAAATTATCAAGAGCTTGGATCAGCATCCCCTACGTTGCAGATCCAAAGTGGGGTTGGAGGGAGGAAGGACAGGAGAAGCAACCAAAATGTACCATGCCTGACCTGATTTCAGACACTGGCAGTCCCTTTCCTGACTTTATGTCCAGACATATGACCAGACATGGACGCCAAGGCCACATTTCATAAAACTCATGACACAAGTAACAAACCAAAAGTCCACCATGCAGAAACCAACTCAAGTCCTTTGAGGGCAAGAATCACATCTACTTCTTACGTCCTACAGCACTTGGTAGACGTGTTCCAGATTCCACTTAGAATCTTCCCATCCAGGCAGAAACCCAGGAGTGCTGACTCCCAGCTCCTATCCTATCCTGTTCCGCTAAGCCTGAACATCTGGGAAATGCTAAGCCCTCAGAGAGGAAGTCTTTTTTTTTTTTTTTTTTAATCAGCTATAAAGTGGAAACCACCAGCTTCCCACCACCACGCCTGCCTTTCCCATCAGACACTTAAGGGATGGAGCTTCTAGATAGAGCTCTAAAGGTCCCCCCCCCCCCATTGAACCAAAGCTACGGGCAGTCATTGGATAGAAGTGATATCTAAAACAAACAGGCTTTGGGCAGGTTGGGGGTGCAGAAGAGGGGCTGCTGGTTGGGACCTCAACTACTACTCTAATTTCTGTTTTTATGAAATAATATGCTCTCCATTCCAAACGTCTTGCAAAGTTTTGGAGTGCAACCCATTCACAAGTTGAGGGCTGTATATACAATGCCGGGCAAACAGTATTGAGCAAGTGTAGACATCCTTAAGGAAAAGTCTCGATTTCACGTGAGGCAAATATTCTTTCCCTGCAAAGCCCCAAATATGGAACTCTCCCCCCTTCTCTGCTCTTAGCACTCTTTGCCTCTCCTCCTCTTTTGGCCGAAATTCTGGAGTACCTCATTACACAGCATAAATTGTCTCTTTCCTGTGGAATGTCATGTGCTTTATCTTATCTCATAACAAAATCACAAGTTCCTTTCATACTGCCTAGCGTGGAACTTGCACTAAAAAGACCCACCAACAGAAACAATGGAAACTTCGGCCAAGTAACAACCGTGAAACCTGCACAGACACATCGAGACCTAACTCAAATGTTACTCATAGTTCAAACCTCTTCACTACCATCCCTTGCCACGGGAGTGATTATGCACATAATACATTATCTTTTGCTTCATTAATGACCCCGGATTTCTATTAACGAGAATGGTAAGGAGGAGCAGGAGACCCAAAATAAATGACAAGTCAGCAGAGGTTAAGGACTCACCCAAACCACGTGTGTACACACACTCTCCCACACTCACACCCCCCCAACCCCATTGCTCTTAAACTCTACTGCTAGTTGGTTTATTCATTTCAGCTAGAACTGCTTTGGTCACCCCAAAATATTTTTTCAATCCCTTTATAAAATTCCTGGACCAGAGTGATGCAAGATTAGTGCCTAAAGTGCAAGACTGAATAGACGCTCACTCTTACAGCTGCACTCCCCTGAGTAGAGACTCCCCAGTCTACGCTTCCCTCAGATCCTAGCCTCCTCAACTTCACAAGAGCCAAAGCACTGCGATGCCACCCGGGGTCAAGCCTGTGCGAGAGATGGACTTATAGGGAGTATCTTTTCCATGGGCCTCCCTCTCGCTATGAGGGTAGCAAACCGAAATTCAAAAACAGAGCTCACATCCTAACCTACAAGTGGTTTATTATCCACTTGCAGAAAGACACAAATGGTGAGTAAGCGAGGTTTCCTAAAATGCCAGAATATAGAGGGAAATGATCACTGACCAAAGAACACGGCAATGGCTCAGTACCAGCCCACGGATGACCGTGCAGGTACCTCAGCCCTCCATAAAGGAGATATGGGGAGGTCTCATGGAAGAGCAGACTTGAGCAAAGCTTTGAAGGGCAGGAGGACCATGGTTAGGGAGAAACCACGAAGAGCATGGAAATGTTTGCTCCAGCTGAAATTCACCACATATACGCACCAAGGCCAGATTGCCTAGAACCAAAATGCACAGCAAGATACACCCAACTCTCCAACTACTGAGAAAATATTTTAATTTCACTGGGATCATTCCAGAAGAGCCTGTGAGTCCAAAGCAAGTCAGCAGTATCATGGTAGACATCAGTCACTTGCCATGAGAGCAGGAAACTCTTGCTGGGCTATCAGTTTGCTCAGATTCTGGATGAGGGAAAGCTTACTTTAGTTGAAAAGAATGATTTAGATGAATTTAAATTCATTCAACATGATCGTGTTACATCGGTATTTCTCAAAGTACTTATGAATAATTCACTTTGGTAACAGCAAAAGCCAGACCAGAATAAGTCACTTCAAAGATACAAGACTTAACATAAATCCTACTGATTTTCCTACCCTCAACGCCTTCTCTAACCACTTTTATTTCTTTCCACCCTATCGCTGCGATGCTTCGCCAGCCTCCTATCCTACATCTGCTATCAGCTCATCAGAGCCTGTGAATCACAGCCACCTCCAGGGACCCCACAGCCTAGCGCTCTCCGGCCCTGTCCCTAAGGGTGGGGACAGAGTGAGGGGGTCAGAGAGCAGGTCAACTGCTTTACGCCTTTGCAAGCCAAGAATGTCTGTTTCCATTTCTCTAGTGGTGGTGGTGAATCCACCGTGGGTCCCCAATACCCTACTCTGCAACAATGAATCTCAGCGCTGGAAGGAAACTCAGAGCTCACTTGGTTCAACAGATAAGGAGACCAAGGAACCGGGAGTTTAAGTGGCTGCCTTCTGGCCCCTGGGCTAAGGTGTAGTGGAGGAGGTCTGATCCGTGCCCTCTGCAGTAAATGATGATGCACACGTGTACCCAATTTTCCTGCAAACTCCACTTGACCATGAGGCTGGGCTGTCCTCCTCTGCTTCTTGCCATTCAATTAGCCAGTCAGCTGTCTCTCCAGCCTGACTTCAGAGAGGAGAAGGCACTGACCAGAGCTTTGCATTTACTCTGACATGGCAGAGGCATCTGAGACTACAGTTATAGGAGCGTGAAGAACTGGTGTAGGAGAATCCATGCCTCACACTTTCCGAAAACGCATGACATACCCAGGCTTGTTTACCCACACAAAGTCTGAGCTAGCTCATACAGAACGAGTCACAAAAACCACACACCTTTCATCGATGAGCTGAAGTGGGGTCCGAACACCATCGCAATTACCATTTCCTTCCAATAACCACTAAAATGCCTTCTCTGGAGGCTCTTCATCTATACTCTGAGACTTTCCGTGAACACGGTGCCCGGCAAGATAAAGCTACCTGGCAAGATCCAGATGAATGGCAGAAACCGCCCTGCGGGACCAGATCAAGTTGAGGGTCTGAAGTCCCCCGACTCCGCAGGGTTAACCTGAAAGTCAGTGGACCTTCCTGGGGCACGGGAATGAGCAGGAGGTACAGCGAGGCATGGAGAACTATCACAGCGTGGCCATCAGTAAGATTACTACCCCATCAATCCTGTGCAACAACTTTCTCTTGAAACAGTAGTGCGTTAAGTTGGCTTTGCCTGTTTTACCAATCGTCCATCAGCAAAACCCACGTGACTTAAGCACCCCCTAGACGTTCACCCTCCTAATCACCATCTCTGGCATCCAGTGATTTTTCCAAGGAGAGTTCTTTCCCCAACAAACAAGAAATATTTTTGAGCTAAAGAAGCATTCTTCCGAGAAAATTATACATTCCTGGAATTCCATTCATAAACAACTACAATGTCAATCAAGATCCTTCAAGCCCTAACTGCCTGTGGCCTAAAAAGAGGGCCAGAGAGGCAGGTGGGGAAGAAGAGGGAAGGAAACCCAATGATCTCAGAGGACAACACCATGCCACCTGGGCCACACCCCCTAGCTGGTGGGGCCAGGACCGAGCATGAAATTATAAAGAGGAAGTAAAGGGTATGTGATGCTGCATCAGGGCTTTTCTGACTTTCCTTGTAGGTGGGAGAGAAGACAAGGTATCTTTTCCACGACCTTGCTTAAAACCCATTCCAAAGCTTCTTAGATGCAGTTACTCCAAGCCCTTTAATGGAAGGACCTATGTTCACTGAGGAAGAGAACAAAAAAACTCATCCCTACATCCCATCTAAAGGACAGTCTGGGAACCTACTAATATCATCTACTTGGCAAAGCCTAAGGGGCCATTCAGAGGTTAAGAAATCAGAATGGAATTGCCATACCGGGTTACAACTCCAGGAACAAAGCTCTTCTCTTCTGGACCTAGGGATCTGCCTAGTTACCATCTGTCTCCATATTACCACTAATACCTTCTGTGGGGACCATGGGGGTTCCTAACTTGAACACTACGGCTCCCCAGGAAGTGCTTCTTCTGCTAATATCAGACTTCATCTTGCCTTTTTTTTTGGTATCATTGGCTATTTGCTCCCCGATCTTCCTTTATTGTTTTCCCATTCCTTTTTGCAACTAAGCCCAACTCCTTGGTCTCAGCAGCTGCTAAAAACCATCCAAGCACTTTGCATCCACCCGGAAATCCAGAATGGCAGCCTCAGTCCCATAGATCTGCTGCCAAGGGCAGATGTACGTGCCTCGCAGCTGGACCATCCTCCCCACGGGCCCCTGGGCACAGGGGGCTCGGGCCCAGGGGCTGCAGAGCTGGTCCTGCACGAAGGACGGCAGGGCCTCCCTGCACGGGCTCCAGCAGCGACAACCTCACACGCTCCGTCCAAGTCCCCTCTTTTGAACTTGCAAAAACAAAAGTGGAGGCAGCTCCACGCTGGGTCAGTCTGCGCAGCCTTTGTACACAAGGCTACGAGTAGCAGGCAACACAGAGTCCCCAAACACGCCGCCTCTGTTCCCCTCCCTCGTGGATTCCGCGAAAAATGGCACGAAGGAGGGAGGACCGGGTGGTTGTTTGTGACCGAGGCAAAGAAACAAAAAGTGACTTCTGTCCAATAAAGAGATGAAACAGAAGCCGGGCTTCCGGGAGAGGGCCTGACATTCCTGCACAGCATTTTCCCACCCACCTGATCCCCTCGAACGGAAAGAAGATCTAAGGGAGGACAGAGAGAGCCAGTGTTTGTTTCCTGCACTGGGGGCGAGAGCAGGGAAACGAAACAAAACAAAACAGCCAAAACAGGGGAAGAGGCTGGGAGGCTGCGCACACGAATGCACGCGCGCGCGCGCGCGCACACACACACACACACACACACACACACACACACACCCTCTGCTAGCATTACCCACAGAAGAGAATAAACAGGCACACGCTTCAGCCTGGAGCAGATGCTTGGCTCCCTTTACTACGTGAGACCGGCAGTCGTCCCAAATAAAAATGCACATTCTTGTTATCGTTACCAAAAACTGCTCCCACCGTATAACCACTTTACTGCTCTCTGCAAAAAACACAGTTAAAAAAAAAAAAAAAAAGATAATAGTTAATGTTAGCATCAAACAAGAATCTTATTGTCGATATTTCTTAAATTCTTCCCAAGCTTGCAAGCAGAATCAATTCACGGGGTTTGATAACCGAATAAATAGAGTTTACATGTAACTACGGAGGCCCCACCGGCATCCTGATAGAGACATATGGACCTCACTGAATGTTCTTTAAAGATACGGCTTATCTGGACAGACACAAGAATTCGAACAATTTGGATTAAATTAGCAAGAACCACTCCTACACTATGCCATGTTATTTATGATAATGGAATTTTTGCAATTTAGGGAAAGCAATAGAGAAAGACCATATAAGATACAGCAGTAAACATACGCGGTCGATCCAGTTTAATGCTCAGAACTCTAGATGGTCTCTGAAGGCAGCTCTAAGATAGTTTAATTTTCAAAAGACTAGCAAGGGCTATCATTTCCCTAAAAACTACTGTGTACTAGGCTGTCTGTCTGTCTGGGGCTTTGTAAGTTCTGTACCTGCCCACCTTTGTTTCACAGATGGGAGATGAGGTCTGGCGGCCCCATCTCACCACCTGGGGACACATGAGGCTGATGAATGGAATCCTCTCGATTCATTGACTGTTCTTAAACCTTTGCCATATGATGCCACTTGTCCATATGGGACGTGTAGAGTGTGTGTGTGTGTGTGTGTGTGTGTGTGTGTGTGTATACAAACAAAATATGTACGCCTGGGTGGCTCAGTCGGTAAAACCTCTGTCTTTGCCTCAGGTCATGATCCCAGAGTCCTGGGATCGGGTCCCACAACAGGCTCCCTGCTCAGCGAGGAGCCCGCTTCTCCCTCTGCCTGCCGCTCCCCCTGCCTGTCTTTTCTCTTTCTCTCACACACACAAATAAATAAAAATCTTTACAAAAATAAAATAAATTGATCCCATTTTGTACAGAATTACATCCTCTTGCAAATATCAATGTTAATATGCCACGATGGCCCACAGGGGGAAGATCACAGGTGCAGGGCCAACTAAATGTGCCTGAAGACGAGTCAGACAGAGGGTGGCAGGCTTGTCACGACATGTGTCAACAGCTGTGGTCTCCACGGAGTCCACACTATTGTCAAGGGTGGATACCCCGGGACTCTCAGGAGTGACGCCCTAGCCAGCCCTGTGACATCCTAAGAACTGGGGAACCGTGGCCAAGTGGATACTGCAGGAACACATTCTTCCCTGGAGGGTCACGCTTCCTGCCTGTGACTCTCCCTATGCCACCAGCTCCAGAAGCCCTCATCACTCCCTGGCCTGAGATGACAAGCATCTCCACCAAGCTCTGGGACCTGCCGGGCTCCTGTGCCTGCTCCCACGGGTCCCGTGGTTTCGGGGCTCGGAGGGGAGCTATGTTTCCAAAGAACGGAGAAGGCAGGCCAGGTACAGACTAGAACCCAGAATGGTCTAGATCTGGGATTTTGACCAGGGGCTCCTTCTTCCACAAGGAAGATTCCCAGGTGATGCAAGGTGATAAACAGATGCCCACTCTGATTAGTATCTTCTGGGTCACAGTCAGAAAGATTCCATCCTCTGCTACCAGCATCCCTACAACACCATGGCTCTCCCTCATTTGCTCCCAGTCAGGGGAGCATCCCATCGTGGGACGGTGCTTGGAGACCCAAGTTTCCTACAGCCTGAGTCCCAGGAATCACACTGTAGACTAGAAGGAGGTATGTTTCCAATTCCCGGCCAACGAGCCGGGAATTTCCACTTCACCACAAGCCCAACCTAACTTTTGAACCACCCCATGCACTCGGGTTGAGCAATGCAATCTAGGACAAGGTTCGCCACGGGCCCACGCGATCTGCGTCTTTCCCACTCTAATCAAGGGTGTCACACAAGAAAAGCAACATAGAAATGTTAATGTAACAGAAGAGGTGTTTTAGGAGTAGGAAGAAATCAGGACAATCTTCAAAGGAGGCTCAACTGGTGAGCTCTAAAGGGACTTCTGATAGTTCCCAATATCTCGAATTGCAAAAATCACCCTGAAAGCCTTTTGCTCTTGAAGATGAGATCCTTATTAAAAAAAAAAAAACCTTCTGAGGGGAGCCCAGAAGAATGACGCCTTAATCAGGGGACAGTCAGCCAAGAGCAAAGCCTTGAATTCAGGAACCAGGCCCGAGAACTAGGAGACGGGGACGGGCTAAGAGGGGTTCCAGAGAGCCATGCGCACAAACTGCTTCACCATCTTGGTAGCAAGGGGCGGCAGTCAGGGAGAACAGAATGTGATCTCCATGCTTGACTATAAAAGGCATAGAAGTGAGGCCCAGGGGCATGTGACCCCCTTCTAAATAAAGATCACCCCCACACTGGGAGCAGCTGACCAGAGCAGGGGCCTTCCAGGGGAACAGAGACGAGCTCCTGCGGGCAGCACAATGCCAGAGCCCACTCAATGGACTGCCTTCTCGTCCATGATCCAAGGGGCTGTCCCGGCTCCAGCTGGAAATGCAGGCCCCTCTCCGCATTCACGGGGGGCAGTCTGGAGGGCTGTAGCATGCCAGAACCCGGCAGCCGACCACACGGCATTTCACAGAAAGAGACACCCCTCCCGGGAAGCTTGAGACTTGGAAGGGGGCGGCGGCGGCGGAGGAATTGAGAAGAAATAATGCACATCGCATGCACGAGGGCTCAGGGCAGAGACACTGTGCCCCTCGCCTCACCCCAATCCAGCAGGTGATTTACAAACACTTACAGCAGCCCCACCTCCACACACACCCCCGCACTTGGACCTGGCAGGATGTACCCATCTATGAGAAAATGAGGAGGAAATCTATAAGAAAATCAAGAAAGAGAACCATTCTGCTGCACACACCAATGCCGCCCTGTGAGAAGTATCTGATAAACAGGAACAGGAGAAGCTGTAAAGGGGGGGCGGGGGATGCAGAATTGTCTTTTTTATGCTACCTGCCTTCATTTGAAGTCCCCGATCTCATCAGTGAGATGGCCGCAAAATGTTTTCCTTTTGTCCATAAAGGGAGCCACTTACTGCCTTCTCGGGCGAAGGCTCCAATCTGCTGTTTTCCTGGTTTTTCCTCTGGAAGGCGGTGGGAAATGCAACCCGACTCCGGGACCACTGTTCCCAGTCAATGCCCTTTTAATTGAAATAAGGCCGCACCACCTGCAAAGCCGGTTTGCAACATAGCCAGGCTCGCCGCCTTCACACATTCCCTGGCAAAGACCAGGCCTTCCCATGGGCAATACGATGATTTGAACAGACCCCAGGCTGTTGGTTCTGTTGGGTTAAGAAGTACGCGGAGACATGAAGTTTGTAGTAAGTTTTAGATTTTTTTTTTTTTTTTTGGTCGGGGGGATCTCTAGATCTGCAACCAAGTACCAGGAGGATCTGTCCCCACTCCCTCCCTGCACGGGTTGGCCTGCAGCACGTGACTGCCATCCAAAGTAACGAACAGTGCGACAGGCCAAGCCTCAAACTTTTAAGGCGATTCCCGTATTTCTCCACCATTTTTGGCCTTGAATCATTCTGACAAGGGCAGGCAAGAAAGGAGCTACCACCGTCCATGGCTGACCCTCCCTGCCGGTGACGAGCTGGAACAGAGTTTTGGTGACCGTGCTGCAGGGGAGCAAGGAGCGACTGGGCAAATTCACCAAGGAACGCCGCCCACATTTCGCAATGCTTGAGTCACCTGGCTTGCTGGAGACCGTCATTACACACTGATCTTCGCTCAAGGTGGGAGACAGATCTTGCCGACCATAAATCTTTCCCAAAGCAGGTGCCGTGCTCGCCCCTGGGGTGACAGCCGTGCTCTCCGGGACGGGGAAGACACGCCTAGGATTTACTCGGTGATGCAGAAAGGGCCGCTGCCAGGCCTCTCTGTGGCAAGAACGGCCCACTGGAGTCTGCAGAGTCCCAAAGTCCTCCGCCAGCGGGCACGGAGTCTGCTAGAAGCACACCGGCACAGGCCAAAGATACTGCTGGCGGAAGGCAGGGAGGTGGCTTGTCGGGGTCATGGCCCAGTTGCATGAGTGCTCGCGGGCTCCTACTATATGACTTCAGGTGGGGGGGTGCCTATGGGTTAGAGTGTAGGTTGGGGAGCTCACCGGGCTCAGGCCCAGGCCCGGGGAGGCTGGAGAGAGGCCAGGTCACGGAAGGGCAGAGGGGACAGCAGGGGACAGCAGATTCGGGAAACATGTGGGATCACTCAACTGAAGGAGGAAGCATCCAGAGGACACCCAAGTTTCTGCTATGGGAGCGGGGAGCGCAAGAATGCTGCCGGCGCAGAAGGGGGTGGAATCCAAGAAAACAACAGGTAGACATGAGGAGACAGAGAAGCCCAACAGACACAGAGATCCATTCTGGACAGGGATGGATTTGTGGGTCTGGGGCTCACAAAGAGGTCTACAGCGGAGGTCCTATCTGCAGACGAGGTGCCGACGGAAGGATGCTGAAGCGCCAGCTGGGGCATCCTAGGGGAACAAGGGCAGTGGAAAGGGGCCTAGGATGGAAGTCTGGAGACCACCCGTATCAGAGCCTCAACCGAGGGAAAGGAGCCCGCCAAGACGCAGTTGCAGAGACAGGAAGAGAAGCACCATCAGAAGGCAGGGGAGGAGAACTCACCAGTGCCGAATGTCAAGGGCACCAGTCACATTTTTACAGAAAGGAAAATGCCATACAAAACTTTCTGAAGGGTCAGTCGCTTTTTAGGGGTGACTCAAGCCTCAATAAAACCACCCCTCCAGGGGCACCCAGATGGCTCAGTCGGTGAAATGTCTGCCTTCGGCTCACATCATAACCCCAGATTCCTGGGACTGAGCCCCGCATCGGGGTCCTTGCTCCGGAGGGAGTCTGCTTCTCCCTCTCCCTCTGCCCCTCCGCCCTGCTCATGCTCTCTCTCTCTCTCTCTCTCTCTCTCTCTCTCTCTCTCTCAAAGAAATACATAAAATCACCCCTCCAGATCCTAAGACAACAGAGAAATACAGAGGGGTGCAGGGAACCCATGAAGGCATCCTTTCCTTAATGGGGCTGTCCAGGAAGCTGCCTGCCACGGTCGTGAGAGGAAAGAAGCCATGTAAGGGAGAGCGTCAAGTGCAAACTGCGTCTCGGCGCTCCATAACTGAGTGTTTCTCCATTATGTCAGAAATTCCACACACATCCTCGATCCAGTGTCGCTCTCTAGATGCCCTCCCTCCTTCCATAGGCAGCCCCGTGAAGAACCACTGAATGGGACTGTGCCACACTTCATCGCTTTCGACGGCCACCTTAACACTCACGGTGACTTCCAGGGAGACATTCTGTCCAGGCTCCATGCCCTTCACCTGGCTCCCTGAACGTCAGACCCGACTGGGGGAGGGGGGATGGAGGGTGGGGGGGAGGAGAACGCATGGCCATAGGGGAAGTACTCTCAAGGGAATGGGAGCCCCGCCTGGAATTTCAAACGCTCTATTTCAGATGCAGCATGAAAAACTAAAGAAACAGGTGACATCAACTTAATGACATAGTCTACCCAACCTACAGGTCCAAAATACTACCATTTTGACACGGAGTCAACACATGAACCATGAAGGAGATACCCTACCTCTTCTCCCCTCACACCACATCTTTGAAATCCAATGTACTTTACACCTAGAGCGAGGCTCAGTCCGCAGCGGACCGCAGTTCAAGCACACAAGAAGCCACGTGTGGCTCGAGGCTGTCACACCACACAGCACAGGTCTCGAGGGACCCTACGTAGAGCGAGAGTTCCAGTTCAGCGGGAAAACCTCTAAGAAACCTGCCCATGCTGGAGTTTTCCCAAAACCCCGAGATGAAGGGAAGATAGTTTCCTTGAATGCTGTTCGTAATTTTCAATAAATACGCCCTAGTAAGATCTCAGAAAAACGCCAGGCGAGCTGAGACTACTGGCAGGGGAGAAGGCAGGGTGTGGCCTTGGGCAGGCAGGTGTCCAGGCAACGGGCCTGCCAACATCAGCCTTACCAGCACCAAGGCCCAGTTTCTAACCCCACTGTTTTTTCTGGTGTTTTTCCTTTTTTTTTTTTAATACTCCAAAAGCCCTATGAGAAAGGCGGGATCTCTCCCAGATGAAAAAAAGTGGAGGGGCCAGGCCATTTAAATTACTTGGCTACCAGACCTCGACCCAGAACCCACCCCTGCTCCCGGCTTCTTCAACAACCTGCTGGTCAGAAACAGCCAAAAATCCACAGCGAGGCCAGAGTAAATATCAACTGGATCACTGAACAAGTGCCCACCTAACGACTTCTTAAATAACATCTCCCTTTTGCACAGAGCTTATGAGTTCTCAAAGCAGTTTTGTGCACACGTTGGGTTGCCGCTAAGGAATAATATGGGACTGCCCTAAGGAACATTCTAAAGATGCCCAACTACAGCCCAGAAGGACTGGCTGGTCTAAGGTCACCCAGGCCACATTAGACCGCATCCAACATCTTCCCACCATACAGGATGCCTCCCCACCTCCGGTGACGCCGTTTTCTTTTAAAATGAAATTTTAAAATGTCGAGACTACTTAAAAAGATATTTTTGTTGTTTTCTCAAAACCAGTGGGTAACCTAATGATAGGGCACAGTGTTAATCAATCTCAAATGGGACACCAGCACAGTACCTCCCTCCGACCTGAGCCAACAGGGACTCTTCAAGAGGCCTGATGGCATTCTCGGCCATCTAACGTCCTAGTTCCAGCCAACGAGACCCCTTCCCTTATGAATCAGATGCTCACGGACACACTGGTGGATTGATAGCGTAGAAGTGTGTGCCAACCTTCCTTTTCCTGGCTTCCACCCTGGCTAGATGGAAAATGAAAAGAACAGCTACCTGTGGGGTCTGGCCTTTGATTTGTTTATTGTATACACTTCATGGTTTAGGCAAGCCTACCAGCTTGGGATTCCTTGGCTCTTCATGACCAGCTAGAATACATGAGCTCCTTGGGCCTTTAACTGGGCCAACCATTAAATAATAGCTATTTATAGCTACCACGCTGACTTCTACACCAGGGAGAGGAACCTTCCCAGCCAACATACCTGAACGTTGCTGAAAGCAATGCGGCAATGGCCCAGACTTGCCTCCTAATACCAAACAACCTGGGTCTCCAGGTAATTGATCACAGTAATTCAAGAGTTCAGTTATACTCGAGAGAAAAATAAGCACGTTGCTGATAAATAAGCAGCTTCAAAATATCAACCCCGGAACCCGGAGAGCCATGAACACATTTCAAAATTCTTTCACCAGGCGATTTCAGAAGATCTGCGCAACTCTTTGGTGGGGGAAAGGTGGGAAAAAAAGGAAATGGAAGCCCAGGGCGTAGGAGTGCACCCACTACACGGCTACTTGCAAGTAGGAAATGACTCTGGGATTCCTCAAGACTGGGCCAGGGCTCTCCCACCTCGGCTGGTGCTCCACCATAAACCGGCACACCTAAGCCTCGTGACCATCCCTGGGGACCAAGGATGGGGTGCCAAGTCCCCACTTTCACAGGACGTGAATTGAATTTTGACTTTCCCTTTGTTCAACCATATTCCAAGTAGAGTCCTACTAAGGAAGTCCACCATACCCAAATCGGTCTTTTCCCGCAAAGGATGAACCCAGTTGATACATAAGCAGTCCCTGACTGCTGGGCCTTGGGGGCCTCCAAAGCACACCAGGTCACCTTTCTCATTAGAATCCAAAGCTTGAGGTCTGGGCCCGAAGGATGGTGGATTATTTCTAGGACAAGACTGGGATGCTCTTGATGGCAGCCATATCCTGCATTCCCTGAGTTCCGGGATGCAAAAGGAAACCAACAAAGACCCCCCACCGGCGCCCCGCAGGTGGCCTCCTCCTCAGTGCAACACAACAACCCTCCCAGCAGAACCCCGCCCCCTCTCGGAAGCCCGTTCCAAAGAGGAGGGAGAGTGAGGGAGAGCAGGAGGGGAAAGAGGAGCAGAGGGGAAGCCGCAAATGCATCATCCTTACTTTTCTGGCAGCGGTTCGTCGTCCAGCAGCGATAGTTGTACTCGTTGTTGATGGTCGTCTTCTCGCACAACGGCTTCTCCTCCATCGTCCCTGGACATAGGTCCCCGCATTCCTTTGGCGGTTTGTTCCCCACGATGTAGTTATTGGACACTGCATCCAGGATCAGGGACCAGTCCACCGTGGACAGGTAACAGAGGTCGGCATTTTTCTCAATCCTGATGGCCCCCCGGGTAATGTTCCTCAGATTGTAAAGCCCAATGTCTTTGAGATTGGTCATCTCAAAGATGACCAGGGCGTAGTTGTAGAAGAGTTTCCAGCCGCGGATGACCGTGAGGTTGGGGAAGAGGTCCCCGAGGCTCTCGAGGCCGGCCACGCGGAACAGCAGCAGGTACTCGGTGATGACCGTGAGCTTGGGGAAGCGGTAGCTGCGGTAGTCCTCTGCCTTGGAGATGAGCAGGATGTGCAGGTAGCCCTCGATCACCGTACAGTTCTCCAGACGCTTGAGCTGCTGATAGTCGTTGCGGATGTCAATGCCCGGCCCGCAGACTGAGGGGAGACAAGAGGGCAAGGGTGGGACACATCTGAGTTACAAGGAAATCGTTTTTAGAACTATTTCCCAGCCCCCAATAGGGCCCATTTTCAGGACGCCTATATTCTGACGATTAAGGCGACAAGACTCCGTTCTTCGCTGCGGATTAACGTAAGGTACAGGCTGACCGCGGCCATTCACAGAGTCTCTGCACGGGGCCAGACGTTGTGCGACACACTCAATGACTCTGCGGGAGGTCAACCCATCCTACTTGTGCACAAACCACAGCTTAAGAGCCCAGGGTCACACAGAAGCACGGGTGAGAGTCAAGGTCGCAGTCAAGGCTCCGTACCTGCCAGGCTGCACACCCTCTCGGTCCCCTATGCCTCCCGGACGGCCCCGGTGCCCAGAGCCTGAACAAACAGCTCAGCGGCCACAAAACCACCAAGTACTACTGCCCCCAGCAGCAAGGACACCACGCAAGGAAGTCTACACAGGAGAACAGTCACTGGAACCTACAGAGCAAGGACTGAAAGAAGCAAGTTCTCACATTTCTTGCTACCATCTGACACGGGCCCAGTGGCCCTGTGTTCCGCCCCATACTGCATGAATAGAGATACAAAGCCTCATTCAACAGAAAAACAGGAACGTGTGATTTCTACGAATAAAAGACATACGCCACCCCAACTTCAATAAAATATTTATGAAGAAAACAAGCTTCCTATAGAAAAGTTTGGTAAAAGACAGCAAAAAAGACAGTAAAAATCATCAATGTCTCAACATCCAAAGATAATCACTATTACCCGTCTACTCCGGTGATCCTTTCTCTACAAGTAATTTAATTAAGGTAAAGGAAATCAGACAAGAATACCTTCCTGCATTTAATAAGAACATTTTACCAAGTCAATAAATGTCCTTGTATGTTATCACATTAACGAGACAGTAATTCTAGGGTACAAATATGCACCATAAGTTCTTTTTTTTTTATTTATTTATTCATTTGAGAGAGAGAGAGAGCGAGCGTGAGCAGGGAGAGAAGCAGAGGGAGTGGTGAAAGGAGATCATCTCCAGCTGACTCCACACCGAGCACAAAGTCCAATGTGGGGCTCGATCCCAAGACCTTAAGATCATGACCGGAGCTGAAACCAAGAGTCAGACGCTCAACAGCTGAGCCACCCAGGCACCCCTAGTTCTTTCATTTTTCTTAAACCAATTCCCTATCATTGGATATTTAGTTTATCTCCAGCTTTTCACATCATAAACACCACTCCAGTGAATATTCTCGGCAAATGTCCAAGACTATTTTCTTAGGATAAATCCCTACACGTAGAATTGCTGGACCAAGGCCTCTGCAGATTTGAAGGGCTTTTGATTCAACAGCCTCAATACTGGAGACTTTATTTTTAAAATACTAGACACGTACACAGACACACATACAAAAACCTTGGTTAATATCCTTTCTTACGATTTAATAATCCCAAGCCTTCCATTAAAGCTTCTCAGACAGAGTCAAGTTTTCTGATTGATGTAATTCATTAATTTTTGGAGCACTCAACACATATGACGCTGTAAGAGATTCAAAGAAGCCGTGTCTGCCCTCTGAAAAGGCTCGTGGTAAAGGCCAGGAGCGAAGACCTATGACAAACAATTGTCGTATGAGGCAGAAGGTGGTGAATGGTGTGCACAGCGTAAATCCACTGTAGATGGGAATGGAACTAAGCCGACAGAGGGTAGTTTTGGAGCTTCCTGCAGAGAAGGTCCTTTCTGTTGCAGAGCCCAGGAAAGTCCTGGCTCCTATGGGATGGGTGGGATTTAAAACTGGGTATTAAGGGGCGCCTGGGTGGCTCAGTCAGTTAAGCGTCTGCCTTTGGCTCAGGTCATGATTCCAGGGTCCTGGGATCGAGGCCCACATTGGGCTCCCTGCTCAGTGGGGAGTCTGCTTCTCCCTCTGACCCTCCCCCCATTTGTGCTCATGCTCTCTCTAAAATAAATACACAAAAATCATTACAAAAATAAAACTAGTATTAAGGTTCCAGGGGCCAGAAAAAAGGGAGAACAAGATATACTGAAGGGATAGCTATGCTGATGGCTAGGGATGTAGAGAAGAGCTGAGGAAATGAGTTGGGTAGAGTCTAAGTATGGAAACTTCCATCTCAGGAATGAGGTCTCTCTCAAGACTCTTGATTGAAAGAGAAGTCCAAGGGAGGCCTTTTTTTGGAAGAACATTCTGGTGTGTAAGACAGAATTGAAGTGGAGCAGGTGACTGGGAAAAGGGGAGAGAGGTCCAGTGGGGCTTAAAGCCCCAGACACGATCTGGACAGAGAATGGCAGGCAGGGGATGGGGTCCAGGGGACCCAAGAGCTGAGGAGCGGGCAAGGCTTGAGAACCTAGAAGCTGAACCTCACTTGGTCCAACTGCCTTCTTTCACTGAGGAGAAAATGAAGCCTCTACAACAGAGAAGAGAATGGGAGAAACCAGCGCTCTGAGACGCTCTGAGAACATTCCATGCCGAACAAAAGCTGTGAAGGAAGGTCTGTTTCATTTTGTTTCACCTCATGGGAGGCTTTCAATAATACCTCACACTATGTATTATCGTCGCCACTCTGAAGGTGAGGAAGCAGATCTAGAGAAGTAAAACTTGACCTGTGGTTTCTGGATAGCCCCAGCTCTTGGCATCCTCCCCAACGAGTTACCTCCAAACCACTCCAATGAAGCTTCTGCCCCCCTCATGATACCGAACCACTCTTTGCGGAACCCCTGATGACATTATCAAAGCCGATGACCGGTCCCTGTCCTCTTGTGACTTGACCCTTTCATCCTCTTGACATCGCCTCCTTCCCAAGACCTGATTCCACACATGCCCTCGCTCCTCTTCTCCCACCTGACCTCTAAATGCTGCCTTCTGGCCTCAGGCTCCCCCTCTCTGTCCTCTCACGTGGACACGTGGCCTCCTGTGCCACCCACACACTGCATGATTATCAAAAGCATCTCAATGGGGCAGCTCCAGAGTTGCGCCTGTCTGCCTACTCAACGTCTCCATTTTGGTGTCTCTTAACTCATTCCCTTTCCCCCACAAAATCTGCCTCCGGCGCTCCGATGGCGCTCCGATGGCTCGGTCGGTGACACCCCCATTCCTCCGATTGCCCGTGTC
>CM053609.1:12599831-12610546 GCA_028646535.1 Procyon lotor
AAAAAAAAAGTAGGAAGAAACTAACCACTTATTCCTGAAGAGAAGACAAGCTCAAGCCACAAAGTGCAAGGCAGGACCCGGCCACCAGCTGCTTTGGATTCTGTTGTGATACTGTCAGCCTTTGGGGTATTTTGTGATAGGAACAGAAAAAGGAAAACCCAGCTGGACCAGGAATGATAACATAGCGTTCAAAAAGCACAAGCCACAAACAGGAAAGAGAATAGAGCATATGCTTCACTGGTGCCGTGAAATAACACAAGCATTGAGGGAGTAAATATTCCACGCAGCGCATGAGAGACACACCCTTGCTACTACTCACTGATGATTAAAAGGAAATTGCAAAACACTGTTTCTCCCTTTTGAAAGCAACAGATGATCCAAAAAACTCGACTTTAAGAAAGGCACTGGAATGTGAGCTCTCGGGCCAGCCCTCAAAGAATCATGGAAGCTTATGGAAATGAAGGCAAACAGGAAGCAGAGCGAAAGAAGGCAGTGGAAGGTAGGGACGGTGGGCCTGGGCAGCAGGCCTGAAGCCAGCAAACAGGAACGGCAGAACCGAAACAGACAGAGAACCGCCAAAGCGGGAGCAGAGGGCCCAGGAAGGGATGAGGATAGGAGGGGCCGGGGGGGCCTGGTACCCAAGCCAGGCCCCCTTGGAGGCAGGCAGGCAGGCAGGCAGGCAGGTGAGGGCCTGGGAGGTAGAAATCACTTCCCCCCAAAATAAGATCTTTAAATAAAGTCTTTCAGTTGAAAGGACACTGCTCCCAATAAATTCCTACATATTTTTAAAACATCAAAAGGCAGAATGTCTGCTCTAGGGACTTCAGCGAGTGACATACACAAACTATACATATTTGGGAAATAAATCCCTAAGATCTGCTACTATGAGAAGGGTTAATAACAAGCAGTTGCCTGAGAAAACCCCTGAAAGATAAACTGCGTATCTAAGGATGTGGAAGAACTATAGAAGGAATCTGGTAACAGCTTTAGAAATGCTCTACGCAAAACACGGTCTTGTATCCTGAAAAAGAGAAATGGGAGGACTTGGGTCCGAGTCCTCAGTGCCATTTATGGGCTCCTACCCGCACAAGGTAACGCGTACCCTTCCTAAGCTGGCCAAATGGGCTGTTCACACGCACGTACCCTAAGGAAGCTTTCCTAAAGCTCAGAGACATGCTTTTGTGCTCCTGTGGCCAGCCCTGAGCTTTAAGCAATGTTACTACATAAATTAAACATTCATAAAAAACATTCCACCATTTCGTGGCCCCAAACTAAATAGTAACAACATACAACAAAAGGGGAAATGAACAAATTCGTTGATTAGCTCTCTCTCTTTTTTTTTTAAGATTTTATTTATTTTTATTTGACAGAAATCACAAGTAGGCAGAGGGAGAATGGGGGAAGCAGGCTCCCCACTGAGCAGAGAGCCCGATGCGGGGCTCGATCCCAGGACGCTGGGATCATGACCTGAGCCGAAGGCAGAGGCTTTAACCCACTGAGCCACCCAGGCGCCCCTGATTAGCCTTCTGGCACCCAATTCCATGAAAGATGATCAGAGGTAGTTACCTAATGAGAATGTTTTTAACTCTAATCAACTCCTCTTGAAAATAATGGGACAGTCTTAGCTTACAGATCGAAATAAAAGACATCGGGAAGCATCACGAGTATCATTTTTCTACAGGTCTATAGGCAGAATGAGTAAAACCATAGTCAACCAGTTGTCACCTGTGGTTCTTGGTGGTAAAGTCCAATATAACACAACCTCCCCTCCTCCCCCGGCACTGGCCCTCTATACAAATTCTTTTTGGAACCAATAAGTTAGCACTCTAAAAACTCTGGACTCTGTGAAAGCCACACTGGTTCAAGAGGTTAGGAGAGGATCTGTGTGTAACTGGGTTTTGGACAAGCAGATAGAGCAACCACATCTCTCCCCAAACAGAGGCAAATTAAATGAGGTAAAGGTTTTAACAGGTCAATGAGCAGGGCTGCGGGACCACAAAGACGGGGGCCCACGACGCCCCATCTCTGGGGAGGTCAGGAAGCCATCTCCGTGGAGGGGCTCCCTGAGGATGGTCTGAGGAATGAGCAGGATCTTGCCGGGAAAGACAAAGGGGCAGGGTGCCAGGCAGAGGGAGGGGCACACGTGTGGAGGTAGCCTGTGGCAGTTCTGGGAACCCTCAGGGGGACAGCCTGTGAGGCAGGGAGAGAAAGCAACAACTGCTGGACAGAAGCTAGGAAGCCCACTGAGAGGAGCCCTTACCAGGGCAACTTGGTTTTGCAGGTAGGACTGCCTTCAAAAATCCCAGGTGTTCCTCAGAAACCCCTGGAGGACTTGTTAACACGCAAACGCCAGGACCTAAGAACTTGCATTTCTAATAAGTGCCAAGGGATGCGGATCCTGCTGATCTGGGCACCACCCTGCAAGGACCACTGTCCTGGAAAGTACCCCCTTAACCCGCCTCCTGAGGCACTATCCTCCCCACCCACTCGCATTTGCAGTGTGATGCCCAAGAAAGCTGTGTGCCCGTATTTCTTAATTTGATCTTCGCTCTACCAGAAAATCCCCCCAAGCGGCCCACGGAAACCGCGTATAACACGGCAAAGCAGGAGGAGAATGAGGAGATGAGGCAGCCCTGGCACCTGGCTGTCCACCTGCAGCTGCTGGATCCGCAGGCCCGAGCTCGCGTCCTCTGAGCACACCCTCCGTGCGTGTGCGCATGCGCAGAGAAGGGGCGGCCCAGCCTTGTCCCCGCCCACGTCTTCCCTGCCCGCAAGGAACCAAAAAATCAGAAATGGGGGAGGCGGGGAGAAAGACAGTGTTGTGATAACAAACACTACGGATACTCCAGAGTTGGTTATAGTAGAATTTTCTGTGTAAGGGTAAACAGACACAATTCGTGTTAAGCCTTTTTTATCTTCATGCGTTGAGGAGAATGTGTTTACACTGAGTATGTAATTGGTATGTTACAGCCCCGCAAGCAGTCCCCACACCCTGACACGCTCCGGAGCTACGGACAGTCCCAGGAAGGCGAGGGATCGCGTCGTGCAGGTGACTTTCCGAACAGAAATTAAAATTGAGGGTAGTTTTCAAGGTGCAAATTGTCCTCCACTGCCCCGCGGAAGAGCCATCTCTGTCACGAGTAAAAACATCATCTAAAAACCTATTCATGGGTAAGACGTAGCCCTGAAGCCTCTGACCGTTAGCAAAGCGCGCTACAATGTGGCAAAGAATTGACAAAGCGGGCTGAGACGTTTACATCCTGCCTCTCCAATGAAGAAATGGAAACTTCCCTGGGAAATACTTCAGAGACTGGAGGGAACATAAGCCCCAGTGTTCCCATCACACAAAGCATCTGGAACCACAGAGATGGGTGCAGAATGAAGCTGTCTTTGCTCCAGGGGACGAACAACACCTATTTTCCTGGGTCTTCACGGAAACAACTTTGCCTGCTCTCATGGTGATTCCAAACTCCTTTCTGATCCTGAAATATCCAAAGTCCAATATTCTAAGTCCCTGTATTTTAAATCACCTTTGTAAGAGCCCCGAATCCCTTGTAACTATTCCCAGTCCCAACGGTTGGTTGCCTTTTTTAAAAAATATTTATTTATTTGGAGGGGCGGTGTAAGGAGAAGGAGAAGCGGACTCCCCACTGAGCAGGGAGCCTGACACAGGGCTCGATCCCAGGACCCTGAGATCATGATGATCATGACCTGAGCAGAAGGCAGATGCTCAACTAACTGACCCCCGGGGTTCCCCTAGCTGGGTGCCTTTTTGATGAAGGGGCCCATGAGGACTAGACTCCCTTGGTGATACCCCTCCCCTACTACCAGCACTCAGCCCCCATGGGCCCTCCATCAGGCTTCGCTGCCAGGCCTCCCAGGGGAGCACCACCACCAGGCAGCCAAGGGCAGGCCAAACGGGGAAACTGTGGGGCCCCGGGGGCTGGGGGAGGAGGGCTATGGAGCCAGAAGGTGGCAGGCCCAGAAGCTGCAGCCTGACCTGGAAAATATGGGCTCCTCCTGCCTTCTCCCCTCTCTCTTGACTTTAGGTTTTCTGCTCAGAACCAGGCTAACCTTCCAAATAAAAGTCAGCCCTGTGGCCCCCATCCTGTCTCACTAGCTTTTATAGAACGTGTTACATCATTCCAGTTCACATCCTCATTTCAAAAATATTATAAAATGTTCCAGTTACCTCGAGTGACCCGTACTCTTGCAATTAGCCCGTTATCTACACAAGCTCGTTACCGGTGTACAAGTCCCCCTCCTAAGCTCCCCCTGCACCGGGCCGCGCTTCTTCTTGGATCTGCTGTTAAAGGCCAGTCTCTGGAATTGCTGAGGCCTTTTAGTTGATTTGGGGGCTTTGTCAGAGGGGAGGGGACCTCCCCCTGCCACTTGGCCTGAAGTCAGCCGCTTCGCTGCTCTGTGCCTCAGTTTCCCCACAATTCAGACGCAGGTTTGGGACTACATTTATTTAGTCCTCCCACAAACACTTACAGAATACCTACTGTGTGCAGATACGTACTTCTCAGGGGCTCGGAAGTCAGCCGGGAACAAAATCAATATATTATTCCTGCCTTCGTGGAGGGGCCCTAAAACCTGCACACACCCTCTGTGTTCTCTAACAACGCAGACTCCCAGGCTCACCTGTCGCCCCCCGAAAGGAGCCAGCACCACGGGCCTGAGGCACATTCAGCCGCCCCTGCTGCATGTCCCGGGAGTCAATGCATACCTACGACCAAGAGCCATCACATGAAACACGACCGGGCACCGGATCTCTGGTGCCCAGGGACAGCTGTCCGGGACAAGAAAGTCTAACTAAAAGGACAAAAGGAACACACAGCAGGAGCTGCTGATGGGGGCCATGCAGAGCCGGGGGAGGGGGCGGCAGGGACTGAAGCAGCGGAGAAGAAAGGGGAGGGAGAGGAGGAGAGTGGGAAGAGAAGCAAAGCGTGTGGGCTGAGCAGGGCCAAGGGAACAGTGCCTGGAACAGAAAGTGCTAAAGAAGCCAAGGGGGAAAACCCCAGCCAGATGCAGGGCCTCGGCACTCACTAAGAGACAGAATGACCACAGAGGAGTCTGGGCATGAATACCATAAAAATAAGGACTTTGGGAGTGGTCAGCCTGGCAGTTAGCGGTCAGTAACTAAACAAAGATAGAGAGGACTGCACACCCATGTCCACAGCGGCATCATTCCTGAGAGCCGAAAGGAGAAAGCAACTCAAGTGTCCACTGATGGATGGATGGACACACAAAAAGTGGTCTATTCATACAGTGGAATATTATTTGGCCTTAAAAAGAAAGGAACTTCTGACACCTGCTACAACAGGAAGGAACCTTGAGGACCCTCTGCTGAGTGAAATTGGCCAGGACAGAAGTACAAATACTGCATGATTCCACTAGTGACAGTGGTCCGATTCATAGAGAGGGAAAGCAGAACAGTGCATGCGGGGCGTGAGGAGCAGGGAGGGGGAGTCGTTGGTTAATGGGCGCAGGGTCTCATCTTTTCCAGATGAAGAGAGTTCTGGAGATCAGCTGTGCGACGATGTGAATGTATTTAACAGGACTGTACACTCAAAACTGGCTAAGATGGTAAATTTTATGTTATGCGTATTTGACTACACTTTTTTTTTTTAAGAATAAGGGAAAACTTTCGCTGCATTTCATTCTGCCCCTCGTGCGGGTCACGCAAGGGCAAACGGACAGCTAAAGATGGGCCATGCTGCCCATCCAGCGAGGTCCAAGGAGAGCCCTGCAGGAAGGAAAGCAGGCTCACCGACAGGCTGGGCATTTAGAACTGTGCCTCTGGGCCAGGCACGGCTGTGGGGTGGCACCTAGCCCAGCCAGAGACCTCAGGGCACAAAGAGAGGGCCTCAGCAGGAGTCCTGCCCGGACCCCCCAGGGAAAGGGGCTCTGAGCACCTGTGGCAGGTGTAAGTGGTCACACAGACGGGCACCCAAGTGCCCCTCCCTAGGGAGGGGGCAGAAGCTAAAACCCACACGCAAGTCACCAGCTCTGCAGACTAGTCTGTGGCTGACCCTCACGATCTGATATGACCCAAGGGCAAAATTCTCCTCACTCCATTTGATCAATCTTCTAGCTCTGGGTGCCGGCAAGTTGTGTCTTATGGCCTGATACATGTAAGACGTGGTAAAGGAAGCATGACTGGGGGAATCACACGGCAGCCTATCCACGCCACCCCCCCGCCCTCTGCATTTGGGATTTCTCCATCCATGCCATGGGGATGTCTACCCACCAGCCCGGATCGTGGCCTATTGAGGCCACTCTCAGTGTCCTGGCAAGAGAGGATGTCCTGAACCAGTGCTCTCCCAGGCCTCCCCAAAAAGATCAGTTAAACATCTCTCGCTCAGTCACATCCTGCTCCAGGTAACAGCCCCAAATCCAAGTGACCCGGTACTTCCAAGTACTTTCAAGTCCCCACCGCACTCCAGTAGCCTTATCAACCAAAGTCAGAATAAAAGAAACACACTGCTACAGAGCGAAGCCATGGATCATAATCCGTAAGCCATCCTAAACCATAACTACTTGTGATTTTTGGATTTTTTTCCCTTGGGATTTTTTTTTTTTTTTTTTTTTTAGTTGGTAGATTGTGGGGATAGTAGACTTGATCTATAGTGCCTTGTTAAAATCTCAACACACCCTTGATGAGTTACATTTGACGACCTGGGTAAACGTGCAGCTCCCCCTCCAATGTGCTGATTAATGGATGGCCCAGAGAAGGTCTCTAGTGGAGGGTCACAGGGCTCTTTCCAAGTCCTATATGTTTCAACATTTTTATCAATTACTTGAACGACAGCACAGATAAGATGTTTATCTAATTCAAGGATGCCAAGTTTCTAGGAGAGATGGCAAATACATTGGATGACAGAGTCAAGAGCTAAAAAGATCAACAGATTGGAATTGCAATCGAGAGGAAATAATGTTATTTGGACACTTGGGTGCAAAAAAAAGAAATGCACAAACGTAGGAGGTGTGAAAAAGACTCAGGAGATTTAATTGGATATAATTTCTGCATGTGATGATGGGGCGTTGTGGCTGCCAAAAAAAAAAAAAAAAAGAAAGAAAGAAAAGAAAAAGAAAAAGTCAAGTGGTCTTAGACTGTACTAAGGGAGACTTAGCAGAGTCAGGGGCCAGAGGAGAGCTCTCTCAAACTGGGTTTCTGTCTCCAGAGCTGAGAAGAGATGGGACCAAAGGGGAGAACATCCACGTGACAGCCAGGAAGGAACAGGCATCAGAAATCCCTCTCCTGGCTGCAGGGTCCAGTGTGACCCTCATGGGGGAGGGGAACACAGAACTCGGACCCCCACAGGGGGACAGATGTGGGCTCCGTTGGAGAACACACAGTGGGATGTACTTGAAGTCAGGCAGAGCTGCCTAAAGAGGTAATAAAGATGTCTGCAGAGCTCGCGTAAGCCTGCTTGCATTTACTGCGACTCCGCAGCTGTGTCGTCTGCTCTGTTTACAGCTGTTTACAGCTGAGGACACCAAGACTAAACAACCAAATGACCCACGAGGGTCACTTTGTTACAGGGGGAGGGGGGGCAGAGCTGGGGCTTAAAATCTTGATTTCCTCCCACCACCGTGGAGCACAGAATTCCTCTTCAGAGGTCCTTCGAGGTGCAGGGATGCCACGGCCAGGTGCATGGGTGTGGGAGAGCCCCTCTCCACAGGCATGGACCCCAAGACCCTTCTGACCATCGTAGGCACCCCTCTAATGGCTCTTAGGGCAGACACTCCTGTCAAGCCCAAAGCCCTGACCCGTCACAGGGAAAGAGCATTACAAGCATCCCCACCCACATATAAAGGGACAAGATGGTGACAGAGGAGGTTAACTGTTCTTGTTTCCGACCTCATGTTCCACCGGAAAGCATAGACTACTGCCATAAGCTAACTCCACAGCAGAATGTCAAATTCTTTTTTTGTTGTTGTTCGCAAACCACGGGGCAAAAATAGACCGAAGACACAGTCTCACCCAACTACAAGAACTCTTGCTGTACATGTGATGGTTTCCTCGGTGGATGGAGACGGAGCTTGCAAACCCAGAACACAGGATTTCAACTCTATCAGACAACTGCCCCTCATCGCTCTCTGTGCCCCCACGAAATTACAGACCCACCTTCATCTCGACGCTCAGTTTTCCTTCCACGCATTGCTCTTTATAA
The DNA here is from genome assembly GCA_028646535.1 of Procyon lotor. Taxonomy (NCBI): domain Eukaryota; kingdom Metazoa; phylum Chordata; class Mammalia; order Carnivora; family Procyonidae; genus Procyon; species Procyon lotor. The sequence continues at coordinate 12,608,012 of CM053609.1, forward strand.
CAATTCTACTTAGAAATGGGTCAAACTTTGCTCCGCAAGTCACAGGGAAGCCGGCCCCCTCGACTAGCATAGACGTTCTCTATTTGATGCTAAAATTCAGATCACACATTAAGAGAGCTACCAGCCAACCGAAAAATCTCTATGTTCTTCCAGAGCCATTGAGAAGCTCTTTTTTTTTGTTTTGTTTTGTTTTTGCACACATTCAGGTGGGGAATAATGAACTCTCAACTATATGGAGAACTTGGACAAGCATGAGCAACTCCTGCCTCTAAACCACGTAGTGAGAAGTGAGGGGCAATGTCTCCCTCCACGAGCATCAGCATCCCCTCTCCTCCTGGCCTTCCACTCAAGTGGGCTCAGGGGTGCCGGGCCCGAGGCCCTGCAGGTGGAGGCCTCGGAGCAAGGGGATGAGGCCATGCTGCTGTCACCACTCACTCCAGGAAGGTGGCAGATGCTCGCAAAGCCACCCAGCGGTACAGCCAGACCCCTGGAGCCTGCCCAAGGCTCCTTCTCATTATAGAGGAGTGACACGCACGCCCACTTGACGGACTGTCACAGAGGATGAATGAGCCTGGCATGGAATGACACTCCTCTGAGGAGCCCCCTGATACCCCGATACTCCTCCAGTTTGGTTTCCCTGCACCCTTACACTGCAGCCTGTTACTGGGTTAATTTGCTTAAAAGGCAGTAGCATGGTATACATCTGTGGAGACAAGAACAATTACGAATTTTAGCTTGCAAAATTAATAGAAGTGTGGCAGTTAAGTGCAATGGGGTAAATGCCGGCACTCCTGGGTGCTGGGTAACGGACACACCTCCAATGGCCGCCCGAGAGAAGACAGGTGCCGGGGAGGAGCCCCACCTCCAGCACTTTGAGAGAGTGCAGAATTTCCCCCACCTTCCCTCTTTGGGATAACGCAGGGCGCAGCCTTTATGATCGCCACCCTAGGCAGCCGGGAAAAGCAAGGAACAGATGATCGTTCTAGCAGGGAACAAACAGGCCCTGGGGAGACGGAGCCAGCCCAGCTCGTGGCACTCGGACAACACCAGCCTCTGTTGCCGGCGTGCGGGGTCAGGGAGCAGCCGGCCCCCAGAGAGCCGCTGACCAGGTCCTCCGTGTTCTGCAGCTGGAGGCAGGGGCCACTGGACAGTAGCCACGCTTGGGAGCCGGGCGGACCAGCCTTCCCCGGGGCCCTGCCGCGGAACCACGCTCCAAGCCCGCGAGTCCAGTGCAGCTGTTTGCAGAGGAGAAAAAAAAAAATTGGAACAAAAGCCTCAAGTCCCCACAGAGGAATGATAAAGCCTGTCCCTCCGCATGCAGGTGACACTACTTACAGGCAGGGTTCATCCTCTCCAGCCTGTACCCAGCACCATCTCACAAGGGCTGCCTTCCGCTCCTCCGGGACCCTGCCTCACAGTGCTCCCAGTCACAGCCCCGCTGGAGGACAGCCCATCAGGGGTGCTGAGGACCAGGTGTTCTCCTGGCATCAAGCGACAGGGCTGGCGGTGAGGGAGTGGGCTTGCACCGGCTCCATTGCCCCTCCCTGCTCACTGTGGAGGTCAACGCCTCGGGCAAAGGAGACATGAGCCAAAGCCCTGGCAAAACGTAAGGACCCCGGGTTCTCACGTGGCTTGATCACTCCTGCTTCCCACCCAGGCTAGCATCTACTGAGTGCTTTCTGGATTTACATGCTGGCACCTATACCCAAGGAGGATATCTTTTTTTTTTTTTTTTAAGATTTTATTTATTCATTTGACACAGAGAGATACAGAGAGAGAGGGAGAGAGAGAGAGAGAACCTGAGCGGGGGGAGAGGTGAAGGGGGAGGGAGAAGCAGGCTCCTCACTGAGCCGGGAGCCCGACACAGGGCTCGATCCCAGGACCTGGAGATCATGACCTCCACCAAAGGCAGACGCTTAACCCACTGAGCCACCCAGGTGTCCCAAGGAGAATATCTTAGGTAGATGTTGTGGGAAAAAGAGATTTTTAAATGAAGGCTCTGATTCCTCAAGAACATATCCCGATTTTGTTTTTGTTTTCCTCTCGGAGTTTAGTGCTAAACAGATGTTTAGCAAATGTAACTGGACAGTCCGGTCCCGGTGTTAAACGCCATTCCGGTTTTCAAGGCATCAGAAACACGCTTCCCATGATTAATGTGAACTGAAATATTTTTAAATTCTCCGATAAGCAAAAAGTTGCAAATCTAATGACCCCGGGCTTAGATGGACACAAGGCAATGTGTCAATGGCACATTTACAACCATTCCGGGAAAGGCAACGTCAACACAAAAATCCGAACATCCAAAGCCTGGGACCCGGTCCCTTGCTTCTCGGGACCCATCCCTCCCATAGCTGGAGCAAACAGACAGAAAGTATTCCCTGGAATCTTATTTATCAAATCAAAAACTGGGACACAACCCGTATATCCCCACCTTTCACAGAAGCTACAAGGCCTCCTTACAGTGATCAATACAGAGCCAGCGGAAAGAACCGAGAGTCATGATACGTAGCTGATTTTTAAAAGGCCCTTTCTAGG
>CM053609.1:12610646-12643965 GCA_028646535.1 Procyon lotor
TCTGCCTACTTGTAATCTCTCTCTCTGTCAAATAAATAAATAAAATCCTTAAAAAAAAAAAAAAAGTCCTTTCTAGGAGAGAAGCCTCGTGACTGCCCCATCAGCTGCAGGGCGGTGGGGGGGGGGGTGGCGGGAGGGGGTCAGAGGTAACACCCCCGGGGATCAGACACATCGACAGGGTGTTCCCTGGACGGGCTGGGGCAGAAACGCCCTTTACTTCCAGGGTCTTTGCACCCCAAACCCATAATCCCAGTCTCACTAGAGGAAAGCCACTGGATAATCCCAAATGAAGGGACACTTCCCATACACACCTGCCCAGTGCTCCTCAGAGCGGTCACAGCCACGAAGGACGAGGGAAGTCTGAGAAACCAGCACAGACCAGAGGAGCTGACAGAGACCCAGAGACTAAACGGACTGCAGGGTCTTGCGTGGGACGCCGGGACAGAAGGATTACTGGGCAAAACCTGGGGAGATCCAAGTCCAGTGCTGAGTGTAGGTGATGGACAGTAATGCAGTGACGCTGGCAAGTGGACCATGGCCCCGTGGGATGGTAGAGGGGGAAGCTGTGAGGGTGCGGGCAGGAACGCCACACTGTCGCAGCAGCTTTTCCATAAATCTAAAACTCTTCTAATAGAAAAGAGCTGTTTAAAAGGGACAGGACTCAGGGCAACAGGGATCATATTTATGTTTTTGGTTTTGCTTTTGTTGTTTTTTTTTTTTTTTTAAACTATCTAGGGGCACCTGGGTGGCTCAGTCCGTTAGGTGCCTCACTTGATTTCGGCTCAGATCACAATCTCGAAGTTGTCAGATCGAGCCCCACATCCGGCTCTGCACTGAGCGGGGAGTCTGCCTGGGATTCTCTCTCTCTCCCTCAGCCCTCCCCCTCCGCCCCCAAAACCACAGCTATCCATATCGCTGTATGGCTGCTTCCCTGCCTCACCTGCCAACCCCCTCCCCAGGTTATACATGTGTCTATATACAGGCACCAAAGAAAACACCTGGAAGGCCACTCACTGAGCCGTCAGGGGCGGTTACCAACCCCCTCCCCGCCCCCCCCCCCCGCCCCGGGGCAGGGAGAGGACCGACAGGTTACAGTCGTTACCTTCCCCACTGTGATGAGCCATTTTCATTTTTACAAGGAGCATATATATCTGTGGATTACTTCCACAGCCAAAGCCATTTGAAAAACAAAGTAGACCACTCCGCTACTGGAAGATGTCCAAGATCCAGTAGATCGAAAAACCACAAACTGCACGTTGATGTGTTAAAAGACCGAGGACACGACATTTTGCTGTGCGTGGTGAGTGTCTGCTAAAGCTCACCTGTGGGAAGTAGGATGGAGGGAACAAGAAGTGGGGGGGTGAACAGGGACGACTCGGTGTGTTTGCACCTTCCCTTTTGGTTAAGAGTTTTACCGAAAGCATATCCTTTTTGTTATAATCATCATCGAAAGGACAATAAACTCTCGTGGTTCGTTCCTTCCTGGCTCCATCTCCTTGGCCTTAAACCATGCCCAAAGGCACTGACAAGTGTTTTGTCTTCTTGCTTGCAGGGCCATACGTCCCTCCCCCCCCACCCCACCCACAAACCCCCCTCACTCACATGTTCACTAGACTGCCGAAAGCAGGATCCCTCTCCCTCCAACGGGGTCTGCAGGGTACCGACGCTGCTCTCCAATGCAGCGTCCGGCAAAACTCCAAGAACGTCGGAATAGAGACCCACGATAGCAGGAAAGTCCAGCATGATCCCACCGTGCCTCCCGAATCGTCTTTAAACTATGCAAGGTCTCCTCCTGTAGTCAGCAGCCTGCAATGCTTTGGAGTGATATTTTCTGATTAATCAACCCATGACAAAGCCCTGGGTCCCCAGCCGGGGTGTCTAACTACCTCCTACCAACGCCCCGAGCTGCTTCTCCTTGGAAAGGATCTCAAAAACAAACTAACGGCAAGGGCTAGAAGCTACCGAGAAGGAGGGAACAGCACGACGGATATGAAAAACTGCCATTCTGTGCTGCTTTTAGGATCAAGTGACTTAATTCCACTAACATCGATTTTTCTCTGAGTGATTTAATTTCGCTAACCCTGGGTGAGTTTCTGCTTCCTTGACTGGAACCTCTGGGCAGGCCTGAGTCACTACCTACCACTCAGAGGAGGGAGAGGAGTACTAAGTATTAGGCCAGGGAGAGGCGGTCGGGATGCCCATGCTGATTAATGGAAGTGCAGAGCCTCAGAGATTGAGCACGGTTTTTGCAGGCCATGCGTCTCAGAAAGTCGGATAAAGGTCGGGCCCTTTCTCCAAAGAACCATACTTAACAAAGAGTCTGCATGCAATTTCAAGAGGTCTTCTGAACCCCGTCTGCAGGCCTCCAGAGTCACAGACCACTAACCAGGAACTCCTGAGACCTAAACCTCCATGATACCATCTTACAGATGAATAAATGAAACTCCGGAGAGATTCAATGATTTTCCCCCAAACTCCCCAAACATCCCCCCGGGGCAGGATGGAAATGAAGCCTCAGTCTTATGGAACAAAGCCGAGATGTTTCTCAAAGACACGCCGCACACAGGGGCACCTGGGTGGCTCAGTAGGTCAAGCACCGGACTCTTGATTTCAGCTCGGGTTGTGATCTCAGGGTCATGAGGTCAAGCCCCGTATTGGGCTCTCCGCTCAGTGTGGAGCCTGCCTAAGATTCTCTCTCCCTCCCTCTCCCCCAACATGCTCTGTTTCAAATAAAACCAATCAATCAATCACTCAAAACATGCAGAACACCCAGCAGAAATTGGCCTGGATCCCCCCTTCCAAAAAGAGATTTTAATATCATTCCCACACCTACTGACGCCACACAATGGTACATAGATGGTCCAGCATGGTCCTAACGCACCCAGGTACCACTGTGCATGGTGAACCAGAGTGTTGTGATAAACGTGGGCCAGGGCTGGAATATACACTCCAAACCCCTGCACTCACTCCTAGAACACGAGTCCAGGCCCAGCTTGCCGGAGAACACACAGGGAAGCCTGGTGGGCAGCGATCTAGTCCTTTAAATACCAGGCAGAGAGGAAGAGACCCTTGACCACCAGGCCCGCGCGGGGTCCGACAGCCTCCGTCTCTCACCACGAACCGCTGAACCCGTGGCCTCCACTGCAGTCCCACGAGCAAAAATCCCCAGGTAGGTGGCCCTGCGTCATCCGTCTGTCTCTACGGACACTCCTGTCATCACACAGGGGCCGGCGGGCTTGAGTTTTACCTTCAGCTGAGGGCCTAGTGACTTCTACCTTACGCAGGTGGCCGCGGTGGGCAAAGCTAAAGTCTGAAGGCAAAACGAGACTGTGAGTTCTACAGCTGGAAACTGAGCAACTTCCCTTTGTCTGAATTTAACCATTATACAAGGGCCACTTCGCGGTGCTGCGGCACCTATACCAGGGTCCTCACTGCCACCACCTCTTCCCTGGTTACTACACAGCACACACCCGCTGGGGGCTAGACCCCCCGAGTCTAACCCTTTATAATCAACCCTCTACCCTGATTCCAAGGCAGTCTTCCTAAAATGCAAATCTGATGGTGCCCATTCCTTCCCTTCAATTTCTTCAAAGGCTCTCTGTGCCTTCCAGATAAAATCAAACCTCCTTAGAATGGCCTGTCAGATCCTTTGTGATCTGACCCATGTCAGCACCTCCAGTCTCGGTTTCTGGTACTCCCCCACCAAGGACAATATATGAACCCACCTTAGATTCCCAATATTTAAGAAACCAGGCACACAGGCTTCTCAGTAGCTCCTTCTATCAAAATACCCATCTTCTCTATGCCAGCCATGCCTTTGGCTCAGGTCCTGTTCTCAGGGTTCTGGGATTGAGCCCCACATCAGGCTCCCTGCTCAGCAGGGAGTCTGCTTCCCCCTCTCCCTCTGCCCCTCCCCACCAAATAAATGAATAAAACCTTAAAAAAAAATAACCTTGGTGCCAATTGTACTCTCTGCTCTGCAAGAGGGCCCTGGCCGCACTCATCTCCCCCCTGGTATCTGGGCACTCACTAACTAGCCAACGGGACTGAGCCCCTGGGCAGCAAGGCCCGCGCTGCATCTGTTTTCGGTCTTGCTCCTTTCCTCCGCCAAAAACCTCCAGGTTTTCAGCCCACATGTGCCCATGAAAACTCCTGAGACTTCCCTGAGATTTGCTCAAACTCTAAAATGCCCTCCATCGAAAATAAGATCCCTTCTCATACCCACTAGTTCGGCTCCTACCAATCCGCCGCACAAACAGAACCACAAATCCCGACGAGGACGTGGAGACGCTGGACCCCGAGCGCCGCGCTGGGGGGAACGTAAGACAGCGCAGCGGTGGGGAAAAACAGTATCGCGGTTCCTCGAAAACCCAACATAGAATTACCACGCGGTGCCGTACACACCCAAAAACCTGAAAGCCAGGACTCACACGGATGTCGCACACCCGAGTGCGTACCAGCATCATGCACAGCCGCCAAGAGGTGGAAGCGACCCCGTGCCCACAGACAGATGAATGGGTATACAAAGTGCCGTTTATCCAAACAACGCGGTATTGCTCAGCCCTGAAAGGAAAGGAAATTCTGACACAGGCTACAACGTGGGTGGGCCTTGCGAACGTCTTCCAAGCGAAGGAGCCAGACGCAAAAGGGCAAATAGTGTTCAATCCCACTTCCATCAGGTCTCCAGGGCAATCAAATTCGTAGAGACTGAAGGTCGAACGGTGGTTAGCAAGGACTGGGGACAGGAAAAGGGTGCAGAGAGATGGGGAGCTGGCGCTTGTTAAACTGGGACGGCTTCGGTTTTGCAATATTAAAAGAGTTCTGGAAATAGTGTGTGACACTGTTCTAAGCAAAGTTCACAGTAGCTTTGGGTACTGAATGCTGCTCCACCGTCCGAAGCAGCTCAGTGATGAGGCGGCACAGGGTGCAGGAAAGGGACCCCACTTGTCAACCCAGAACCAGATCTGCAAAACCAGAAGCACACCGGACTTTTCCACGCCCTTCTCCCACCTTCAGTGGTCATTTGGGGGGACCCCTAGGGGGTTCAGCTCTCAAGAGTCATCTCACAGAGACCCTGGCAGGATCTCAGCAAATACACCCGAGGCTGGGAGGCAGTCAGGGCTGCCTCCGGAGATCCAGGAAAGAGGCTGTGTCTGAGCCCTGGGAAGATGCCAAAGGGCAAAGAGCTGGAAGGGGAAATTTCCCCAGCAGGGCACACAAGAGGAGAATACTGCAGAAAGCGGACGGGAAACCCTGGAAAGCCGGTGCCCCATATGCCTAAGCCCCGCCCCTCCGCCCCCGCACTAACCAACTCAAGCAGGAAGTTAGGGTCGGTGCTCTAGTGAGTTGCGGCCCCAGTGAGGACCCACAGTGGGCAGTTCCCGGCGGGCAGGGGCGGGGAGTGTCTGCGGAACACAACACACCACTGTTGGGCTCTCTCATTCCCAACACCCCATTTCCATTCAGTTCCCAGAAATCACAGTGATGTTGACGATGAATCCAAACACAGCCTCATTCTTCTTAAAAGCGGAGAGCTCCAACTGCAAAGTTAAATGGAATTCTGAAGTGCTAGGAACCAATCTTCGGATTTTCAATCTAGTGAAATTTGATCATGCAATATCCATCGGATGGGATGGCAAAGACAGATAAATTAAAATAACCTAAACTGGTTTCCTTTTAACTTTGTAATAGGATTTGGGACTGTATAACTGACTTTCCTCATTACACTTGGCCTAAGACATTATTAAAATGAATTTGCAATTTGCAAATTATGTTAACAAATGGCACCCAATTACGGGCAGAGTGGCAGGGCAAAATCGAAGCTATGAATGATCAATGGAGGGATAATCTCTGGTTTAGACGATAAGAAGAGGAAGAAAAAATGTAGAGCATATGGTAGGGGGCCCAGCTCCTCACGAGGTTTCCCAAACATCCTGAAGCTCAGGAGGACTCCATAATTTACCTGAAATCGATCACTAAATATTAATGCAGGGTGAAATGCAAGCCCAGATTTACGGAGGCCAAACCCTATGCAAGCCCTCCCAGAACACAGAGGGTCTCCCCCTAGCCACAGTTCTCTCTCTCCTAATATGCAGCATCCCAAAGGCCACATTTTGCTCCTTTTAAAAAAAAGAGAGCTCCCTGCTCTCATCTGGATAAGCTTTAGTTATGTTTGTAAAACATTCAGAAAAGGCCATAAAAAGATCTTCACTAAGGGCTGTGCTAAGTATTAAGTATTATTCAATAAACCACAGCTTGGAAGCCGCCAGCTGACGTCTAGCTATAACCTGGAAAGAACACTGGCTGAATACATCTTTTTTTTCCTATTTAAATTTCTAGGTATCGTTTACGTTCATCTGCAACCCCGACTCCCCCACTAAAAAACATAAAACAAAAAAGCAGAGTTGCAGTGGATCCAACCAGGGGAGGTGGTATATTATGATAAACAAGGATGACAATAAAGCATTTTTCCAGCTGTGATAAACATATTTAAGATCTATCATAGAGGCTGCTGGAGTTACAACTGAAAACGATCAAAATTACAAGTTGTTTATAACACAGAATTTATGTCTTCAAAGCTTTTATGTTTTAGGCAGAACTTGTCTCACTGGGAGATCATTCCCTTACCTTTTTTTTTTTTTCCAAATTTGAACTCCCCCCCCTCCCCCAAGTTGTGACTTTCTAAGGTTGTCAACACATCCAAAGTGATTTAACAACTGGCTAAGGGATGGGCTGTTGTGCCATCTGAGAGTGAACAAAGCATGTAGTTACAGCTCAAAGGCCAGGTTGGTATAAAGACGTCGCTCGGAGTAGCCTCATCAGCCTCAGGACCGGTCCCAGGGACCCACGCAGGCCCGGTGGTCACAACAGTCGCATTTCATTACATCTCAGTATTGTGAACAAGCAGTTCAATTAACAGCTGTCTCCACGTCCCAGAGATCAGAAGTAACAGAGTAAGAGGAAACAGGAATTATGTCCAGATTCCTAAATATCGATGCCTTCATGCCATTGTTGGCCTCTGAAACCATTTGGTTTCTATATAGAGACTTCCTTTCCTTACTTCATACACACACACACACACACACACACTCTAACGTTAAACAATAAACCTTGCCATCCAAGTATGACTGATGAAATGTGCTTGTGAAATGTGCTTGTCAGATGCACTTCTGTATGAGGCTACCCACTCGATTGCAATTCGTAACGTCCCTAACATCCTAAAAACTTCAAGAGACAACGATTTCCTCCACAAATGAAACTGTTGTGTATAAAACTAAGCCGCGCTAAGATTACCTCATCCCTTGAAAACCAACGGCAGTAAACAAGTTGTAACCCAGCTGGGCAGTGCCCACACGAGCACACATCCTTTGCAGAGCCCAGGGGACTTGCCAGCAACCTCCTTGCCTTCTGAGCAGGAACAGCCCCCAAATCTGGGACTCTGGGGGAGAGTAAGCAGCAGTGGATAACATCAGACTGTGAAAGCCGCGGTCTCCTAAATGAACAACTTTCTGAATCTTAAAATAAACAGCCTGATCACTTGAAGAATCACCAAGGTGCCTCCTTGAAAAGGCACTTCATCCTCCTTGGAGCACCCAAACTAGTCAGATGTCCCCTAAAACCTTGGGGATGTCAACCTAATTCAACCTGTGTTTCTTTTTTTTTTTTTTTGTTTTTTTTTTTTTTTTAAATAGAGAGCTCACAAGTAGGCAGAGAGGCAGGCGGGGGCGGCGGGGGGACACGCAAGCTCCCTGCTGAGCAGAGAGGTCGATGCGGGACTCAATCCCAGGACTCCAGGATCCTGACCTGAGCCGAAGGCAGAGGCTTTAACCCACTGAGCCACCCAGGTACCCCCTCAACCTGTTTTAATGAATACCTGCTGTATGCCACGTATTTCATCAGACTCTAGGGAGACAGAAAACATATCTCCATCTAGGATCCCTCTAATAATGGGGTGAAGAAAGAGATAAATCAGTCACCCCACTACCAACAGGTCAGAAAAGTCTGCAATGCATATTAGGTATACTGGTAATTAAGGAGATCACGGAGATGAGAGGGTAATCGACTTTTAGGACAGAAATGCTGCCTAGACGCTACTCTGAGTAAAATGCATAGGAAGAAAAGTTAAGTATAACCACTTACTTCATTGGAGACCCAAATAAGACATTGAATATAAATTTAAAAAGCAACTCAGAGAAAGATATTAGTTTCCGTGTCCCTAAGGAAAATGTAAAAATGTAGACAAGGTCTTCAATTAAACTTCCAACATTTCTAAATCAACTGTTTAAAGAAAAGGACTTCTCTTATAATTACATTTGACACTTTTCCCCATGAAGAGTGCAGACGGCCTTCTTCAGGGCGAAGGCTGGTCTTTCTGGGCCCTAAGTGGAACACTAGCTCACCCAACGGGAAGACCCTAAGCAAACCTAAGGGAGGCATTTCTCCTGGAATGTTCCCAGTTCCTTCTGGAAAATAGTTCAGGTCACCTTTGTAGATCAAAGAGCCCTGGTATTATTGTTTGGAAGATGAAGTCTCCTCAAAAGTATGCCAAACCAGATCACCCCTGAACACTTTGTTGAACCAAATGACGGTGGCAAGCCCTCACAGGTGTCCTGGTGCAGGCCTGGTCCCATGCCCCTGCTGTGGCTCCCCCTCTGCCCCTGGACAAAGACTCTGGGCCCAAGGACCTGTTTATGCGCAGCAAACTCCTTCCTCATCACTCTCCACCCTACGTGGACAATCACCCAGCTCCAAGGAAAGAATACAAGGATGCCATCGGAATTCTAAACTGATCCCACATGATGCAATATAAATCGTGGCATTCCTCTTCCCTCACACCGCCCCTGCTGAATAAGGGCCCTAAATCCAAGGATTGGCTTGGCAGAGGTCTAAATCAAGAGACGCGAACAGAATTTCAAATTGAATTGAGCCAGTCTGACCTTTACCAACACACAGGGTGAGACTCCGCTGAAGCAACGGGCGTGTCACGGCACCTCCAAGAGCTCTGAGGTCAGGGCGGGAGACCCTGAGGAGACCCGAGCCGCCCCTCCCATGTGACATCACCCCGGATGATGCCACCCCAGCTCTGCTTCCCCCTCTGTGGCCAGGAACCCTCTGAGGCCATCCAAGCCACCTTCCGGGGTCCTCCAAATATCCAGCCAATTACAATACTACCTCGACGTGGAGGTCTATCCAGGGGCTACCCTTCGGGATGAACCCAAATGAGCAAGCATCTCCCTCTCCGTAAAGTCCCCAAAGGTCCATGCGATACCCACTGCACAGACTGCCATCAACGGAAACCTCCCTATAGCTACATTAAGTGATGGTGAATGCAAAGTCACAGGCAGAGAAGGAAAAAGTGAAGAACTGGATGTGCGTCACGTACATAAAACAAGAGAGACCTCAGCACCTCCTTGAGGAGCTCCTAAGCTCTCAGCAAAGCACATTGGTAAAGAGACAGAATCCTAACATAAGCAAAGGGCCAGTAAAGCTTAAAGAAGGTAGTAATTTTTTTTTCAAAGATTTTATTTATTTATTTATTTATTTATTTATTTGACAGAGAGAGAGAGAGAGATCACAAGTAGGCAGAGAGAGAGGGGGAAGCAGGCTCCCTGCTGAACAGAGAGCCCGATGTGGGGCTTGATCCCGGGACCCTTGGGGGGACGGGGGAGGGAAGAGGGAAGCACAAAACAAAGAAAGTTCTGGCAGGTCTAATCAAGAATAAAAGGGAAAAGCAACTAAAAATAGAAATGAGGCAATAAATACAAGAGGAAACAAACGTAGGACGAAATAGCACCATCATGAAAACTCCAGATAAGCGAGCTACAATTTTTAAATGTGATGAAAGCGATTTGTTGGAAACGTGTAACTTCCCAAAACTGACTCAAAAAACCAGAAACCCAAGAAATGCCAATAGCCATGGGAGCATTTTCTTATATTCTCACGGAACTATCCATTTTTAAAAGTGTCAGCCTCCAACTGCTTAGCCAGTGAGCTCTTTCAAACCTTCAAAGCCAGCGTGTTGCCACACGATATACACTGTTACAGAGAAGAAAGTGGAGTCATTTATTTGTTTCACCAAGTTAACCTAGACCTGATAGCGAAATCGGGAAAAGATAGTATATAAAGAGAACCATAAAATTATCTCACTTAAATTTAGAGATGAAAAATTCTAAATGTAATGTTAGCAAACCAAATTTAATTAGGAATCTAAACTGTCGCCCACAACCACCAAACACGATCTATCCCAGGAAGAGAGGAATTACTTCCAGGTAATCTATTCCCACATCACGTGGCTAAGTAGAACACCAACATCTGAACCTAAATGGATGCTAAAATGACATCTAATGATATGCAACCCCCGTCCCTAAGACATCACCCACGCAAACCAGACAGATAATTCTTCAACATGATGAAACCCTCTCTTAAACCAAAAGAGATCATACATATTGGGGAGTATCGGAGGCATGACCGTTACTAGAAGCCAAAACAGACAAATAAGCCCCTCATCAGCATTTCATACTATTCTGGATGTACCAGCCAAAACAAGACCCTGCAGTCAGTGCTGCCTGGCTGACCTAAGCCCCATGGCAGACCCACCAGCCACCTCCCACCTTCTACTCAGGGGGTAATCAGTTGACTCAGTCCTGGCTATGAGAGGGAGAGGCAGTTGGCTCAGCAGGGCTGGCTAACAAGTCATTCTGGCCCTTTGCCTTTCACCTTCCTCTTTCTTCCTGCCTATAACACGGATGTGATGCCTGGAGGCACAGGGGCCATCTTGTGACATGAGGACAAATCCATGTGGCTGGACGGAGAAACAGAAGCCAGGAGTCTGGTCTTCCACCCTCTCTCTGAGCACACCGCAATGGCCACAGACTGCTTCTGTCTAAAGTTCCTGAACTGGAGAAAAATAAGTCCAGCCCTGACTGCATACATTTTTATAAGGCAGGTTTCCTGTTATTTGCAGCCATTCTATTCCTAAAGGACTCATATCTGAAACAGAGTTACAAGGTGTAAGTACTGGGAAAATGGAAACAAAATTATCCTTTTTGGGTATCAGCCATTCTCTGCATTGAAAAATCTGGAGAATTAACTGAAAAAATAACTGGTGAGAGCAATCAATGAATTGGGTAGACGAAAGATAAATATACATGATAGCAAAGATTTCCTCATACACAAGCAATCATCAGTTCAAAGGTATAATGGTGAATAAAAATTCCTTCCACATTAGCAACAGAACTGTTAATTACCTAGGGATAACCCAAAAGGAAAAGTAGAAGTCTTCTGTGACCTTCTACAATTTCCCAATTTTATACATAGAAGTTGAGTAAATGGAGAGCCATGAGATGTCCTTGAATGAGAAGTCCAAATATTTGGAAATGTTATTTTTCCCAAACTGATTTATCATCAATCACAACCAAAATCTAATGGATTTTTCCTCTTTTAGGAGGATGGTGGGGAAGATGCTTGCAAAAACAAAACAATACACACATACACACACACACACACACACACACACAACACTTCATCTGGTAAGAAAGCATCTTCAAAATTTTTAAGTTAGTGAGGGCTCTTCCTGGAAGAATACGTGTAATGAAGCTATCACGTGTAAGATGACCACAACCAGCACACAGATTAGTGGGGAAAGGCAGCTTTAAAACAGATCCCATTATGCAAAATATAGTCCAATGAGGAAAAAAATAAAACACCGTCATGTCGGGAAAACTGAATAATCAACAGGGAAAAGTACCTCACTTTATTTAAATACAAAATAAGTCCTCAAAGCATTAAACAATTAAATGAAAAAAAAAACAAAAAAAATTTTTCTTTCTTTTGAATATAAAGTAGAACAGGCATGATTAAATCGGACTGATTTTGACATGAATGTGAAGTTTCTCAACAAAAGGATTAAAGACCATAGTGAAGAGGCTGCTTTTCCATATTAAAATGAAACACTGGGCATCTCAACAAGTAAATAAACAAACAACAAACCAGGGGAAATATCCACCACAGAAGAGCACGGGACACACACACACACACACACACACACACACATCTTTAGAACAGAAGGGTCTACACAAAACTAGACAAGTGCACTGATAATTAACCCAAGTGAAAAAAATGGAAAAAATGGAAAAAAAGGAAAATGAAGAGCCCATCAATAATTTTTTAAAAAGGAAATTAAAACAGTGAGACAAAAATTTTTAAATGCTAAATTTGCAAGACTCAATTTAGCATCCAACATTGGTGAAGAGTATGGGCGGTAGGCATTCCTGCCAGGAGCTTAAACTGGAGTTTTCTGGAAAGCGATCTGGCAATATTTACTTAGGATCAAAAGTATGCACACTTTAAAAATTCCTAGTATTGGGGCACCTGGGTGGCTCAATGAGTTAAAGCCTCTGCCTTTGGCTCAGGTCATGATCTTAGGGTCCTGGGATTGAGCCCCGCATTGGGCTCTCTGCTCAGCAGGGAGCCTGTTTCTCCCTCTCTCTCTGCCTGCCTCTCTGCCTCCTTGTGATCTCTCTCTCTAAAAAAAAAAAAAAAAAATCCTAGTATTCCATACTTTCAGCTTTTAAGAAATTAACCCAAAGAAACAGAATAGCAACAGTACACAATGATTTCATCACATTACTTTTAATGGCAAAAAAATTGTAAAAATGCTTACATTTAGCAGTTATATATTAATCATTTCATTAAAGACCATATTCCAGATGATAAAAATATAATGTAACAGACCAAAAGAAAAAAAAAATCACAATGTGATGCTAAGCAGGGAAAATGAGGCTAAAAACTATGCATAGAAAATAATATCTATTTTATTTTTTTAAAATATATAGATATACACATAAGCTTAAGGTAGAAAAGGACTTCAGGAAATTACAACAAAATATTAACAATGATTATCTCTGGATTGATTGACTAAAGATGATTTTTATTTTCCTCTTTACCTAAAGATAGTTTCAGATTTTCCTCTAATAACCACGTATTACTATTATAATTTCAAGAAAGCAATAAGTGCAATAATTACAGGATAAGGTAGCAGGCAAATGTGCCCCTAATTAAAGGTTCATTGTTCATCAAAGTGGCAGGTTATCTCTGAACAGGTCAAATATGTGAAATGGTTATATTGCCATATAGACACATGATAGGTGACTCAAATTCTCAGAACTACCTGTGAACCCTCTATTGGAGGAGCCATATATGGGAGGCAGGGGGCTCCCCTAGGAGCAGAGTCACTGGAAGAAGGCAGGAAAGCTTTGCTTGGATTGGAAACTTGACCGAGATCTTAGAACTCTCTGAACTTTCATTTCTTTAATGTACGTATTCAGAAAACCCACTATGTACCAGGTACCATGGTTCCACAAGAACACGGCTTTTGCATTCATGGAATTTACAGCTTCCCTTACCAAAACTTTACATTAAAAGCAAGAATGACCCCTGCTTTGCCCTTTTGGCACGGGTGAGTATGATTTGATAACAAATTCTGTTCCAAGAATCGTATTCATTGCACGGCAATTACTTTAAAGTGTGTCTAAAATCCACTCTCCCTCAAAAGCTGAGAACTTACCATTATGACTTTTAAACATACAAACCTGCTAGAATCTATCAAAAGCATTAATATTTTGACCCTTCGGTGACCACGACCGAAGTGTTCTGCCAATTAAACTTGTCAAAGCTCCCAAGGTAGCCTTCACGAGACAAGGGAAACGTGCTCCACAGTTTTTACAAATATTTTGGGGGAAACTGCAACCACAGTGGAAAGTTCACTGCATGAGGGGAAAAGGGAGCTCACTGACTTCCAGAGAGAAAAAGATGGTGGTTTCAAACACACAGAATTCAAAACCAATCAGCAGAGCCCGATGCAAAGGGGGTGCTTGTGAGGAATGTGTACATCACCTATTTTGCAGAATGAACAGTGGCTCAAAAAGCAGTTGCCCATTTACTAATTCAGAGCGCCCAGCTCCCAAGCGCTCTGCACCATCAGCAGGAATTGGAAAGATTTCTTCAACAGCCCAAGGTGAAGCAGGAGGGTCTAACTAGGACTGAAGAGCCATGAGCCCCGCGTCTGGAAGAATATCACGGTCACCATCTCTTTTGTTATAAACACGGGTGTTTCCAAAGATGATATGATATGTAAGGTCTTTCCACAAGGAAAGTGAGAGT
The DNA here is from genome assembly GCA_028646535.1 of Procyon lotor. Classification (NCBI taxonomy): domain Eukaryota; kingdom Metazoa; phylum Chordata; class Mammalia; order Carnivora; family Procyonidae; genus Procyon; species Procyon lotor. The sequence goes on from CM053609.1 coordinate 12,624,807, forward strand.
GAGAGAGGGAAGGAGGGAGGGAGGGAATCTATTCCCCACAGATGAAATGATTCTGAGACCAGAATTAGTCAACTCAGTCAGGATCACAGTCAATGGCCAAAACATCATCCCGTCAAGCTGAAAGGTTTTCGGATTTCTGAAAATGTCATGACTTCTAGGACGAGATAGACCAGAATTTTCATTCTCAAATTTTTTTCAAAGGAGGAATAAAAAGCACACAGGAGCATTTGGACTTGAGACACTTCTGCTCTACACTTGTATTTAACGAAAAGGGTTTGTTGGGAAAATGTGAAGTCTGCCTTTCCATCATTTTCGTGATTACTCTGGATCTTTTTCCCTTGTTGCAGGAATCCTAAACGGTCCCACTTCTTTTATATGCACAAGGTGTAATTTGTACCTGAGTAGGTTTTAAAAAAAATAAAATAAAATAAACATTACCGTGAAGGAAACAATTGGTGTTGTTGAAAATGTGTACGGACCCGGGCTAAGTCACTGTTCCATGGGTTACGTTCATATACACACCAGAAAGCTAAGAAAGAACCCAAAATTCAGCCTGTGCACTCACTCCTGTGCTGATTAAACTGAAGTTCTTTTAACTTATTGCCTTCGTACAGATACAGCCCTATCCAAACAAAAGATCTCAAGAATTCTTTTGAAAGAGCCAAACAAGAGCCTAAACTTGCGAAGCTATTTTTCAGAGCTCAATAGTACAACAAGAAGGTTAGAACTTCTGGGATGGGGATTTTGCTATTTATTTTTTTTCTTTCAATGGCTGCTTTTAGCTTAGAGAGAGAAAGAGAGAGAGAAAGTCTACAGGCATTACAAATCCTGGAAGCTATGAATCAGGAAGTGGGAACCGGTTGATGCTAAAATGGCCAGTCTGAAGATCCTGGCTCTTTAGCGTAGTCAAGTCTCCAAGGCCAGGAATTCCAGAAATCTTAGGCATTTTGCATTATTTTCTGAATCTTAAAAGAGCTGAGACTTGAGAGGGAAAGGCCAGAGAAAATCAACCAGTAAGTAAGCCCCTAGCCTCTGGCTTCATGCCCCAATCACCACGCATACCTTGCCCCCATAATTAAAGGCTCAGTGGGAACATGCTGTCTATAAATGGGGTTTTGTTTAAGATGCTGCTAAGGGATGGGGGGGGGGTGAGAGACTCATGGTTTTGCACAGACAGAGCCTGCCCCCACGCTTTGGCCTCCTCATTCCTGCCCCGTGGTGAACCTTCGGAAGACTCAGGACGCTAAATAGCTCTCATCTCCAAATAGCCGCCGGTTGATTAAAAATAATGGTCACTTTTGGGGGGAGAGACACCACCTGGATAGATCCTGCTACATCTGAGTAAAATCCAAAGGTCCATGGAACAAAACTACGTGAATGCGTTCAGCCCTGAAGACTGGAGAGGATGCTGCTCTCATTTTAGATCACCTGTTTCCAACGGAGCCCAAGGAACTGCATGGAGCTCGCTTTCTACAAAGACTGCATTTGCATCAACCTGAGACACCCAACAAATGTCTGCACAGGAGTTTATTATGCTGATCAAGGGAGAAGCGAGCACTGTCATCCTTCTTCCAAAAGTAATAACAACTCAATCAGAAACTCATTCCTGTTCCAAAGTCCTAACAATCTGAACAGCAGAAAGCTACCGGAGCTTGTAAAATATTCCCAATTATTTTCTATAGATATCAAACATACCACCTCTACTAGCAAATTATATTAGATGACAGGTTTTTAAAAATGTTCATCTAGGTGGAAAGCAAAGGAAAAAAAAAAGAAGGAAATAAAGTCATTTCTACTTGCTCCTGTCAGATATGATCATTTGGGAGGGCTTTTTTTTTTTTTTCCCAGGCATCCCAGTAAGTAGACGTGACATAATCAAGCAAGAAAATACAAACTGGAATGTGCAGAATGAGGACTTGCACGGAGACATTAGGAAGGGGCCACGGAGGACCCCCCGACCTCTCATTCACCACAACCTCCCCAAAAAGGCTCGGGGTTATTTCCCAAAGACCACCAGCCTCCGGTTTATAGTACTTTAATTTAGCATAAATAAGAGAACCAATCTTTCATAAACTCTTTTTGCCCTCAGGAAGCAACCATATCCCTTAGCCTGGCCCTGAGGATCGCCCCCAAAACCGTTCTCGATTTGCCACCAGCCCCGCCCCCTCCCCCCCACCACCTCGATAAACCTTCCTCTCCCGCCTTTTTCTTCAAGCCCCACATCTCAGTGTGAAAGTCCTGAGCTCAGCCCACCCCCACAGGCAGGAAAATCCTTCTGGTCCTCCACGCACCTCTTCCGGAAAGCCTCCAGGATCCCTCCGGGTGTTACGATCCCTTCCCCAACTGCCACAGCCCCTCCTCAGCCTGCTCATTCTGTTCTCGTTCATAAAAGTGTCCCCATTCCAAAACGCACGTGCTCCTTACCTTCTCAACTAAACCATAAGCCCTCTTTAAGGCGGGGGCTGCGTTGCGTGCCCCTGTCTACCTCCAGCAGGTCCCTGAATGTCCCGGCTCTCCAACCTGCCTCTCTCTTCTGCTCCTACAAAACCAGGTTTTCCCTACCTAGCTCAGCTCGGCCACCCTTGCGCCCCTGAGCTGCCCCTCTACCTTGTCTGCTCTGCGGCACAAGCCACACCAAATCCTTGTCCTCTCTGGCTCGTGGCAGCTGGGTCCCAGTGGTATCATCAGCCCATGCTCCCACGGGCACCCTGGGCAGTACCCGCGGACATGACCCACCACCCCTGCCAGGAGCCAGAGCATCCCTCTCTGCCCACGGCAGCTTCCTCCCCAGGCAGCCAACCTCCACGGCCACGGACACCCACGTGGCTGCCCACTACAGTGTGCACACCTCCCTGGCACGGCTGCTGAGGAGACTAAGGTGGGTGTGTCTCCCCACTGCCCTCCAGAGAGTCGGGGTGGAGTTCCCGGAGCCAAGAAAAGGGGGGTCTCCCAGAGTTCCCACTGCTGTCCCGTGGCCATCACGCTCCACCCGCATTCCTCACCCTCAAACTTTCTCTCTCAGCTGAGAAGAACCCACAGCACCAGCCATGCCCACATGACCCTCAGGACGACTTCGGGACCCAGACTAGGAAAAGGTGGCAAATCAGACACTCTATTCAAAGCCCAGGGTGGTTAAAAAAATAATAATAATAAACGAATAAATAAAGGATCATGACTTCCTCATGGTTAACTGACACACATTCACCGAATATTCAAACAACAGTGGAGGTGAAGTTCGGGGAGGAAGAGGGGGGAAACTTCCCACGGGCTTGGGGCCCCTTCATTGGATCCAGCCCTGTTTTCAGGCAGAGGTGGCTCCCAGAAGCACGTTCAGTGCTCTTTGCAGGTTCCAGGTCAGCGGGTAAAAGGGTCTAACGCCGTCCCAAGGAAGCCCAGCCACACGCAGGGATCCTCACGGGCAGAAGGCTTAAGACGGTCTTTATCCGTCTCTAAACTGCTTGCAGGATTAACAAGAAGGCTCGATGGAGGGGCGCCTGGGTGGCTCAGTGGGTTAAAGCCTCTGCCTTCAGCTCAGGTCATGATCTCAGGGTCCTGGGATGGAGCCCCACATCGGGCTCTCTGCTTGGTGGGGAGCCTGCTTCTCTCCCTCTGCCTGCCTCTCTGCGTACTTGTGATCTCTATCTTTCTCTGTCAAATAAAAAAATAAATAAAATCTTAAAAAAAAAAAAAAAAGAAGAAGGCTCGATCGATACTGATTTTACCATCATGGGAGTGACTCACCATTAAATCCCGCCCGGCTTAAAACTCAGCTGTGAACAGAAACAAAACAACATAATAGCAGGGTCTGCTTTAAAATAGCAAGTATGACTTGTCAACAGTTAATGCTTATAAACAATTAACAATCGCCTCCCCAGCCTCCGGGATTTGCCGCCAAAGGAAGCACCAACCAAGCTCGCTGAAGTGGGCGGCTATCCTTTGTGGACACCACCCCCCCCCCCCCCACGACCCCAACCCACAAAACCCCGGGGAAGTCGAGAAGAGCACCTTTGAGCTGGATTCCATACATCCAACAGGCCTGTGCTCATGGAGGAACTGAGCTTTCCAGAAGCCAGAGTTCGGCTATTTCGGAGTATGGTTCTCCTCCATGCGGCTACCGTGGAGTTTGAGAGCAGCAACTCCTTTGTCCCAAAGTGGGGGAAATGGGGTCATTTCCTGTGAGATTTCCCAGTAATTGTATTCCTCTCAAGCGGTATTCACTTGAAGAAAAGCACGGGGCTACACAGAAACCACACGTTTCAAGCACTTGACCGGGGCATCTGAAGGCAAAGGTGCTTAGTGCCATTCCGAAAACGTGCACTTTCAGGTACAGGACTCCGCTGAACTGTGCCAAACTAATCCGTGACCAACTCCCAAAATGGGCCAAGAATTTCTATGTAGACAAGAGTCCTGGTCTTCAGAAGCCTCAGCTATGGCTCCTTCCTCCGCCATTATGCCTGACCCTGACCCCCAACGGGATGATAGCAGAAAGTGGGGCCTTGGTGAGGGGATTAGGTTTAGACGAGTTCATGAGGATGGGCCCCTATGATGGGGGGAGGGGCCTCAGAAGAAGAGAAAGAGACCAGAACTCTCCATCTCGCTCCCCGCCGCCTCCCTCACTCTCCACCACATGATGGTACAACGAAACCGGCCATCTGTAGCCCAGGAAGGGGGCCCTCATCAGAAACAGCATCTGCCAGCACCTTGGTCTGGAATTCCCAGCCTCCAGAACTGGGAGAAATCAATGTCTGTTCTTTAAGCCATCCAGTCTGTGGTAATTGATTACAGCAGCCCAAGTTGACACAGACCTCCCCACCGCTCTAGAAGGGGATGCGTCAAGTGACAACACTGCGCACTCTGGGAAAGAGCGGTCCCACAGGCTTCTCAGGCTTGTGTCCGAGATGCAGGGAAAAATGCCAGGCCAGTGTCCCGACCGGGAGGAGCCGTGGCAGCCAGCTTCCTCCCTCCCACAGGGCCCAGCCCAAGAGGCTGCTAACACTGAGTGGAGTGGAGAAGACTCCTCTTGTGGCCAGACAGCTCAGCGACCTCCCAGTCTTGGAATGAAGCAGGTCCAGGCCTGAGCCAACTCCCGGTTAAAGCAGAACGTCACAACTCCAGTACAAAGAACCAGCCCCAAGAGTATCTGCTAGAATGGTGGACGGACAGACCTGGCCTTTGACACGCACCCCACGCCCTGTGCCTTTCAGCAGCATGGCCCCTGGAGCCTCAGTTTCTCCCTCTGCAAGGCGAAGGCTCTGGCTCTTCTCTTCTTTTGAGATGCTCCCACTTTTGCCCACAGAGATCAATCCCCTTCTTTGGGGGGGATCCCTATGTAAGAAGGGGGAGTCAGTGCCCAATAAAAAAATTGAGCTGTCAAAACAAGAAAAACTTCCAGTGTAATCAGTGAAGGAACCAAATATCTAAACAAATCTCTCTTCTGGAAAAAGAAGGAAATGAAAAGCAATTACACGTCACATGGCTGATTAGCAATAAATTTCGTTTGTGACTAGACGGCACGAAAGTCTGACTCCTGACTTACTTTCCCTGAAAGGAAAACATTATCTGCGATACTCTCTCATTATGGAAAACAAACTCATCCCCGGTGACTCAGCCCAAGTCAACGTTTTTTTTTTTTTGTTTTTTGTTTTTGGTGAGGCCTCCCCTGACCTCACGTGTCCTCTACTGTGCTCCTGTAACACCTGCGACTGCCCGGCTTGCCCCCTCCCCCAGGGCCACCCCGGGCAGGAGCTGGGCTTCTCAAATCTGCCCCCAGCCCCCCGCCCAAACACACTGTCCCACATGGTATATGTTCACAGTTGAGTCCATCAAGAAATGAAGTTTTTTTTCCTATTATAGTAAAATAAATGCAACATAAAATTTACATTTTGGCCACTTTTAAATGCACAAGTCAGTGCCTAAAAGTACATTTACACCACTGCACAACCTCTACCACCACCACCATCCACCATGGAACTCTCCATCAAAACAAAAACTCTAAACCCACCAGAAACTACGTTCCCCTTTGCTGCTCCCCTCGGGTTCCTGGCAATGGCCGTTCTGTCTCTATAAAATCTGACGACCCTAGGCACCTCATATGAGTGGAATGATACGGTATTCGGTTTTTCGTGACTAGCTTATTTCACGAAGCAGGATTTCCTCAAGCTTCATCCGCGCTGTAGCCTGTGTCTGAAGCGCCTTCCTGTTTAAGGCTGCGTAATATTCCATCACGTGTATACATGGTTAAACATTCTGTTTAACCATTCAAGCACTGATGGACACTTGGGTCCTTCCCACCTTTTAGCCACTGCAAATTGTTATTTGCTGCTGTGAACGTGGGTATGCAACTATCTATTCAGCTCCGTGCTTTCAATTCTTTGGGGTATTTACTAAAGCATGGTTGCTGGATAAGACCGCAATTCTATGTTTAATTTTTTCAGGAACCGCCATACTGTTTTCCGCAGTGACCACAGCCTTTACATTCCCAGCGGCAATGCACAAGGGTTCCCATTTCTTTACGTCCTTGCCAACACTTGCTACTTTCAATTTTTTGGTAATCGTCCCCCTAATGGGTGTGAAGTGGTCTCTCGTTGTGGCTTTGATTTGCATTTCCCTAATGACGGAGTAATGTTGAGCATCCTTTCATGTGCTTACAAGAAATAAGTTTTAAACCAAAGGAATTAACTGCTCCTCCCCAGAGAGCTTTGCTCATCACAAAAGAAAAGCACCGCCACTTACTTTGAGTTCATTAGGTTGATTAAGTGGTTCGGATTCACAATATATTTTCCTTGGAAACATCACCATAGGTGAGCCACCCCTTCCCCCAGCAAGACCACTCAAGCCCACCCAATGAACTCTTGAAAGAAGACTGCGCCTGAATCCCAATCCTGGGAAGTGGAGACCCTGAATGAGACACGGTTGTGGAGCAAGAGGGCAGTTCCTTCTCGCTGTCCCAGAGGAAGGCCCTCCAGCAAAACATTTACTAACCAGGGTCCATTTCTTTACTTCTCTTTTTTTTTTTAGAGAAAGAGACCTTACAAGCAAGTGAGCAGGGAAGGGCAGAGGGAGAGAGAGAATCTTAAGCAGACTCCATGCCCAACATGGAGTCCCACACAGGGCTTGATCTCATGACCCTGAGATTCTGACCTGAGCTAAAATCAAGAGTCGGATACTTAACTGACTGAGCCACCCAGGTGCCCCTATCAGGTGCCATTTCTGCAGCTGGCTTCCCACCCCCTGACTAAAGCCTTCTCTGGTGGTCCTCGGCCCCAGACTCTGGGGATCCCGTCTCTGCAAGCAGCCTTCGACCAATAAGGAGCACAGAGTTTCGATTTTCCCCACTTTCAATCTAAAATATTTTAATTTGTTTCTCTGGATACGTACAATCATGCTTCTCAGACCCTGTGGCCTAAATTTTGCCTGGGGATAGCACCTCGGCCCCAACTGCACGCGCCCTTGGCCAGGCAGATCTGGTTCTTCCCTAGAAAGCCACTGGCCCCCTAGGTGCCTGGCTGTCCCTGAGGCAGAAAGAGTGCTGGGAAGTCCGCCGATCACACGACCATGTGAATAACTCATTTCTGTCATTTGGCCTGACAGGGCTTTTTGGGGGATCCAAATTATCCCTCTCCTGGAGGAATGTTTCATGCCCTTCCGGAGAAGCAGACCATTATCAGGAGGAGAGAAAGTCAAAGGAGGAAGGTGCGTTTCCCAGAGACAGGCTGGAGAGAGCACTTCTGAAACATCTCTAGGTGTAACAAAACTGGAGAGTCTTAATGGAAAGGTCAGAAAAGGCAAACACAGTAAGAGCAAGACACAGGGATCAGACACGCCCAGGAGAGCATCGATTTTGGGCAAATAACATCTAATGTGTAAATCCTTCGTCCTCAATGACAGTAACAGCCAACCCCTCATGGACATGGCAGACGCCCCGTTCTAAGGGACTGATGTGTGTTCATTCATTTATGAACCTTGTAACCATCCTGAGAAATGGGCATCCTTATTACCTCCCATTTTACAGATGAGAAAGCTGAGGCAGAGAGGGCAAATCAGGTGTCCCAGGAACAGCACAGCCGGAGACTTGTTTGGAGAGGTTCCGGGTTCTAATTCAAATCTCAAAATGGAACCTGGAACATCCAACCACCACTAGGGCAGAAAGTCTCCGGGACGTGGCAGAAGGCCCACTGGTGAAGGCCCACCTTTCTTTCCAGGTAGAGAAAACACAGACCCGTTGGGACACTTGGCTCTACTTGCTCAAACAGGCAGAAGACGATTTAAAATTCAGAATTCGCTATCCTGATAGCAGAAAAAATAAAGCAAAATCCCCCGGGGCCACATGATGTCACCCTCCCAGGAAGCCTCCTGCTTTACCATGTTTTGTAATGTTATTTGTCCGGTGAAAACAGTTTCGGTCATAGAACAAGCAGCACAAATCTCCGTGCGCCAACTGTGGGCTAAGGACCGGCTACCGCTCCTCATCGAGAACTACCATGTGCCCAGTCGAGTTAAAAGCATAAATCAATAGGAGTTAAAAAGCACCAGTAGCAAAGCCCAGACCTGGACCCAAAGTTGGCATCCTCCTTCAAACAAATCAACAAATCATTCCTCTCACCCTGCGCAGTGAGGGTTGGAAGGAGCCCCGCAAGATCTGCCAGCACTGTGGGGGGTGAGGGCGGGGAGGGGGTACGGGCTTCGCCCTGTCTCAGGTCCACCCGACCCAGCACGGATGGAAACGAGGGTCCTCTCTCACCTGCCTTCCCTCAGAAAGTCAGAAAGCAGCGCCCTTGGTGATGAAGGCAAGAGAGCTCATCGGGAAAGGTTTCACTTGGAGAGGAAGTCTGCTAGGACTCCCACAGGTGTAGCAGGTCCCTGACCTTAGCAGGTACCCCGGAGGCCCCTGATGAAGGTAAGGGCCCCTCCATGGGAGCTTTTCTGAAGTCCAGGGCAGCGGTTTCCAAAGGGCTCAGCTGTGTCAACTGCCTCACTGGAGGCTGCTCCTCCGGGGGTCTCCCTCACTAGGGACTGCTCCTCCAGGGGTCTCCCTCACTGAGGGCTGCTCCTCCGGGGGTCTCCCTCACTGGGGGCTGCTCCTCCGGGGGTCTCCCTCACTGGGGGCTGCTCCTCCAGGGGTCTCCCTCACTGGGGGCTGCTCCTCCAGGGGTCTCCCTCACTAGGGACTGCTCCTCCGGGTGTCTCCCTCACTAGGGACTGCTCCTCCAGGGGTCTCCCTCACTGGGGGCTGCTCCTCCGGGGGTCTCCCTCACTGGGGGCTGCTCCTCCGGGGGTTTCCCCTCATCTACAGCTTCACTGATCCCCCCCAACCCTGACCCAAGAGGCCAGAGCAGCATCCCCGGAGCACCCTTCCATCAGTCCCCTCCATTGCTCAAAAGGCTTCAAAGCTCCCCACTCTCTACCCACTGCTGAGTCCCTTCTCAAGTGCCCTTGGTTCTAAGGCCCAGGTCTACCCCCTCGGTGTGCACCACCACCCCAGCCCCCACGGGCCCTGCCCTCCTGGAGGGCCAGCCCCTGGAATCCTGAATCTGACTCCCTAAAGCCTTTTCAGGTTCCTCAGCAGCTCAAGGACCCCGCCCCCTAGAGCTCACACACTTCTCTGCGGCCTCAGTCAGCTGCCATACTTAAACACTGAACACAGGTGCCTGGGACCAGTCACCAGAATCTGACGGTCCCTAACTGGAGAGTAAGCCCCTTGAGGACAGAGAAAGTAGTACACATTTTCCATATGCTCTCAGAAGAGCTAAAGCCATTAGAGGTCTTGATGTCAAAAACAGGGCTTTGTAACCTCCCCACTGTCCACCCTGTACCTCTATTTTAAGATTTATTTGAGAGTGTGTGCAAGGAGGTGGAGGGGGAGGAACAGAGGGAGAGGGACAAGCAGAGTCCGCACTGAGAGTGGGGCCCAAGGCAGGGCTCAGTCCCAGGACCCTGAGATCCTGACCTGAGCCGAAGCCAAGAACTGCGTGCTTAGCCGACTGAGCCACCTCGTGCCCCCTGCCCTCCTCTTCAGCTGGGACATAGCCGTTAGTGGTTCTAGAGTCTGAGCTGAGGCTCAAACTTCGTGAGTTAAAACCCGCACAGGACATTAGGGAAAGGAGGTCCAATGATGCCCGGGGCTGGGAAGGGAGCCCCAGCAAGAGGCCATCGGGGCCGCCAAGGCCTATGGAAGACACAGGTAAAAAACATGCCTCTGTTGGGATGCTTTCGACCTGCCGCTTCTGCTGGGCATCTCAGCTACGGTAGTGCTAATCCTCAGAGCATCCCGAATGTCCCCAGCTACAGAGGGGAACAGAGCTCCCTTCCCCGGATGCCTCCCTGCCTCGGAGAGAGGGAAGCAGAGAGGTGTGCGAGGAGGCGGGGCTTCAAAGGCAGTGCTCTGCATGCACAAACCCCACTGACACGGGCAGATGAAAGGCAGGCGTTGTACCGGCTTGTCCTGCTGAGTTCACATCCACGCTGTTGAACATTCACATGGCAATTTTACAAGACACTTTTTTACAAGGTACGCTTGAAATTAACATGCCAGGTTCAAATGATTATGTTTGCATTTTCTGTAAGAAATATCCCGCCTCACCAGTCTCCTCAGGAGCACGAAGCTGTTAAGGATAATTTCTTAGGTGTTAATTAGTTTCAGGAGTCCTCTTCACGCCATCCCAAACGAGGGAACTTCCAGGGCCGGGGGTCGGGGAGCCGACTGCACCTTCAGTGGTCCTGCAGTGAGGCCAATCAAAGGCCTTGGCCAAAGCCCAAAAGGAGAGGGGGCACTCGAGAGATGAGGGGCCTTTACGATCGGCTGCTGTCCCCGTCAGGATCCAAGGCAAAAGCTTACTGGCCTCACCAAGAAATCGATGCAAGACGCAAACAGCTGTTCGCAGTATTTCCGCTGGTTCCAACCAGACCTTCCAAAGAACTCCAGCTCTTTCTCCCTTGTGTCTTGGGATCTGAAGGCTAGAAAGGTCATGAGAAATGACCCCAGCCTGCCCTGTGATTCAGAAGAGCGAGAGCAAGCAGCTGCAGAGGCGGCCCCAAGACTCCACCCAGGTCCTCCGCATCAGGCCAGGCCTGGACCACACCACCGCCGAGCCCAGCCCGACAGCTTGCCTTCAGTCAGGCGCCCGGCACCACCGTGGTTTGCATGTGGCCCACTACCAGCAACTGGTGGTGATGAATGACTCACTAAATCCTATCTGCAGGGAACTTACGGAACAAGGCCTCTCTCCATAGGAATGGGGCAGCCTTGCCTGGCCACAGGGCTGGACTCACCAATAGCCTTTCCAGGAGTTTCAAGGTTTTTGTTCACTTCAATGTGCAAAATGCCTGATGAAAGAATTATTTTATTTTTTTTAAGATTTATTTTTGAGAGAGAGAGGAAGTGAGCAAGCAGGAGGGGGAGGGAGAGGGAGAGCCGATCTCAAGCAGATTCTGTACTGAGCCCAGAGCCCGATGTGGGGCTCGATCTCACGACCCTGAGGTCATGACCTGAGCCGAAACCAAGAGTTGGCTGCTTAATTGACTCAGCCACCCAGATGCCCCAAAAGAATGATTTTAAGATAATTTCATTGCTTTCAAGTTCTACATAGTGACCAGCACCGTAAAATGTCTCTGGGGGCAGAGCTATAATGAAAAGATGACGACGAATTTGTTGTAAAGAGTGCTTCCAAATGAATGAGAGGGGGAGGTCGGCGGCGGGGATTTACCCTCCTAAGAAGTCTTCTGTTTGAGGTCTTCCTATGTGCCAGGCACTGGGCCATGTTCCGGGAATTCAGAGATGACCAAGGTACCAGCATTTTTCTCCCCCAGCCACTGGGAGAAACAGTATGGGGGCCATGTGCTAATAGAACCACAGAGTCTCACGGGACCACCTTGTATGCACAATCCAGGCCATCAGAGAGGGTGAAATCGTGGCTAATGCTTCAAGGAGTTTTCCAGAAGGCAAATTGGTAACATAGTTGTTTTAAGCAGAGGGGATTCCACCTGCCAAGGCAAAGAGACCTGAATGCATACAGCCTGTTTGAAAAAGAGCCCAAGGATTGGTTCGAAACATCTGAGACAATGGCACACTGCAGTCCTCTCTCAGAGAGCCGAAGAAATGATTTCCACATTAAAAATAATAAAAAGCAATCATGGGGAAACGCGTCTTAAACTTTCAAGACGTAAAGGTGAATAACCACCTAAGAAGTGAGAAAGTGGATTCTCAAAATACCCACAAAAGCATGAAACCAAATACAGAAAAATACCTAACAAACTATATATGATATAAGACCTAACACCAGTGACCGAAGTGTCTGTCCTCCATTAGGAATTCTGACTGGTGAACATCCTAACTACACAAAATTGCCCAAGGCAACACCTTTAAGAATAATTAAAGTGTTACCACATATTTCAATAGTGCACTGGAAAGTAAATCTTGCTTTATTTTTCAAAATGCATTAGTAGGGGCTTTTTTTTTTAACCCTCTCACCTCAAAAGAACAATTTTAAAACTTTTTATTTACTAAAGTCCTGTAGAAACATCTTCAATCGTGAATTGTGAAAGGTACACTAGATACAACAACTCTGCCAAAACTGTTTACGTCCCTTTAGGAAGACCCTAATCGTAGCTAATTCTTAAAGGAGTCGGCTGACACCGTACAGCAATCTTAGTCCGAAACCAGATCCCAGTGGTTTCTACAGAAGCCTGCAGTCCCCACATTTTCCTGCAATCAATTCCCAGGAACCAAGCCAGAAGGTGAAATCTAAAGGATGGGAGAGTATTGGGGGGGGGGGGGCGGACGGGCGGGAGGGAGGAGGAGCTTGCTATCGCCATCCTTGGGGCCCCAGCTGGGTTAAATCGGTCACCAAACAGGCTGAATTTCTTTTCTGACCACTAGGTGTCGCCTACGCATTGGTGAGGTGGGCAAAGCACAGACGCGACACTTCAAAGGCACTGGCAGAAATGGACAACTGCAAGAATTCGGAGAAATCATAATGAACAGATCTCTGGAGCCGAAGGTGAACTACAGGGGGTTTGGCACCATATGCTGAAAAAAGGTAAAATCATACTACTGAGCTTTAATGAGTCAAATGCATCTTGTTAAGCGCTTTAACAAAATTAAGCTTTATTGTGGAACATTTATTAAGCCCCGACTATAGGTCAGGCTTTATACCCATCACATGTAAATGACAAGGGCAGTCAAATATCTAGCGTGTCCAGTATTTCTGGCACTATCCAAACAACACCTCTGTTCCAGAATGTCACATCCAAAAGAGCAGGAACAAGCTGAAGTTTGAGGGGCTTTAGTACATTATGGCCTCCATTCAAGCCCTTGACGTAGGTCACTTAATTTTTATCAAAAACGAAATAAGTAGGTTCTACTAAAATGACAGTTTCACAGACAAGGAAACTGACACACGGGAAGATTAAGGAATTGGGCCTGGGATCTTAGCTGTTGAGGAGCTGAGATTCCAGGCAGGCTCATCAGCTCCCGGGCTCCCAACAGCCTCACACAATGACCACAGCTCGGGTACAAGACATTAACCAGCACAGTAGTGGTTACGAACTCAAAAGGAGGAAGGGGAAAGTTAGATCTACGGAAGTGAGAGTAATCTGAAAAGCTCATGAAAAAAGAGGAATCTAAGTTAGAAATGGAAGGATGTCATCTCTGATCTATCAAAACCACAGAAAGGTACTAGGGGAAATTAATTCCACCTTTAGATAGCTACCATTCATGGGGCGCCTGGGTGGCTTAGCTGGTTAAGTGTCTGCCTTTGGCTCAGGTCCTGATCCCAGGGTCCTGATAGAGCCCAGGTGTCAGGCTCCCTGCTCAGTGGGGAGCTTGCTTTTCCCTCTCCCTACACCCCTTCCCCCCATGCTTGCAAGCTTTTTCTCAAATAAAAAATCTTTAGATAACTACCATCCTGTCCCTACTTTATAGATCTGAAACCTAGAGTTTTTTAAAAGTAAAAACCTCCATCCCCCCAATTTTTCTGACTTTAGTTTTCCAAATACATTAGAGAATGTTTCTATGTTCTTGTTTAATGAGAAAAGGAAAAAACCTCCCCAATTATTTTAAGTGTCTACATTTCTGTTGAGACTCAGAAAAGTTAAATAACTTGTTCAGGACCAAAGACCTAACTGGCAGCAAAGGAAAAACCAAGACCAGGTGACCCTATTGTGCTCTAGAGTCGCCCCTTCCACTCTTCAGTATTGGGGAGGGGGGAGCAGATCAGCAAAAAAGGAAAAACATTCCAGACCAGGATTACAGCAGGAACAAAAGCCTGGAGAGGTGAATGGCAGGGTCATTAACCACAGAGCTAAAGCATGAGTGCTGGGGAGTGCTGGGAATCAACATAGGATCCCTACAGCAGAGTCTGACTAAGGATGTATCACAGCCCAGTATGAGGAGCCTTGGACTTGATTCCCGGACCACAATGCAGCACCACATAAAGGCACATGCTGAAGATTTGAGGTTGGCCAATCCATCAAACCAGGGAGAGGGCGCAGGAGTCAAAGTGGCCAAAGCAGCTCAGAGGCCCCCCGAGCATCTCCTCGGAGAGATGACGCAGGGTACTGGGATCAAGTCCCACACTGGGGGGGGGGGGGGTCCTTGCTCAGCGGGGAGCCTGCTTCTTCCTCTCCCTCTGCCAGCCACTCCCCCTGCTTCTGCGCGCGCTCTCTCTCTCTCTCTCTCACACACACACACACACACAAGTGAATAAATAAAATCTTTAAAACAATAAAAAAATAAAATTTAACCAGACATTCCATCCTGATCCAACATTCGTTGTTGGAAATCTTATTGAGGTACATGTTAGAAAGCAAATCTCAAATATATCTCCCAACCATGTAAACTGATGATATCAAAAGAGTTTCCTGTAACCAAACTATACCATGTTGTGACCTAACATATGCCGTGAACTCATTATCCACAGAAATCAGACAGCAGAGTGAAGGAAAGCTGAACAGCAGATCTTCCTCTGTCACTGGTCTCTTTGTTCATTTGTTTTCATGGCAATCTGCGCTTCTCTTTCAAATCCTGAGCCTGTGAGCTTATGTATTATCCCACAATTATGAGACCCAGGAAAAGAGGTAGAGAATAAATTCAGGACAACACAGATAAATCTGAGCACACCTGATGAAGATTTTACAACCTAAATAAACCTAAATAAAGCTAATGATTTAGAAACCTGTTTGCCACCTGACACAGCCAGGTGGCTTATGGACCTCACACCTTGACTTTCTCGAGGTTTCCTACTTTTTTTTTTCCAGGAAGTTATTAAGAGTCACTCACGCACTTCAAATTTGGGGGAAACTGTTGTGCAGAAACTCATCTCTCCCTAATTATCATCAGACTTCTGTTCCTTAACTATTCACTAAAGCTATTAACTAAAATTTGTCTAACCCAAATTGGTGCTGTCTCATTTACTTAATCAAATATGTATTTCCAATGATCAATTTTAAAGAGACAAACCACCCACTGACTATATTTTTACAGAAGAGGACAAGCTGAAAGTAGGCATCCGAAATATCTCAGGAAAATTTAAAAGTTCTGCTCTATAAAACGTTTATGCTTTAAGGCTGTCAAAATACATTTGTTCTCTCATATCAAGAGTAATTTAAACAGCAGTATGCATACACCCAAATTACCAAACTGACAAATAATCCCAAAGCCGGTTTAAAGACAGTTAGTGCCAGGTTAAAAAGAAAGTAGCCATACAAAGTACACAAGACAGAAACAATAACATATTTAGAACTGTCAGAATTTGAATAAATGGATGGAAACACACACACACACACAATTTTGAATAGCATTTTTATTATATAATCATCACTGAAATAGATGACTGTTTTGTTAAGGGGGCTAAGAGAGTGGGGAGTGAGATAAAAGAATAATCAACCATCCCCCCCCCATCCCTACCCACCAGCAAGAACCTTCTGGACCAGAAATAGAATACTTCTAAAGTCTTTAAATATAATTTTTTTTTTAAGCCAGACTATTATAATGTAAGCAATTTAAGGAAGGCATGGCTCTCTCAACAGTATTGGTGGCACCAGTCACAAGCCTCCCCATGTGGCTAAGCCACTGAACTATTTCAAATAAGAAAGTATGAGCTGCAAGACCATCAGCCACCCTATGTGGGCAAAGTCACTCAGCTCCATGGATGCGTCCGCCACAACTTACAAGGGAAGCCAACACCAGCACTAACCAAGGAGAGGATAAATAGGAGAATAAAGTCAGTCCCCACATCCCTCCTTGCTTTTCCCAGTCATAAATAACAGCAACAATACACTGTAAAAGTTACGGCAATCGTAGGCATTCATCCCTCATCGTAAAAGAAACTATTTTCTGTTATGTTCCAGTAAGATCTGACTAGCAACCTGTAAATTTAAAAATTCTTTGTAGTCAGGGCAGAAAAAAGAAAGAAAAATGAAAGCCTTGCTCACGAGTTTCTTTAGTGTTCTAAAGAAACATAGCAAAGAAACATAGCAAGTGATTTCTATGGTTTGACTCATACCTTGAAAAACGTATGTAAAATATTTTATGGTATCAGAGTGAATTTTTAAACTGAAAGACCTGAGTCCAGTAAGTGTTCAATGTGTATTTACTGAGAAGCTGAGGGAGGGAGAAAAAAAAAACAATTTCTCAAGAAATATCAATATTTCCTTAAGATTCTGAAACGAATCAATTTCATAACTGATCAGTGAAATTGGCATAACTGAAAAAAAAAGTAGGGAAACCTTCAAAACTGATAGCTGGGACTTCACAACATGAGTAAAACAGACGCTTTCAAAGTGGAAAACAATCTAGTCTTCCAAAGTTCAAAAGTCTCAAAATCAAAGGTATTGTTACTATTTTGAGTCAAAAGGCCATCACAATTTGACAAAAGAAACAAATTTCATCGGGCCAAGGGAATATGCATCTATTGCCGTAACAACCAAACTTGCTTTTCAAGATTGTTTACTAATCATTTTATACCGAACATATACCCTTTTCTCAGACAAATCAGTTTTCACCAATCCTTGGAGGTGGGAGAAGGAGGGGTAATACATATCTCAAAGTTTTGATTTTGAAACTTTTCAGTCTTTCCAAATACTGAAAATCAGTTATGATCCCTACATGTCAATGAGTCTTAATGTGCACAAACATCAGGACTGTTGTACGTACCTCGCCCCGCCCACCTCAAGTTTAAGCCAAATCGTATATTTACAAATAACAGAAAAACCTCCTCTTGATAATCTGAGGCCAAACACCATTTTGAAGGGTTGGAGGGGGAGGGGGGTCAAAGGGCTTCATTCATTATTCACTTTGTTGTCTTTAGAGTGTTCAGGACTTTCCTTCAGAACATCTCAGAGAAATCTAGAAACCATACCTCAAGCATGTTGTCAACCATTATTTATTTACAACAATCGAGAGAAAGGCATCTCTTGGACTCAGATAGCACCGATCATAGGCTGGCTAAGAAAAGCTGTTCAAAGCGAGTTGGCCAGCAGGCACAGATACCCCTTCATAGGATATTTTTAATGAGTTTTGAAAACAAATCACAGTAAATCACAACCCAAAGAGAAGCATGGTTTCTACTTTTCAGTATTAAAAAAAAAAAAAATTGAAGATTTAATTGCCTCCTCCATGTTTTTCTCGCCCCTTTGCACCCTTAAAAACAGCAAGTGCTTTTAAATTATAAAGCCTTATAATTTAGAAAGTGTCCTAATAATTTCCAGAAAGCTAAGCAATGTGTAAATCCAGAACGGTTTTGAAATAAGTTCCATCTTCCTTAACAACTCAAAACACGCTGTGCAGCATTCATGTACACACCTGCAACTCCTAAAGTTTTGGCAAAAGGTAACAGCAACACTCCATACTTTCAATCACAACTGTCATAAACAATGTTCTCCAAAAGCAGTGAGGGTGAGCAAAGATGGGGGAATGTGTCGCATGGGTCATGGCCCGCCACGCCACTGCGGTAGGAGGTCATACTGGAAGGTGGCAAAAATGGTACAATACGGGCCTTGAGAAGATTCAGCAACACTGGTTAACTTCCTAAGTCTATAGAAATGCTTAAAAAAAAAAACTTTTTTTTTTTAAATGTTTTTCAAGAGCCTGTTAAATGCTGTTTGCTGTCAATTTCAAAACCGCCTATCCTGTGTTGAGTCTAAAAAAGATTTGAATATCCAAGCAACTTTGTTTCATGCAGGAGCTTATTAAATGCCCCAAGGACAAAGCAAAGTCCTCTCTGCTTACACATTGCCTAGCACAGGTTACAGCTTTCATACAGAAGGTGCCCAATAAGTGCTGGTTGGATTCAGCCACTTCTTGCAGCACATTCTCCCGAAACAAATGAAACTAGACTTAAAAGGAAGCTACTGTCCCTTGGGGTCTCCCCTTGGCAAAACTCTAAGGCAACAAGTGAAAATGATACAGTTGATTTTCATTAGGGCCCTGATCTTGCAACAATAAGGACAGGAAACATTTTTATTAGTAAACTAAGCCTTAGCAAAGACCAAAAAACAAATGTAAACAACAATTGTTCTCTATGCCTTTTCCTGTTAAAAAGCCAAGGTAAACCTGGAAAAAGGCATAACAGCTGAAAAACAAAAATGCCTTTGCAATATTTTTAAAGCTTTTGTTCCATGAGAAATTTGAAATTTAAAAAAAAAATGGTGTATGCCTGCGACCACCGTATCTGTTTCCTGCTCAGATCCTGGGGCTCTTTAAAAAAATAAATGAGCAACAAAGAAAAACCCACCACATTCATCCTCAGTCTTTACTACCAGAGTAGTTAATCTGGTATGTCCAGAAAAGAAAGTGGAAATTCTTGACCACCTTAAAACAGTACATTATTCCTTTGTTGGAAAAACATATGTAAGAGAACTGGAAATACAAAAAAGCCATCCAGACTCGGCTCCAAAACTTTAATCTCGGAAAAACCAACTTCGTTTCAGATGCAGTGAAGGATTTTACTGTCACAAATCTGACTTTCACTAGCATTTGTGGGGGGGGGGGTTCATTTTTGTTTTGTTTTTGTTTTTTAATCTAACCCCCTAATCCTTAACTTGAGCTATGTGGAACCAAGATTTTGTTTTCCCCTTGTCCACTTCTCCTGTGGCGTTGAATCTCTGCTGCTGATATAACGTCAGCCTTGGGTTTGTTGTACTGCTTATAGGCATGCATCTCAAA
>CM053609.1:12644065-12670186 GCA_028646535.1 Procyon lotor
CTGTGTTTCTCTCTGTCAAATAAATGAAATCTTTAAAAAAAAAAAAAAAAGAGTAAATAATTTAAAGTGTATCATTTGATGGTTTTTAGTACGTTCGGAGTTGTACAGCCATCGCCTCAATCTAATTTTAGAATATTTTCATCACCCCCAAAAGAAACCCCATACCCATTAACAGTCACTCCCTGTTCCCTCCTCCCCGCCCCCCTTCACAACCACTCATCTACTTTCAGTCTCTATGGATTTGCTTATTCTGGACTTCGTATAAATGGAATCATACAATATGTGGTCTTTTTGTGACTGGCTCCTTCCACTCTAGAACCCTGTCTTCAAAGTTCTTCCAGTCAACCTTAGCATATTTCTTAAGGTTGGATTTTTCTAATCCTTCTGACAAATCAAACATATAACCTTGGAAACTTCAAATCCTGACCCGCACCCCCATCTCTCTCCTCAAAAGTACCATTTACTTGCTAGTTCCCTGTAGAGAGTCTAAACTATAATTTGCTATTTAGGTTCTTTCCAAACTTCTTATTCTGGGCTCGTCCTCTGGTAATAAAACACCAACTTCTTTAAAACACCAACCTTTCAATATGCCTATATTTCTCTGACAATAGGATAGGACTGTGCCAGGGGCAGAAAGATGACCGACTCCTTCTAATGAGATGGCCAAAATATGTTTAAAGTATCTATGGATTTCTAAAAAGAAGAGGAAAGAGAAGTCCTCAGACGATCTATTACTCATAACATCCAGGAATCCTTTATTTAGATGCTCTGTTCACATATTGATACAAACACATGTGAATGAGTTCATCTGCCTCTCTTCCAAATCATCTAAGTTAAACATTCGAAAGAAAATCACCCGGCTGCTGGACCTTCCAGTGTTCAAAGAGTAAACACTAATCCTTAAATATGCCAACACAACAGGAAGGAACACCATCCCAATTTTTATCACTATACCAGAGACCCAAAAGAATTGCCTTTCTCTGACTGGATTCAGTAGTTTATTTCCATCAGAATTAAGTCTTCTAGCACTTTTCTAACTAAAAAAAGAACACATGTGAACACTGAGTTTATCGTTTTTCTCCTGAAAACTTCAGAGCTGTGGGAAGGAGCAGACACTGAGTGGGGACTTCAACAAACCAAATCAGGAGTCAGGGTGGCTTCTGGCCACCCATCAGTTTTTCAGCAACCAACCATTTTCGAGGGACCCTTGAGAAAACCTCTGGTCTCTCTGTATCATGAAAAATGCCCCCTCTCCTCCTGTTTTGTCAAGAAAGAGCTGCCTTTCACAAAGAGTATTTTTCATGAAGATCGCTCCCAACAACAAGACATTCTATTTTAAAATGCCCGACTCCTTCCTCAAGAAGCAAGGCCATCGGAGCTGTGGTGAATTTCAGAACTTATTAACGTTAAATAATAAAACTCGAAGCATAACACACTTCAGGAGCATGCCATTTAAAAAAAAAAAAAAAATGGATTAGCTCTCCTGTGTCTTCTAACCTGCATTTCAACTTTTAGAGGCTAGGAAACCCTCTTCGGTCCCCCCCAAATACCATCTGTAATCCTTAGAAGGGAGCCGAAAGCCTTTCGTCCAATCCAGTGAGCTGAAAGTTTAGAAAACAAAGAGCAGGAGAGCTCAGATTTGTGGAAGGTCCGGCCTCAATCTGCGACTTACTCCATGTAGTAAACACTAATTCTTTAAAAATCTGCTCTTACTCCATCATGAACTCATTTCTTACAAGACACTTAAGAAGGGTTTGTTTACACAAACAGCCTTTCCGAATCGCCCCTGCGATGGGGCCAAACCGCCCCCCCGCCTCCCGATTCTCCCCCTCACTCTTCCCCTCACTCTTCAAGGCTCAGTCGTGATTTTTTCAAAGTTAATTGGCACCACCTGCATACCCTCGGCAAACATTACTCACCAACACGCCCTCACCGTTCCCAGCCCCAGTTCTCCGAATGCGTTTAAACTTTAATCGTGTTCAAATTACCCTACCATCGCGAATATGCCAGTAAAGCACGCTTCGGGTTTTTGTTGTGTTGTTTTTTTGTTTTTTGGATTTTTTTTTTTTTTTTGAGTACGTGAACCCCCTCCCTCGCCTCCCTCCACACAGCGTGGGGCCCTAAGTCCTCCCTCCTCGCACTTCCCTACCCCCTACCCGACGCTACCAAAACAAAAGCTATCAGATTGCAAGCGATAGCGAGTGCGGAGCGATATTGCTTATTAACTTTGTACAAAGGAAGTGCGAGGCGTGGGGGAGATAGTGTCACCCAAGTCCGACCACAAACCCAAGGCGAGGGCTCTGCGCTGGCAAAACAGAACACCCTTCCGCCCACCGCCCCCGCTGCCGCAGACCCTGGCGCTGCTTAAGCCGCGGCGCACACCTCTCACCCGGGCCAGGCGCCTTGGTGTCCCCGAGCGGCCGTGTGCCGACCGCTACAGCCCCGCGTTGCAAGCACGTGTGTGGAAATGCACGTCGGCTCGGACCACACACCCACTCCCGTTCAGTCGGATGCCGCACGACCACCCCCCAGCCTCGCCAGGGGGAGAGGCGTCTACCGGCGGATTGCCCAACTATGCCGAAGAAAGTCTCAGAACCCTCTGAACTAGTGGCCCAGACGCGCTCCAGGGAAAAACCTGAGTGCTGTCGAGCCCCCGACCTTGTAGTTTTCCGGGGGGGGGGGGAATGGAGCGGGAGGGGTGCTAAACGGGAACGCTCCCCTAACCCCTGAGCCGCACAGAGCAGCCGCGAGAAGCCCAAGCTGGGGGTGGAGGGGAGCGGGGGGCAGGTAACCCGCCGAAAATCGGGCGAAAGTGATGGGAAGGGAAAGGCCAGGATCCCAAAACGCCCGAGGGGCCAAGCGCGTTGGCGACACGAGGCAGCGCTGGGAGGTTTGGAAACGTGTCCAGGGGCTGCGGGGCCTCTCCCGGGCGCCTCGCCCTGGAACGCCACGGCCGGTGGGCTCCCCGATCCCCGTCCCCCGGGCACCGTATCTGCCCCAGCAGCCAGGGCCCCGCGCGGCCGCGGGAGCTGTCACCGCCGTCTGCGCGGCGCGCGGGGGCCAGCTTTCTGTGCCGAGTGGCCCGCGCGCCGGGAGGGGGGTGAGGTGTGGGTGGCGGGGCCCGGCCCGGTGCGAACTTCCCCGACGGATCCCAGCGCGGGCACGGCCGCGGGGGAACGAGCGCTGCCCGAGACAACCGGCCCGCGGGGCAGGGCTCTCGGGACAGCGAAAGAGAAAGCCCCCGGGGCCCTTCCCGCGCGAGGGTGCGCTGAGCCGGGGCCCCGGGGCCGCTCCAGCCTTCCGGCCGAGCCCCTCCGCACCCCGCCCCGCCGCTCCCGAGCCCGGGGGGCCCGACAGCTGCGACAATGGCAACTCGGGTTTCGCAAACAGGGCGCAGCCCCTCGAAGGAAAAGTTCCCGCAGTGGCCGCGGGCGGCGGGCACATACTCACTTTCTCCACTCGTCGGCCAGAGCGAGAGCGCGGCGGAGAAAAACAGGAGCCCCCACAGCGAGGTCGGGGACCCTCCTCCGGAGCCAGACTTCATTCCTTTTATTTGGGACGAAATTACCTTCTCTAAAAAAAAGAGAAAAAAAGGGGGGGGAGGAAAAAAAGAAAAATAAAGGGAAAAAAACGGGAAAGAAAAAGTCTCAAACTCAGTCTTGGCCCTCTCCGAAAACAGGGCGAAGGAAACAATACTCCGAAGGCGGCGCCAGCCGGGGACCCTCCGGGTGCGCGGAGCGGGCGGGCGGCGGCGCGGGGCGGCCCCTCAGCGCCGGCAGCCTCGGCCCAGGGCTCGGCGGAGTCGGGAACCCGAGGCGCGCCGGGGCGGGCTGTCGGCGTCGTCGGCCTCCATTTTCAAACCCAGAGAGGCAGGAGGGGGGGGAACTGCACAGAAAGGGGGCAAAGCCCAAATTCGTCTCGGCGAAGAAAAACAAACGCGACCCCAGGCGCAGGGGGAGGCTGTCCGACACCCGAGCCTCCGCGGCTGGAGGGCGCGACGCAGTTCGCAAGATTGCCCCGAAGTCCGGGTCGCGGGCGAGGCCGGCCAGGGGCAGAAATGCGGAGTAAAAATGAATGAGCGGCTCCCCCTCCTCCTCCTCCGGGCTCCGCTCGCCGCCGCCTCCTCCCTCAGCGCCGCCGCCGCCGCCGCCGCCGCCGCCGCGAGCTCCTTCCCAAATCCAGAACACACACAAAGCGGCGGGCCGGCCGCGCCGCGCTCAGCACTCCCGCCGCGCCGCCCGGGCTCCGCGCCGGCCCCCGCCCGGCCCCCGCCCGCCGCCGCCGGCTCCGCGCGCGGGGGCTCTGGCTCGCTGAAGGTCAAAGCCGAGGCGCGCAACGCGCCGTGGAGCTCCCCTCGCGCGGGAGGGGCGTGGAGGGCCCGGGGAGCGGGGCCGAGGGTCTGCAAGCGCCGGGCACGGGCGCGCCGGGGGCAGGCTCGCTGGCGGCGTCCCTCTCGCTCGCTCGCCTCTCTGGAGTTCGCCTGGTGCGCTCGCTCCTCCTCGGGTTTTTTCCTTTTTTTTTTTTTTTTTTTTCCGCTCAGCGGAGTTAATGCTGGTAAACAAGAGCCTCAGCCTCGCCGCGCCGCTGCCGCCGCCGCCGCCGCCGCCGCTGCCACACACTGGGGGCTCGCGCGCGCGGGCGCGCGAACTCTCGAGGCCGCGCACACGCGCCCGCGCGCACACTGGAGCGGCCTCAGCCGCAGCCGCGGCGCGCCGAGGGCCCGGCCCAGGCTGGTGCGCGCCAAGAGACGGAGCCCGGGATTCAAGGGACGTGCGGAGCGGAGCCCGGGCGTGGGGTGCGAGGCTGCGAGGCACCGCCCCCGCCTCCCGCCCGCGCCGGCACACGCGCGCGCGCGCCCACAAGCTCTCTCCCCCACCCGCACTGCGCCGGCCACCCTGCACGCGCCCTCCCCTCCCGCAAGACTCCAAAAACAATGCCCCCGGCGCCGGCCCGGGCTCGGCGGAGGGGCAGGCTGGGGAGAAGAGGGGAGGAGAGGGGAGGAGTGGGGAGGAGTGGGGAGGAGGGGGTGGGGACGGAGGGGGCGGGGTGAGCGGGCTGTGCGGGGCCGGAGAGGTTCATTGAAAACAACAGCACGGCTGGAAAGCGCGTTTCCTCGGTTCTTGAAAAGCTTCATTGTTTCTTGCAGCTGTTGCAAAATAAATAAATAAGTGCATGCATGCGGCATTTTTTTCACAGCGTGCTGGAAAGCCCGAATGTGACGGGAGGGGCACACCTGGGAAAAAGGAGACCCCCCACCCAAGCTACTAAGGCAGGGACTTTCACGCAAGGCTGGGACGGCCGCGGCCTCGCGACCAGAGAGCCCGGAGTTCTGGGGCTTGCGGGGAGCCGAAGGGGAAGGGCGCGGCCCGCGTGGCTTGGCTCAGGGGCACGAGGGGGAGACGGCCCGCCGCCCGCCGCCCGCCGTGGGCCCCGAGCCGGGGAAGGGGGGTCCAGACAGGCTGCCCTGCGTGCCCAGGGCGCGTCCCCGCGGCGGCCGCCAGGGGGCGCAGCAGGAGCCGGGGAGGGCCGGCCGGCGGAGTGTCGCCTCCCTCCGGGAGAGGAAATGTAGGGGCCCGGGCAGGGGGCTGGCCAGGCTGGGTCGCACTGGCCGGGCCTCCACGACCCGCGGCCCGCCCTGGGCGCTCCTTGCGGCCTCACGAGGCTCGGGGCTCCACCACGTGGGCGGCTGCGGGGAGCGGCCGAGGCGCGTGCACAGTGCGGGGCTGCGGGGCCCCGGAGGTTGGGGGGGGCGTGACCGAAGGGCTCCTGAGGATTGGGAGGAGACCCGGGGCCGGGTCTCCTGCGGGTCTCCGGGCTGGTGTCGGGACCCCGGAACGTGCCGCACACAACAGCGATCAGTGGTCACTGCGGAAACCCAGCCGCACCTGCCCGGTGTCCTCCCGAGCACGGCTCTCTAGTTTCATTTGCTACGTAAGTGACTAGAAACCAGCACCAATTCCAGGTCTCCTTGGTGGTTTTCTCGAATGTGACCAAGGAGCGGTTTCCCCAAAGCGAGACTGCCCTAGGACTGCCATCTAATGAATAAATGCTGCGGAGACCAGGTTCTCAAAGGAGAAACAGCCCAGCGATGGCTGGAGAAAGGAGTTGGAAATACGTGGACTTTTAAAAATAGTGATTGGACCACGTGTCGTCTGTAATGTGGTCCGGTTTCATGACTCAGACTAATTGATGTCAATAATAAATAAAAAAGAAGATGGCTAATAAAAGAGTTGGGAATGTCTAGATCGAGTGCAAGTGTTTGTGTCATAAACAATTAGGCTGTCTGGTAAGAGGGAACTGTTCTAAAGGAAGGGTAGGCTTCTTTTTTTTACTCTAATTGTAAAAGATTTCCGCATTACATTATGCGTCCCATCGTTCGTAAATAATTGTTTAAATTAAGAACTGAAAACAAGTCAGAAGCTATCACGATGGAAACCTAGCCCTTTCCCCTCATGTTTATTTCCTAGATCACTTTTCCCCTTGGAAATTTTTAGCTCAATTCAGTGAGTCAGTGTATAGCAAGGAAATCTTTTTTTTTTTTCTTCTTCTTTAGTTAAGAGAGTCATTCATATGGGATTTGTTTTTGTTTAACTGGAATTCAGCTTAACTTTCAAATACGATGTTCCAGTTTTAGATGTTTCTGGACATTAGCAGAAGAGGAAACATTAGAATCTTTGAGAAGAAACTCAATTTAGTATGTATCGTTTAAAAATAAGGCGCACTATACGTGAATGATTAAAATTTAGTTTACTAATTTTTAGAATATTTCTTCAGAGAGTTCCCTCCATGAGTTTAATCTTAATGCCTACAAGTCCATTCTGCAGCTAAATGTAAAGGAATATCAAAATTACATTCTCATCATATTTAGTGTTAAGAATTTTTTAATACATACTTGTAAAATAAGACAAAAGTTTAGTGCTGATTTTTAAAAGGTGAATGCTAATAGAAGCAGCTCTACTACAGAATATATTCGGTTTCGTAATAAAAATGCCCATCAATTTGTCCCCGAGAACGTAAGGTTTATGGAAGAAAGAGAAATGTATATCATTTATATTGTAGAAATATATTATAGAAATTTTTGTCAAAATACATTTTTAAGCAAAATGATTTTTCATTTATAAATTTTTTAAATGTTTGCTTTCCTAAAGTAATAGGAAATAAATAAGATTAAGTTATTTTAGACAGTGAAGTTAGATGCTTACTATTATAGAACTTAATATTGAAAAGAGAGTGACAGTTTAGATTGCTTTTCAGCTCTAACTTGATCCCCTAGACAAAGAAGGTGATTTGTGTTTTCTTCAAGGATTACATCTTACATATCAAAGTCAAACTTATTTTTTCAACCTTGGAAATAAAATCATGTAGTAGAACATTAATTGGAGTCTTTGCTTTATAATAGCACCAACAATCCTTCACACATTTTGTTTTATGCCATTTTCCCCAGGTGTCTTATAAATTTCCCTTCATTTGGAGATGAAACTAGTTGCTCACTTTCACTTTTTAAAAACTGTTTACTTGAAAAGTTTTATTTCAAGATATTCTGCTCAATGTACCAGACGCCCCCAAAATGTAATATGTACCAAGTGAAAATGTGAGAAACAGCACAGATGACAATTGATAAGTATTCTAAGTACACAATACAGTGCGGTATATTTCCATAAAGGAATGTCATTCAAAGCAAAAGTGAATAAACCACAGCCACACACACGGGCAAATCTTTGAAACACAATTTTAAATTTAAAAAAAAATGCAAGTTTTGAAAAAAAATACATGACACCATTTTGATAAAACCCTTAAAAGCAAGGACAACAAAAAACATATGGCAATTTTTTTAAGTCAGATAAATACACAATAAAGTATTTTTGTTTTGGCAAGAGGATTAATAAAGAATACAAAACATAGGATCCTGGTTACCTTTGGGTGGGGGACCCCCATTGGCATATGCAATGTTCTCAGAACTATGTTCATTCTCAGGTTGGGTGGTGAATTTATAGATTTCTACTTTCTAATTATGTTTTATAACTAACGCATATATTACACATATTTTTGTATATATAAAATATTAAAGATGATAAAAATATGGGAGAGAGTCACAAAAGAGATCACCCAGTTTTCTAATATGATTCTTTCAGATTCCAAGTTGTATAAATAACTCGGAAGAATTAAAGAACCATGAAAATGATACAGTTAATCAAGGTCTTATCCTTAAGGAAACTTTTCAAAAGAATGCTTACCCATAACCTATCAGTGCAATTCAAGACAAAAACAAATCATGAAATAAAAAATGTAGAAGAACTCACAGGTAATTAGGTTTATTAATTAAGAGTGCATTGTATAAACTGGCAGTTTCCTGTAAGGTTAAACACACACCTAACTTATGATCCAGCAATTCTACCACTAGCTGTTTAACCAAGAGATATGAAAATAGACCCTCAAAAAGACCTCTACAGGAATGTTGGTAGCTGCTTTATTCATAAAAGCAACAAACTAGAAACAGCCCAAATGTACATCAAAGGAGAATGGATAAACAAATCACGATATATCCATTCAATCCAATATTGCTTAACAATGAAAAGGAACAAACTAATCAGACATACAAAAACATGAATGAGCTTCAAAAGCATAATTCATAAGCCAGACACAAAATAATAGATGCTGCATTAGTTCAGATGAAGTTCAACAGCAGGCAAAACTGATTTATGAGATAAAAAATCGGAATCATAGTTGCCTTTGATGGGAGGCAGTAGGGTTGCAGATGATTAGGAAGATCCATAAAGAACTTTGGAAGGTTCTGGCAATGCTCTGTGTCTTGATTGGGGCGTTGGCCGTGATAGTGCGCGCATTCATCAAAAACACATCAGACTATACACTTAAGATGGTTGCATTTCATTGTGTGCAATTATATCTGAATTTTAAAAGTTTTTAGGAGTATATTGTATAATTTAGAAATTTTGTAGCTGTTCTAAAAAAATTTAGCACAATGCTTTCCATTTTTGCTATTACGTGAGTTAGCAGAGATGCTCATCTCCAAACTTCATGCCCACAGCTGTCTCTTCAGAAATACACTTTTCAGAGGTCCATCTGCCTCAGTCCCTATGGTAGACAACAAAAGGGTCTCCAACAAAGTAATTTAGGGGCAGGAAAGATACTAGTGATCTCTAGCTGCTTCAAGTCCCTGCACGGCCAAGGCAATGTGAGTCCCAGTCCCCTTGAAATCTATCTACACTCAACTTGCAAAGATTTTCTATTTTAGATTTGCACAGATAGCCAGTTCACAGGGCCATAAATGCTACACTCCTCCATGATACTTTAAAAGCAATGTGGAGGTTTCAGAGAGAATTCGGGCAGAGACAGCTGGGACCTCTTTTTCTGACAACTTCCAGAACCACATTTCGGTAAAATATCAATAAGGGAAATGCCTGTGCCAGGAGTGATAGGCACCCTTGGAATCACCATAGATTCAAGGTAGAGGCTGGAAGGCTTCTGTCCCTGCACCAGCACCCTGAGCATACCCTTCTTCAGACTGGCACTGACCTATCCCCAGCCTGATGGTAGACATGTTCAATTCCCCACGTGGCAGTCTCAGAAAATAAGCAACACCAGGAGCACTATAATGGCCCCATCTTTTTCACTTGTCATTTGCTGTGGTTGGTCTCTGAAATGGATGTACCATCTTTACTCCTCCATGCAATTAACATGTGTAATATAACACATACCAATAGTAAGGCTCTCTGCCTGGCAGAGAACACAAAAGATCCTTCTTTGGTTTTGAAATGCATCATAGAAGTACTTGAAAAGTAAGATTAAATCAAAATTTCTGTTCCCTCTGATTAATGCCACCAGCTCTGAGATGTTTTATCAGTAGCACACCAGGAGGAGAAAAGCTTCTCTGTCTGCCCTGCCCTACTCTCTAGCTCTCTGTGACTGTGCATATCGCTTAGCCTCTGTGTTTTCTCCTCTGTGAAATGATCACGTTGGAGTAGATCTTTTGCTTCTGCAGCGCCATGATATCTCTCTTTGGCTTTTAATTGAGAGTGTACCTTGGTATCACTCTACTTTAACTGCATGCTATCTGATACTTTCACTGTGTGTCTCCTACCCTTGCTTTCTCTGTCAAGTAATGAATAGTCTATAAATCAATGCAAGGCAAGAGAAGCCAAACTCAGGGAATAATTGCTTCCTAATCTGTTTTATTAATGCAGATTTTTTTTTTTGCACATTAGGGTTTCTTTTTTTTTAAGATTTTACTCATTTATTTATAAGAGGAGGGGGAGCAGAGAGCAGAGGGAGAGAGACTCTCAGGCAGACTCCACACACTGAGCATAGAGCCTAGCACCAAGGATCCCAGGACCCTGAGACAATGACCTGAGCTGAAATTAAGAGTCCACTGTTTAACTGACTGAGCCATATAGGTGCCCCCACACATTAGGGTTTCTTAGAGTAGAACACATTTTTTACCACTTCAGAATTTTCATAAATATTCTTCTAAGAATATGGTCTAGAGAGACAAACAGATACATCACTACGGCAGGTACAAGTGGCTAGAGGTGATCCACAAAAGGAATAATCTCCCAAATGATAACTGAAAATGTTCCTGCAGAATGACCCTTTTGGGATATTAAGTTCCAGTGGAAACCTTATTCTGTAGGATATATTTGTACATTTCTTCGGGTTTTGTTTTGTTTTGTTTTCGTTCTTGATTTGTTTGGTTTTTTGGTGGGTTTTTGTTGTTGTTGTCGTTGTTGTCGGGGTTTTTTGTTTTTTGTTTTGTTTTTTTGTTTGTTTGTTTTTGTAAGCAACATCAATGTCATCTGGCTCCTTACTAGTAGCAAACTGTTTCTGACCTCAAGGACACTTTGCAAATCAGTGAGATCTTAAAGCTATGCAGATGTCTGTGCTCTGCAGGGTGGGGAGCACCTCAGGAGAAATCAAGTTGTTTACATTTGTCTTTGGAGGACCATTGATCAATGATAGAACTGAAAACTGACACAGGGGCAGGAGTAAGAAAGGGCTGTTTGCTCTATTCCACCAGGGCTGGTTAAGACATATAGACATTAAGAGAAGTCTTACATGACTTCTGGTTTTACATAACTGGAAAATGATTATTTGACTTGACCCAGGTAAATCCAATGTGCAGACCTAGACTAACCGGAAAGAAAACAGATTTCAGTTTTTTTGGAGAATATTTCTTCCTTTCCAATAGAAACAAATAACTAGCATGATCTTGCAACCTCCCTCTGCTTGGAGCACTACCTTGTATGGGAAAGAACTCTGCATTATCAGGACGTTCATACAGAGACTGGATCCACGCCTACAGGGGAAATTGTCTGAAGAAATACTAGACTGAGAGGGTGATAGGTGACACCCGAGGTCCCTGGATATTTAAGTTCTATTTCTATGCTTGGATCACTGTGTCTGATAGCCACTGAAGGAGCCTCGCTTTGCTTTAAATGAATAGGGATGAGTTTCAAAGTTGAAGATGTATTAATTTAATATGATGCTAAATTTATCTTATATTATGGAAACTCTGTTGCAATAGCTCCTGAAAGGGGTCCAAGGCCCAGGTCCAACACGCTGAAAAGTTAAGTTAGGAGGTTGGGGACTGATTTCAAACTAGCCACATCGTGGGAGATGGTCAAGCCAGGTATGAGCCAGGAGGAGGTTAAGATAATGGTGTGCTAGTGTGCTGGTGTCAGATGTTTGACATTAGCCTGGGGGAGGGGGCCTGTTTTGTAGAGCTTGTCAATTTCCTCTGTGCAACTCTTTCCCCCTGGCTGATTTAAGCTACTGATGTGAGGTCACTGAGTGCAGAGTTGAGAGGCGATGTGCACCTGGATTTTGTAAGACTCTGTGATCCTGCTCCAGTAATCACTGGGTTAAGATATCTGAGAACCTTGTGTTATCCTTGTAACAAGTTAACTATGTATTCAGCAAGAAACTTATAAGCAACGCAATACAAAAAATGGCAATAGCTGTAAACAGGAAATTCACAGAAGAAACCTGAACAGCCAACAAGTATGAAAAATATATTCCGTAACCTGGTTGATAGAATTACGAATTGGACAGTACCAACTGTTCACAGGGATGAATGGGGGAATTGGATTCTTTTTCACTGCTCCTGGAAAAATAAATTAGTGAATCCACTTTGGAGAGCAACGCAGCAATACCCATAAGGTTAAAGATGTACAACCCAGCAATTCTACTCATAAAGAGTAGACCCTAAAATCTCTTGACATTTATACCAGAAGACACATATGAGAATGTTAATTGGAACATTGTTTTCAATCGTAAAAAACTAGAAACAATCTAATTGTCCCTCAGTGGAAGGATGAATAATGGTGTATTATATTATTCATATAATAGGATACTATACAGAGGTTAAGATCAACGATCTAAATCTAAGTGAATCAACATAGATAAATTTAACAACTGATATTGTGTAAAGGAGCAATTCACAAAAGTTTTATAACCATGTTACAGTTTATGTAACTATTAATACAAAACAATAGTAATCACTGTTAATAGAAGTATAAATATGTAGCAAAAATATAAAACATGCATGTAATTAATAAACAACAACTTTAGACATTATCTCTGGGAATGAGGGGAGAAGAAAGGAATAGAATAATTTTAACTGCATTAGTAGTACTTTGAAAAGATGATAGAAATTTGAAACAAAAGGGGCAAAATATTAGTATTTATTCAATCTGGAAAATGGGTACGTGTGTGTTTCTGTACTTTTCAGTATGTTTGAGCTAATTTATAATTTTTTGTCTTTTTTTAAATAATTTTTTAAATTTTAGAACAGTTTTAGATTTACAGGTTAATGCAAAGATAGCACAGAGGTTTCCTGAGTACCCCAAGCCCAGTTTCCTCTATTACTAATATCTTATGTTAATACGACACGTCACAATTAATGAGCCAATATTGATACATTATTCTGATTCACTGAAGTCCATACTTTATTTAGATTTTTCTCAGTTTTTCCCTTAATGTCTTTTTCCTACTCTGGCATTCCATTAAGGGTCCCACATCACATTTAGATATCATATGTTCTTGGACTTCTCCTGGCCTTGATAGCTTCTTAGATTTCCCTTGTTTCTGATGGACGTTGATAGCTTTGAGAAGTACTGCTCGGGTATTTTGTAGAATGTCTCTCAAATGGAATTTGTCTGGGATTTTTTTCATGATTAAACTGGAATTGTGTGTTTTAGGGAGGAAAACAATGGAGGGAAAGTGCCTTTCTCCTCATGTCTTATCAAGGATACATACTGACTTATCACTGGTGATATTGACCATGACCACCTGGCTGAGGTCATGTTCATCAGATTTTTCTACTGATTTTCTACTGTGCAGATTTTCTACTTCCCCCCTCTCTTTCCATACTATCCTCTTTGAAAGAAAGCCACTATGCTTAAAGAGGAGGGAGTTATCCTCCCCCTTTAGGGTAAAGTATCTTCATAAATTGTTGGGAGTTCTACGTCATGGGGCATTTGTCTGTTCTCCCCATTTATTCATTTCTTTAATCATTATTTCTATCAGTATGGACTCATGTATGTTTTTCATATTTGGGGTTATAATCCAATACCACTTGGTTTTATTCAACTTGTTCCAGCTTTGGCTGTTGGGAATTACTTTGACGTATCCCCTGAGTCCCTTTGACATATCCCCATCATTCAATTTTTTTGGTTCTCAAGGGTTCCCCCCCAGTCTTCCTTATTTTCTGGCACTATAAGATATTCCAGGTTTATCTTATACATCTCCTGCCCTAATCCTAGAATCAGTCATTTCCCCAAGAGCTCTCATTCCTTCTAATGGAGAATCCTATTAGAAACCAAAATCTGGGTACTAGGCATGCTTATTGCTTTTAGGCCCTCGTAGCTGGCAGAACAAGGAAACATGTGTGTATACTAATGTGCATTTACACATATGTGTATCTACATTAAAGTAAATACAAACTCATACTGGAGGCTCAAACCCAGTCTCTAACCCATTAGCACATGGGTCATTCTGACTTTCTCCCCTTGTTCCCACTCCAACAGTGAGAAACCCTACTCTCACCATCTGCCATCCATTTATTTATTGACCCATTTACAATTTTTTTTAAAAGAAAAAGGAGGGGCGCCTGGGTGGCTCAGTGGGTTAAAGCCCGTGCCTTCAGCTCAGGTCATTATCCCAGGTCCTGGGATGGAACCCTGCACCCTGCATCGGGCTCTCTGCTCAGCAGGGAGCCTGCTTCCCCCCCCCACCCCCGCCTCTCTGCCTACTTGTGATCTCTATCTCTCTCTCTCTCTCTCTCTGTCAAATAAATAAATAAATAAAAATCTTAAAAAAAAGGAAAAAAAAAAAGAAAAAGTTAAACTATAGGGAAATGCTCCAAATTATTACATGATCCCGACCAAAGGTGCAAACTATTCACAGAGCAGCTGTTTGCAGGGAGAGGACATTTCATGTCATGATCCATTTACAACCCAGACCTCCCTTCAGTGCCTTGTACCTTCCAGGGGGCACTCATGGAAACACAGGCAAAATGTCCTTCCAAAATAAGTCCTGAAGCCCGTATAGGAAAAATGAAGACCACCAAACCACACCTGGAGGGGCTCTTGAAGACGAGCCAAAAAGGCAAGTCAGGGGATACAAGCTAAGGAGAAAATCAAGATCAGAAACATTCGGTTTCGGGGCGCCTGAGTGGCTCAGTTGGTTAAGCAACTGCCTTCGGCTCAGGTCATGATCCTGGAGTCCCAGGATGGAGTCCCACATCAGACTCCTTGCTCCGCGGGGAGCCTGCTTCTCCCTCTGACCTCTCCCCTCTCATGCTCTCTCTCTCTCTCTGTCTCAAATAAATAAAAAAATCAATCTTTAAAAAAAAAAGAAAGAAACATTTGGTTTCAGCAGCAGTTCCTAATCTCCTTTGAGTAATGGATCCCTTCAAGACCCAGAAGAGAGCCATGGACCCTCAACCCGGGAAAATGCTCACACAGATCAAGCAACGCGGAAAAAAATTGTCCCATGGTGGGAGAAACTTCACCTCTAAGCCCTTCTTGGACCTCAGGTTAGGAAAAACTTGTGTATATAATATGAAGGTCAAGTTCGGCTGTTTGCTTGTCTGTCAGTGGGGGCCTGGGGAGGGAGCAAGTAGGCTCAGGGCAAAGGCGGCATTGTTTGAGTGCAGCTGTTTTCAGGATGGGCAAAGCTTCTGCCTTCCAGGTGTGGCCCCAGGATCTGTCACTGACAGCTGCCAATTCACTTGTATAATTACCTCCCACTTACAGTGAGTAGCCAGTGACACTGGTTTTCTATTTATGGAAATAATAAACATTTTTTTTAAAGTCAATCTAGGGGTTTTCTTTTTTTAAACCAGTTCAAAGAAGCATATGAAGTAACGTTCTGGGACAGTAGGGAATTAAGTCCTGAAAATAGGTGCAAAAAGAGCTGTCTTGAGTATAAGGAAAAGTTCATGTGCTTTGGAGCCAGAAGCTGGATTCAAACCCTCTCTTTCCCAACTGCCAGCTCCGTGATCTTGGGTAAGTGAAACTTCTCCCAACTGTAGAATGGCAATGATAGGGGCCCCTGGATGGCGCAGTCAGTTGAGTGTCTGACTCTTGGTTTCAGCCCGGTGCCATGATCTCGGGGTTGTGGGATGAGCCCCGCATCACGCTCCATGCTGATTGGGGAGTCTGCTTAGGATTCTCTCTCCCTCTCCTTCTGCACCTCCCCACCTTGCTCTTTCTCTCTCTAAATGAATAAATAAATAAGTAATCTTAAAAAAAAAAAAAAAGAAAGCATGGCAATAATTTGGCATGCAACGTGGTTTCTTGTACTACTCATAGCAGTATCCGCTGAGGTGCTTGTAAAACAGAACCTTCCAGGGGTGCCTGGGTGGCTCATTGGGTTAAAGCCTCTGCCTTCAGCTCAGGTCATGGTCTTGGAGTCCTGGGATCGAGCCCAGCATCAGGCTCTCTGCTCAGCGGGGAGCCTGCTTCCTCCTCCCGCCCCCCCCCCCCGCCCCCGCCGCGACTGCCTCTCTGCCTACTTGTGATCTCTCTCCGTGTCAGATAAATAAATAAAACCTTTTTTTAAAAAAGAACTTTCTAGGCTGCCACACTAAACTTTTTTATTACATCAAATCCTAAGGGGGGGAAAGCCTAGAACTCTGCATTTTAACAAGCCCCCCCCCCCAATGATTTTTATGATGTTTTTGAGTTTTGGAGAGGATAAAATGAGTTAAAGTAAGTAAAGCATTTGGTTCTCGGGAGCAGGAAGGACACTGTTGCTTTGGACCGCCCAGCATCCAAACATCATCTTTTTTTAGAAGGGAATCCCAAGGGCCCTGCCTAGGATTGTCATGGATGGCTGTGCAGGTTGTACACTGCACACAAGTCTAGTGATTAGCACCTCGGAATCGTGCAGAGCATAAACTACACAGTCATACATACCCTCCTTCTTAGAAGGAGCTCCGCTGATCTAGATCCCTGTGTTTCTTTCTCCTTTCTTGAACCTGTTATCCCAGCCTTCCTCATCATCCTCAGTTACACAGCAGCCTTCCAGTGAATTCCTTCACTGATTAGCGAGCGGGCTTGGTATTGGATTTCATTTTTTGTGATCAAGACACTTGATGAGGTGAGTGACCCATGACTGCTTTGTTTCCCTCCATGGAGGCCTGTTCCTTAGTGGCATTTCTGAGATTTGGGAAGAGTGCTATAGTGCCCCTCCCTGGTGAAGTTAAGCGGGTAGAGATATGACCAGTTCCCCCATCCAAGCTCTGTTCTGCTTCAAGCTGTTTTGCAGATTAGATTTTTTTTAATATTTTATTTATTTGACAGAGAGAGAGAGGGAGAGAGAGATCACAAGTAGGCAGAGAGAAAGAGGGAAGCAGGCTCCCCGCTGAGCAGAGAGCCTCATGTGGGGCTCCATCTCAGGACCCTGAGATCATGACCTGAGCAGAAGGAAGTGGCTTTAACCCACTGAGCCACCCAGGTGCCCCTGCAGATTAGATTTTGGCTCAATAGTTCATTTGGAAAGAGTAATTCTACTACTTAAAAAAACAAAGTTTGAAGACCTCTGCCTGATAGGAGACTGCGTGGTGCAGATAGCAAAGAGGTGGAGAGTGAGGACAGAGGAGGTAGGAGCCTGAGGTCAGTGGAGGCTGAGGCTGAGTCCTGGGGTCCGTAGGTCTCCCTAAAGGCAGAGCAGCCAAGGCCTCCATTTCAAAAGTAAAAAAAATTGCTGGTAGGTGCTAAGTCCCACTGCCTGAGTAGGGGAAATTTTAGAGGTCTCTCAAAAGTGGTCCTCGCCTGCCCATGGGAAGATGGACAGTGTCCACTTATGAGAAGAAAAAGAGGTGCTAGTGTGACAATATCACCATGTCAGTCGGAAGCCCCCTGACCTCAGGAGGAGGGACTAGGGGGAACTCCTGAAAAATCTCCAAAGACCACAGCCAAGAAAAAGGTACCAAGGTCATTACCAAGGGACCAAAGGGAGAAGGGCGCATGGTACTTTTTTTTGCCATGGGGTCACTGGTGGATGGGTGTGAGGGTGAAGAAAGATAAAGGGGTTTGGCCATTTCCCAAAGGAACCAGAGCTCTTCCCCCAAATCGACAGCACTTGGAACATAAAAATAGAGATGTTTCCTTGCTCTCCAAAATTTGACATTTGCAACAGAGGTATTAAATTTTCATTGCACATTTCCTCTTGGTTCACAACTAAGACAGTAGCAAAGATTTCTCCAACAAAAGATGATATGTTGAATGTTCTTACCAATACCATCCCTTTCACCTGCTTGTCACGGATCGGGCTGCCACTGGGTTGCTGCTGGCTTTTTGCTTTTCAATGGGGGCATAGACACAGAGCGTTGTGTTTGACTTACTTTTATTACGTATGTCAGGCTCTTCTCTTGTTTTACTAATCTGTTCTCTTTTAACCCCATTCCCCACTCCCAACCCCATCCTTAACCTTGTTATTAACATAAAGGTAGGCAGGTAGTTTTATATTTTGTATGTAATGTAAAAGCAGGATTACAGAGAAAAGACACACAACAATATAAATGTATAGCAGCATTTGCGGGGGTGGGGGGAGGTGTCTCATCTGTTAAAAGTTGTGGCCCCTGTCCCTGGAAGAATCTACCTCTATTCAAAAATATAACTTTTGCCACTTCTAGGGTTCAGGGACCCCTAAGGCCCTCCATGGATATTCTTGGAATCCCAAGTTTATTACCCCTGTGTTATAAGAACATCGTGAGAAAGAGCAAAGTACCTGGAATGCAGACCTTTACAATGGACTGTACCTTTTATTATTTTCAAAATTATAAAAATAAGTTGTAATGGGATCAACAAATTGCAATAAAATAGAAATTCTGTGTTAACGAACGGACAATGTTTCTATTTAGTGCAACATAAATAGTGCTTGGAAATAGATTCTTCTGGAAGAGGAAGAAAAGAACTTACCTTTGTTGAGTGCTTACTTTTGGTCGGGCATTGTGCCCGATGTACTATTTCCTTTCCCTACCCCAAAGAGGTGGTCATTGTTTTCAGGGTCATTTTCCCAGATGGAGAGACTTGAAGTGTAAGGAGAGGACAAAAGAGAGGACATTGTGGTACAACTTGTAATGTTAAGTGTTAAAAATTCTGTACCTAAAACACAGACACGGAGAACATTTTTAAAAATACACTATTTACAAGGGTGCCTGGATGACTCAGTCAGTTGGGTGGCCAACTCTTGATTTCAGCTCGGGTCATGATCTCAGCATCATGGGACCAAGCCCCACCTGGGGCTCTGCACTGAATATAGAGTCTACTTAAGATTTTCCCTCTATCCCTCCCCCCACCCCTCCCAAATTCTGCTCCCTCTCTTTCGCTTTCTCTTTCTCTCTGAAAAAAAGTTAAGTGTAGGAGCATCTGGGTGGCTCAGTGGGTTAAATCCTCTGCCTTCAGCTCAGGTCATGATCTCAGGGTCCTGGGATCAAGCCCCACATCAGGCTCTCAGCTCGGTGGGAAGCCTGCTTCCCCCTCTCTCTCTGCCTTCCTCTCTGCCTACTTGTGATCTCTCTCTCTCTCTGTCAAATAAATGAATAAAATCTTAAAAAAAAAAAAAAAGTTAAACGTTTGACTCTTTTTTTCCCAATTACTTTTATTTTATTTTTTCAGTGTTCCAAGATTCATTGTTCATGTACCACACCCAGTGCTCCATGCAAAGTGTTTGACTCTTGGTTTTGGCTCAAGTCATGACCTTGGGGTCGTGAGATGAAGCCCCACAATGGGTTCCGGGTTCCATGCTCATCTGGGAATCTGCTTGAAACTCTCTCTCCCTCCGCCCCTTCCCATCTCTCTCTCTCTCTCTCTCCCTCTCAA
Organism: Procyon lotor; assembly: GCA_028646535.1. Classification (NCBI taxonomy): domain Eukaryota; kingdom Metazoa; phylum Chordata; class Mammalia; order Carnivora; family Procyonidae; genus Procyon; species Procyon lotor. The sequence continues at coordinate 12,663,412 of CM053609.1, forward strand.
ATAAATAAATCTTTAAAAAAAAAAGCCAAATACACTATTTACAAAAATGAATTTATTTAACAAAATGGAATTCATGTCTTTCCACAGGGGAACTCAAATTCTGCCTTATTAAAGTAACATTTAAAATCAGCAGAATGAGGAGTACCTGGGTGGCTCAGTCAGTTAAAGCCTCTGCCTTCGGCTTAGACCATGATCTCAGGGTCCTGGGATCGAACCCCGCATCGGGCTCTCTGCTCAGTGGGGAGCCTGCTTCCCCCTCTCTCTCTGCCTGCCTCTCCGCCTACTTGTGATCTCTCTCCTCTCTGTCAAATAAATAAATAAAATCTTAAAATCAGGGAATGAGTGTTTCCTGTGCCACATATGATTTTACTGTTGGGTTCCTCTGTCTCATTTTCTTGGGTTTTCATTTAGAAAGCCATTTTTTAAAAAGTCCCAGTGTATCTACAATATGTCATACCTTAAAGAAAAAAAACACCCCCTTGAACACTACTCATTCATTCACTCCACAAGACCTTGCATCTCTCAGGAAGGAGAAGCCCTGGTTCCCAGACGCGAAATCAGCTTTTCCTTCCCCATACCCTCTCACCCTTTCTTTGCCATCTGCACCACTGCAAATGATTTGCAGGTAGTTTGTCACTTTTGTTTAAACCATTGTTACTTAGGGGTATGTGTGCACACAAGAAGCATTCAGTACCTGACTGCTACACTAAGTTAAACTCCTACCTTTTTAATTGGGAACATTTTTATTCTTATTTAAAGACTTTATTTATTTGAGAGCAAGAGAGAGAGAGCATGAGCAAGAGGAGAGGTAGAGGCAGAAGCAGGCTCCTTACTGAGCAGGGAGCCCGATGCAGGACTTGATCCCAGGGCCCTGAGATCATGATGTGAGCCAAAAACTGAGCTTAACCGACTGAGCCACCCAGGCATTCCTAATTGGGAACATTTTTAATGCAAAGAAATAAAAAGAAAAGCTTTTGAAGAGATACATTACCCCTGTGCCAGAACCTGCAGCAAATAACAACATTTTCTCATTTTTGCTTTAGATCTTTGTTTGCTTTAAAGAAATAAAATTTACAGATGGTTTTACTCTGGTTTCATTTGCTTCCTGCCCACTGCATAGAAAACTATGATCATTACTTTGGCATGTATCCATATCCTGATCTATATTTTTATAATTTTACTGCACATAATCCTTAGTATTAGTTTACATGACTTAAAATTTTTACATATTCTGGACCTTGCTGCTTAAACTTAATATGTGTTTTTAAGATCTATTCATGTGGATGCTATAGATCTCGTTAATTTCTTCGCTATTATGTAACATTCCATAATTTGAATATACTGTGTTTTATGAATTCCCAAGTGAGAGGATTTTAGAGGTTTCCTGTCCAACTCTTCACTATGACAAACAATGCTGTAATGAATATCCTTTTTGCAACTTGGGTAACTTTTTATACAAATGACCTAATACACCATTGGTAGACAGGGCAACAATGCGATGCTGAAAGAATACGGAAGTCATGTTGGCTCAGATGTGATTTTTCCCAATATGTTACTGTTTTGATGCAGTTAAAAGAGAAAATCTTAGCAATGAATAAAGACCTGAGCTGAAAATCTACAAAAATATCTTTCTTCAGAGCAAAGAGCAACAAGTTTAAATGGTTTCAAAGACCGCTATGCTTTCCACTGTTAAATATGACCAGGTAATGCTTGGGAGTGCAGATGAAGAAAATGAAGAAATTGGATCATTTCTCCCTGTATTAAAACAATGGAAAAAGAGGACAACTGTCCTGAGGGCCATATTTTTAATTTTATGAAAATTTGTAAGAAAATCCACATCTACCTGTCCAGGAAGGAGACTCCCGAAATAGGCATTTGGGGCTTTAGGGGCGAATGCCAGCAGTGGATTCACTGTACTGGGTGACACGATTTTAAAAACGTTTTTGTTATTGTTACTTCTTTTTTTTTTTTAAAGATTTTATTTATTTGACAGAGAGAAACACAGCTGGAGAGGGAACACAAGTAGAGGGAATGGTAGCGGGAGAAGCAGGCTCCCTGCTGAGCAAAGAGCCCGATGCGGGGCTCGATCCCAGGACCCTGGGATCATGACCTGAGCCGAAGGCAGACGCTTAACAACTGAGCCACCCAGGCGCCCCGTTATTGTTACTTCTTGGGTGACAAAAATTCTACAGGTTTTGAACCACCTTCCCCAGCCCTATTTCCCCATAAGACTGGCTATTTTTAGTGGAGGGATTTACATTTATTTCCTTCAGTGCATGTGTGAGAGTTTCTCTGGAGTATTAACCTAGCAATGGAATTGCTGGGTCACAGTACATTTTCAAACTATTCTAGATTTTTCCAAATTACTCTTCAAACTGGCTTCCCCAATTTACACTCCCATCAGGAGAGTCCTTATTTCCTTTGCCTCCATACTATTATTACCTGATGTTGTTAGACTTTATTTTTACCAATATCATGAGTGTAAAATGCCTTTTCACTGTTGTTTCCATTTGCATCCCCCGCCCCCCAGTTGCTAGTGAAACTGAGCTGAATTGTTTGTCTCTTTCTTATTGATTTACAGGAATTCTTTGTACATTCTTGACATAAATCTTTCACCTATTAAGTTTCTACTTTTATGTTCCTCTCCTGATGTCCCCATTCTCTGTATGTCTCTTTTTAATAGGTCTGGTCCACTATAAAATACACTGGATTGGATTTTTTCTGGAATATATCCTAGGTACCTGTGGTTTTGGATTATACCATCAGGTTGGACAACCGGAAATGTTTGAAACTCAAGTATTTATAAAGATGCTAGTTTTCCTGTCCATACTTTATCCCTTCTCCTATCTTTTCTTTGCACAAACGAGTTTTCAAAGTGGACCGGAAGAGAGATATCCCCTGTCCTGAAAACTGTTGGTGATATTTCTTTCTTTTGCTAGGTTAATAAGAAAAGATTTTTGTGGAAAAAATTCAGGAAGGTTAAACTTCATATTTGAATTGGATCCTTTGTAGATGTCTTAAGCCCATGAGAAAACAATATGCTTTATTAAGTCCCATGATTCTATTTTTCAAAATATTCAAGTCATCACGCTTTTCTGACAAGTTACCTAAGAAAAATCTCCTTAAACTAAACGGAATTGAATTTCAGACTAAATTTTAAAAGTGACATTCTGATTAAAAAAAAACGTACTTAACTCCTAAAACAAAATACATGGAGTTCGCCTGAAATTGAAAATTCAGTGTGTGGAAATGTGAGGAAAAGATCTAAATGTTGGCAAAAGATTGCAATAAAGTAAATGATGTGGTTTTCTCAGGGGTGATTTTGCAACTTGAAACATTCCAAAAAGAGTTACCGATCACAAAGTTTCTTTTAGCTTCTAGCCTCGAAATACTTGGCATACATGGAGCTCTTACGGATATTTGGATAAATTAAATTTATATTGACATTTTCTAAAAGTTGGCCTAGGTTTCTAGCTGGTGTGGGCACGTGTCAAATATGGAACATTTGGAGGCATTCAATTTTATAGCAGATACCTATCAACATCACACTGTCCCTTCTTGCTCTATAGTCGTTAAAGCTGAATCACACCGAGGTTGAAAATATGTCATTATTTTCTAACAACAACAACAACAACATCAACAGAAAATCAGCAGATTCCTCAAGACTTAACCAGAGGGTTACTGTATGACCTAGCAACTCTATTCCTGGGTATATACCCCCAAAGAATTGAGAACAGGGACTTAGGTATTTGGACCCCAGTGCTCATAGCAGCATTATTCTCAACAGCCAAAAGGTGAAAACAATCTAAGAGTCCATCAACCAATGAATGGATAAGCAAAATGTGGTATATTCATACAATGAATTATTATTTAGCCTTCAAAGGCAAAGAAAGTCTGACATGGGCAACAACACGGATGACCCTTGGAAAAGCTATGTTAAAGGAAATAAATCAGGGGGCGCCTGGGTGGCTCAGTGGTTTAAGCCTCTGCTTTCGGCTCAGGTCATGATCTCAGGGTCCTGGGATCGAGCCCCACATCGGGCTCTCTGCTCAGCAGGGAGCCTGCTTCCCCTTCACTCTCTGCCTGCCTCTCTGCCTACTTGTAAGCCCTCTCTCTGTCAAATAAATAAATGAAATCTTAAAAAAAAAAAAAAGGAAATAAATCAGATACAAAAGGAAACATACTGTATGACTTTACTCATACAAAATATCTAGAATAGACAAATTCATAGAGACAGAAAAGAATTCAGAGGTAACCAGAGGATGGGAGGAGAGGAGGGTGAGGAGTTATTGCTTTGTGGATACGGAGTTTCTGTTTGGGGGAGATGAAAAAGTTTTGGGACTAGTGATCATGGTTGCACAACATTGTGGAAGTCATTGATATCCCTGAATTATACACTTAAAATGGTTAAAATGGCAAAACTTATGTTATGTGTATTTTACCATAAAAAAAAAACTTTACAAAGGAAGTTTCTTCAAGTCCTTCCTCCACTAAAGCAACCAATGCTTAATAACGAAGGCTTGGAAAACCTATAAGGTAAAATATAACTAAAGCCCCCCAGTAGCTCACTGTGCATGACAATAGGTAACTAACGGACCTGTGCTTTTTCTTTTTTTCTGGTCATGGGTCTTTAAGTATGCAGATACACACACAGGATCATCCTGTAGGGTTGCCTGCTTTTCTCACCGAATGTTCTAACGATCGATAGAATCCAGCCTCATCCATGAGCCTTAACCTAGCTAAACCAATCAACCATGGTTGGATATCTAAACTATTTTCAGTATTTTCACAATTTTCAATAACTTTGTCCTGGGCATCCTCCTATCTACGTTTTGTGCACATTTTGTTATTTCTTAGGACAAATTCCTCAAAGCACAATTACTGGGTCAGAGAATACAAACTTTTATTTTATTTTTTTTTTTAAAGATTTTTATTTATTTGATACAGAGAGAGAGATCACAAGTAGGCAGATAGGCAGGCAGAGGGAGAGGGGAAGCAGGCTCCCCAGTGATCAGAGAGCCTGATGTGGGGCTCGATCCCAGGACGCCAAGATTATGACCTGAGCCAAAGGCAGAGGCTTTAACCCACTGACCCACCCAGGCACCCTGAGAATACGAACTTTTAAAAACCATCCCTATTGCACTTGTATTCTTAACTTGCCTTTGCAGGAGGTTTTGGGATTTACATCTGCCTCAGCCAAGTAGGAGAAGATTTTATCGCATTGTCGCCAACACTGAGTGTTATATTTTATAAAAGTCTCTTCAAAATGAATAAGAACAGGGGCACCTGGGTGGCTCAGTGGGTTAAAGCCTCTGTCTTCGGCTCAGGTCATGATCTCAGGGTCCTGGGATCAAGCCCTGCTTTGGGCTCTCTGCTCAACAGGGAGCCTGCTTCCTCCTCTCTCTCTGCCTACTTGTGATCTCTTTCTCTCTGTCAAATAAATAAATAAAATCTTTAAAAAAAAATGAATAAGAACAAACCCATAGAAATGTAATGATATGACTCTAATGGTGGCATTGGTGTAGAATTTCTATAGATTAAGGCATCCGTTGTGGGATGGAAGCAATCAATAGAGAGTTGCATGTTAGAATGACTACCCATTCTCTGCCACTTCGAGGTGGCCAGAGACACCCTTAGGGCTCTCCTTGCCAGGGGACTTAGAGCTGTCCGCCTGCCCACCTTCCAGGACCCTCCAACCTTACCTAGGAGTTCAAGGTCCAGCAGCTGCCATTTCCTTTCCCATAAAACACTTCTCTCATCCACTTCCTAGAAAACAGACCCATTCGTTGCTTGAGATCCATCTCTAACAAACCTCCAAGGGCCAGAGGTGGACCGGTCTCCAGAGGAGTGAGGGAGGGGGAAAACCATGGGGGCAAACGCAACCCACAGAAAGACAGGAAGTGGAAAGGTGGCTTTGAGAGGAATGCTACTGAACACGATCAGAAACAAATGGTGGGGAGCAAGGGAGCAGGATTCTGGGATCTGTGCGGGAGGCAGGCAGGGAGTAAACGGGGAGAGGGCTGCTGGTTGGCATTTTGTGCCTTCTCTCTTGGGAGAAGGGGCACAAGAGGCAGGACAGGATGGGCAGAGGACCCCACTGCCTGTAACATGGTAGCTTTTACACTGAGAATTCAATTCTTGAACAGCACTCAGATTTTAAAATACCAGAAATACTGCCCTCGGGTATGGGAAAGTGATAACTTGAATTTGTGCAGCACCTTAACCTTTACGTATGTTCCCTACTTTTAAAAATTGGTTTTGAGTCTCGAAACTAAGGCGTCACATTGGTAGTGCACTCACTGTCATTTGTAGCTGGTTATTTATGTGCCGACGCTGAGGTTTGGGAAAGCAGCAACTTACACCCGAGATTTCTCACCCCACATCCTGAGCATTCTCCAAGACACCCCAAGCTGCTCTTTCAAAAATAGGGCCACCCTCCGGTCATTCTGCAACTTTTCTGATGTAAAAATGTCATGTCAAGTTGCAAAGTTTCCAAGGACCGGACTTGGGACATTCAAATGACCCTTCAGATGGAATATGAGAAAGGACTTTGTTTCCCTTTCTGAAAGAAAGGGGTTAAAAAGCACAGAGATGCTGGATGGCAGTGTTGGAGGTGCTCCTAAGGATGAAAAGCGTGAATGGTATCTTAATAAATGGCTTAAGAGATATTTGAATAGGGGCGCCTGGGTGGCTCAGTGGGTTAAAGCCTCTGCCTTCGGCTCAGGTCATGATCTCAGGGTCCTGGGATCGAGCCCTGCACAGAGCCCCACATCTT
>CM053609.1:12679029-12745924 GCA_028646535.1 Procyon lotor
ACGCAGACAAAGGACGCAAAAAGAGCTGGTACCTAAAGCATTGGCTCCTTGCTAGTTGACTCTCACGTGGCCCTGTCCTCAGTTCCTTGCTGTTGCTGGTGATTTCCAGCAGGAAGCAGGAAGCCTCCTGGCTCTTTCTGTCCCATGCCCAACCTCACCTTCATTTTTCCTATTTTAAGTTTTAAAATTTCCTATTTTTCCTATTTTAAGTTTCTGGCACTCACTATCATCTTCCTATAGAAGAACCTCCACTCTGGGTTCTGGAAAGAAGAAATCTCATTTTCTGTGTTTTTAGTCATCCCACTAAGAGAGGGCTGGCATGGACTGTGTGCCAGGCAGGCAAAGTGCCTCCCCAGTTTTACACCAGGTGCCCTGAACCTGGCTCCCAGATCTTCCTGCAGAAAGAAAGAGACCCTGAGATAATTCTTTCTTCACAAGCCTGAACGAAAGGAATGCTTTCTCGAACTCCCCACCCTCACAAGCTTCACCAGCAGAAGGGAATTCATCTGACAACATAACTAGGATCGAGAGCTATAGAATTTTTAAAAATAAGGCTTTGGACACTCTGCGTAGAATCAAAAATTTCTCTGCAGTTCATCAAAGACTTATTAAGGGAGAAGGAAAGGCTCCTGGGGGTGTCATGGAGGCTTCAAGGAGATGTCCATGAGAACATACATAAAGGGTGGCATTCTAGCTTGAAGCCTGAAATCCGAATGTTCTAGCGACGGGTCTCCAAGGGCTGCGACCCTTTCCGCATAGCTGATGTAAATTGCTCTTATGTCTGCGAGCTCCTCCTTCATGAGGGGCTTATAATGTGTCATACTTGATACATTATTAAGGCATCGATACTCTTATATCATTGAAATTATTTTACATAATCTCTAACCAATAATATATCAATTATAAATATCAGTGATGATACTGATATAATACTGATAATTTACAATATTGGTAAAGGGGTCCAGGCACCATCCAGAGTTATTGCAGCAGACGGTGAACTCCTGTCTTCCGTGGAGATGACACGCGAAAGCAACAGACCAATAGCAAGCATATAAATAAACAGTTTGGCACCTTCTTCCTCCTCCTCCTCCAAGCCCAATAAATCCTCACACTCTGGGTCTCCCTGAGGCAGGAGGAGTACCATGAACATGGCAGCCAGGGAGAAGAGAAGCTGGGATAAGAAAAACGAGTAAAGACTGCAGTTATATCCAAAGTATCTTCAGTAGCTTCTGCGTTTCCGGGCTACAAAGCCCTTTCGCTTTGTCCCGGCTCATGGAACCCTCCCACTGACCCCAAGAGAAAACTACACCCCTACATGTTATCCCCATTTCACAGATAAAGGCTCAAGGCCAAAGCTTGCTCCACATCACACCGAACTTGTACCTGAACTTCGGTCCTCTTTTAATTTGGTGCTATCCCCACTGCATTCACCTAGAAGGAAAGAGAGGGTGCCATCCCAGGGGGATTAGGAGACTGAGCCACAGAAACCAAAGGCCTACATCAAAAGAAAACGCTTCTGCACATCCTTCATCTTCCCGAAGTGCTTTCTGCCAGGGTGGGGGTTGGGGCTCTCATCCTATGGGCTCTGTGCTCTGCCCACCATGTAGGACCTCTAGAGTGGGTTCTTGGTAAAATGGGAGCTCAGACCCCCTGATCTGATTGGGACTCTGCAGGAGGCAGGAGAAAGCCACAGCCATTCCCAGACTGGACAGTGGAGAGTTTTCCATTCATGTCTCAAGATGCCTTGAGCAGTCACGCTGGTGGGCAGGGAGCACACAACCTCTGTTGACACAGCTAGGAATCATCCTCCTTGAAATGGGGACCTGGCCACTGTTAACGGGGCAATAGTCAAGGGGGGATTTAAAAAAAATTTTTTTGAGTCTATAGGAAATATTGACAAATAAAAAGCTCCCGAGCTTTCTTTCTCCGTCATCAAACAATCAATCAATAACAAAAGAGTCGATGATAGTAGTCAGTGCAATGACTTCAGGCCACTTTCTCTACTACTCAAGGATCATTGCTCAATTTTTCATGCTATCAGATTAAATGAGTGTGTTATCAGCCCCTGCTCCTTCCCCCACCCCCCGTCTAGCAGGGAAAATTTTGAAGAGGCATAAAGTATGAAAGGGAAAGTGAATTTTGGATTTCTGAGTCTGGCCAGGTGAATTTTGGGAAGTTCAAGCATAGGCACAGTAGAAACCTCTGTCTAACAAAGAGGAGTGCATCCCCTGGCATTCCCTGCCCCTCTCTTATGCCCTGGAGAGACACTTGGACAGAGGCCCATGTGAGCATGCTATGCTCCCACTTAGCCTGGACTAAGGGTCTGATCTCATCCAAGTTCAAAAAAGGTCCAGGTGGCAGCCTGGGCAGGCTGGGAGCTGAGATCAGGGTCTCAGGACTTGGAAGGGACACTGAAGACAAACATTACCAAGAACTGGACAGGACTCCTTGCTAGGGAACTGAGCTGCAATAAGAAACAATCAAATAATTACTGTTTGCTCTATAATCAATATGACACACTAGCAGAACTATCCCGATAAATGACAAAATGTCTCTCCCCCCTTCTCCCTCTTTCTGCGCCCTTTCTACTCCACTGAGTTTCTTTTAAAAATTTATTATTTTTGTAAAATGATACTGGCTCACAGTAAAATATTCAAACAATGCATTAAAGTCCAAAGGAAAAAAACCCCAAAGTGCTCAAAATGTAACCACCGGAGAGGTTACAACCGTTAACCTCTTTGTAGTAATGTGTGTGAGAGAGAGATTTCCAAGGCTTTTATCTAAGTAATGCACTTGGGTAAAGTATCCTCAGGGTTAGGGTTAGGGTAAGGGTTAGGGTTAGGGTTAGGGTTAGGGTTAGGGTTAGGGTTAGGGTTAGGGTTAGGGTTAGTTCCCACTTCCCATTTCTCAGGGTATGGCAAACTGAATAGCCCTGGGTTACTAGCACCGCACTGGTGACTAGCCATACCCCACCCCACCCCGCACAGGAGTGCTATCTGATTTCCCACCTCTAAGAACACTTTGATTCATATCTTTAGCCTTTTATTAAACATTGCCAATCCTAAACACAAACCTTGGGACTACCATTTCCCCCAAAATCTAAATTGCAATAACCCCCTAAACCAGAATTGGAAAAACAGCTCCACATACCACGACTTAGTTGACATCCCTGATTTGTACTGATGCCCTTTGCAAACTCAGCCCAGGGCCTGTGGGCTCCTGAGTGCTGGCCTGCAGTCTGGCTCCCTTTTGGCACCAGCCGGGCAGCTTTATTAGAGTAGACACCCGGGCTGTTGCTCAGGTGAGGTTGATTTCATTGGTCCCAGTGGAGCCTGGGCATTGGGAAATATGTATATGTTTTTTTATCTCTCTGGGTGATCCTAACATGCCACAAAAGGGTTCTGTTTTAGAACCCTTTTCACCATACAATGCACAGCAAGGAGTTCTCTGTAACAGACTGTTCCAACCCACTTGACCCCACTCGCCTTTGTGTGACCAGTCAGCGAGCGACACGCCTCCGTTGCCCATAAGAAGACTGGGGGCACCTGGGTGGCTCAGTTGGTTGGGCGTTTGCCTTCAGCTTGGGTTGTGATCTCAGGGTCCGGGGATCGAGCCCCGCATTCGGTCCCCTGCTCAGCGGGGAGTCTGCTTCTGCTTCTCCCTCTGCCCCTCCCCTCCATGCTCATGCTCTCTCTCTCTCTCTCTCTCTCAAATAAATACATAAAATCTTAAAAAGAAGAAGACTGGGGTTCAAAGAGGTTCTGTGCCCAGAATGCATGATAGGGGCATAAGGTGCTCATGCTGGATAGAGCCCAGGTCATGGGCAGGAGGTAAGTTCTCATGGAGCAGAAGTAGTCCCAGCCCCAAGGAAGTTCCCCTGTCCCCTTACCCCAAGTCATCTGGAATGGAGAGGGGGCTCAGCTGACAGGTCGGGTCATGTCTAGGAGGACCAACTTCTTAAGATTCACGGTTAGGAATCCAAGGAGGCACAGAAATAGGCTTGTCCATCCAAAGATACACTCTGGAAGAAGTGGCAGGAGGCTGGGAGGAAAATTTGTTGTCCTCAGGAAGGCGGAGACAGGTGAAGAGGGCCCTGTGACCCTATTTCCTAATAAAATTTTTTTTTCAAAATTTTCAAATATACAGAAAAAGAGAATGAAATCTATTGCCTTATTTAATAATTAAGATTTTAAAATGAACACATTTTTTTTAAAGGCACCAGCAGGATATTTCTAAACCATTAGCTACTGAAATTAAGGGCCATATTTCCGTTTCCCCCCCTGAAGTTTATCTTCCACATCTAGAGACTTCTAGAAAGAAAGCTCAGCGAAGGCAGGGATTTCTGTCTGTGTAGCTCTCTGCTGCTCCCCCGGTACCCGGAACAGTGCTTGGCACACAGTGGGCACAGCTGAAACAGCCCGTGTCTGAGTAGACGTATGAACTGAACACGTGTGTTTTGGATTGGGGGGGCGGGGACCTGTTCTAAATGGTTATATAAAAATAGATTCATGGAGGGGCGCCTGGGTGGCTCAGTCGTTAAGCGTCTGCCTTCGGCTCAGGTCATGATCCCAGAGTCCTGGGATCGAGCCCCGCATCGGGCTCCTTGCTCGGCAGGAAGCCTGCTTCTCCCACTACTATTCCCTCTGCTTGTGTTCCCTCTCTCACTGTGTTTCTCACTGTCAAATAAATAAAAATCTTTAAAAAAAAATAGATTCATGGAGAACAGTGTCCTCCTTTTGTTCTGCCGGTGGGATGCTGAGCGAGAGACGAAATGGCAGCCAGTATTCTCTGTGGTCATGGCTAATTTTTTCCATGATGTAAAATTAAAGAGCGAATGAGTCAAAAAAAGGAAACTGTAAGAACACTTGAAGAATAGGCGATAAACCCAGAAAAAGCAGCATACGTGTCCACCATTGCACCTCTTAATCTACAGATGATGTGTACTTGGAAGTGACAGGCAGTTGGTGCATGACGGAGAATAGAAAATCTAATGCCTGGGCTCTGTGAGTTTATATATTCTCCAAACAGGGGGAGGGGAGGGGGTAGAAAGCCCTCCTGGGGCTGTGGCCTCAAAATCGCTTTTGTTTGCTCACCTGTTTGTCACCCGCGGTGGCGACAGAGGAGTGATCTTTCCAGCAGAAGAGAAATGTGGGTCAAGGGGGTGTGAATGGGAGACACAAATGACCCGAGTCCCAGACACTTGACTTAGCCTACGCTTGTCCTGGAGAGAAAAGAGCTGGAATGGGTCACAGATTAAACCCAAGGGCCTGACATTTCTAGAAAGAGTCACTTGTGCAAGCTTCTGAAGCACTCTAAGCCTGCTTGGCTTTCTTGTAGGCAATCCCGACTTGTAGAGTTCATTCTTGAAAAACTTCAGCAAATATTCGAGAACCTAGGGAAATGATGTCCTATGCACTCTGAGGATAAAAACACCCCCACGTTACATCCTGGTGGGGAGATATGGAGGCATGGACACATTTCCCACTCCTGGGCGAGGCAGAGTCTGAACCCAGGCCAAGAGGGTTGTGCTCAGGATCACACAGGGTGGCCTCCATATTTCAGAACCCTTGCTTCTTATGCAACCCGATTGGCCAACACCTGGCAACTTCCAAGTGTGTGTGACACTAGCCACACTCCTAGGAGGTCTTTAACAAATGAAATATTCTAGGCATCCTCAGCTTTTCCATCCATATAACTTTTCAGCATTTATAAAAGTCACTGCCAAACTATAAGATGTATTCTCCCTTCTCAGAGAGCCTTGGGTTTATTGCAAATAAGAACAATAACACCAATAACTAACACTTATAAGATCTGTACATATTTCTTTTTTTTTTTTAAAGATTTTATTTATTTGACAGCGAGAAACACAGTGAGAGAGGGAACACAAGCAGAGGGAATGGTAGCGGGAGAAGCAGGCTTCCCGCTGAGCAGGGAGCCCGATGTGGGGCTCGATCCCGGGACTCTGGGACATGACCTGAGCCGAAGGCAGACGCTTAACGACTGAGCCACCCAGGCATCCCATGTACATATTTCAAAAAGCCTTCAATAGAATGTTTCACATAGTCCTGTGATGGAAAAAAATTTTTTTAGATGAGTAGACTGGGGTTGGAAATTTACTTGACTGGCCCAAAGCTCTCCTGCCTTCAGAGCGGATCTTTGGGCGGTTGTAGGAATCCATCCCTATCTAGCATCTTACCTACTCCTGTACATAATAGGATCTCACTAAGAGCATTGGGCGGGAATCAGGCCTTGGGTTAAGTTAGGGCTACTTTGGGAGAGTCCTGTTTTCTCATTCACAGAATTAGGTTAGATCAGATGATCTTTGGATCCCCTAAGTCCTAACATATTTTTATTCTGTGCTCATCTCAAAGGTTACACCAGCATGTCTGGTCCCTGGCCAAGGACCAGGCTCTTCTGCCTGGGTAGATATCCCAGTGAGGGCAAAGAGGGGGCAGAGGCCAGGGAAGTCTCTAGAGGGGGGGAGATTTAAAGAGGACATTGGAATGGGGGTAAGGGACATACCTCCTGAGTTTTCAGTCTCAATCTACCTCTACCTCTTCATTCAGCTTTCTCTCAGTGGTGATGAGAAAACCCTTAGTCCACCACTCTGAAAATCCAGAGTTCCCTCAGTTACAGAAGGAAGCAATTCTTTCTTCTGGTAATGAATGAATGAGGAAGAAGAAAGATTCTCCTCTTGAAAGCTTTTGCACTTCAAAGGGGGGTCCCTCCCCACCCCAACTAGCTCACCCTTCTACTCCAGGGTGGAATGGTGGCATTTCCTGATACTAACATTGAGGAAAGTGTAAAGGTTTCATTCTTAACTATTGTCAATTTCTTTCAAATGTTAACGTCAAAACACACACATATTTTTAATAGGGATAGAAATAGCCTACAGGTGTACTAAGGTGTGTTATAAACGAAATGACAAATTAAGGTGTTTAGCACAGAGTTACAGAATGTGAACATGGAATTTTACATGCTAAATGTATTTTTTGAAATATAAGTCACATGCTGTAAAATTCACCCATTTCAAGTGGCAATTCAATGATGTTAGTATATTGACAGAGTTGAGCAATCGTACATCATGATCTGATTTCAAACATGACCCTCACCCCCAAAAGAAATCTTGTACCCTTTAGCGGTCTTTCCCCACATCCTCTCCCCAGCCCTAGTTAAAACACTAATCTACTGTCCATCTTTTTAGATTTGCCTATTCCAGACATTTTATATAAATGGAATCATATGACTAGTGTTCTTTTGTGAATGCTTCTTTCATTTAGCAAAATGTTTTCAAAGTTTATCCATGTTGTAGCATACATCAGTATTTCATTCCTTTTTATGGCTGAATAATATTCCACTGGATGGCTATCCTGCTTTTAATTATCCATTCATGAGTTCTTAAAACATTGGGTTGTTTCCACTTTTTTAGCTCCTATGAATAATACCACCATGAACATTCATGTATAAACTTTTGTGTAGATGTAGATTTCAGTTCTCTTGAGTAGATACCTAGGAGTGAAATTGCTGGGTCATTTGATGGCTCTATGTTTAACATTTGGAGGAATTTGCATACTCTTTTGCAAAATGGCTGGACCATTTTACATTCTCATCATCAATATACGATTATTCTAATTTCTCTACATCCTCACTGTGAGTTGCTACTGTCTTTTTTATTATAGCCAATCAGGAGACTATGAAGAGATATCTTGTGGCGGTTTTGATTTGCTTCTCCCTGACAGCTAATCATGTTGACCATCTTGTCATGTACTTATCAACTGCTGTATCTCCTTGGCTCTTCAGAGAACTATCTCCTCAAATCCTTTGCCCGTTTTAAAACTGGATTAGGGCACCTGAGGGGCTCAGTCAGCTAAGAGTCTGACCCTTGATTTCAGCTCAGGTCATAATCTTGAGATGAACCAGAGCTGGTTGTGAAGTCTGCTTGGGATTCTCTCTCCCTCTCTGCCCCCCCCCCCAATCACTCACTGGCACATGTATACTCTCAAATAAAATAAAATAAAATAAAATAAAATAAAATAAAATAAAATAAAATAAAATAAAATAAAATAAAATAAAATAAAATAAAATAAAATAAAATAAAATAAAATAATTGGGTGATATGTCTTTTTGTTACTGAGTTATAAGAATACTTTATGTCTTCTGGATACCAGTCCCATATAAAACACAAGATTTGCATATTTTCTCCCATTCTGTTAGCTGTCTTTCAACTTTCTTAACAACACAGTATTTGAAATGAAGGGAAAAGCAAGACTGAAACAATGCAGATTATCTAGACCTGCCTGTAATTTCTGCACGGCTCACTTGCTACTTCAGGGTGATTTCTGTCTGCTATTTTCAGTGTCCTGCTATGATAGTTATGAAGGCAGAGGTTTTTGTAAGGAAATGAAAATACATACGAAAGGACTAATTTGTATGCTCCCCTGAGTGTTTACTGAGGTTTTCCTTGGCCCCTTTGCTATTTCCCATTGCTAAATGTAGCTATGGCCCTGAGACAATTGTTTCCAAGGAAATCTTGTTGCAGTTTGAAAAGAAATTAAATAATACATTATATGTTTACTAGGGACACCATGTGGAGCCTTTCCATTTGCAGGATTTCAGGCTATCAGCATAAATCAGGAAAGGGGTTCAATGGGAAGAAAGTGAGAGTGAGAACGACTAAGTGAAAGCAGGCTGGAGGCCAGGAGAGATGACTGGAGGCCTCCTTACAGGGGAGCCCAAACAGCACATTTTTTGGGAAGTGACCACCCACAGGAGCAAGTTAGTAGCCTTGAGGGTAGAATCCTTGATGATATGGTGTGTGTGTGCGTGCGTGCGTGCGCACGCCTGTGCACGTGTTTGTGTGCACGCATGCGCACACATGAATAGAGAGAGAGAGAGGAGAGGGAAAGAAAGAGGGAGAGGAGGAGAAAGAGGAAGCGAAAGAGAAGAAGAGGAGGTATTATTTCCAATGAAAAAATTTTGCAGTCTATTAAAATCTCTTCAAAGAGCCCAGTCTTTGTAAACATAACTGTAAGCCCAATTCTTTCCAGCTCAAGGAACATAGGGCCCCACTTGTTCTCGGAATTGTATTTAGCAGGTTTTTTGTTTTGTTTTGTTTTGTTTTTTTTAACAGGAGGCCTCAGCTCTGCCCTCCTACTTAAAGCTCTTTCCTGCACATGTGTGTGAATGCACCCTAGGTACTCAGTTACTTGCAAAAGGTCCTGATCCCTCTGGAAATTAAATTCCATTCCAGTTTTCTGAACTTCACATATTTAGTTCATGACATAGGGGCCCTCAAAATGTTAAATCTAAAACTTGGTGTGGATTGTCTTTAAAAACTCGGAACTTGGTCGGAAAGCCCCATTCCTGCGGAGCAGCAAGAGGAAAATGCAGTTGCAAAGCCTGCAGACTGCCCATCCCCAACTCTAAATAGGAATTTTGTTTTGCGGTGCTCTAGCTGCTAGGCACAAAAGATTTGCCAGCATCTATGTGATCTGCATTTATGCCAATCATGTACCGCACACTCTTCTCTTTGTAGCCTGCTGGTAAGTGCAATCATTTTAATTAATTATTACTATAAATGGCTTTGATCTCAATGACACAGACATAAAATCCATACTCCTCTCCCAGTGTGGATGAAGGGACAAGCCCTACCAGAAGCCACGAGCTTTGCCCAGTGCTGCTACGGGGCCCAGAGAGTTTCCACACATCCTCTTTAGAAGGCAGGTGGTTTTTCAGGCTTCAAAGAGGTGAGTTGTTTGCCTGAAGTCACGTGTTCTGAGCTGGGATTTGAATCCAGCAGATCCTGAGTCAGAAGCCAAGTAGCTTTGGGTTTTAAATTAAAAGTATACAATTTGGAGGAAGCAGATGATTTGTATTTGTCATCCCAGGCCGAAGTCTTCTTTCCCAAGGATGGGCTTGCAGCAATGTGGCACCAGAGAACCTGGGCTTGAATTCTCGTTCTACTTCCTGGTCCTGTGACCTTGGGCAACAATTTAACCTCACTGTCCGCATCTGTAAAATGGGCACGGTGATGATGAAAACACAAAGTGTGGTTGTCAGGATCTAATAAAATAAGCCTGCTGAGCCCTTAATTAATATTAGCCACACTTCCTAAGATTTGCATATTCAACCATATCTGGGAAGTCAAGTTAAAGGAATGCTTCTCCTGGAGTAGAATAAAATAAATCAATTTGAAGGGCAATGGCTTTTTCTCTTTTCCCTTTTTTAATGTAATGGGTGGACTCTCCCAGCAGTTAGGAACAGCAGTCAGCATCAACAAATGATTCTAGAATCCTACTGTGGTGCCAAGTTCTGAACTGGATTCTGAGACTTAATAGTGAACAGAACAGGGGCCCCTGGGTGACTCAGTCAGTTAAGCATCTGCCTTTGGCTCAGGTCATGATCCCAGGCTGCGATTGAGCCCTGCATGGGGTTTGCTACCGGGCTCCCTGCTCAGCAGGGAGTCTGCTTGTCAGTGTCCCTCTGTCCCTCCTACCTCGTGCTCATTCTCTCTCTCTCAAATAAACAAACAAATATTAAAGATTACTATTAAAAATTAAAGATTAATATTAAAAGAGTAAAAGAGGGCGCCTGGGTGGCTCAGTCGTTAAGCGTCTGCCTTCGGCCCAGGTCAGATCCCAGGGGCCTGGGATCGAGCCCCGCATCGGGCTCCCTGCTCGGCAGGAAGCCTGCTTCTCCCGCTACCATTCCCTCTGCTTGTGTTCCCTCTCTCGCTGTGTTTCTCTCTGTCAAATAAATAAAATCTTTAAAAAAAAAAAAGAGTAAAAGAGTAAAAAATATTAAAAGAGCATAACAGTGAACAGATTTCCCCACTCTTCATACCGTGGAGCTCATATTCTGGTGGGAAAGACACTAATTATGGAATGCAAACCATGCCAGGGACACCCAGGGGACTCTGGACCATACAACACAAGCCAATGCTTTTTCATAAAACCAATCTTGTCTAAAGTTTTTTAAAGTCTAAAATTTACCCTGAAGTGGGCTTCCTCTTTTACCTGAGAAATCCATGCTTTATGGAAGGATGTTGCATATTTTTATGAATCTCTTCATCCAACCCATGTTATTACATGTATGCCAAAAACCTGGATGTTTCCATACATTTCTACAGAAACCTTGTTGACAAATGCTGCCTAGTGTTAGTTCCAGTTACAAATGGTAAATTCAATTCAGTATTTTTCTTTTTTCATTTTTAAGATTTTATTTATTCATTTGACAGAGAGAGAGAATCACAAGTAGGCAGAGGGAGAGGGGGAAGCAGACTCCCCGCTGAGCAGAGAGCCCGATGCGGGACTCGATCCCAGGACCCGGAGATCACGACCCGAGCCGAAGGCAGAAGCTTCAACCCACTGAGCCACCCAGGTGCCCCATCAATTCAGTATTTTTCACACATCAGATATTTAAGTAGTTTTTAAAAAGAAATATCTTAAAATGCCAACTGGAATTTTTTGGAGCAAAAATGTCATCTTTGTGAGAATGTGGAATACAGCAGGGAATATCAGATGTTAGGATTTTCTTTAAATGTTTGTTTGTTTTTTTATAGGGGCTCTTAGAGAGCCCACAGGGCCCTAACATCTTTGCGATGCCATTAGGTTCCTAGAAGGCATCCTGGAGCATTTCTCTGGATACTTAGGCTCTCTCTGCCCTTCATGATTTGATCTTAGAGGGCTCAGAACAGTGGGCGCTTGGTCCACATGAAACAGAGGCTCTAGGCTCCGGGATACCTTTTGGGGGTAAGGGGTTCTAAAAAAGTGAAACTGATCAAACTGGATGTGGCTAAGGAGCCCCTTAGTCCCCTAAGGCCATGTCCTTAGCCAAGCAAGATGGCTCAGGACATGGGCTGACAGCTCCTGAAAGGAAGGATCCCTTGTCCAGAAGATGGGTGATAGTTTGGGTAGGGGGAAGATGTGGGACAGGAGACCATGAGCTAGGTGACAGCAGTTCCAGAGGCATCAAACCGCAGGCCCATCCCTAATATCTTGCTAACAATGAAGACTTCAGGAACCTTCCAAGTAACAGAACAAAATAGCAGAAACAAGAAAACAAACAGACAAACAAACAAAGGAACTAACAAACCACTTACAGTTTAACCTCTGGAGAGAGAAGACTCTTTCTTACCCAGGTCTGGACTTTTTTCAGACCTGGAGCAAGTTTTGGAGCAAAAGGGGTATGCAGTGCCTTGCGTCCTGGGGTCCCTCTGTGACGCATTCCAAAGAGACTTCAATGTTCGCTTTTACTAAGTTTAACAGCCCAAGCATCAGGCAAAGATGCCTTAAGTGTGTAAATCAGTTCCGGATGGAATTCAACAGAGTGAAAAGAAATACTGTATTGTCTTTATTACCTTTAAATAGCTCCTTCTCACCATCAAAGCTCCCTTTCAAATATGCACACATGCACACTTGCCCCGTGTGCACCCGTATGCACACTTGCACATGCACACACATACATACATGCCTCTGGAATACTTCAAGTTCTCCAGCATTTGAGCTGGGTCTCACTAGCGCTGGAATAGATCCGCGGCTCTTCGCATCCACTTTGAAGTTAAATTGCACAGCTCCCTTCATTACCCAGATATGGTTGTGATAAACATCTTGTAGTCCCCGCCACGCCTCCTCTACGCCAGCCTTATGTAATCCCCTGGCACACAGGCTTTCTCAATGTGTCTGTTTGGTGCCTATTTGTATCATTTAGATTTTGGGTCCATCTGGTAATGACTGTATCTTTTCTGTACACAATGTATTCAGTTACTGTTAAACAATAATCGTTATTTAATAACAGCAATGTGTGCACCTCGGGGGCACAGGACTAATTTGAGGGCAGTGGGAGCCGGAAGGAGGATGGTTCAAACACTTCTCAAAGGGCTTTGGGTTTCTTCTAGGGACCGGCGTGGAGGCTATCTATGCCTTTCCCAGGGATCCTGGAGCTCCAGAAGAAAACACAAATGACTTCAGGCTCCTTTTAGGAAAGGAGAGATTTGTCACCGAAGTACCGGAAAAGACAGTTTCTTCAGTGCCAGGTACTGCTAGGCAACCCCTCGGATTGGTGATGGAAGCCCTAACAGCATGGGAAAGGGCTAGGGAGGGTGTCTGGAGGTGATTTTTCTTTCCATTCCTACCTCTGTCGAGCTGGCATCTCCATGGCTCAAAATGATGGAAGATCAACTTCTTTCCCTGATGCATGGAGGGAGGTAGGCACCCAGTACGGCCCTCTGCCTATGAGTGAGTTTTTAAGGATCCCCTGCAGTGATGCCAACGAGGAGTGGCTTATAGGCCCTTTATGAGCCCCTTCAAAACCATCCCCAAATAGAGTCACCATAACTGCCCCTCGAAGTGTGGTCCATGACCATAGGCATCAGCTTCTCCTGCAAGTCTATTAGAACCTTTATACAGAATCTTCAGCTCCTCCAGACTGGAACTGGCATTCTAACAAGACCCCCAGGCATGCATGTGCACATGAAAATTGGAGAAGTGGTCCTCTGAGTCAGATTTTGTCCCTTGGCCGCATGTCTGCATCATCTGGGAACTCTTCAGAAGGTCCCAGGCCCCTGGCCCACCTCTGGTGTCTCCAGAGCCAGATTGCCTTGGTTATACTTCCCCGAGCCTCTTACTAGATGTGTGAGATTCGGTGCATCTCTGTGCTGGCTTCTTGGTCTGTGAAATTGGGGTAATTATAATTGTAGCTATATCATTAGGTTATTGCGACAATTATGAGAGATGGTATTTGCAGACTGTGAATTACGGCGAGTCCTCAATAAACAATACCTATTGTGATCCAAACAGGATTTCAGACAAATTCCCTGGAGCCCTCTTCCCCACAGAGTGCTGGCCTCAATCCTTTCCGTGTGGATGCTACAGAAATTTTAGGTGAGTCACTGGATTTGCAGATTTCCTTGAGCTTACCGGCCACGATCTCTAAGTCTTCCTTGGTAAGTTCAGTGAATTCTCGTCGCCTGTTGATTGATGCCAGGGATACACCTCTTAAAATAAATCCACTTAAAAAGGACCCAAATTTTATAGCAAATCATGGGAGGAACAAGTTCAATTGGAACTTAATATCAAGGACACGAGCTAAAATGTAACGCAAATTGATCAGCAAGGTAATACTGACAATCATGGGCAGATTTTCACGACAAAGCATGACTCAGCTATCATTTTCAGTGGTCGGGTTTGCCAACACTGCTCCAAACTGAGAGGTTAATGTGATTTTTTTTCCCCCTCACAATTCATACTTTTCACTTTGTGGCCAATTTGTTTTTGTGTGCTTGTATTGTTAGGTATTTGCAGCATTGTCATGACTGCAGAGAGACTGACCTAAAACAAAATTGATGGGATGGGCGTGGGTCAGTGCTCCTTTTACACCTGGAAGGATGTTCAATTGAGAAAACATATTACAAGTGATTGACTCATGAGTCAGTCTTCCGTGATGTGACGACTTTTACTTCTCTGTGCAACCTTGTAACTGTTAGTCCTTGGATATAAATATTCAGATAGAAGGACCCTTAATCTCTGAATCTGAGTTTTTTAAATATACAAATTTGCTAAACCTTTTAAAATGACATTGCATTTCTCGGAAACGTCTTCTTCACCTCCTTCCAAAGAATTCATTTATATTTTCTAAGAATGTTAGCTCTGAAAGCAACCTTGAACATCCTGTGTTTCGATTTCCTTATGTTCCAAAAAGAGGAACCAAGACCTGGGGAGGGGGACACTTTCCCAAGACCACTGGGTTGACATGACCAGAAGCCAATGTTTTGTTCCGTGTGGATGGATGGCTTTAATTAGGTCTCCACGGCCTGAGATGACTGAATGTTTGTGTTTTCTGTGTCACCAAAATGCCTAGCTCAAATGACCAAAATCTTATTGGAATTAACCTCTCTCTCTCTCTCTTTCTCTCTCTGTTTTGTTTTCCTGCACGATTTTGTGAATATGAAGACCTGAAAACAGGACAGAGAAATAAAATATAATTTTCAATGGTCTGGTCCCTTTCTTGTGAAGCTCAAGGGGGCGGGCAGGGAGAGCTGGGGTCTGGGAGGGGAGGGATAGTCGAAGCAGAGTGACTTTAAGGAGGAGCCGACAAGAAGGGCGGGGTGGAATCCAGAGCTGGAAAAGGCAGAGCCTGGATCTGGTGTTGGATTGGAAAGTCCACGCTGGATGCAGCTGGTTATGGAAAACTCCTCTGCTGTCTAACTTATTGGACCTGCATCTCTCCACATCTGCCACACACGGGAAGGGTGGGCAAGTGAGGGAGGGGGAAGAGCCTTTTTAATGAAATAGGGGAACCAGTGGTGGGTCCTGCCCCACGGTGAGGTGTGCTTTTTACTGCTGGCTGACTCGCGTTGACCACCACATTACGGATGAAACCCGGGGACCTACAAACGTGCCAGGAGGTGACAGAGCCTGGGAAATAGAAAACGTCTTCAGCTCTGATCTCTAGGCAGTGCCAGGTGGGAATCACCAACAGAGCAGAGCATTTTAAATGGCATCAGGAAGAGTTTCTTTTAAACAGTTCTTTTTTATCCTCCCCGCAAACTCTGTTTGCAGGCAAGCCAAATAAGGGAAAGCTTTAAAGTTATTTTATATAACGCGTGCCAAATCCGATCCCCTGGAATTATTCAGTAGCTTGAGGATACTGATTCACCCTGGCTTTCTCGGGGGGCCACTCCCGCAAAGTCTCCCTATCAAAGTGTATACAGTGCCTTCTCTCAACAGATAAGAGCATTATTATTTCCTGCATCAACCCGTCTGCAGGATCTTGGCAACTCTCTCGCTCAGTAGCTCATCCCCGACAACAACAAAAGACGGTCCTGTTTCCTAGGCTTCGTCTCTGACAAGGTAGAGGAAGCGGCATCCTCCCTGGAGACACCTGTTGCATTCGTGGCTATGGAGATGCGTGGGCTAAACAGATTTGAAGGGGAAAAGACAAAAGGAAGCCGGCATGCCTTCTGTGAGATCCAAGCAGGGGAAAATAGGAACGAACATGAGTAAATGACGGGGAAAACCAATCCAGAGCCAAGAGTAGGACAGGTTCTGGCATAAGAAGAGATGAATTAGAAGAACTATTCCGTGTGTTAATGGCCAAAGTATTTGACTTGAGAAATGGCAAGAGTTATTTCTTCTAGAGCAGTTGTTAACAGCTTCCCCTGTGAGAACAGCTGGCTTAGAGAATCCCAACATAGTTGTAAAGCATAGCAAGAAGGAACTAAGGGCTTCACAGCTAACGTTGCTCAGAGCCCTTCCAAACAATTGCTCCCTTGCACCCATTCCACAGCTTGGGACAAAAAGAAGAGGCAAGAGCTCCTTAAGTTGGGTACAGAGGTGCACAGCCATGCATGGACCATACCAGAAGGGTAAAGAACTGGAACGCGAGTTTCCGGCACTCACAACCCCACAAGGATGGGAAGAGCGCGCCATGTGTGCAAGGGGGGATTTTTCTTCCGGTCCTATCGAAACACAAAACACCTGCTGTGGGGAGAGGAAAGTCCATGGAGGAAGACGAATATTTTAGATAATGTGTATTTTTCAAAGCTTCATATCTTTATAAAACGTGGTAACAAGAAAGTGAGAACTCCATTCTGGAGCATCTGAAAGGGTTTTTCTGAATATTGATTGGGACCAAGGGAAGCGTAGCATCACCTGGGGCTTCTGAGCATTTGGAAGGTTTTCAGAGTTTGGGTTTGTTGGGCTTGTTTTGTTCCCAAGTTAAAGGCTTATTTGGCCCCATCAAGTGTATCTTCCGGATGCATGTAAAGTGCAGGACATGTGGGAATTGTGTATTCTCCCAGCACATATGTCTTGTAGATATTTTATTTTATTTTTTTTTAAAGATCTTATTTACTTATTTGACAGGGAGAAAGACAGCGAGAGAGGAAACACAATTAGGGAGAGCGGGAGAGGGAGAAGCAGTCTTCCCACTGAGCAGGGAGCCCAATGCGGGGCTCGATCCCAGGACCTCAGATCATGACCCCAGCCAAAGGCAGATGCTTAATGACTGAGCCACCCAGGCACCCCCCATCTTGCAGATATTTGTATACAGAGAGGCAGCACGTTGTTTTCATTCAGGTAAGAAAGCAAAGTCCTAAACCAGTAAAACTTTTTAAAGTTTTGATTTTGAAATCACTGTAGATTTATATGCATTTGTAAGAAATAGTACGGAGAAATTTCAGGTACCCCTTGACCAAGTCCTCCCATGGTAACATCTTCCAAACTTATTGGCAACCAAGATATTGACATTGATGCAATGCACACGTCTTGTGCAGATTTCCCCCATTTTACTTGGACTCACTTGTATGTGTGGGTTTAATTCTACACAATTTTGTCAAGATACAGAACATTTCCATCTCTGTAAGGATCTCTCAATTGCCCTGCTATAGCTAGGTTTATTTCTCTCCTGCCCTTCCCTTCTGCTCAACCTCTGGGAACTACCCATCTATTCTCCATCTCCATAATTTTGCCATTTCAAGAATATGATAGAAATGGAATCATATAAAATATAAGCTTTTGGGATTGGCCTTCCCACTGAGCATAATTTCCTCAAATTCCATGTAAGTTATTGTATGTATCGATAGTTCCTTCCTTCTTATTTCTGAGTACGATTCCACGCTATAGATATGTCCTGGTTTAAAATTACAGTTCTACAAAAGTTGAGCAATTGAATGTAAAAGAAAACTTTGCTGGGGCATCTGGGTGGCGAACTCAGTTGAGCATCCCACTCTTGGTTTTGGCTCAGGTTATGATCTCATGGTGGTGAGAATGAGCCCCACGTTGGGTTCCATGCTCAGCAAGGAATCTGCTTGGGATTCTCTCTCTTTTTCTCTCTGCCCCCACCACCCTACCCCCTGGCTCTTTCTCTGTCTCTGTCTCTCCCTCTTTCTAAAAGTAAATAAATAAATAAATAGATCTTTAAAAGAAAACTTTGCTTTTAAGGTTTGTGTGTGTGTGCGTGTGTTTTCAGATTTATGATTTGGATGAAGATTTTCTTCTGAATCATGGCTGGGTGGTACTCTTTCCGATCACAAACTTAAACTAGTATCAGGTACCATGTGAAAAAGAGATTGTCTTTGTGCAAGATGAAAATTGTGCAGTATTCATGTGGGTACTTAACATGAACAGTTTTTTGCCTTTGAAATATATATATACTTTTCAAAGATTTTATTTATTTACCTGACAGAGAGAGAGATAACAAGTAGGCAGAGAGGCAGGCAGAGAGAGAGGGGGAAGCAGGCTCCCCGCTGAGCAGAAAGTCCAATGCAGGACTCGATCCCAGGACCCTGAGATCATGACCTGAGCCGAAGGCAGAGGCTTTAACCGACTGAGCCACCCAGGCACCCCTGCCTTTGAAAACATTTTATATTTTATAAGTACTCTTGAATTTGAGGTTTCTTTCCTGTCAATAAGTAGGATATCCTAACCCTAATTCTGTAGTTATCCCGTACAATGTATCCAGTCAGCATTCTAACAGAGTTTTAAATGATTATGTTTAATAACTATCCTAAGAATATAGCCTTCTAAATAAACGAAACACCTCTTTCTATAAGTGGTGTAGCCTTTTTCAGCTTGCATGCAGATGGAGTAAATGAACTAAATAATTTCTTGTTTTCACAAGGACAACATCCTTTCTTTTCATTAAAAAGAATTCTAATTAGGGGCACCTGGGTGGCTCAGTGGGTTAAAGCCTCTGCCTTCGGCTCAGGTCATGATCTCAGGGTCCTGGGATCGAGCCCCGCATCGGGTTCTCTGCTCAGCAGGGAACCTGCTTCCCCCTCTCTCTCTGCCTACTTGTGATCTCTCTCTCTCTGTCAAATAAATAAATAGAATCTTAAAAAAAATTAAACAAAAGAATTCTAAATCATCAAGAGTCATTTATATAATATAATCCTACCTCAAGTTTTCCTATTTTCACTAATCTGAAATGGCATAATTATTCATTTTTGGACAATTGCAACCATATTCTTTTGTACTAGATCTAAAAGAAAGCTATGTAAATAAAAGATTATTCTGTTTTTAAATTCCCCATTATACTTCTGGACAGAATTCTTAAAAATTCAGGACATTTTATATAGCCCTTTGGTAACTTTCTTTATTATGCTTAAGAGATTAATTTAAAAATTTTTCTTTAAGCTTTCAAACTTGACTAAAACGTTTCAGATTGTGAAGTGTGCTATACATTCAGCTGTCTTACCATCTTCTATAGTTAAAATCGCTAGGAATTCTATCACTTCTGCTTTTTTAAGCGGAAAGTTTAGGAGGTAAGTTTTTAGAGACTGTGTCCACTCTCTTCCAGGAGCCAATTAGAACTTCCTGTTGAGAAAAGAAGGTCAATGGTAAAACTTATCCAAAGCAGCCTTTGGAAAGCACTGTTTTTCATCACATGTCTGAATATCAGGACAAAAAATCCATCCAACCAGATGAAAAGACAAAATCAATACAAAACATAAACACACAACAACTAGACACAGAAACAATTGAATGCTACCCCCTTATGTTTCTGCAAGAGCCTCATCTGAATTTGCAAATCTAAGCAGCTCAGAATCTTCGAGAAGAGTTTGATTAAGTATCCGGATGTGGGTAATTTCTTAATCTGTATGTAAAATATTTCATCTGCCACACAGAACGTAATTCTTCTTTTTTCAGAGAACTCACCTGAACCTTAGTCTGCCCCACCTGTGTGGGGTTGTTAGCTATCACACATACCTGGGTGTCACAGTCTGTTTTTAAAAAGCATAAACTTCAAGTTTAACATTTCCAGACTACATTGATCTCAGTTAAAAAACAAGTGTTTCGAAGTTAATTTTTTCAGAAACAAATATGTTTGCCTAGAGATATGAAAAAAACAAAACAAAACAAAACAAAAAACCACTCCAAACTGGGTTATGTCTAGGGGAACAGAACTGGGTGGAGGGACATTTTGATTTTCTCATTTCTACACATTTAAATGATTTGCATCTATATTAAAAAACATTAGTGTGATCTATTTTTGTAGCAAAATCCTTTTCTTTGTTTATTTTCCATTTCTGTACCAACCTGCTTCTGAGAAAACTTCAAGATGAAACATCAAAGCATTAAAAAACCACAGGACACAGATAACCTGGAGGAAACAGAAGGTTGAGATGTTCAATGCTGATTATAGTCAAATAGGCAATGATTGGCGAGGAGCTCCAGAACTCCAGAATCACAAAAAAAGGAGTTTGTGTCCATGTTGTGGGGCTACAGAATGGTGTTTTTTGTTTGTTTGTTTGTTTGTTTGTTTTGTTTTTTCAAGAAGAGAGTTTACACATTAATCCGCTTCTATAAAAAATTTTCCTACAACTAAATTAAAGCAGGAATTGATCACTTGGGTATTGGCGAAAGGGTGAGTGGGTGGTCCAGAGAACATTTTCAGGTATCATTTTAGGAGAGAAATTTTGTTCAAATAGATTATTCTCAAAATCTCTTTCCATGGAAATCTTTAAATGGTAATTGAATAAAGGTGTTTCTCTCCCTGTCTCTCTCTCTTTTTTAAGATTTATTTATTTGAGAGAGAGGGCATGAACGGGGCAGAGGGAGAGACAATCTTAAGCAGACTTGCAACTCCCCACTGAGCATAGAGCCGGACTCAGGTCTCAGTCCCAAGACCCCGAGATCATGACCTGAGCTGAAATCAAGAGTCAGATGTTTAATGCACTGAGCCACTCAGGTACCACAAATGAAATTCTATGGTCATGATGATAAGGACACAGAAAAAAAGGCATCACTCTGTATAAAACCATTGCAAATCCTTGTTGTTTCATAGAGTTGGAATTTATACAGTTTTAAACCCTGAGACAGATACTGATTTGTTTTCCATCGTATTTCTGGTGTGGCCGCCCCATTTTCTATGTTCCGGATGGATGGTCCATGGCTCCATTTTTTTCATGGAAGCACGGAGAAGAGAAACGGATGGAAATAACAAAAATCAAAAGAGAAAAAAAAAAACCCCACAATCACTATTTGCAAAAAGAGAGTAAAAAGAATAAAAAGCCCACAATCAGTTTTCAGGCTGTTTTTTTTTCCTCTCATCATTTTCACGTATTTATTTTGAAGTCATTATAATCATAGGATACATGCAATTTTGTTTTCCCTTTTCCAATGACTTTCTCAGGAGTATTTTTCCACGTTGCTAAGAGTCCTTTTACATTTTGCAGATGTCTTCTTATGTTTTCCATATATGTCATTGTTGCTTTAAAACTTTGGAATGATGCAACATTTTGGGGGCTCTTCATACGTATTGACAGGTCAATTTTCGAAATGGATAATTTCCAAAGTTAAGTATACGGATTTTGTATTTTGAAGTGTTTGTTCTGCAAAGTGCCTCACTCCAACTTGGTTTAAACTAAATTCCTTTGGTTATTAGAGGGATGGGCAAAAATAATGTCTGCACAGACATTTCTATATTTTCAACTAGAAATGTATCTTTTCTTTGTCATAGAAAATACATAAAGTAGTGCCCGTTGTATCTGTTGGGGATTCATGCTGCTGTTAACAATTTGTCTATGCTTGTTATACAGTAAAGATATTAATTCTTGCCACACTGCTTGGTCACATGCTCCACACGTTTCCCTCGGTTTATTTGTTTGTTTTAAAAAATGGCCAAGTTTGAATCTCCAGGCAGCTTCCCCTCATCACAGAACATTCTCTACTTCCCAGCCGACGAATACTCAGAAAATACAAGCCAATTCTTATGTTAGCCTAATCAAAACATAATTAGGAAGATAAATCTGCTGTCACCTCTAACACACACACACAAATCACATGCCACTTCTGAATTAATGTCAGCTCTGAATGACTTTGGATTTCCTCGAGAGAGACAGGATGACAAGAGGCTCTGAAGACTGAGTGTGAGGTGGTTCAGTCTTCTTTTCTGTAAAATGGGTGCAGTTATAGTCTCAGGAGAAAATAACTAATTGGGAAACAGTTTGAAGATGCCTCAAAATGTCACATGCAGAGCAATGACATGAGTGTCACTATCAGCTCTTCTCAGTTGGCAACACATATTTCTAGAAAGCCAGTCCATAGCGTCAGTGAGCTGAAGGGCTCACAGACTCCATCTGGCCCTGTCTCATCATTCTGATTTAATTTTGATTACAGCCAGGGCAATAGATACACGTGAAGAGGAATTCAATTTCCCCTACAGAATGTCCACTTTTTTTCAGATGAAAAATATTAGTTGTGGGAACGGGGTAAAATGTAGATAAGAGAAATAGGTATTATGACTTAAATATAGCATCTACTTTCTTCTTTTTCCTTTTCCTTCCTTCTTTAGAAGCTAAAATTCACAAGAAAAAACAAATACTGGAAAGGATGTGGCCAAAGGGGAACTCTCTTATGCTGTTAGTGGGAATGCAAACTGGTACAGCCATTCTGGAAAACAGTATGGAGGTTCCTCTAGAAGCTAAAAATAGAGCAACCCTACAACCCAGCAATTGCACTAAGTATTTACCTCAAAGATACAAATGTAGTGATCGGAAGGAGCACCTATACCCCAATGTTTAGAGGAGCAATGTCCACAATAGCAAACTATGGAAAGAGCCCAGATGTCCATTGACAGGTAAATGGATAAAAAAAGATATGGAATATATATGTGTGTGTGTGTGTGTGTGTGTGTGTGAATATTACTCAAACATCAGAAAGGATGAAATCTTTCCTGATTTACATCAACCATTTACATCAACGTGGAGGGAACCATGGAGGGTATTACGCTGAGCAAAATAAGTCAATCAGAGAAAGATAATTATCATATGGTTTCATTCATATATGGAATATAAGAAACAGGGCAGAGGATCATAGAGGAAGGGAGGGAAAATGGGATAAAAAGAAATCAGAGAGGGAGACAAACCATGAGGGACCCTCAATTACAGGAAATAAACTGAGGGTTGCTGGAGGGAAGGTGGGTGGGGTGATAGGGTAACTGGGTGACGGCATTAAAGAAGACATGTGATGTGATGAGCACTGGGTGTTATATAAGACTAATGAATTCCTGAACTCTACATCTGAAACTAATGATGTACTGTATGTTGGACATATAATTGAACTTAAATTAAAAAAGTGTATATTGAAATTTACGCTCTAAACACATGGGATGGGAAATCCGTGAAGTTAGGTTTTGCAGTGAGAAACGTGACAAACCCGTGCATCTTTATGTATTTGGTGAAGAATTTTTCTCACTTGTAAGAGCTTCCTATAGGTGTCTAACTTTACAAGGCATGATTTGCTTGTCACCTATTATTGAAAAGTCGGTCTGTCCTTGGCTAGCATTTAAAAACCCTGAAACACAACACAAAATGAAATAAATAAAACAAAAACCCAGAGTGTAAAGGCCAAAAGGAATCCTCCGAGAAGTAAAAGAAAAAGCTGCCACGCACCAAAGTAAGTTTTCTCTCTGCCAGTGCGTTGTCTTAATGCTTGTGTGTGCATATGGCGGCCGGGAGAATGGCGGACCTCTGACGAGCTCTTGGTGAAGCATTTCAAGGAGGCAGGACCTTCTTTCCTAAGCATCTGCACGCTTTTTCCATAGACATAAATTCACTTCCGGTTTCTTGGGCAAGTCATAATCTATCTAATTCCTTCACAGATTTTGTCCACAGACATTTATTATTAGCCATCAGCTTCTCTGGATAGAAAGGGGAGCTGCCCAGGGATCAGGTTTAGAGCCTGAATTTGGGGAAACCCCTCTTGCTCCAGAAAACCACGCAAGTGAACTGATAGCCATCAGTGGGGGTAAACGCCAGAATGTGGTGACCCTACCTCTTTTCCCTAAGACTCCCCACTTTCTGACAGTCACTTTTGAATAAAATTCATCTGAGAAAAATATCTATCATGAAACTCTTAGAAAGGGACATAGTAAAGAAAAAAATTAGTGTCATTAGAGGCTTTGATTTATAATGCATTGCTTATGATGCTTATGTTGGAGTTTTTCCTACATCATGGATGTTTGAGGATCTCATTTTAGATTCCTATCAAAGTTAAATATATAATTCAATCCTCAACGTGAATTAAAAATAGCAGCTCACATATTTCTGAGAACTTACTATGGATAGACATTGCACATGCACTATCTCATTTAATTATTTTATCTTGAAAAGCGGGTGGCTTCATTTTTAGTTTTTCAAAATAATAATGACTTTTAAAAGTTTAATACTATGTAATGGTGTCGCCTGAGCACACAGCGTGTAAGTAACTGAGCTTGAAACGGAACTGTTTCTATGATACAATAGCTCCTCCCCAGTGGGGACTTGGGTAAAAGAAATCTTTACAGAAGAAAAAAAAGACACATTTTCATGTCATCAAAACCAAGTGAAAGAAGAAGAAAAAAATCAAACGAGAGAGGTCTTGTTTTGTCATATGGGAAACTGCAGCATTTTCCCCCCCATCTAATTATTTTGGACTTAAGAGATTCCTCTTAAGAGCACAATAATTACAGAGCTGTGAAAAAAAATCACTTTCCCCTTTTTGGACAATGTCACTTATTTGTCACTCCAGTAGCGTTTAGTTGAAGTCAGGAGGGAAAGTTTACTTTGTGAGAGAATGATCGCAGCTAGCTCTGGTAGTCTGTAGTCCTTAATGACACACTAGATATCACACAGTAATAAATGCTTTTTTAAAAAAAATGGGCAAGTGTATGGAAACTAGCTATTAATCCGCTATGGCGTGGTTTAGCTAATATAACTTGTTATTCCATTAATATTGTATCATTAGCTGCCAGGGAAAAGTACAAGAATTATGATGTGCTGCCTTGTAAATTACTTTTGAAGACAAGAGAGGGAAAGCGTGAGAGAGAGAGAGAGAGAGAGAATATGCTCTCTAATCTTGCACCACTCATTAAAGCCCTTGAGAATAGATATATAATATATATACATACAATGAACAAAAAGGGAACTTTATTTATAATTTGAAGAGAATGAGGAAATGTAACAATAAGCAATTCTGTTTTTAAAATATGACCAAAAATATTCCTTCCAATGAAGGTTAAGGATTTTTTTTTAACGCACCTCTCCCCGACTATAGGCTATTTTAACTCTTTTCAAGCGCCTAAATTTAGAAAAATTCCATATAGGCTTGATTTGTCTCTGTGACACAGACTTCGTTGCTATGACAGCAACATGATACAATTATTTATTGCCATGACAATCTGCCGTAGGTTTTAAAAATACGTTATCTATTTTTATTAGTGTTGTCAATTGTGCAGGGAAGGGATACCACCACTCCACATAATCGAGAGCGCCGATAATGCAGGGAACAAGTGGAAATCATTTTGCTGGAGAGGCAGAGCCCAGAACAAGCCAAATTCCTTGGAATCCTCAGTGACACGCATATCCTCCACTAACAACAGCATCTCGGCCAGCTGTCTGGCTGCAGGGAGCATTCTGGCAGGGGATGTGGGTTCCATTTATGCCTTCCATGTGGCTTCCGCTCTGCCACGTGGGGTCAACATCAGATAGGAGCAGAAGCGCAGAAAGTCCTGTGTGAATAAGGAATCCGCATCTTTTATGCCTTTTCAGGAGGAGAGAGCTGTGCGTGCTTAGTGACCAGGCTTACAGGGATTTTCCTGTTCTGAAAAGGGGACTGGGGTTGTTTGTGGGTTGCTGAGTGGCATGAGTGGAGCTCAGTCCAGCTCCTAGTCCCACTTTCCCCTTCCTGTCCTCTCTCTTGCTATGCCCTACCTTGCAAAATAATAGTAGTAGTAATAATAATAATAATAATAAAAGAAGAAGAAGAAGAAGGAGGAGGAGGATGAGGAGGAAGAGACTCCTTTTGGTGTCCAGTGAGTGTGCTATCCAGGAAAGGAGTATGGTCCTATTTGCCTCTGAATCCGGAACTCGATCGTCAGCAACCGACCAGCTAGTCAGGTCATCCTGGAAAGTTAGTTTTGGTTGCTACACATAAAGGTTTTCTTATCACTTGATAAGAAAAGGTCAGTCACTTCTGTGCGGTTGGAATGTTGAGTCAACATTTAATGTATGTTGCGTGTAACACAAAGTCCTTTAGGGCTCTCAGAGCACCTGATATTTACATGAGTCCATGGGCAAGGGGCTCCTCTTATTCCCATTTCACATATGAGAGCACAGAGAGGGTGGGGAGAGAAAGCTTGTCCAGAGTCATCTTACTAGTAAATGCTAGTAGGGTCTGCCTGATGCCTTGTGGTCTATGGCAAATGGAGCAGAAAAGGACATTCCCACTACTTCTTGAGACCTGGTCACTGCAAGAAGTGATGACCGAGACATGGGGACGGCTGGAGCTGGGCCATTGAAAGTACTCACAGGCTCTGTCCAGGAGGAGGTTTGGGGTTTTAGATTATTGGAAGTCTTCTAGAAAGTATTCGTAAACTATTTACTAAAACTTTAAAAAACATGGGGCACCTGGGTGGCTCAGTCAGTTAAGCATCTGCCTTCCGCCCAGGTCATGATCCCAGTGTCCTGAGATGGAGCCCCATTTTGGGATCCCTGATCAGCAGGGAGCCTGCTTCCCCCTCACCTTCTGCGTGCTGCTCTCCCTGCTCGTGATCTCTCTCTCTGTCAAATAAATAAATTTTTTAATTTTTTAAATTTTTCAATTGTAAAACCTTTTTAAAAACATGTCTTTTGTTCTAGAAATCCTTCTTTCAGGAGGTATCCTGAGTATATGAAAAGATTTGCTCAAAGTTGTGTACAAATTTAATCAAATACTGAATTAAGTAAGTTATGACACGGTCATTAGATTGTCTATCATGCAGATATTAATATTACGTTTAGAATAGATATTTTTTTAAAGATTGCTTTGTTTATTTGAGAGAGAGCATGAACGGGAGGGGCTGAGGGAGAGAGAATCTCAAAGTGACTCCACACTGAGCATGGACCCTGATGCAGGAATTGATCTCACAGCCCTGAGATCATAACTTGAGCCAAAACCAAGAGTTGGATGCTTAACTGACTATGCCACCCAGGCACCCCTAGAGTATATTTACTGTTATGAAATACTACCCACAATGCACATGAGAAAAGCAGGCCACAAATCTGATTGATGACAACCATGAAAATGATCATCATATATGCTTAGAAAACAGACTGAAAAGCCCTGCAAACGTGTGTTCACAGTAGGCTATTTCTGGGATGTGGGGTTATGGTAACTTTTATTTTATAATTTGTACTTTTCCATTTTTTTCTAAATATTCTTCAATGACATAATTCACCTCTGTGGATGTTGAGTTGACTGTGATCAACCTGCAAGGCCATATTATAGAGATCACTGGTAAATAGAGAGAAGCACCAACTCATCCTCTACTTGTCTTATTTCAGACAAAAATACAGTAACTGTGAAATATTTGTATTTCTGCAATAGTTCCCAGTAAGGGAGGTAGGAAATTTGGAAGCAGTTAGATGCCTGTCAATGACCTCCATCCTGGTTGGGTTTTATGAATAATGATGGGTAAGCAAATTGAGCTGGACAGAAATATTTTGGGTCAAATTTGTGTTTTTGTATTTATTTTTAATATGAAAAAGGAACATCTTCAAAACCCTTTCTGGTTCACATTGTGAAGAGGTTAATAGGAACATCCTTGCTTTCATTCATTCATGCATAGATTGTGCCCTACTATTATTTATAGTGGGACAATCCTGAAATTTATAGTCCATTGTTAGCATTTTCAAGAAAAGGGGCTTTTTCTTTTTTTTAAGATTTTAAAAATTTATTTGACAAAGTGAGTGAGAGAGAGCACAAGCAGGGGGAGGGGTAAAGGGAGAGGGAGAAGCAGACTACTAGCTGAGCAGGGAGACTGATGTGGGACTCCATCTGGGGCCTCTGGAATCATGACCTGAGCTGAAGTCAGATGCTTAACCGACAGAACCACCAAAGCATCCCCAAAAAGAGGCTTTTCCATACAGAAAATAATTCCATATTTTAGCTCACAAGTTGGCAATAGACACCTGAAAGATGGAATGGTATTGGAAGAAATCAAACCTCCTTTTCACGTAAAATTACTAAAGAATAAACCAACAGCGGATTCTATGAATTGAAAAAAAAAAGAGGATTATTGCTTCTAGAAAATTATTCCTAAGAACTCTTGATTTTAAATTTTTAAAAATTGAGCTGCTAACAGCCAAAGTTACGGTATCTCTGTTCTAGAGAAGAAAAAACCAGCATTTAAACAAAAATATGATTTTCATGAAAATGTTATAAGTAATAAATATACAGAATTACGTTTTCCCAAGGTTTTTCCTGTCCCTACCTTGAGTTGGTGTAAGTTATATATTTAATAATGTCAAAGCCTCGGTAAAACACTTTGATGGTGATGACAATGGCGAGGATGAATGCCTAATATTTGCAACAAATGCCACAATTTTGAAAGCACCTTCAGACATGGGATCCCTTTCCTTTCTGCACTGATCCTAATAACGACCTTGTGAAATATTTCTCTCCCCGTTTTATCCTTTTCAAAAAATTTTCAGTGTTTTTTTTTAAAGATTATATTTATTTATTTGACAGAAAGAGAGAGATCACAAGCAGGCAGAGGGAGAGGGAGAAACAGACTCACTGCTGAACACTGAGCCCCATGCTGAGCAGGGAGCCCCAGGACCCTGAGATCATGACCAAAGCCAAAGGCAGATACCTAACTGACTGAGCCACCCAGGTGCCCTACTCTCCCCATCTTAGTGAGTGGTCTCATCGTTTGCTCATTGCTGGAACTATTCTGCGTTCCTAAGAGATTCAGATTCCTAAATAAATTCCTTTGATGTAGCTAATTTTCACACATGAAAATACAGTATTTCGGGAACACTTACAGCAAAATTTATGAACACAGAGAGCTTAGTACATGAAAGAGAAAATAGATTTTTTAATAAAGTCCCAAAGAAATGTTATTTCTTTTAAAGTAACGAAGTAGAAAAAAACTTCTTTGCGCCGTGTAACACATTATGGATACAGAATGAAGTTTTTTGATAAACTGTCTTTTGAAAAAGAGATACATAGAAACAACTAATATCTAGAAAACCTGTCAAGACAAGACTTTACCAGCTTCACAATATAGGCCACCTGTTGAACTTGAGAAACTGGCATAAATAATCAGAGACTCCAAGTAATAAAGCAACAGATTACTTAATGTTGATAAGGAGAGCAGGCATGTTTATATATTCATTTATGAATTCATTCTACAGATATATACTCAGGATTTATTGTGTGCTAGGCACTGTGCAGAGCACAGGAAAACAAGGAATATAACCGGAAACAATACCAGAAGTGGTCCCTATCCTCACGGAACTTAAGGTCTGGGGGGAGGTAGATGTCAATCAAATTCTCACCACGATGAATGTATAATTACAGACCATAGTCGGAGCTGTCAAGAAAAAATCTGAGGCGCTTTCACAGCATTATTAGGATAACCCCACCTAGTTTTGGGGTTCAAAAAAGGCATCGTTGGAGGAATTCAGATTCTGTAGGGTTTGAAGCTCTATAAGGAAGGGTCGTCTTTATGGAAAAAAAGCACACAATTATGAATATAAAATTGGGCTTCAAGGATGAAATATTTAGAATGAAAAGTAAATGACGACAAATTACAAAATTTTTTAAGCTGCAAGTACTGCAATGCAAAGCCTCCTCTCCCCCGGAACCCATAATATTTTCATTAATTAACTTTCTGACATACCTGGGTGACATCTTTTGTCTGCGTACTCTTTAATCACACCTTCGTATGGTAACAGATTGTGGTATGTTTCCCACATAGACTATAGAAAGATAATGTGGTCATGCCTCCAACGTTGGTTGATGAAAATTTATTTTTTATTATTGCTAGTTGTGCAATGTTTCCTTCAGCTCTACAACTCATTTTCATTGAAGTCATGTGCAGCATGAGGGTTGTGGTAGCTTTGGGGAAAGCTCCATTAAGTTTTATGTGTGATCTGTAAGATTTGGCGGAATTTTCCACAGACTAGTTTCCAGTGCACTTCAGAATTTCTGTGCGTTTCAGACCTTGCTTCTCTTGGACTACCTACAGACTTTTGGTGTTAGGTGCTGTAGGACACCCTTCTATCACGTATGATCTCTGGCTTTGTTCCTTCCAGCCTCTGTCTGGTGGGTCAATCAGCAGAGTGGGAAGTCAAAGTTTTTCTGGAAGTCTTTGCTATACCTAGCAATAGCTCCTCCATGCGTGGAAATAACTGAAAACTAGATATACATGTATGTCCCACCAAACCCAGACCAAAGGACTTCCCTCCTCAGCTTTGCTCTGCCTGTTCCAATGCTAACATCAGGAAAAGTGGGAAGGAGGCAGAGTCGGAGTCAGAGTGGAGAGAAGCAGGGGTCTTAATCAGAGGTGGTTTAACTCTTGTTTTGTAAACTTTACAGAAATAACGTGATCATGTGACCACAAGATAGAGTCTTGAAAGGGGTTCCTGCAAATGACAGCTCTTGAAACTAAAGCTTCAGGGCACATGTTGTGGATTTCCTGAGGAGATGATTTGGGGACTGAGGTATAATGGGTAAGGTTTGGCAATGGAATGATCCTGGTTGCTGGGTTGAGGGGAGTTGGGGGTAGGCAGGACCTCATGTGCTTAAGATAGATCCTGGTGTTCTTTAAGCCCATTTAGACATGTTCTTCCCAAAGATCCCTTAGGGTTTCAAATTATGTCTTGAGTAGCTCAAGGAGATCGGCTGGGTGTATTCCATCTCTGCAGAATGATGTGTTTGAAGAAAGTGTTCCTAACCTCCCCATTCTCCCTCCCTTTCTCGCTTCCTCCCTCCCTCCATACTTACTATGGGTCAGTATTCAAATTTCCTGAATTGTTTTCCCCGGTGACCTTGTCTGGGGTCAAGGATCAGGACCCAAGCAATATCCACACATTACATGAGGTGCCTGTATCTCCGTAGAATGTTTTAAAAAATCTAGAAGTTCCTCTTCTCTCTGTTTTTTTTTTTTTTTTTAATGGCTACTTATTTGTAGCAATTAAACTTTCTGTGTACTTCCTGTCACATCTCTTATGTCTTGTTACCTCTTTTTGATACTAAGATTGATCAGTGGAGCCAGGTGCTGGCATCTCAATCGATCATTACAAAGTTCCTCATCAGCATTTCTCTTTGTAGATTTAGAAGCCATTGATCCATTACCTAAATCCACTATTTCACTAGGGGATTCGAAATGGCGATAGTTCCATTGGTCTCTCTGCATATTAGCTAGAATACATCTGCAAAGAAGGTACCATCACAAACTATTTAGTAGCTTTGAAATAAATTTTATAAAAGAAAGGTAGTATAAAATGCATTATTCCTTGCCTTGATCATGTTTCAGAGTCATGAGTTGGGTTCTAGCAAAATCCAGTGGTGATTAGTGATTCTTAAAAATATTACCATGAGCTTACTGATTTTTCTTAGCTTATTTGATGTTTTCCCATTCATTGCACCTTTATTCTTATGATTGCTCAAATTTTCCCAACATGGGCCAGTGGGAGATTCTTCAAGATGATTCCTGAGTTCTTTTAACATGATCCTAATAGACTTCGATGGCTTCTCTACTCTCTGGAACAAATTCCAGGTTCCTCTGATGACTTTCCTGCCCTAGACCTGGAACTGAACAATTCTCCAAAGATTTCTGTTTCCTTTTAATGGGCAGTGGTATTTAGACACCAAAATATGAGTGCTGGGTGACACTGATTTTTTTTTCAAGCATTCAGGTTTCCCCTTCTCCTCCTCCTCCTCTTCCCTCCCCCACCCCTCTCCCTCCTCTCCATCCTCCTTCTTTTTTTCTTTCCTCCTCCTCCTTCTCCTCCTTCTCCCTCTCCTTCTCTTTCTTCTTCTTCTTTAAATAGAATATCTCAGATTCTTGATTTGTCTGATTGCTTCCTCATGCTATCACTGAACTTGAAATGGTTTCTCTACTTCCTGTGTTTTCTGTCACCTGGAAGTTAAGTCTAGAGGTTTGATCATATGTAGATTAGGCATTTTTAATTTGGGTTTTTTTGTTTTGTTTTGTTTTGGTTTTTGTTTTTGTTTGGTAAGAAACTCTTAAGCATTTGCTTTTTTCAAATTGCATTATACCAAAGGGCAGGCAGGTCATTTAGGTTGTTCCATTGTTAGTGATGTTAAGCTTGATTATTCATTAAGATTCTTCCAGAACCTTCACTATGAAGATATCTTTTTGCCTTTGGAATTAACAAGTAACCCATAGAATAATGCTTTAATATCATGCAAATATTCCATCCCCTCCATTTCCCCTATGGTTTTATCAGCCATTGAAGACCCTTGCCTGAATCAGTTGCTACATTGGGTTTTGTACAATGGTGATTTTTTAATTTTACACCTCTACATTAGCTGACATTTTTATTGAAAGAAGAGCTTCTCTTTTTTTCCATGTTCATTGATTTCTATTACTAATGATTATGTATTCATTCAGCATGTTATAATTAACCACAGTCATTATTATTTTGATATAAAAGTTGTCCTAAATTTGGCCAGCAGGAATTCATTCAAGTTTCTCTTGTGTCCTTTTCACATGACTGCATCAATCTCTGAGTATAGCAATAGACCTAGAATCAGCCATTTCTCTTAGGAGCCCAAGTTCCTTTTAGAGAAATAGTATTTAGAGACCATAGTCTGGGCACTAGGGGTGCTCTTGCTATGGGCTTGTCATTGCTTCCAGGACTTTTCAGATAGCAAACACATTTTTTTTTCCTTCTAAATAGTAGGAATGTTGATGGCTTATTTTCTCCTTTTTTTAGTTTCTTGTATTTTCTACAATTCTAGAAATAAATATGTACTTGGTTTTTTTTAAATGCAGATAAAGTATACATAATGCAGAACTTACTGTTTTAACATTGTATTTTTAAATGTACAGGTCTGTGGCATTTAGTACATTCACACTGGTGTGCAACCAGCTTCACAGTCAATACGATGTGTTTTAAAGTTTTTTGAAGTAATTTTTGTCTTTTTTTTTAAGATTTTTTTTATTGATTTGACAGAAAGAGAGAGACAGCACATGCGGGGAGAGTAACAGGCAGAGGGAGAGGGAGAGGGAGAAGTAGGCTTCCCATTGAGCAGGAAGCCTGATGTGGGGCTAGATCCCAGGACTCTGGAATCATGACCTGAGCTGAAGGCAGACGCTTAACCAACTGAGCCACCCAGGTGCCCCAGTTTTTGTCTTTAGATGGTTATGCCACCAACACAAATAAAGTTATACAAGTCATTTCCACTTGTTTTAAATTTCGTGGGGCTGATTTTCACCATCTTGATTTAAATTTGTTTTTGATTCATGTAAAATAAACACAGGACTCTGAAGTCATAACTCGGCAAAGGCACATTCATAGTTACCCTTTGACCCTCTTTAGTCTCCTTTTCCACAGGAAACCATTTAAATTTTTACTTTAGCTTTCTATTGTTTCTTCTTGAAATTTAATGCAATTGCACATACATTTTTATCTCCTTACCCTTTTATTACACAAAAGGTAATATTCTTTAAACACTGTTCTCCTCCTTGCCTTTTTCACTTAATAATATATCTTAAAGGTAATCTTATATGTTTATACAGAGATTTCCCTCATTCTTCTTTACTACTGCTTAGTATTTGGAAACCATTGTTTATCATAGTTTATTCGACTAGTTCCCACTGATGGACATTTTGTTGTTTCTGGAGCCATTTTAAATCGTGCTCTAAATTGAACAGGACAACCTGTGAGAATAGCACCATGCCTACAGACAGAGAGAGAGGGAGAAAATGGAGGTGGTGGAGAGCCAGGTGGGAAGTGGTCACCAAAGAATATGCATTGCCTATTTATTGGGATCTTCAGTGGAGGTTCCCAATGTTGGGAATCTTCAAAAGCCCATGAAAATGCCCATGAGAAAGTTAGCATAAGGTATCCTCTAGACCCAAGGAGCTCAAACTATCCAGTCAAATAAAGATTCTTACCCTTTCATTTCTCTTCCCTCCACCTTGTTTAGCCAATGTGAGAGGGAAGATGGGAAGAGAGGCAGAAATGAACTGGATCTCCTTCTTCTGCCTTCCAGGCCTTTCCTAGTGTGACCTTATGATTGATTATCCAAACTGGAATACCTAATTGGTTTTATTATATTATAAAAACAGTTCTATTGGGGCTCCTGGGTGGCTCAGTTGGTTAAAGCCTCTGCCTTCGCCCAGTTCATGATCCCAGGGTCCTGGGATCGAGCCCTGCATCGGGCTCTCTGCTCAGAGGGGAGCCTGCTTCCTCCTCTATCTCTGCCTGCCTCTCTGCCAACTTGTGATCTCTCTCTGTCAAATGAATAAATAAAAAAAAATCTAAAAAAACCCCAACACATTTCTATTAAAAAGAATTTTAAATACAATTATTTCTTTAAAATAAAATTAGATATCTATATTTGTACATTAAAGTAAAACACAAAACTCTTTTATGTTGACTATCCGAACATTAAAAATAGGCAGAATAATTCATCTTGGTACATATTCACATACTCTTATCAGTTTTATCAGCCTTTTTCTCATAGCATGTATTTTTTAATATAGTTTTTTAAATAAAATTGACTGAAGTCATCCTTAAACAGCATTGTAGTATCCATTTATTGTAAATAATAAGTTTGAAATTGGGGTCATTTTTAATTGGGCTTTCTCCAATAGACCATAATAATTTTAATGATAAAATACTCTCTTTACAGGTAACTGGTAACCTCAGAGAAAATTCTGTGAAGCATTTTATTTTTTCAGGATTCAAAATGTGTGAATACTTTAGCCAAAATATTTTCACAGCTATTGTCATTTTGCATTCATCGAGAGAAACTTTCTTTGGCAAATATTTGCACAAGACAAAAGTAATCAAATAAATTATTTTTACTTATTTTTTTGGTGCTTCATCAACTTTAAGTGCTGCAAATTTTAGGTCTTTTCGATTATACTCCATTCTGTTACCTAACATAATACCAAACTTCTGCTAGGAAATAGGAGCCCCTCCCCAAATCATGCACACTATCTTTATGTTGAATGTGTTTGGTTCCTCCTTTCTTTTTAAAAAATTGAAATAAAATTCACCATTTTAAAATGCACAATTCAGTAACATTTACTCCTTTTAAAGTGTTGCGCAACCATCACCTTTATCTAATCCTAAAACATTTTTAATTACCTCAAAAGGCAAACTCATTCTCATTAAGCAGTCATTTCCCCCTTCCCCAGCTCCTGGCAGCCATTGATCTACTTCCAGTCTCTACAGATTTACCTGTTCTAGAATATGAAGTATTGGAATGGAATCATACAATATATAAGCTTTGTCTCTGGCTTCTTTCACTGAGCATAACATCTTCAGGGTTCATCCTTCTAGCATGTAGGTACTTCTTTCTTTCCTTATGGCTGAATACTATTCCACTGTATGGATATACAACATTTTGTGTATCCATTTGTCTGTTGATGGACATTTGGGTTGCTTCTACCTTTTGGCTATTGTGAATAGTGCTGCTGTGAATATTTCTGTACAAGCGTTTGTTTGAATACCTGTTTTCAGTTCTTTTCTGTATTTACTTAGGGAGTGGAATTTCTGAGTCATCTGATAATTCTGTATTTAACTTTTTGTGGAACTGCGAAACTGTTTTCCACAACGGCTCTACCATTTTAGTCATCAGCAATGTACAAGGGTTCCAATTTCTCCATGTCTTCCCTGACCCTTGCTATTTTCCATTTATTTATTTATTTATTTATTTATTTATTTATTTATTACTATTATAGCCATCTTAGTGGGTGTTACATGACATCTCATTGTGACTCTCTTGCTTTTGTGGAGAAAAAAAGTA
Organism: Procyon lotor; assembly: GCA_028646535.1. NCBI lineage: Eukaryota > Metazoa > Chordata > Mammalia > Carnivora > Procyonidae > Procyon > Procyon lotor. The sequence goes on from CM053609.1 coordinate 12,714,783, forward strand.
ATATTTTCCTGCTTCAAGCATTGTTTTTGATCATCGTGGTTGACCAAAAAGCTTTCGAAAGCTGATTTTTTTTTCCATTCCTGGAATACTTGGTTGAATATTTCCAACTGATTTGTTGGCATCGTTGGTTTGGAACAATGTGCAACTGAAATGCAACCAACATTTGGATGATTCATCTTTGGGAAAGTTTAATTTCATTATAGGTTTGGTTGATTATAAAATATTTCTTCAAAGGCCCTACAATGTCTAAAATTTTACTCATGACTATTGGAAGAATGAAACAAATAAACCCTAAACACATGCTGCTGTACTGAATTGCTTTTGTACTGAGCATCATCCCAGTTGCAAAAATGGGTTCATTTTGTAGTTCAATTTGTAAGAGAGAGAGTTAGATAGGTAGATAAATAGATATCCAACACTTCTATTTTGAAAATAAAATGTTTCAGCCTGTTTAGATGAGTTATAAATTATCTGGGCACCACAATCATTTCCAATACATTTCTCCTCCATAAAGTTCAAACTAATGTTTTCACTCCAATTCTATGCTCTACCAAAATTTGTAATTCTATGATCACTGTAAAGACAAATGATTTTATCTTCAACGTTGAACTTCTTATTAAGATTTATAGAAGTATTCATATAATGTCAGAGCTTTCACTGTTGACAGGATATACCTCCGAAGACTGGAATTTGATCCATAAATTAGCCAAAAATATTAAGTTATTGTTAGAGCTAACTGGCACTCTGTTTGAAGCATCTGATGTCACTGGTATAAGTTAGGCATCACCTGACTGTTTGCAAAGCTTCTTCTGCTGCTAAACACACATTAACAGCTATGGTTTCACTTTTTACACATGCACAAGAAAATGGAGAATCAAAACTAAGCAAAATTAATTTACAAGAAAGATGTTTGATCTAAATGAAAATTCATGCTTCACAGAAAGATACATGAAATTCAGTCTGTGGTTGCATGCATTGAATGTAAAGGATAATCGTGATTTTTCAGCAGATTGGTGTCTTTGGGTTTTCATGTGGTCAATAATATTGCTGTAGCTTCCCAGTGGATGACAAATATCAACAAATATTTTGTGCAAGGTACATATTCATCATCTAATTTCTGAAGGAATGAAAATTCAATACCTAATATTACATTAAATACTCATTATTTTTGAGGTCATTGTTGCTGAAAAGGTTTATCACACACAAAAAATATTACCAATTAATAATGGTTATAGATGTATACAGTATAACAAGGAACAATATCACCATAGCACCAACTTCCAGATTATTCTCTAAATGCTCTTCAACAGGATCAGAGTTTCTATTTCCTGCACATATTTCTTCTCTCATGTCTAACATATTATTTTCCACATTATGCTGACTCTGCCCAGGAAGACTGGAAGCTTTGTAATTTAGCACCCACCATAGTATAGCTTGCTGGTATACCAATAGCTGGTTGACCCAACGGCATTGATTGTTTTCCCATCACTGTTTAAGAATGAAGGGAGCTTCCTGTCCCCAAAGGCTTATGTGTGTGTGCATTATTCCATTAGCCACCACCCTGCATGCTGTCCCTGAGAAAAATGGTGTTAGTTAATGCTGAGTCTGGGAAGGGCTCGGAAAGAGTTTAACTCAACTTTTAGTTTTCATACTGTGTTGAAGTGAGAACTCTATTCACTGTGCATGAGTTGTGCATACTTCTAGCAGAGACCCCAGAAGAACGGAAAAATCCCAAATGGAGATCTATCAAAGCAATATTGGTTTTTTAAAATGCAACTATTGCTAATACTACTTTGTTAAAAATGGGAAATCCAGGATAGATTCTAAAAAAGACAGGATGCCAGGACAATAGGCATGAACCAGGACTGCTCTAGACAACCCCTGAAGTGTGGTCACTCCCTTAGCTGCCTGAAGGGGAGAAGTCTCAGCTTTGAATGAATAGTGACTAACGTCCTGGCCTGGATACTTCCGAGTTGTAACTTAAAGTGACTCTAGGTTTGTCTATTGTTAAAGGGTTGGCAGAAAGTTTTGGGCCAGCCATTGGGAAATGTGAAGGGTTCCTGAAAGAAAACTGAGCAGGGCACCAACACCTAGCCACCTGTAATGGAATTCCAGTAAATGAGCAAGGAATCAAAAGGAACTTTCTTCAGGAGGGGTTTCTGAAACTGACCAGCACCCAAATGACACAAGGGAGAGCATGGGATCAGAATGATTATATTTATTTTAAATAAAATTGCTCACACATATGCTCCTCTCCTCCACTTTTTCATTTTGCTAGGTAGGAGCACCAGACGGATGTTTATTTCTACATTTTTATTATTTATTTATTTATCTATTTATCTATCTATTTATTTATTTTTAAAGATTTTATTTATTTATTTGACAGAAGGAGAGAGACCACAAGTAGGCAGAGAGGCAGGCAGAGAGAGAGGGGGAAGCAGGCTCCCCGCTGAGCAGAGAGCCCAATGTGGGGCTCGATCCCAGGACCCTGAGATCATGACCTGAGCCTAAGGCAGAGGCTTTAACCCACTGAGCCACCCAGGCACCCCTATTTCTACATTTTTAATTGTTTTACCCCTATCGTATTCAAACTTAAAGAAATTCCCATCTTCTCTTGGTGTGGAATTGTAATGATGTAGGACTTACTATCTTTAAATTCCAGTATAGTTAACATACAGTGTTATGTTAGTTTCAGGTACACCATGTAGTGATTCAGCAATTCTATATATTACTCAGTGCTCATCATGATAAGTGTATTCTTAATCGCTATCACCTATTTCAACCCCCACCCCCACCCCCACCATTCTGGTAACCATCAGTTTATTCTCTATAGTTAAGAGTCTGCTTTTTGGTTTGTCTCTTTTTTTTCCTTTGTTCATTTGTTTTGTTATTCTTTTACTATTAATCAATAAATTAATTAGTATTATTAATTAAATCAAATTTAAATTAATTGGTTAAATTAATTATGTGATTAATTAATATTATTATTGTCTAGAATTTTGTTGAATTCTACATATGAGTGAAATCATGATATTCATCTCTGACTGATTTCACTTAACATTATACTCTCTAGCTTTATCCATGTCATTGCTATTCTTTTTGTATCACTGAACAATATTTCACTGTGTGTGTGTCTTTTATACATATATATTATATATATATCGCGTCTTCTTTATCCATTCATTTATTGATAGATAACTTGGGCTTGTTCCATAATTTGGCTATTATAATTAATGTCATAAATTATATCCTTTTGAATTAGTGTTTTTGTATTCTTTGAGCAAATATCCACTAGTGGAATTACTGATCATATGGTAATTCTATTTTTAATTTTTTAAGAAATACTTTATTTATTATTTATTTGACAAAGAGAGATCACAAGTAGGCAGAGAGATAGGGAGAGAGAGAGGAAGAAGCAGGCTCCCTGTTGAGCAGAGAGCCTGATGCAGGGCTTGATCCAGGACCCTGAGATCATGATCTGAGCTGAAGGTAGAGGCTTAACCCACTGAGCCACCCAGGCGCCCCTATTTTTAATTTTTTGAGGAATGTCCACACTGGTTTCCACAGTGACTGCACCAGTTTACATTCCCACCAACAGTGCAAGAGAGTTCCTTTTTCTCCGCATTCTCACCAACACTTACTGTTTCTTGTGGTTTTGACTTTAGCCATTCTGACAGGTGTGAGGTGATATCTCATTGAGGTTTTGGTTTGCACTTCCCTGATGATGAGTGCTGTTGAGCTTCTTCTCATGTGTCTGTTGGACATCTGGATGTCTTCCTTGGAGAAATGTCTGTTCATGTCTTCTGCCCATTTTTTAATTGGATGATTTATATGTGGGGTGTTGAGTTGTATAAGTTCTTTATATAGTTTGGATACTAACCCTTTATCAGATATGTCATTTGCAAATATCTTCTCCCATTCCATAGGTTGTCTTTTAGTTTTGTTGGTTGTTTCTTTTTCTGTGCAGAGCTCTTTATTTTGATGTAGTCCCAATAGTTTATTTTTGCTTTTGTTTCCCGTGCCTCAGGAGGCATATCTAGTAAAATGCTGCTAGAGCCAATGTCAGAGAAATTACTGTCTGTGCTGTTCTAGGATTTTTATGGTTTCAAATCTCACATTTTTTAATCCATTTTGAATTTATTTTTGTGAATGGTGTAAGAGAATGGTCCAATCTCATTTTTTTGCATGTAGCTGTCCAGTTTTCCCAACACCATTTATTGAGGAGACTGTCTTTTTTCCATTGCATATTCTTGCCTCCTCTGTTGGAGATTAATTGACCATAATTATGCACTAATTTCTGGGCTCTCTATTCTGTTCCATTGATCTATTTGTCTGTTTCTGTGCCAGGACCATACTGTTTTGATTACTACAGCTTTGTATAATATTATGAAATCTTGGATCGTGATATCTCCAGTTTTGTTCTTCTTTTTCAAGATTGTTTTGACTATTTGGGGTCATTTGCAGTTCCATTCAAATTTTAGGGTTGTTTGTTCCAGTTCTATGAAAACTGCTGTTGGATTTTTGCTGAAAAAGTGCTATGAAAAATGCCTTTGGTTAAGGATTGCATTAATCTGTAGATTGCTTCGGGTAGTAGGGACTTTTTAAATATGGGTTCTTCCAAGCCATGAGCATGGAGTATCTTTCCGTTAGTTGATATCATCTTCAGTTTCTTTCATCAGGGTTTTATAGTTTTCAGAGTACAGGTCTTTCACCTCCTCAGTTAAATTTATTCCGAGGTATTTTATTCTTTTTAGTACAATTGTAAAATGGGATTATTTTCTTAATTTCTCTTTTTGCTACTTCATTATTAGTATATAGAAATGCAACAGATTTCTGTATATTGATTTTGTAGCCTGTGACCTTACTGAATTCATTTATCAGTTATAGCAGGTTATTTTTTCTTCGTGTCTTTAGGGTTTTCTATATATAACATCATGTCATCTGCAAATAGTGAAAGTTTTACTTCTTCTTTAACAATTTGGACATCTTTTATTTCTTTTTGTTGTTTGATTGCTGTGGCTGGGACTTCCAGTACTATGTTGAATAAAAGTGGTGATAGTGGACATTCTTGTCTTGTCCTTGAGCTTAGAGGAAGAGCTCTTGTTTTTTCACCATTGAATATGAAGCTAGCTGTAGGTTTCTCATATATGGCTGAGTTATGTTGAAGTATGTTCCCTGTAAACCTACTTTCCTGACAATTTTTTTTAATCATGCATGGATGTTGTACATTGTCAAATGTTTATTCTGCATCCCTTGAAAAGATCATATGGTTTTTATCCTCTTTCTTAGCAATGTGATGCATCACATTGATTGATTTGCAAATATTGAACCACTCTTGCAGTCCAGGAATAAATCCCACTTGATCGTGGTGAAGATTTTTTTTTTAATTTTCTTTTTTTTTTTTTAAGATTTTATTTATTTATTTCACAGAGAGAGAGAGAGATCACAAGTGGGCAGAGAGGCAGGCAGAGAGAGAGGGGAAGCAGGCTCCCTGCAGAGAGCCCGATGTGGGGCTTGATCCCAGGACTCTGAGATCATGACTTGAGCTGAAGGCAGAGTCTTTAACCCACTGAGCCACCCAGGCGCCCTTGAAGATTTTTTTTTTAACATATTGTTGGATTCAGTTTATTTTGTTGAGGATTCTTGCATTTATGTTCATCAGAGATATTGGTCTATAGTTCTCTTTTTTGGTGTGTCTCTATCTGGTTTTGGTATCAGGGCAGTACTGGCCTCATAAAATAAAATTGGAAGCTTTCCTTCCTCTTTTATTTTTTGGAATATTTTGAGAAGAATAGATATTAAATCTTTATGGTAGAATTCTCCTGTGAAGTTATCTGGGTCCTGGACTTTTGTCTGTTGGGAGTTTTTTGATTATTGATTCAGTTTCATTCCTGGTAATCAGTCTGTTCAAATTTTCTATTTCTTCTTGATCCAGTTTTGGGAGGTTATATATTTCTAAGATTTATCCATTACTTCTGGGTTGTCCAATTTGTTGGCATATAATTTTTCATAATATTCTCTTATAATCCTTTGTATTTCTGTAATGTCAGTTACTTCTCCTTTTTCATTTCTGATTTTATTTATTTGAATCATCTTTCTTTTTTGTGTAATGAGTCTGGTTTATCAATTTTGTTGATCTTTTCAAAGAACCAGCTCCTGGTTTCATTGACTTGTTCTACTGGGGTTTTTTGGTTTGTTTTGTTATTTTTTATTTTATTTATTTCTGCTCTCATCTTTATTATTTCCTTCCTTCTGGTTTTGGGTTTTGTTGTTGTTGTTGTTGTTGTTGTTCATCTTCTAGCTCTGTTAGGTGTAAGATTGGGTTGCATATTTGAGATTATTCTTTTTTCTTGAGATAAACTTTATTGCTATAAGCTTCCCTCTTAGAAGAGCTTTTGCTGTTCCTCAAAGGTTTTGGACCATTGCATTTTCATTTTCATTTGTCTCCATGTGTTTTTTTTTAATTTCCTCTTTGATTTCTTGGTTGACCCATTCACTATTTAATAGCACATTATTTAAGCTCTATGTATTTGTGTTCTTTTCAGATTTTTTCTTGTCGTTGATGTATAGTTTCATAGTGTGGTGGTTGGAAAAGACGCATGGCATGACTTGGATCTTTTTGAATTTGTTGAGACTTGTTTTGTGGCTTAATATGTGATCTATTATGGAGGATGTTCCATGTGCACTTGACAAGAATGTGTATTCTGCTTTTTTTGGATGGAATGTTCTGAATATATCTGTTAGATCCATCTGGTCCAATGTGTCATTCAAAGCCACCCTTTCCTTGTTGATTTTCTGTTTGAATGATATATCTATTGATGTAAGTGGGGTGTCAAAGTCCCCTACTGTTATTGTATTACTCGGGATTACATCTTTTCTGCTTGTTATTAGCTGTTTTATTTATTTGGGTACTTCCATGTTTGGTGCAAAAAGATTTACAATTGCTCTATCTTCTGATTGGATTGTTCCCTTTGTGATTATATATGTCCTTCTTTGTCTCTTGTTATAGTCTTTGTTTTAAAGTGTATTTTGTCCTACATAAGTATTGCTACCCCGGCTTTCTTTTCACTTCCGTTTGCATGATAGTTTTTCCATTCCTTCACTTTCAACCTGCAAGTGTCTTTAGGTCTGAAATGAGCCTTTTGTAGGAAACATATAGATGAGTCTTGCTTTTTTTATCCATCCTGTCATCCTATGTTTTTTAATTGGAGTATTTCATCCATTTAAAGTCAAGGTGATTATTTTATTTTATTTATTTTTAAAGATTGATTGATTGATTGATTTGACAGAAAGGGAGGGAGGGAGGGACAGAGGGAGAGGAGAGAGAAATTTAAGCAAACTCTGTGCTCAGCACAGAGCCCAATGCAGGGCTTGATCTCACAACCCTGAGAGCACGACCTGAGCCAAAACCAAGAGTCGGATGCTTAATCAACTGCATCACCCAAGCATCCCATGTTCAAAGTGATTACTGATAGGTTTGTACTTATTGCCATTTTGTTACTTGTTTTATGGTTGCTTTTGTAGTTCTTCTCTCTTCCTTTATTCTCTCACTCTTTTCTCTCCTGGTTTGTTGGCTTTCTTTCATGATATACTTGGATTCCTTTCTCTTAATTTTTTGCCTATCTATTACTGGTTTTTGATTTATGGCTGCCAATACGTTTGTATATAACATCTTCTGCATATAGCAGTCTATATGAAGTTTATGGTCACTTAAGTTTCGACTCATTTTTTACTCCTCTCTTGCCTATGTTTCAGGCATATAGTGTCATAATGGACATCCTTTTCTTTTTTTAAATTTCTTAATTTATTTTATTTAACTTATTTGTTTACATCGTTTTCTTTTGTGAATCCCTTGACTGATTTTTATAGATACACTTATTTTTATTGCTTTTGTGCTTCAGACTTTTTTTACCCTTATTTATGGTCTTTCCCTTTCACTCAGAGTCCCCTTTAACATATCTTAGAAACCTGGTTTAGTGGTCGTGAATTCCCTTAACTTTTGTTTGTCTGGGAAACTGTTTGTCTTTTTGTCTATTCTGAATGATAACCTTGCTGGTTAGAGTATTCTTGGCTATAATTTTTTGCTTTTTTTTATTTTGTTTTGCTTTTGGGGGTTTGTTTTGTTTTGTTTTTCCCTTTCAGTACTTTGAATATATCATGCTACTCTCTGCTGGCCTGCAAAGTTTCTACTGAAAAATCAGCTGACTGCCTTCGTGGAAACTGTTTTCTTTTCTCTTGCTGCTTTTATTTATTTATTTTTAGATATAGACTTTTTTGGGTTTTTTTGTTTTTTTTTTTTTTTTAAAGATTTTATCTGACAGAGAGAGATCACAAGTGGGCAGAGAGGCAGGCAGAGAAAGAGGGGGAAGCAGGCTCCCTGCTGAGCAGAGAGCCCGATGTGGGGCTCGATCCCAGGACGCTGAGATCATGACCTGAGCCAAAGGCAGAAGGCTTTAACCCACTGAGCCACCCTGGTGCCCCTAGACTTTTTTGTTTTTAAGTAATCTTTACACCCAACGTGCAGCTCAAACTCACAACCCCGAAATCAAAAGTTGCACGCTCCACTGAGCCAACCAGGCACCCCTCTTGCTGTTTTTAAAATCCTCTCTTTATCACTAGTTTTTGCCATTTTAGTTATTATGTTTCTTGGTGTAAACCTCCTTGGTTGATTTTATTGGGGGCTCACTGTGCCTCCTGGATCTGGATTTAGGTCTCCTTTCTCAGATTTGGGAAATTTTCAGCTATTATTTCTTCAAATAAATTTTCTGCCTCCCCTTCCCTCCCCCCCTTTAACTCTTCTCTTTCTTGGGTCCCTATGATGCAAATATTATTATGCTTGGTGGAGTCACTGAGTTCCCTAAATCTTTATTATTTATTTATTTATTTTCCTGCTCCACTTGATTGCTTTCCATGACTCTGTTCTTCAGGTCCTGATCCATTCTTCTGCTTCCTCTAGTCTACTAGTCACTCCCTCTAGTGTATTTTTAATTTCAGTTACTGAAATTAAAACAAATTTAAATTAAAAACAGTTATTCTCTCTTTTTTTGGGTTTCTTCTTTGTTAAGGGTCTCGCTAAGGTCCTCCACCCTTTTCTCAAGTCCAGTGAGTGTCTTTATGATCATTACTTTATATTCTCTATCAGGCATATTACTGATCTCTGTTTCCTTTAGTGATTTTGTTCTTGTCTTTCATTTGAGATATATTTCTGTTTCCTTTGGTGATTTTGTTCTAGTCTTTCATTTGAGATATATTCCTCTGTGTCCTCATTTTCTCCACTCTCTTTTTCTGTGTGTTAAGAAAGTCAGCTACATCTGCTCTCAAAGTGGTGGTTGTATGGAGAGGAGGTCCTCAAGTGCTCTGCATTGCAATGTCCCCTGATAACTGGAACCTAGCACTGCAGGAGTGTCTCCTATGTGTGTTGCATTTGCCCTGCTATTGTGGCTGAGCTGTATTTGCTTTCAGTCCCGTCTTCTACAATGGCTCTCTTTACCTGTCGTGGGCAGATTTTGGTCCATGTGTTGTTCATGGGCCAGTGTGGGTCCGTCTTGGGTTTGAGCTAAGTCCGACTACACATTTTCCAGAGATGCAGTAGCATTTTCCTTATTTGGTCTCGTGAGAAGCTTTTGTTGGTGGGCATGGCCTGCAGTCAACCAGATGTCTGTCCCCAGCCCGCGGCTGGGGTCAAAGTCTGACTGGTATGTGTGGTTATCTTCCCCTCTCCCCAGGTCAGGAGCCACTTTGTAGTGGTCCTGGCTCCCTCTTGGGGCTGCTTGCCCACTGTCAGCCTTGTTGCACTGCTTTGGATGGGCTCCGACCAAGGGCATACTGGAGGTGGCAGGTCTGCAAGAGAACATGAGGGCCGAGTGCCTGGCATTGGCAATAACTACAGGTCTCCTATGGGAGGGAGCATAGGCCTGGAGCAAAGGCCTGGCTGGAGGGGGTGTATCTGCAGGGGATCACAAAGTGGGCTGTGCTGTTAGCAAATTAGGTAGCAAACGCTGGTCCATGCTGGTTCCTGCAGGTGTCTGTGTGTCTAGGCTGGGCAGTGGGGGAGGGACGTGGCATCTGCCAGTTCCTTTGTCCTTGGAGATGTCTCCCAAAGACCCCTGCCCCTCCAGAACACGCTCTGAGATTAGTAAACAGGTCTCCCTCCTGTATGTTCCGGTATTTTTCAAACTGCTATTCCTATATTGTGTCTCCTTAGGGCTATTTTTTGTGCTATCTCTTTAAGGGTGAAGACTCAGTTTCCTCTCGCCCTCCCGGCTCTCCCAGAGCTGAGCCCACTAATTTTTTAAAGTTACAGGTATTAAGCCCCATTGATGGTAAGAACTGATGAAATTTGGCCTCTCTGGTTTTCAAAGCCAAATGTTATGGGGTCCCTGGTGTGAGGATCTGTTTCTCACGCCTCTTGACCCCAAGGCATCCCTCCCTCCCATAGACAGTTCTGTGTGTGTATTTAATTCTCGACGAGGCCTCCACATTTCCTACCCTCTTCAATGTGGCCTCTTCTCCACATTTAGCTATGGAGTGTTTGTTCTGCCAGTTTTTGGGTCATTTTCTGGGTTATTTATACTGATGTGGGTGTGATCCTGCTGCATCCGCGAGATGAGGTGAGCTTAGGATCTTCCTACTCTGCCATCTTCCCAAGTGGTCTGGGAATTATTTTTTAATGAGGCTCATTTTTTTCCACATTATGCAAGAAGCTTGTCATTGAGCCACTACTGTTCTTGAAAATAGGGCCTTTAATACCTTAGAAGGCCACCCATGTATTCCAGCTATGATGATAAAAATACAAATTATAATAGCTGACATGGGGCGCCTGGGTGGCTCAGTTGGTTAGGCAGCTGCCTTCGGCTCAGGTCATGATCCTGGAGTCCCGGGATCGAGTCCCACATCGGGCTCCTTGCTCCACGGGGAGCCTGCTTCTCCCTCTGACCTCTCCCCTCTCATGCTCTCTCTCTCTCTCTGTCTCAAACAAATAAAAATAAATCTTTAAAAAATAATAATAATAGCTGACATGTATTAAGAACTTACAAGGGGCCAACCTGTGTGCTGGGCGCCTTCTCTGGGTTATTTCATAACCTCACAACAAATGTCTAAGGCGGGTATTAGTATCGCTTTATAGGTAAGGAAACTGAGGCCCAGGGAAGACGTTAAAAGTAAAATTTCCAAACACAAAGTTAAGATGTGTTAAATTTCTCTTGGTGTCTAACATACTAGGCTGAGTTTCAGACATAGTCTGTTCGGTTGTACAACCCAATCTGGTCACAGTGCCCCACCCTGCCTCCCAGCCAGGCTGGAGAAGAAAACAACAGAGATACAAAACAGTCACAAACACAAGGCAGATTGGGATAAAGCACTAAATCAAACACAAAGAGGTCAAAACATCTGGCATAGGTATAGAAACATTAGAAATCAGCACATGGCTACTTGGAAATGTGTGCGGTGGCTGCCCATCCCCTTCGTGGAACATTCTGGCAAGAACCTGGGTTTGTGTTTCGTCTCAGAGGTGGCTGCCTGTCTGCGGTTACACCACGGATCATTGACCTGGGCTCTGAGCAGTCCTTTTTGATTCCAGGATGAAAGGAGCCATGTGAATGGAACTTTCATTCACTCCTGGGTCTGCCTGCCCATCAAGTCTGGGGACAGGTCTGCAAAGGGTTCCTCTGTGCCAAGGGGAGCCACAGCCAGCACCGCGCCCTGCGTGGAGACCCCCTTCCTTCTCCACTAATTCCTCTCTTCCTCCTTTCGCAAGTCTATGTTTAGACTGTGATTTCCTACCCTCTCAACTAACATTGTTTAGAAAGCCCATGACTTTTACCAATCCATCATACTTTTCATCCTTGAAAAAAAATGGTTAACCAGCATGTCCAAATATTTCAATATTTATTTATTTTTTTTAGCTTTATGGCCACTAAAAATCCTATTGGTTTTCTTTAAAAATGTATAAATGTAATCATTTGTTTCCAGAGGGTCAACATTTCTCTGAGGGACAGAATAAAATACACTGTGCCAAAATATCTTACCATAATGGTAGCACACTGAAAACCATGCAATGTCTAAAGTAGCAGACAAATATCAGATCAAAAGGCAGTTTGTTGGGGCGCCTGGGTGGCTCAGTCGTTAAGCGGCTGCCTTTGGCTCAGGTCATGATCCCAGAGTCCTGGGATCGAGCCCCGCATCGGGCTCCCTGCTCAGCAGGAAGCCTGCTTCTCCCGCTACCATTCCCTCTGCTTGTGTTCCCTTTCTCGCTGTGTTTCTGTCAAATAAATAAAATCTTAAAAAAAAAAAACAAAAAAAACCAAAAGGCGGTTTGTTAAAGGTAAAATGTGATTGCTTTGAAGCCCGTTACATAAAAATTAATTATATTGATTTATTTCCATACTGTAAGTTCATTGAACCCTTCAAAATAGATGCCTTTATAGAGAACTCCTGTTCTCATTTTAAGGAAATGTATTCCATAGCCTAGAAAAGGAGAGAGTGTTATATGATACCGTCCAAGAAATTAAACCCTCCGAGCAAGGCATCAGGATATTTTGTGTGAGTTAAAATAGGTAATTAGCAAGTAGGAAATGTCACAACCAGTTGTCTGAGCAGTCACTTGTCCCTAAAAAGGCAGAGGCCTCCGGTACAGGCACCCCCATGGGTGTGTGCGTGCCACTGCCTGCAAGGGCTGGGGATTGTGCCCGGGCAGAACTTCTGACGCCCATCTCAGGTGGAGCTCCCCTTGCCACGCCTGGTGCTTGGGAGAAGCTTGCCCCTGGCGAGGACGGCTGGGGTGGCTCGATGATCATCTGTCCGGAAGGAGCCATATTGAGAGCTGATGGCTGATGGGATCTGAGCACTTACCCTTCATGTCCATCTCAGAGCGCGGTTCCATCCCGGGCTCACACATTCCTGTAAGGAAGGTGTGACTATCCTCCCGTCTCAGGCAGGAAAACCTCGCAGAGGGGCATTTGGTGATTTGGCAAAGTTACACAGATGGGAAAGAGAGCTGAACTGGTCCGTCGTCATTTCACGCCATTCTGGGCTAGACATCGTGCTTCTGGGCTCTGCGGTCCAGTAACTGTAACAACTCATGGAACCCTCAGCCCAGACCTCTTGGGTAGATAGTCTTTATCAGTCCCATTGAACAGATAAGGTTGTTGAGGCATAGGAAACAGGAACAGGGCCAACCGTGCACAGCTGGTAAATCTGGGATTGGACCACCATTTTCCTGGCCCCTCCCAACCCATGCTCTTCTTTAACCACTGCACCGTACTGCCTCCTGGTGACTTACTTCCCTTCTTTAGCACCCTTCTGGGCCGGCCTTGGGGGTGTCGGGGCTCAGCACGTTGGCATAGACTTCTCTTCTCATACTGGGCACTCTGCTGTCAGCATCAGGCGGGCTCCCGCAAGCTGGTCCGCAGCTGCATATGGTCAAGAGAGCTGGGGCAGCAGGCGGGACAGCAGTCATCTGATCTCTCGATGCTCGAGGACACACGAGGGGAGGTTAGTAGCCGCTGGATTAGGAAAGCACATGGCAAAGGGAGGACTGGGCCATTAGGAGTGAGGAAACCAAATGAAGAAAACAATATTCCAAACGCTTGTTTGGAGATCCAAAATAGTTTTCTGTTTGACAAAATGTATCTGCTCTATGTGTTAGGAACATTGGGTTGTAAGTGATGGAGACTCAACGCAAAATAGGTTAACCACCGAGAGGGAATTTCCCTCAACTAAAAAGTCCAGGACTGTTCCTGACTCCAAGCTCAGCCTCATCCCAGGGCACAAATGGTGACTTTGGCTCCTTCTGCTTCCCTGTCCCCATTCTCCCTTCCGGGGCCATAGCTCCCTTGTCTCCTCCACATGGGCTCCCTACTATGGCCAGGTAAGACGGCCCTGATGGCCCAGACGGCCCAACTTAACAGTTCCAGTAGAAACCCAGCCTCTTTTCAAAGTAATGTGTAGCCGGACCCCGAAGGAATTTTCTTTGCCCTTGTTCAAGTCACATATTCAGCCGAAATACTGTCTCCGGAGGAAGTGGTCCTATGATTGGCCAAGACTGGGTCACATGTCTAAGCCTGACCAATCAGTGTGCCTGCCCTGAGTCTTACGCCCATCTCTTTGAAGGGAAATGAGAGTCCCGTGATTGACAGGCCAGCGGGACCATAAGGATGAGGGAGGAGGGCTCTTCCCCAGAGCAAGGGATGCCGGGTAGACACAAACAACGTGACCCCAACACAAGTCAGTCATAAAAGTCACAGAAACTTCAGAAAGAGTTCGTAAATATGCTCAAGGAGCACAAAGGCGAATCTATCCATCTAAGCCTTAGACTCTAAGGTAAAGACCTTTCAAGAGTGTTCAGAATTTTAAAATAAATCCTAAAAGGGAAAGAATAAAAACGTCGCTTGCTGGTCTTCGCAGGTGAAATGCAGTACAAACTGGACAGAGACATCAGAAGTCTTGCTTGCTGGCCGGGGGGCAGGGGGGCATGATGCGTGCAGGTGGGTCTCCGGGGGCTGTCCACCGTGCAGGGACCCCCTTCCCTCCCACCCGCAGCCTCGGCCCCACAGCAGGGCACGGGGTCACGGCCAGGCCCACCTGTGCCTCTGGGGCCGAGTTAAGAACTTCTGCTTCCAGGCCTTTCGTCTGCCTCTCACAAGCACTAAATTCACATCTTTTTATTCCCCTTTTTCCAAAAAAGGCAGCAGACTCTCCTCCCCCACAAAGCAAATAGAAGCCGGCACATTCTAGGAAGGCCCTCCCTCCCCGATGTTTGTGCCCATGCCATTACTAAATATTCCCGCTTCCAACGGCTGCCCACCTCTCCTTAATGACTGCTCTATTTCAGCAGCCGGCCCTCCATAAATCCTTCCGGGCGTTCGACTCCAAACAGGCCCCTTCTCACGCTGGGGCCGGCCTCCTCACCAGCCGGGTAAACACCCTCCTGCTCCCCAGGGAGGCTCTGACGTGCCCGGCCTGGTCTGGGCGTTTATGATCCATTGCAGCCAGCGACAGAGATTGGGGGGGGGGGGGGTTTGCTGAGAGAGGAGCGGGGAGCACCGTCCAAATGGGAAAAGTGCCCCAGGCAGGCTTGTAATGAGGCATTTATGGCGCAGAGACGGGCCCCAGGCAACACCGGGCAGAAGGTGTGGCCCGAGACATTTCTGAGGTATTAATGTATGTTTCCTTCTCTGTGTTTTTCTCCCCTCCACCCCATTTCCAAGCGAGTAATCAGGGCTTGTGGAAGTCTCACCTCAGGGATTTTTGCTCCATTAAGAGCGCCAAGCGTCTGTGTCTGGGGAAGGGGATCCCGTCTTGAGACAGGCGGGGCTGGCTGGACAGATTTTGCTGGAAGGGTAGACAGGACAGCATCTGTGAAGACGGGGAAAGGTTCTTGGGGGCCTCAAGGCAGCTGGGTCTCCTCGGCTGAGGTTCCTAGACTGGCCAATGCTAAGGGACTGAAAGGTACCCCGCAGGGAACTCACCTCTTGGGCAATGCCAACATGATGGTAGCACGAGGGGCAAGAGAGCTGCCCTCCCGCCATGCCCCTGCGGTCCCGTGGGCCTCGCTGGTCCTTGTAAGGTGACAAGAGGGAGCTCCAATTCTGGGTCGGGTGAAATGTCCCCTCAATTGCACCAGCTGGGGCTTCAAAGTTGTCTGTAAGTTTAAAGATGTGGTAGGCAGCCCGGGGCCCCTCCAAAGATGTCCCGATCCCAATCCTCAGAACCCAGGGGGATAGGCCATCTTCCCTGGTAAAAGAGAAGGAAGGAGGCAGATGGAAATAAGATTGCTAATCAGCTGACCTTGAGATAGGGAGACGGTCCTGTAGTCTGCCGGGGGTGGGCTCAATGTAATCATAAGTGCCCTTAAAAGCGGAAGAGGCAGTGAGAAGAAGAGAATCATCAGGAGATCTTAAGACATTACGGCTCCACGAAAGGCAGAGGGCCACAAGCCAAGGAATGCAGGTCGCTTCTAGAAGCTAGAGAGGGCAAAGCGAGGAATCCAGTCCTAGGGTCCCCAGCAGAAACACAGCTCCGCCAGCACCTTGATCATTGCCCAGTGAGACCCAGCTTGCATTTCTAATCAATAAAATTGTAGGATAATGAATCTGTTGTTTCAAGCCACTAGGTTTGTAGTGGCTTGTTAGCACAAGCATAGGAAGCACACACAAAGGACCATAAATGGAACTGTTATTTTCTTGCGCATCAGTGTTTTGACCCAGCCTCCCCTTCCTCTTTGCAGCTTCTCCCCTCCCTTGCTATGACTCCTCAGGTTGCTCATGTCTCTCTCAGGGCTCTCACCAAAATTCGGTCCCGTGTACCTCGATTCCGCAAACGTCCTCTGTGCGCTGTGTGCAGAATTCCCATCACTGGGAATGGAAGCAAGGGCGTGGCCACTGCCCTCAGGAGCAGGGAGCCAGAGGAGAGCTAGACACACACGTGCCTAATCCAGGCATGAGGCAGGCTGTGGCATGCGTAGTTCCAGAAGTATATGAACCAAGTGCTCTGCGTGTAGTGGAAAGAATGAGATAAGTATCAGCTGGGAGAATCTGAATTACTCATCTCATTTGAAGAAAAAGCCAAAGGCGGGATTGAAGTCGAACAGGGATGAGAGCTACCTGGCATCCGTACCTTGGTTATCTATACCTTGCCCATGGCAGACATCACTAATCAATCACTAATTCCTTTTTTTTTTTCTTGCAGAACTTAGAATTTTCTCGCATTTTGGGTTCCTGGCAGGAAGCAGCCACTGAATGGATTTGGCACTTGTGGTAAAACCTATTTGCCACATCTGTGGCTTAGGTGTTTATCCCTCTGAGATGGTATCAGGCAAGTGATGTAGAAATGTTCCAAGTTCAATCACCCTTCCCTCTTTATTGCTGCCTGAAGTTGCCCCATTTGGGCTATCAGTACTCTCTTGTCGTTCTTAGTCATGCAGGATTTTCTGGTTATCTAGGGTTTTTACCACTATAACACCTCTGGCCAGTAATGTAATCCCTCAGGGCCAAGACGATAGAGACCATTCTTCCCGGGGCAATCATGAAAGAATTCGATGACCTCTGTTTGGAACTCATGCTCCAGGCTCAGGGCAACAAAGACTGGTGTGAAGTAGAAGAAAGAAGTTTCAAGAACTAAATTTTCCAAACATGAGTTCCCAAAAGTGAAACTGTCTTGTCTATGCACATGTGTCCAAGGGCAATGGCAAAGTGGGCTTGGGCAGCCACTGGAGGGAATATGACCCAGCATCCTAAAAATTCCACAAAGGTAGCATGGGCAGAGTGGACTATGGACTACAGAGGCTGGCGTGCTCCTCCCCGGACTATCTATCTTCAACATTTTCATTGTAAGTTTACACAATCCCACTTTTTAAAAACCCAATCCTCCTAGAAAAAATCTATCCGTAGAACAAATGTTTGTGGGTAAGGGCCTTTTCCCACTATAAATACAAATGGAGTCACGATCACGCTGAATTCACTGTGCAACTCATCTTCACTTGCTAATAATCTGTCCGTGATGGCACATTTGGGAGCAGGGACCAGACTGAGCTCTGGAGCCAGGTGTCTGGGAGATGAAATCCCTGCTGAGCTCTTACCTTTTGAGTGACCCTGGGAAGCTCCTTAACTTCCCTATGCTCTCCCTCTAAATGGAGAGATACTTCCAGAAATACTACTGAAAAGACCACATTTTCCTTTACAGAATTCTTATCTGGGACCAAAATAAGAGGATAGCATGTTGGTTTGTGTAATTTTTTTTTTAAATCCATGTTTTCCAATACATGTCACTGTCTCAGCTTAGCCCAGGTTCAGAAGAGATGTGTGTCACTGTGGTTCTATGGCCCCTCTTGAGGGTCCTGTACTTTCCCAGTCCTCCCTCCCGGGGCTGGATTACTGATTCCCACAGCTACCATCTCCAGTGCCCAAGGAAAATCGCCTCATTGGTAAACAGCAGCTTCTGTAATTCCCGAGACCCCAGCTCTCCTAAGAATCACTAACCACCCTCCCCACCCCCACCCCCAAAGAGAACTGGTCAGACCCTCAATCAGGCATGACTAGTCCACTAACAACCTCTCTTATGTTGCCCATCGCCCATATCATGACCTTTTCTTATAGGTGCACCTCCTCTACTCTACTAGGCACATCTAAAAAGCAGGGACTCCAGCTTATCTTTATCATGCAAGGGAAAATGCTTGGTCTCTGGAACAGAGGCACATTCAAGGAAGAGTTGTGTGAGTGAGTGAAGGAGTGAAGGAGTGAAGGAGTGGGTATGAATAGATATTTCAGACTTGACATGTGCAAAACAGAACTCTCAATTCCCCACACTCTCCACACTTGCTCCTCCTTCCCACCCCACTCCCCCCTCCATCCGGTTGTCCAAGTCAAGATCCAAGTCAAGAACCTTGGCATCATGTTCGCTCGCCCTCTTTGCTCACCCCCACCCCACCCATCATTGCATCCCAGGGCTCGAACTCCAAAACATGTCCCTGATCCCCTCTTGCTGCCACCTGCCCTCATGTCCATCCAGTCCTGAGTCATGGTCATCTCTCACCTATCTCGGGCAGTACCTTCACAACCTGTCTCCCTACCTCCTCCCTTGCCCAGCCCCAGTCTGGACTTGACTCAGCAGCTGAAGGGATTTTCCTACAGAGTAAGGGGCATCATGCTACTTGATGGCTTTGGAGCCCTCCAGGGACTTTCCGTGGCTCTCATGATAGAGTCTAAATGCCTTGCCATGGGCTACCGGCGTGCTCATCTTCCTCCTCGATCACTTGTGGATTGCCACCATGATCCACACCCCTCTTCACCTGGACCAGGCTTCTGCAGACCTCTGGCCACCTAGCAATGCCTTGAGCATGCCCATCCATGTCCACTCTCGGGTGCTCTCTCTGGGATTGTCTTGCTCCTGATCGAAGCTTCCCTTGTCTCTTCATTTGGGGATCAGCGTAAATTTCACCTCCTCCAGAAGTCCTCCCTGAAGACCCTTTTAGGAAGACCCTCCCCAAGTCACTCACCAGCACATCACTCTGTTTTAGTTACTTTACTTACTACTTGAAATTATCCTGTTGCTGGTCTTTTTCTTGCCCTACCAGAATGTCAGCCCGAGAAAGCAGAGCCCTTTCTTGTCTTGTCCATTGCTGAATCCCCTGTGGCCAGCCTGGCAGGGCATGGCACATAGTAGGTGCTCAAAAACTATTTGTGGGATGAAAGAATGCATGGTAATGCCTTCCAACCATTTTTCCCAGAGAGATTGGGTGTCGATTTCAATGAGCTGCTCTACCAGTGCTCTTTGCTAGAAGAAAAGTTGAATTTGAAGAATATTTGATATGATGGGTTTTTAAAGCTTGTGGTTTCTATCTATGCAAGTGACAGAAAGATTGGGGGAGGTTTGAACAGTGGAAAAGCCTTTTTGAGAGATGGAAATGTGTTAGAGCCACAGTCCCATCCAAAACCCACTTTGAATCCTTAATGCTTTGAGACAATTAAGGGAGCAAAAAGTGCCTACATAATTCTCATTTTTAAAACAGCAGTCTTAGGATTCCTCGCTTTGATGGTGTTCGCAACTAATTAAGAAATCTTGACATTACTCAAGATAGATATAATGGAAATGGAGTCTCAGAGACTTTAGATATCTATAATAAGCTTCAAATCAAGTACTAGAAAAAGGTTTTCCTGATCGAACAGTCGTCCTGAGAAAAACCAAGACGTTCAAAACAAAGTGTCCTCAAACCATTCGATGGGGTTGTATTGCCTCTAAAAAGAATCAACTGTCTGCTTTTACATTTGGAATTATTCACAGCCCCGCCCCCCAAAATATGATTATTGTATCAAGGGAGGCTGGGGCACCCCTTGGGTTTGTAAATTGCTGATCTGCACTTGGAAAACTTCATCCACAGAGTGGCAGTTGGGGTTAGTATGTCAATACTGTTGAGACACTCTCAGTGGGAAAACCAGGGTTGAAGAGTGATATGTTACGTAATATAAAGTGTGCATTCGAGTTCCATCTCATCTAGTATTTGGAACATAGTGGCTCAGAACGGGGGAGGGTTGGACATGCAAAGGGAGCACAGTCCTTGAGGGGGTGTGAGACTGGTGAGCAGTCTGGAAACAAAAAAAAAACAACCCTGGATGATTTTTGTATACCCACCTGGGGAATTGTGAACCCCGCTTGCAACCCGGCCCCTTAAATTGCTGCACTCCTTGTTTTATTGAACTTACATTTGAAAAAAGTGGATCTGACTGAGAGCAAATCAGTCATTCCCTGGTGCTAAGGGTAGGAGGGAATGGACTATAAATGGGCACAGGGGGGAACTTTCTGGTACAGTGGAAGTCTTCCAAAACTAAATAATAGTTGCACAATTATATAAATTTACTAAAACTTATCCAGCTGTACACTTAAAATGGGCGAATCTTATGGTACATAAATTAACCCTCCACAAAGCCGCTAGAAAATGGATCTACCCAAATAGAATGTATAGATTTAATATTTGGAACAGAGCACGCAAACTAAGCTCACCTTCTCTATCCAACTTATCCAGCATGCCCCATGATGTCAGTGAATGGTGTTGCATCCGTCCAGGTTGCTGGGTATCCGCCATCTTGGGCCGCTTCTCTTACCACCTACAACTGACCAGTTCTACCTCTCTAATATCTTTTAAATCTGTTTGTGTCCCTGTCCCTGATGCCACTGCCTAATTCAGGCTGTCATGGTTTCTCCTGAAAGGCTGTCAACTCTTGATGATGCCACTGTCCTCACCTCCCAGTGCATCTCGCCCTCTACCTCAAGGATGAATTCCTTCAACAGCTCCCCATGGTCCTCAGGATAACACTCCAGCTTCTCAGTAGGGCATAGCTTAAAAGACCTCCCACGACCTAGCATCTGTTTATTTCTCTAGCCTTATCTCTTGGCAAACCAAACTCTAAGCCAAATTGGCCTACTTATCTTTATCTATTCCCTGAAACAAGATAAGCTTCCTTTCCCTCCTTTGCTCACACAGCCTTCTCTCCACCCACAATTACCACTCTGGCAAAGGCAGCTGGTTACTTCCCAATACCTCCCCTTCTTCCTTACTAACAACCCTGACTTCACTTAGGCATCCTGCCATAGAATTAAAGGCCTTATTCTCTAGCCTCTCTTGCAGCTATGTGGAACACTGTGATAAACTTTGATCCTTCTAAAAGAGAAGGCCTTCCTTCCTTCCCTTCCAATTTTTTGCTGTTGCCTGGAATGAAGGTGTCACGGCTGGAGCTCCTGCAGCCATCCTGGACCAAGAGATCTTACACGGCAGCAACAAGATAGAAGAACCTTGGGTTGAGGACACTATAGAGCCTCCATGTCACCTCTGGCTTTTGTTTATGGGTGAGAGATGAACTTCTACCTGTTTCAACTATGATTTTTAAAATCTTTGTTATTTGTAGACAAACAAGATCTTAATTTATATAACAGATGCTTTTAAGCACCGTCTTAACTGACTGACCCACTTTTCTGTCCATCAACCTCTTCTTTTTCCAGTAACACTCTGATGAGGTGCCGCCTCCTCTGGGAAGCCATCTTGGCTTCCCAAATGCAGGTCAGATGTCCTTCCTCAGGCTTCCAGGGCCCCTGCCTGGCATGGCTTCCCACTGTGGCACTGTTATGGATCAAATTTGTTTACATTTTGCCACCACCACCAGGTTCCCTGAAGGAGCACAAGGCCTGACACATGAGTTCTCAGTAAGCTTGCTAAATTAAAAAAAAAAAGGTCTTTAACACCTGAGTGATTAACCCAAGGGGAACAACAATGCTACAACTTTGAAAGGGAGCCAAGTGAGTGATTATTTTAGTTTTATATCAACTCTGCCCCTTTGGATGCATTTGTAAATGACAGGTCCGGATATAGTACGTGTATCAATAATTGTCACAAAAACAATCCAAACTTCACTTGCAACTCTTAAGAAATATGAACTGTGCTCTTGAATTTGTAAAAGGCTAGATAAATCAAAATCTTTCTGTCAAAGAGCCTAAGGACAGGCTACAAAAGTTACTGACCAAAGAGGAAAATATCAAGATGGAAAGAGAAAATAAATGACCGCTTTAGGACAATAACTTGAGAAAACTCAGAATAAATATTCAGACCAGCTTATTGATTTAAAATAGATCCCTGTGGGGCACCTGGGTGGCTCAGTGGGTTAAAGCCTCTGCCTTCGGCTCGGGTCATGATCTCGGGGTCCTGGGATCGAGCCCCGCATCGGGCTCTCTGCTCAGCAGGGAGCCTGCTTCTCCTTCTCTCTCTGCCTGCCGCTCTGTCTACTTGTGATTTCTCTGTCAAATAAATAAATCTTAAAAAAAAAAAAAAAATAGATCCCTGACTAGTTTCAGACACCACCTACCCGAAGACACACATTAGGCACACAAATCTCAGTGTGCCTGACTGGATTTTATTTTATTTATTTATTTTTAAGATTTTTATTCACTCATTCATTCATTTATTTAACGAGAGAGAGAGAGGTCACAAGTAGGCAGAGAGGCAGGCAGAGAGAGAGGGGGAAGCAGGCTCCCGCTGAGCAATGAGCCTGATGCGGGGCTCGATCCCAGGACCCTGAGATCAGGACCTGAGCTGAAGGCAGAGGCTTTACCCCACTGAGCCACCCGAATTGTCCCCCGCCCCCCGGACTGGATTTTAAAACAACTTGTTGATTTCATAACCCAACCAACTATGGGAACCGAAATGGAAAGTCGCATCTTAAAGGTCAAATAAACCTAAGATGTGGGTTGGGGAGAGAGAAGAATTAAAAAATAAGAGCAATGATGAAATCAAACTGAAGTCCAAATCAGAGTCAGTCTGGAGAGTGGAGGAAAAGAAACAAGGTGGAAAAAGCCCGAATTTTAAGAATTAAAATCGCCAGCTCAACATTTGTTCTGTGCACCGCTGTAACAACTTCAAGTTCCATCTCAGATGTCCCAGTAGTGCTAACAGGTAACCGTGATCTCACTTGGAAGTGCCTGTTGGTACCAACTTGCAGTTGGATTACGGGATTATGTGGGAAAGAGGTTTTTCTTCCTTACAGAATTTCAGCATCAATGTCAAGGACATGAGCGGATGCCTCCCATGTGCGCATATGCCATGATATTTTAATGTGCCTCAACTCCTACAAAATCTAGAAGGCGTCGCAGCAGGGAACCGAACCCCAGGGAGGCTATTAGCAATTTAACATCTCATTTCTTGAGGGAATGTGAATGCCACATACTTATGTACCCACGATGGCCGCTCTGTGCCGGGTTGGGTTCTGTGTATCCAATTAGTCACCCTGATTGTTTGACTGCTGTTCCTCCCTCCCCCCAACCCTTTCCGGATCTGTGACTGAGCGGCAGGGGGTCTCTCCCAGGGCTTGGTAAAAGCAGGTGCAAAGGTGGGACTAGCAGGCCTGTCTGCTAATAACACAGAGAAAGGGATTGAGGCACTAATCTCACCCGTTCGGGGATCCAGACTGGGTAATATTAAGCTCCAGCCTGCCTGAAGTTTCAAAGATTCTTTAGTCCTAAGGATATTTGCCCTAGGGCGGGACAATGCTAAGAGTCACTTAGCTAACACTTACTCCCGCCCCGGCAATTGAAGACATCAGTTTTAAAAAGCAGCGAGAAATGGAGGAAGCCTCTTCAAGGTATATATTTCACAAAAGCTCTAGAGGGGCATCTTGAATCCTCCGGGTTCTTGGGCTGTGACTACTGTGAGGCTCAGGTACAAGCAGAAAGCCCAATACACTTGAACCACTTGCACGAATTAGGAAAAAATGCTTCAGCATCAGAGGAATGGTTGAGGTTAAGTACCACATGCATATGTTTGTTTGTTGGTTTGTTTGTTTGTTTTTTGTTTTAAGAAACATCCCCTAGGGATGCCTGGGTGGCTCAGTCGGTTAAACGCCTGCCTTCAGCTCAGGTCATGATCCCAGGGTACTGGGATCGAGTCCTGAATCCAGCTCCCTGCTCAGCGGGGAGCCTGCTTCTCCCTCTACCTGCTGCTCCCCCTGCTTGTGCTCTATCTCTGATAAATAAATAAAAATCTTTAAGGAAAGAAAAGAAACATCCCTTACAGGAGCATCTGGGTGGCTCAGTCGGTTAAGCATCTGCCTTGGGCTCAGGTCATGATCCCAGGGTCCTGGGGTTGAGCCCTGAATCCTGGTCCAGCTCCCTGCTCAGTGGGGAGTCTGCTTCTCCCTCCCCCTCTCCCCCATCCCCCTGCTGTGTTCACTCTCCCTATTTCTCAAGTAAGTAAATAAAATCAAGAAAGAAAGAAAGAAAAGAAAGAAAGAAAGAAAGAAAGAAAGAAAGAAAGAAAGAAAGAAAGAAAGAAAGAAAGAAAGAAAGAAAGATGAAAGAAAAAAGAAAGAAAGAAACATTTCCTACACGGTAGGGCAGTCAGAAGTTATTTTGGATTAGAAGTCAGGGGTCTTGCCTTTGAGTCCTGGCTCACCTGCTAATTAGCACAGTGGCCTTGACCACAAATAATAATAATAGTATAATATAACACAGGTGCAAGCCTGACCCAAATTATGCAGGTTTTAAACATTATGTAGAATTTTCACAATGCCGCAGCAATTGTGAAATTGGTCCTTTTTTACAGATCAGGAAAGAGAAGAAAACTGCGATTGCACAGCTAACCAGTGGCGGACTGAAGATACGCGGATAGTTAACACTTGCTTCCGGAATGCTGGCCTTCCCCGAGCTCTGCACCAATCCACCAACCTTGCTGACCTTCGGTTCTCACCGGTTAGGGGAGGTTTTGGCCTGGCCGGTCTCTGAGGTCACTTCCTGCTGTAAAGCATTTGATTTCCAAATTCTTGGAATGAGCCAACTTCTGAGGCTAATTTGTGGGGCTCCTGAAAAGCTGTTTCAGGGGATTTACAACGAACATGAACATATTCGTTGTTTGTAAATACACACTCCTGAAATGCCAGAGTCCTTGAGAGGAGGCTGGTCTTCCCGATATCTTGTTCACGATATTAATCTGGTTGGCGAACCTTCTTCAATGGAGAGAAAAATAACCATAAATTGTAGCCCCGCCCTTGTCCGTAAGAGTAGTTCAACAAGCATCGGCAGCTCTCTGTAATGTGTAGAAATGCAAATTTCTCCACCTGCTCCAGACCTAGTAGTGAGCAGGACTCAGGGAGGGGGGCTCAGACCCTGAGTTTTAACAAGCGCCCCCCCTCCCGGAGTCTTCCGATGCAGAAAAGTCGGAGGCCAGGTCGCTGGCCTAGAATGGCTCTCATTTTCCACTTGAGTTGGTGAGATGCTCCTGCATGTTGATTTGCAGGCTGGGCATACGTTAGTTTAATGATTAAATACCATTTTCGAATAACGGTGCCTTTCTGGATGCCATCGCTTATACATGGGAGGACGGGAAAGGAAGGGAAGTTCTGGTAGACTTGGGGAGGCAGAAGGGTGGGGCTTCAGCAGTGAGGGGACTTGAGAGGAGGGGGAACGGAAGCTGCCGGGCCTCACCATCCATCTGGTTGGAAACATCGCGCAGTGCCCCGAGCCACAGGAGCCAGAGCCAATTACAAGTTTATATAATAGAATAAGTCTCCCCGGCCTGCCGGCCTCCGCCCCGCCCCTGCCGGCCTCGGGATGGGGGCAGGGATCCAGGATGGAGGACGTGTCTTCTGGGTTCACCAGTCGGGGGCCCTGCGTGAGAAGCTTCCCCGGGGCCCGCTTTTGGGTTCTGGAAACGTCCGCGGCCTCGCGGACCTTCCTGGGAATCGGAGGAGGGCGGGGGAGGGGAGGCGGGAAGGCGGGGCCGCCCCCATCTGGGGCCCCCGGAGCTAAAAGAGGAGGTGTCTGGGTCGCGGCCTCCCCGCGGCACGGTGCGAACCCGCTGGCGCTTACGTAACCGCTGCCCTTCAGCGGGGACCGGGGACCGGGTGCCGCACTGAGTCACGGACAGCGGGGCGAGGGGAGAGGGGCGAGGGCCCGCCGCGCCCCGCCCACGTGACCCGTCAGATGACTGGTTCTAAGTTTGCACGGGCTCATTTACCGGCAGGCTCAAGGCTTCTAATCTGCATCCACGATTAGTCATCCCCGAGTGACATCTGATATATGCGCAGCGGCTCGCTCTGGGGACAGGGCAGCGTGGTGGCTGATGAGGGAGGGGAGGAAAGGCCGCTCCAGCCGCCTCCGATTCTTGCTGGAACCCGGGTTCATGCTGAGTCAAGCAAACCTACCGTGGAAAGTGCCGGGAAAGACAAGTCCCTTTTTCTAGACAAATCTTAGATTCTTCGGGGAAGGGAGAATGCTCGACGGTGACCGGCAGGGCCACAGAGCAGTCAAACCACGCTTAGGATTTGGGGGATTGCGCTTAGAGGTGGAGTGTGGTCCTTCCCGTTTCAAGTATGTAGTGATCACGGCAATTATCCTTCACAATTTCTCCCGTCTGGAGGGTGGCCCCAGGGGTCCAGCCCTGCCTCCCCAACCCAGGCCTCCAGAATCCCAGCTTCACCCATGAATGTTGGAGAACACAGGTGCCTTGGCTGCAGAGTGATGAACCCCACGGTCAACACTAGGTGGGCTCCTGCTACACCAGGTTTGGGGGAATGCAGAGTCATGGTCTTTGACCTTTGGAAAATGCGGTCAAGATTTGTCCAAAGCCTAAATTGGAGAGTCAACCCAGTGGAAATCGACTGGGGGCTGAATCAGACTGCTGATCACACCTTGAGCAAGTTCTTGCTTTGCAAGGAGGCTCACTCCAGCAAAGGCACCCCCCAACTGTGAGGAAGAAGGGGGGGGGGTAAAAAAAAAAGAAAGGAGCCAAGGTGTTTCTTAACAGTTACACACAGGGAGGGGAAGGCCAACTTGTTGCTTTCACTGGCACAGTTAACTCCCAAAGCAATTTCCTGACTTAAAAGAAAAACAAATGGAGTCCCGTGGTAGGCTTTTGAAAGGAGGAGCAGAGAGTTCAGGTTTGGGGAAACCTAGTTTTGTTTATCTGTAGGGCCTTGTTAAGACACATTTGCCTTGAGATAAAAGGTTTTCTTTTGGGACAATCCCAAAATGACTTTGCCTGATTCAATTAAGCAAGGCCTAATGAAAGAGAATTCCAGCTTGGAGATCCACATCATCTCACCAGGTGAGTTGTAAATACATTCTGACCAGGTTTAAGAGGCGAGCTCTTGAAAATTTAATCTATTTTAAAAATGCATATCCTTGCCACAAATTTTACAAATTGCTTTGAAGAAGATCGCTGTGCTGATTGCATGCTGAGATAATTATTCTGTATCACCACTTAGGGAACAAGATTTTTTGATAAAGACTACAGTGTCAGTCTTTGTTAATGACTTGGGAGGGGAAGGAGAGAATCCTATGTGGCTGTGGCTGGTTTGTTCTCTTGCCTGGGTTCTAAGAATGCCTTTCTTTCAGACTCCAGTGGTGGGAAGCTGGTAGAGGCTTGGTTTATGAACTTCGAACCCTGTCTAGGAAGGTTTGCTCACCAGTCAAGTCCCTAGTCCCCGCCTGAAGGTGAGAATTGTGATCCAAGTCTTTACTCGCTTGACTCCGAGATCAGGCTTGTCAACTGAGTAACCTACTTGTGCTGCACCCACTTTCCCTCTTCAGGAATCGGGGAGAGGGAGCCGAGGGATCCCATCAGTGAGGGAGCCTATGCTGGTGTGCTGGTTGATGGGTGCTGATGTGGGGAGAGCCCTAGCTCGTCCGTCTGTTTTGGATAATATGTAGAGGTGTTCTACCCCTCCCCACATCCTGTGCACAGCGGATGTGGCTAATTTCTCAGTCCTCTGTCCCACTGAGCCTGGATGTGACCTCAGAATCCTTCTTAACACAGCATTGCTAATCCTTTCACTTGGCCGTTCTTTCAATAACTTAATAAATACTTATTAGGAACCTATTATGCCAGCCTCTGATTTGATTTAAAAACAAAGATAGATGTAGATAGATAGATAAATAGATGGGTGGAGAGTAAAAGCAATGCTATATGCTGTAAAATAAACGGGGCAGTGGTTAGTAACCACTAACCACTGGGAGGGGTAGTTGGTTAGTGATTGGGAGGGGTAACTTCAGACATGATCTTCAGGGAGGGCTTCTTTGAGGAGGTAACATGAGAATTAGTTATTTGAAGAGCCAGGAGGGAAAGCTAGACAAAAGAGCAGTGGGTACAAAGGCCCTGAGGCAGGAATGATGTAATATGGTCCAGGAACTAGCCCAGGAGAGGAACCCAGTGAATCACCCTGGAAGTGGGTCCATGGCATTTGAAGAATCGCCTGTTTGTAATCCCCAGTCCTTGGTGGTTGGGTTGAAGTGAGTTTGACCCACAGCTGTGTAGACTTGGCTATTCACCTTCACCTGGGCAGCATTTCTTGTGAAGTTACAGTTGGATGGCATTTCATGGGCGACTTGAGTTTCAGTAGTACGTGTGTGCGGAAGCCATACAGTATAATGGTTATGAGGGTAGGCTCTCCTGTTAGAAGATTCTGGTTCAGATCCCAGCTCCTCCCAGAGATGCTCTGAACACAAAAAAATTATTTCACATTTTCTACATCTCAGTTTTGGCTAAGACACCGAAGAGTTAATTCACCCAATTAAACAATTTACCAACAGCTTACATTGAAGGGTATTTTTTCCTGAATATTTTAAATGAATATGAGTATTATTAAAAAATACATATCCTTATTCTACATTCAAAATATTTAGGAATATGTTCAAGAACATACATAGCTCATCAATATATCCTTCATAAGCATTACTATTTAACCAAATAGAGAAAGGCATATTAGAAAATAATTCCCTCCCCTACAAGACTAAATTATTTTCAGCAATAATCATAAAAAGAAACAAATAACCAAAATGGCCAGAAAGGAAATACGGATACTTTCCTTGGCTTTCCTGGCTGGCTCAGTTGGAAGAGAGTGCAACTCTTGATCTCGGGGTCATGAGTTTGAAACCCATGTTGGGTGTAGAGACTACTTAAATAAATAAAAAACCTTAAAAAAATACATCTCCTCACATTTAATATTTATTTGCACAATCTTGCCAGTAAGAAAAAAAGAAAACAGATATTGTGCTGAAAAGGGGGAAAATCTCATCTATTATTCGTTTTTATACCTACTTAAGATTAAACTTTGATCCTTTGGTTACCGTCTCCTATAATACTATTTTATGTAAGTATTTATTCAGAAACTAATAAGTGAATTTTAATAAAAACCAAACTGTAAAAGGTCCACTTTGGGCAAGCACCTTATGGGACCATTGTTGTCACGATTTATTTTACGGATTTGTTCTTGACTTTAAAGCAAACAATTGGAAAAGAACACATTTCAGTATTGCATTCAGTAAAATAGTTCACGTGCGAGCTATTGCACTTACCAATGAAAATTTCCCTTCTCCGTTTCCGCGGTTTTAAATTTTAAAACAAATAAATACTTGAGTAGTTACATGGACTGGCAGATGTAAGGACCTTGGTTCTGCGTCTGTCTTTATAATCCATGTGCTATCAGTGTTTACTTTGAATCTACTGTTGAAAGGCAGGTATGTGTAGCAGCAAAGGGCTGGCAACACCAGCTGAGCCACGTCTCACTGTTACGTGACAATGACAAAATTATCTCAAAAGAAACCCCTGTAGCTGAGTTCATCTGCGGGGGACGGGCTGTAATTGGGAATTCTCTGAATTAACTTCCACGTAGAATGCAATGTTTATTAAAGGAATAGGAATGTGTTCCTTTGAAGCTTGCGCACATTATCTCTGAACTCAACAGTAATCCCTACGATTCTTTTAGAATGTAGACCCAAAAGCCTTTTGTGGAGGGGGGATGCACTTTATCACCAACATCATTTAGAACCGCCAGGACATGGTATTGTAAAAAGATCAGCTTTTGGTTGGTTTTATTATTGCCTTTAAATTCTTTACAATGTACTCTTCCCACCACCTTGCCCTCAGCACACCACTGTATTTAATAACCAGTGGCATAATAACTCTTTAATAATTATGATCCCTGCCACAGCAGGTATCACAAGTCCTCAGAAGCCGTGGGTATCTGATCCAAAAAAATTTCCCTGAAGAAGGGATCTTTAATATATATATGTAATATATATATATATATGTAATCCACATGCCACAAAATTCACCCTTGAAAGTGTTGGATTTGGTGGTATTAGTATGTGCGCGGAGTTTTAGAAACATCATCTCTAATTTCGGAACATTTTCATCAACCCTAAAAGAAACCCTGTGGTCATGAGCAATCACTTTGGGTTCCCCCACTCTCCCAGTTTCTGGCAACCACTGATCTGCTTTGCGTGACCAGCTCTCGAGCTGAGCCCTGATGGATGAGTAGAGGTCAGTTTGTCCAGCAGCGAGGAGCGGAGCATTTCTGGCATTCAACAGTTGGGGACAGTCAGCGACAGCCTATAGTGGTGGGGACCATTAGGTCTGACACAGACATTTCCGCCTGGTGCACGTTCAGAAGATGCCGAGTGAAGGAACGAGTAAATCCGTCTCTCCTACCCCTTTAAAGCATCATAAAGGATTGTCTTACTTTAAATATTTATAACATGAAGTCAGACATACGAGAGACATGTATGTGTGCTCCCACAGTTATGGTGCAGTCTGTTTGTTTTGTAGAAATCTGTTCGGACTTTCATCCGAAGCAAAGAGCTGAACCAAACTTGGAAATCAGCTGTAATTGATCTTCTCAGGAAACGCTAACCCCAGACTTGTTAGAATTTCTTGTTGAGGTTTGACAAGAGTGGAGGCCGGAAGTCAGACTAAGGATTTGGGGTTGGTAGAGATTCAGAACAAGGTCTTTGTCATTTGAATTTCTTCCTGTTGACTTAAAAAAATAAATAAATAATATATATATAAATTTTTAATTCAATTGAAGTGTAGTAAATCTACTTGGTTCTCCAGGGAGGGTAGGGATAGCCCTCATTTAGGGGGCCAGACTCAGACCAAAGGGAAAAAACTCAGTCCTCCTGCTTCTGACTATTCCATTCCATGTCCCCATGTTCCCCATGGTCGCCTTTATTAGTTTCCCGTGGAGATTGCCAGTCTTGTTTATGCAAATACATGCAATCTCATTTCCCCCCTTTCTTTCAGACAAGGTAGCATATTGTTCCAGAAGTTGCTTTCTCCACTTACTATACTATGGAGAATTGTATATAAAAAGCCCTTCATTTTTAAAAAAAAA